>OY776111.1:333660215-334305715 GCA_963675035.1 Allygus modestus
CCATAGCAGCAAACCTGCGGACTCAGCCCCCATGTTATTCTTATTGAGAAAGATTTAAATGCTATGTCTCCCTTAAATATGAACATAAATTAATTAAACCTTAGACATGACTTCACCTAGTTGAGTTATATTGATATTTGCCTAAACACCCATTTTTTCGTTCCTTGTTGCAGCAAACCTGCGTACTCATCCCCCATGTTATTCTTATGGAGATTAATCGAAATGGGATATATTGCTTATTTATGAATGTATATTGATGAAACTAGGTATGTGGCTTCACCTAGTTGAGATATATTGATGTTTGCTTAAAAACCAATTGTTTATGTTCCTAGTTTCAGCAAACCTACGTACTTATCCCCAATGTTATTCTTATGGAAAATAATTAAAATTGTATATTTGTGAATATATTTTCATGAAATTTGGTATGCGGCTTTATGTGGTATTAAGACATATATTATGCATTGGAAATTTGCTGAGTACGCAGGTTTGCTGTGACGGGGGCATTTGATATTAATTAAATGTAACCTCAGTAATATACCTCTGGGATTGAGTTTCTTATGCCTTCAGACGGTCTCGGTGGCGCGGTTTTCGCTCATTTAGAGCGCGGTCCAATTATAATTAAAGAAAAATTATAGGTTCAAGAAAATATTACGTTTTTAAAATTTTAAATATTGGTTTAGTTTCAATTTTATTATTGAACGTTATTTTACATTTATGTTAGCCGCTTTATAACCTCCTTATTTATTATAAAAGGGGGCTGTTACGTATAAAATCGGGACTAGAAAAAGTAATAAAGCGTAAACTTTTTTATTTTTAGGGTAGAAAGAAACTTCCAGCGGCAAAGTTGTAGCAAATTAGTTGATCTACATGTTTTATTTCAAACATTTTTCAGTCAGACGTTCGGTTTGTTCAAAAATGTGTTTCAAACAAACGCAACAGTAGGTGCTACGCTTGTACACAGTCGCACCGCGTAGCTCTGTATGTTCGTCATTCAAACTAAACAAGAACTGTGACAGCAATGTATTTATTTATTACAGAGTAGTAATTTCCACTAACTTAAAAATACTTTCTGATTATGAAACTTATTGTGTAGAAAGCTTTCGAATCGGTTGGGGACTAAATAATACGATTTGCATTGGCTTTTCTGAGTTTGTGTTTTATTTCAGTACTCTAAGCACAATAAACATTTTATTTGTAGGAAAATGTAAGTATAAAAGAAAATTATATTTAATATTTTAAACTATAGTCTACCTTATACTATACTAATATATTTATTATACAAGGTCATTTATTCAGTATACAGCAACGAGGTCTATGATATACAGACAAGACATTGTTAGATAACTAGACATTGCTGAAAAGCACTAACTTATTCAGTTTTTGCCGAATTCCCAGTTTTCTACAATTTTGAGCCAATGTTTTTTCCCTTGCGATTTTATGACACATAACTTTAAAAATCATTTTTCCAATTAATTAACCTAATTAATCTAATTTCATGAGTGTCTTCTCCAGACTCAACATTTGAATGGTGAGTAACAAATACTTCACCAACAAATGCTCTGCAAGTTAACATAATCAACCTATCGGTTTGAATAAGAGAATCAGAATTATTTACCGTGTGGTTAATAAATTTCACTATTCTAATTACGTCTGATGACACCCTTACTAATTTGTGGTCTTTCCGGCGACGAATGCGTTGTGCGTCCGGTGGGACCGTGGGCGCGACGCGACGTACCTGATAATATTTGCTGCGCTTATTTGCAAGCGATTTGTGGACAAACCAAACATCTGACTGAAAAATGTTTTAAATAAAATATGTAGATCAACTAATGTTCTACAACTTTGCCGCTGGAAGTTTCTTTCTACCCTAAAAATAAAAAAAGTTTACGCTTTACTACTTTTTCTTGTCCCGATTAAAAAAATCGAAGTATTTGTTATTGTATAAATTCCGAACATTTACCAAACTGGAAGATATTTATACTGTTAGTTGCAACATATTACGCAGATTACAAATATATAAAATTTGTCCTATTTAAATAATCCTAGTACTGTGCAGAAGCTTGTAATTGAAAGCGCGTCCAATGCTAAAAATTGCTCGGCGGCCCTCTATAGGCCTATGTGGTCGGGGAAACGGACCGAAAATCACTCACCTACGGCTGCTACTCGGCGAGCGATCCATATGGTTTATATATCGATGGTTGGCCTTACTGTAAATTGCTGTTTGGGTATAAACTGATGCGGTTATTTTTGGCCGATAAACTACGTTCACTTGTCGTTTTCGGTCTAAAAATTACGACGACCATGGAATGCGGTCAAATTGCCAAGGTCAAAATGTCAAGCATTTTTCGTATCAACGGTTTTTATTTACTTTAAAATTAGATTAAAAAAAAAATTAAAACAATTGTAAACAACACAAATCTGATTATACTAGTATTAAACAAATTGTATACCATAAATGTTTATAACAAGTTTAATATAAAATTGAATCATCAGTATTATTTGTAAGAATGTTCTTATTTATTCTAATTAATAATATTTGTATATATAAAACGATTAGTCAACAAACTTTTTACATTTGGAAATTATTTAGATGAGAATCACATAAATAAGTTTGTATAGCAAACTCTTTATTTATTTTTAAAGTAGTTCACAAATACCGTTTATCAATCATTATGTTTGGTGTTGGTAATACAATTGGTGACAATGAAAGGGCTTTATAATAATAGCACCAATATTAGTAACCGTTAGTAAAATATTTAAATCAAAGGTGAAAAGCTTGCAATGAGCGAGTCAGCCCAGAACAGCCCCAGCCGGCCGCCCGGCCAACGCAAGGTAAAAGGTATGCCTCGATGACAAACACGGTGAGAGGGGGAGAGAGAGAGAGAGATAAGGAGCAGAAGGAGCCAGTGCCTCTCTCCCTACCCCCAGCCAACCCACACAAGCACACTCATGCCCGCATCAGCCGAATTGACGTCCTAGCGGTATGCGCGGGAATATGCGGAACTACTGCTCCTCGCCGCCAGACTAGCCTGGCGGATGCACAACCTTAACAAACAATTACGACACCAATGCTCCACTAAAAAATGGTAATATCCTACCGAATGATAATTACCAGATTTTAAATTCTATACATATTATAAATCAACTGGGACCACAATGTAATACAATTGAACAACAAGACTGTGCGGAATTTTTAAATTGCCTTGTTTCGAATCATCAACCCCTGGAATTTCAATTCAGGCACTCAATAAAATTAACCACAAATGTTCAAACTGCAACCACATAACAACCAGCTAGGACAGTAAATTTATATTCCATATTTTCATCCTAATCATCTTAAAAGAAAAGCCAATTTCGATTAACTACTCTGCAGTCAATTTATCGCCTGGTTCCCTCTTGCTGACTCTATATGCACAACTTGTGAAAATGATCACTATCCAACACTCATTGAGTAAGGTTTGCGTGCGTGCGTCCGTGTTTTCTTGCGACACTGATCTCAATAATGGCAGCAACGATTTCCTTAAAATGTTGGAAATAAATAATTTCTGGGAGAAAAATAAGTTCTAGACAGGTCTCATCTTCAGGAAAAATCAAATAATGTAAAAATACACCCGTTGCAGCAAACCTGCATACTCAGCGACAGGGGCGGATCTAGGAATTTGTTGAGGGGGGGCGCACTTGAGTTTTTTTTTCTCACTAAACGATAACGTCCCGCAGTAACGGGAGGCAGTTGTTAGCACCATAGACTAACTAGCACTCGCAAAATTCAATTAAATCATGATGCTAATAAATAAAACACCACATTATAACACTTATTTCGCAATGAAATGTGTAATATTGATGTATTCCACTGATACAATAAACAGTAGGTACATAAATATACACATTTTTTACAACTACTACCTCAAAAAACAACAATTTTATACCGATGTATTCACTTTCACGCACTACTAAAGGCTAAACCAAAGCACACAAAATGGCTAAGGTAGAACGTAAGGTTTCAGAAAAGAAGAAGATTGAGGAAGACTGCAGGATCGGTGTTGCGGTGTGCCACTAGAGCAACCAAAGGCAATAGTCCGGTGCTGTGGTGCGTTACCATAGGGATGCTCGGCACAAGCCCCTAGGCCGGTGATGCTATGTGTTCCCCTAAGGTTGCCGAAGGCAATAGTCTGGTGCTGAGGTGCGTTACCCTAGGGGGATGCTCTCTCCTGGCCGGTGCCTGGCCTAGGGGTTGGGGCCTAGAACCCAACCCTATTAACGCCTATTGCCAAACACAACTTACTATATGTAAGGTAAAGGCACCGGCCAGGAGAGAGCATCCCCTAGGGTAACGCACCTCAGCACCAGACTATTCCCTTTGGTTGCCCTAGTGGCACACACCGCAGCACCGGCCTAGGGGCTTGGGCCGAGCATTCCTAGGGTAACGCACCACAGCACCAGACTATTGCCTTTGGTTGCCCTAGGGGAACACACCGCAGCACCGGCCTAGGGGCTTGGGCCGAGCATTCCTAAGGTAACGCACCACAGCACCAGACTATTGCCTTTGGTTGCTCTAGGCGCACACACCGCAGCACCGGCCTAGGGGCTTGGGCCGAGCATTCCTAAGGTAACGCACCTCAGCACCAGACTATTGCCTTTGGCTGCCCTAGTGGCACACACCGCAGCACCGATCCTGCAGTCTTCCTCAATCTTCTTCTTTTATGAAACCTTTGCGTTCTACCTTAGCCATTTTGTGTGCGTTGGTTTAGCCTTTAGTAGTGCGTGAAAGTAAATACATCGGTATAAATTTTTTGTTTATTGAGGTAGTAGTTGTATAAAATGAGTATATTTATGTACCTACTGTTTATTGTACCAGTAGAATACATCAATATTACACATTTCATTGCGAAATAAGTGTTACAATGTAGTGTTTTATTTATTAGCATCATGATTGAATTGAATTTAGCGAGTACTAACAACTGCCTCCCATTGCTGCGGGACGTTATCGTTTAGTGAGAAAAAAATCTCAAGTGCGCCCCCCCAACAAATTCCTAGATCTGCCTCTATTAGAACTACGTGGAGAATCCCGCCTCTTTTGTTATCAGACGTCCCGCCTCTTTTGTTATCAGACGGGCCCATAAGGTTTTTAGTCTAGTAAAGATACATGGTCAATACTATTACCATTAATTACACATTTTCTGAGTCCAAGGGGGGGGCGCGCGCCCCCCGCGCCCCCTGGCTGGATCCGCCACTGCTCAGCGAATTTAAAATGGTACTTCACTAAGTCATGAACCCACTTACCAACTTTCATCAAAGCGTATTCATAAATAAGCGAGATATGACATTGTATTTATCCTCCATAAGAAAAAAATTAGGGCTGAGTATGCAGGTTTGCTGCATCAAAGACCAAGAAAATCTGTTTTTTATGCAAATACCAATGGATCACCACTAGATGAAGCAACATACCAAGTTTTACCAATTTATATTCATAAACAAGCAATATATCACATGTTTCTTATTCTTCATAAGAATAACATAGCTGCAAGTACGCAAGTTTGCTGCCATGGGGACAAAAAAATGGATTTTGTATGCAAATATCAGTAAATCCCAACCATATGAAGCCACATACCGAGTTTCATTAATAAGCGATATATAAAATTTTGCTTATCCGCCATAAGATTAACATTGGACACAATATTTCGGTAACCAATTGACGTAGAGAAATAATCAAATTGTATGTTTTTTTTAAGATGGTTTCAATAGTAAAAATTAAAATTTGATTAAAATGAAAATGAAATGTGAAAACTCCAAACCCCCCCCCCCTTCGGATGGTGCGATTCGTCTGGTTTTCGAACTTATTCAAATAAATGGTACTTTACACATTTGTGCCAAATTTCATTAAGATCAGACCTTTTTTACGAGTTATCGTGCTTACGGACACACGGACACACACACACACACACACACACACACTCTCACACACACACACACACTCACACACACACACACACACACACACACACACACACACATACAAATTTTACCGAATGGTGTTTTTGGCATCTGGGGACCTCTAAATGAAAAGTTATCATGGTCTTGGGCTAAACTCTTACTCTGCCACCTACGGTAATAGCTTTCTTCCCTATAGGATAAATTCACTAAACAAAAATAGAAATTAAAAAAAAATTATCATTGGGCTTATGGAGTTTAAAATCAAAACAAAAGAATTGTAACAGCTGTTTATAATCAATCAATGAACTGTCAAAGTAATACTCACGTTGTTTATGATTATTAACATGTATTTTCCTGAGAGCAGTGATTAAAACTGTTGAGTGAAGAGTAGAATATAGAGTATATATAGAGTATTAAAATAAAACAAAGGGACATTGAGCTATAAATAACAACTGGAGGGATCTAAAAATTTAGAAAAGAGGCAAATGAGTTTAAAAAAAATCCAATTATCAGTAGGGGATAGTGGTGAATCATTATTCCAAGTTATCTAAACAATCTGACTGGCCTTCCCCGAGCAAAGCTCGGCCCCCAGGTACTAATCAAAAACATCCATCTCAGTTACAAGTAACTTCATAATTTTTTAACTACAACTTTGGCAAACACATGATAACAAAATTTCAAGTCTAATAATACCCAGTCTAAAAATTGCAAAAATCAAAATTAATGGAGTTCTGTACAAATTAAAAAATGCGGTGTTCCATTTAGGAAACAGTTCAGCATCAGGGCATTACATAGCTTACATTCAAAACAACAATAAGTGGATAGATGCAGATGATGAGAAAGTGAACGTCAAGGAATGCCCATATGGTGCAAAAAAATTATATTATAAT
Source organism: Allygus modestus (assembly GCA_963675035.1). Classification (NCBI taxonomy): domain Eukaryota; kingdom Metazoa; phylum Arthropoda; class Insecta; order Hemiptera; family Cicadellidae; genus Allygus; species Allygus modestus. Next base: position 333,667,037 of record OY776111.1, read on the forward strand.
GTTTAAAACACTGCCAGAAAATTCTAAAAACTATCTAGGTAATATTAAGGTAAATTAGTCTTAATTAATGTTCAATATATTATAATATTTTATCCTTGATATATATTTTGTTTTATTTCAACTTGAAATCTCATTTATAAAAATTTTTAATAAACAATTATATAAAAAACAAATGATATCATACCCAAAAACACAAAGTGTTGACGGGTTGCCAAGTCCTAAAATTATATGATATCAAAATGTATTCCAAGTCAAAGATAGCACCTTTGATCTGAGATTGTTTATCACCACATATTACTTAAATATGTTAAAATAACAATGCTCGAAAGATTGTTGGTTAGTAGGGGGCAAAGACCGATTCAGAACCAGCAAAGGCGCGGTGTGGACGCGTGGACGCGAGGACGTCCCCCCCCCCCCGTCACGTGACCCATTAACCTAACTTAAGCCTGGCACCTGGCGTGAGGATGCGAGGATGCACCCCCCCCCCCCGGTCAGCCCCCCCCCCGGTCAGCCCCCCCCCGGCCGCCAGCAGCACTTTTCGTGATGACCTTGAACATGAGGAAAAAACTTTCGAAAATTAATAATTAGCCTATTTATCCACCGATTCCCACGGGACTTTTCCAGAGTGTAGGCCTATCCCCAGGGAAGCGAATGACGTAAGAACCCCATAGATCCACCATTAAACAAGGCCGCTATTAATTTATAACCGCGTTTTCCTTATGGGATCTCAGCTGTTTACCGACTGATTTTGACGAAACCTCACCACATGTCGGGCCGTGACCTAAGAAAACCATCGCTTAAAGAAAATTGAAAATCCACTGTTAAACGGGCCCGCTATTAATTCTTAAATGTGTTTTCCTTATAGGATCTCGGCTGTTTACCGACCGATGTTGATGAAACTTCACCACATGTTGGGCAGCGGCTTAAGTAAACCATCGCTTAAAGAATATTGAAAATCCACTGTTAAACGGGCCCGCTATTAATTTTCAAACGTGTTTTCCTTATGGGATCTCAGCTGCTTGCCGACCGAATTTGATGTGACTTCGTTACACGTTGTATGCCGGCTTGGCTAAACCAACCTGCAAGCGGCTCCGCGATGTCACGTGTCGAGGCGCGTGCTAGGGCCTACGTGACTGTCCCAGCCTGTTTACTCATTAGCGGCCTTCAAGACCCCTCCGTTCTAGAAGGTTCCGGCAAGTGCGTCGCATGAGGCCTCCTCCTGACTGGAGTGCTATGTATGAGCATGTCATGTGTCGAAGCGCGTGCTAGGGCCTACGTGACTCTCCCAGCCTGATACTCATTAGCGGTTCCGAGAATTGTTTACTACTTTCACCGCTTACTGTACGGTACGTAGCTATGTTACTTCAGTGATTGTCATTGCTTCCTTCATTCAGTTTGTGTTTGGAGCTCAGTGTATGTAGATGTTCTACTTCAGTGCTGTGCTAGTCTTTACTGAACCATATTCCGAGATTTTTTAAACGTAAGTATATGTAGCTCTTATAAGTTGTAGTGTGGAAGACTATTACATTTCGCTTTATAATAAGATTCTCATTTAAGGTATGATCGTTCAGCAATTTTGAAGTCATAATGTGTAAAGAGAGGTCTGGCCCATTAATAGAAGTTGAATAATTCGCATTATGTTTTAGGGAAAACGATTCGTTAAATGTTTGAGCGAAATAATTATCTAACATTAATATTTAAACTTTTACATATCCCAGTACACTGAGCCTTGTCGTTGTTTCTTTTCAGATGGAGACGAGTGGATTTGTAATGACCTTAGAACAGTTATGTTTTATAACGATTAAAATTAATGAGTCAAACTTTAAAAATTTAAAAATAGATTCATTTCCACTCTTCTAAAATGTTTTGAGGGAAATAAAATTAGGTTTTTGCTTTCCAAGCCTTTGTGGTGGGTGGAGAGTATAGATACCCGATGTTGCAGATGGCTGTTCCTCGTATGTGTGAGGTCTGCGGTCGCGTCTTCGCTGGAAACCTGGCTCGCCACATGGCAGCTGCTCACAGGGACCGCCATTTCGACTGCAACGTCTGCGGGAGACGCTTCGGGCGAAGCGACAGCCTGCGACGCCACCTCACAGCAGTTCATCCTCCCACTCCTCACGACCAAGCGCCAGGTACGGTTTTTACATTAAACAAGAAACCGTCAGTACTAATGACTTGTTTTTGAGAGAGAGTAAACGGCTTTAGCTGAGTAAACAGATTCAAGTAGTAAACAAGGGGCTGCCAGCTTCTGTTCAGTTCCTCACCCTTGTATTACTGGGCTCAAACTGGCGTTCGAGATGAGGAAGAGGTCGTCAGGCCTCTATGCAATTCCTCACCCTTGTATTACTGGGCTCAAACTGGCGATTGAGATGAGGAAGAGGTCGCCAGTCCTCTATGCAGTTCCTCACGATCAAGCGCTAGGCACGGTTTTTACATTAAACAAGAAACCAGTACTAATGACTTGTTTTCGAGAGAGTAAACGGCTTTAGCCGAGTAAACAGATTTAAGTAGTAAACAAGGGGCTGTTAGCCTCTGTTCAGTTCCTCACCTTGTATTACTGGGCTCAAACTGGCGATTGAGATGAGGAAGAGGTCGCCAAGCCTCTATACAATTCCTCATCCTTGTTTTTACCAGGCTCAAACTGGCGATTGAGATGAGGAAGAGGTTGTCAGTTCCTCACCTTCGTGTTTATCGGGGTCACTAATAGGACTTGTTTTTCCTGTTCGCAGGCCATCCGTGCCCGTTGTGCTCCGTCGCCCTGGCGGGTCCCGAGGATCTTCGCCACCATATGGAAGCGGTCCACGGTGCGAGCCCGTCTGCTTCAACTTCCTCCTCCTCCTCCGCAACGCCACCCTTCAGAGACCCACGGCCCGAGTGCGACGCGTGCGGGCGGCGATTCTCCCGCGGGGACCTGCTCCGGCGTCACGTGCAGCTGGTGCACGCCAACGAGGTCCGCTGTCCCGATTGCGGCGCCCTTTTCCGCAGGGCAGCGTACCTCCAGCGGCACATGGAGAGCGTCCACCGCGGCATGAGGTTCACGTGCGCCTACTGCGACCGAGGCTTCACCCGGCGCTACAACCGGGACCAGCACGAGGCCCACAACTGCCCCGTCGTGAGGAACCTCGTTGTGGACGAGATGCCGCGCCTGCCCGTTCTGTCACCCGAGCCCCGGCCCAGCCGCGAGCCCCAGCCCGGACCCAGCCGCGAGCCTCAGCCCGGACCCAGCCGCGAGCCCCAGCCCGGACCTAGCCGCGAGCCCCAGCCCGGACCAAGCACGGCACCTGATGGGATGGTGGGTGGTGGCGGACTACCCACGTTCCGCACCATTCAACGAGGGTTCCGCGGACGCCTCCTGACCTTCGGCCTGTCCCGGCCCATGGAGGACTTCTTGACCGTGGAGGACGCGCTGGTGCTGCTGTTCGACAGCGTCCTGGAACTGTTGGCCGACGTCAGGACTCGACACCCTAACATCAAGGTCAACATGTTCCTGGAATGTGAATTCGCCAACGTTCACGGAGCCACCTGTCTGCGGGCCTTCAAGACGAAGAACGTGCCTCTCACCGCCGCGTCCAAGTTGGAGGACTTCCTGTCAGCGTCCTTCCACAAGTTGGAGGAAGAGAAGGAGCAGTGCCTGCTAGTGGGCAGCGGGTGGAGCTATCTCCGGATACGCGACCTGGAGATCCGCGTCAACCTCTACACCCCGTTGGGAGAACGCGGAGCTCGGTTCGTCCAGCTTCCCAGGACCATCTGCGACACGCACGCCGTTATCAACGTGCAAAACGTCGATGACATGTGTTTCGCGTATGCCGTCCTGGCCAAGTTCGTCGCGCAACACCCGGAGAGGCCCGCATCGTACACACCGAACGTCATGGCACGCTACGACTGGGTCGGCCTACGCTTCCCCGTGGCTGTGAAGGACATCAAGGTCTTCGAGAGGAGGAACGCCATCAGCGTCAATGTGTACGGGATCGAGCGCGCCATGGTGGGGAGACGCCCCGACGGATCGCCAAAGTTCCAGGACCGCGTGTTCCCGCTGAAGATCTGCAAGCGGGAGTTGGAGGATCACCGGGACTTGCTGTACGTGACCACCGGCGGGGACAGTCACTACGCTTACATCACAAACATGAGTAGGCTAGTGCGACACCAGCTGACGTCTTACGGCCACGCCATCCACGTGTGTAAGCGATGCTTCGCCTACTTCGACAACCGGCCCAACAAGCTGCAGCTGTCCGGTGCCGAGCGTCTGGAGGAGCACATGCGATACTGCACCGCCAAGGCTCCCCTCCGCTTGGACTTACCGAAGAAGCAGCAGATCCGCTTCGCCCACCCCGAGTACACTCGGCGCGAGCGCTTTTGCGTTTATGCCGACTTTGAGTGTGCTCTGCAGCCCGTCGCCGCTGACCCTGCGGAAGCGCCGCCCGGCACGAGGCCCCTGCAACTGCACGTCCCGTACGCCTTCGCTTACCAGATCGTGGACTCGCTCGGCCTGGAGGAGTTCGAGCCCCGCGTCTACTTCGGGGCAGACGCGTCCAAGGTCTTCATGGAGAGGCTCAAGATGGACGTGCTGGCGCTGTGGGAGTTCCTATTCGGCATGAGAGCTCTGCACCCTTCTCTGACCCGGCAGGAGATGGACGAGTACCTGGCAGCGACTCACTGCTACCTCTGCGGGAAGGAGTTCACGGACCAGGACGTCAAGGTGCGGGACCACAATCACGCCCCGCCCTACGAGTTCCGAGGAGCCGCCCACCGCTCGTGCAACCTCAGGTACCGGGAGCAGCGACACATCAACTGCTACTTCCACAACCTGTCCAACTACGACGCCCACTTCGTAGTGCGCGAGCTGGCCATCGACCCCGGCGACGTGGACGTGTTGGCCCACACGGAGGAGCGGTACATCGCTTTTACCAAGCGATTCCACTTTGGTCAGCCCGGGGACAACCAACGACAGAGCAGTTTCGCGGTGCGCTTCCTAGACACCTACAGGTTCCTGTCCATGAGCCTGGCCAACCTGGCGGCGGGACTCCCCACGGACAGGATGCGTGAGACGAGGAAGCGCTTCCCCGACGACCGGCTGTTCGACCTGGTGCGCAGGAAGGGCGTGTTCCCCTACGACTTCGTGACGTCCTACGACACGCTGTACAGGACCAGGGAGTTGCCGCCCAAGGAGGCGTTCAGGAACTCCATGACCCTGGAGGACGTCAAGGACGAGGAGTACGAGCACGCCCTCAACGTGTGGCGAGCCTTCGAGTGTCACAACCTCAAGGACTATGCGGACAAGTACCTGCGATGCGACATCGCCCTGCTCACCGATGTCTTTGAGCAGTTCCGCGACACCTCGTTGGCAGAGTACGGGCTGGACCCCGCCCACTATTACACCTTGCCGTCCTACGCCTGGGACGTGATGCTCAAGACCTGCGGTGTGGAGCTGGACACGCTGCAGGACTTTGACATGTACCTGTTCGTGGAGCAGGGGATCCGGGGAGGCATCTCTCAGGCCATCACCCGCTACGCCAAGGCCAACCACGACAGGTGCCCGGACTACCGCCCGGACGAGCCCACGCGCTTCCTCCTGTACCTGGACGCGAACAACCTCTACGGCTGGGCCATGTCCCAGCGCCTGCCGACCGGAGACTTCGAGTGGCTCAGCCGAGAGGAAATCCAGGCGTTGGACGTCACGGCGCTGGACGCAGAGGCCGATCGAGGCTACATCTTGGAGGTGGACCTCCACTAACCCGCGCGCCTACACGACCTGCACAAGGACCTTCCCTACTGCTGCGAGACGAAGCGTCCGCCAACAGGGAAGTTCCCCAAACTGTTGACGACCCTGGACGACAAGACGCACTACATCTGTCACTACAGGGTCTTGCAGCAGGCGCTGCAAAACGGATTGGAGCTGGTCGCGGTGCATCGGGCGATCTCCTTTCGCCAGTCGCGGTGGTTGGAACCGTACATCCTGATGAACACGGAGCTGCGGAAGAGGGCCAGGACGAAGTTCGAACAGGACTTCTTCAAGCTCATGAACAACGCGGTCTTCGGCAAGACCATCGAGAATGTACGGAAGCGCCTCAACGTGAAGCTGGTGTGCACCCCGGAGAGGTTTTCCAAGTACGTCGCCAGATCCAACTTCCTGGACCGGACGTACTACACGGACGACGTGGCCCTGGTGCATCTGTCCAAGGTCAACATCGTGTTGGACAAGCCCGTCTACGTAGGCATGACAGTCCTGGAGCTGAGCAAGTGGCTCATGTACGAGTTCCTGCGCAAGATGAAGGAGCGCTACGGTGACCGCCTCACCGTGGACTACATGGACACGGACAGCTTTGTCTTTGACATCGTGTCCCAGGACGTCTACGCAGAGATGAAGGAACACCTGGACGACTTCGACACCAGCGGCTATCCGAGGTCCCACCCCTGCTACAGCCCCGTCAACGCCAAGGTCATTGGAAAGTTTAAGGACGAGTGCAACGGCCTGTCCTTATTCGAGTACCTCGGCCTGCGGTCCAAATTATACTTTATGGACATCGAGGACGCGGCGACAGGCGGCAGCAAGGCTCTCAAGCGGGCCAAGGGGGTGGCAAAGGGCGTTGTCAAGAACGTCCTCACCCCCGACGACTACAGAGAGTGCCTGTTTGACGGGGTCCAAAAGCGCACCACCAACGTCCGCTTCCAGTCTCACTTGCACCGGGTCTACACCGTGGAAGTGGACAAGCTGAGCCTCAGCCCGACTGACGACAAGCGGTGTGTCCTCCCCGACGGCATCCACACTCTGCCGTGGGGACACAAGGACGTCCCGCCACTACCGCCAGCCAGGAGAGGAGATCGACGGATGGAGGTGGACGGTGAGGAGGAGGAGGAGCGCCAGGACGAAGACGAGGAAGAGGAATTCCCTGTTTAGTTTTAAATATTAATTTTAAGAAAAATTTGTAAATAGTATTTGTAAGAAAATATAATAGCTTTATGTACAGCACGAACCTGAGTTGTTTATTTCCTCCCCTTTGCTCACTCAAAAGCCGTTAGGCTTAAAGTGTGTGAGAAAGGCGTTATGGGCCGTTTGGCCCGAGCCGTGCAGCTTAAAAAGCCCCCGCCAACCGGGAGCGGTTGGCGGCGCGTGTCGGGGGACGGCCCTGAAGGAGTTGCCCAGGAAGGAATTACTCAGCGGTCTGCTGACGCTCGAGGTTGCACCCTTGAATTGCTCAGCGGCTTGCTGACGCTCGAGGTTGCACCCTTGAGTTGCTAAGTGGTTTGCTGATGCCCGAGGGGTCTTATGGCGCGCCCTCTTTGACGGCCTTCACTGCCGTTTGGCGGGGGCTCAGCCAGTGACACGCGCCGCTGGTATATAAACCTGAGGTCCAGCCCCGCTGCCTCAGTTTTGCTAATTTATTTTTAAAATTTAGTAAGGAGAAAGGAGGAATGAAAACACAAGCTTTATCATTATGAGGCATGTATTGTACAGTAATAAGGTTACATACTACAAAAACCTTACAAACTAGTTTTAAGCGAATATGGAGTGGAAGAGCCTGCGGACCAGAGCGTCGTTGACAGCGGGAGCGGTGAAGTCGAAGAGCTGGACGTAGTCGCTGAGTGACGTGCGGAGAACAGCCCGGCAGTACAGGTAAGTGAGGCAGTAGTAGCCGCAAACAGAAGTATCGTAGCCCTGGAGCCGATACCTGTTGTAGACGTAGTGGCGGTGATGAGGATTGCGCCTCAGGAACCTTTGAAAGTCGGCCTGGTATGGCGGCCTCCCGTAGCTGTCCAGGTACTCGAGTCTGTCCTCTTCCGAGCAGTAAAACGCCACCCAGTGTTCGCCTCCCTCGGTGTGTGCTACCGTGTTGGACACGATGGCGGTGAGAGGCTTGACTGGCGCGTCCGGTAGTTGGTCAGAGGCGTAGACCGCGACGTTCCTCAGTCCGGGGATCTTCGCCAGGCATTCTCTGATCTGGACGGTATTCATCGTGGGCGGAAGCATCACAGGCAGCTCGAGGTGGACGAGTCCAGTGTGTCGTTAGCCACGAGCCAGTCCCGCAATACTATGCAGTTATGAAGGGCGCAAAAGTTGTGGGAGCTCTTATGGTGGCGACAGCGCAGGGTCCGGTAGGTGGGCGCACCGTTGAGCGACCCGCAGCCCAGATCCTCCATGTCCTGAGCGGTGGTGGCGGCGGGCTCGGTTATGAGGTGGCGTTGAACAAAGTCCCTCTTCTGCGATCCTTTGACGTAGACCAGGGGGCGGTGGATGAGGCAGGAGCGCAGCTTGTCCAGCAGGGCGACGTACGCGATGTCCCCCTGGTCCCACTCCAAGCCGTGGCAGTGGCGAGTGACCCAGACGCTCTCGCGCTGTTTCTCGGAAGTCAGGAGGTCCTTACTGAAGGGCGGGCGGGCGATGTGATGTAGGAGCAGCGTGCCGGTAGTCACGTCCACCACGCAAACCTCTTTCAGTAGAAAGTCATTATCACTGTCTTTAAAACACTGCATATCCATCACCACGCTTCCGTGATGACAGCGCGCTGGCGGCGGCTCGATGTAGATCGGTGGCGGCACGTCCATCCCGTACGGCTGACTGAACTCGACTGAGCGCTGGCGGGAGCGCGCCTAGCGGGTTAACCTTGGGTGCGCGCGCCGCCATCACCTAACGGTCCGCGGTGACCTTGAGCGCGCGGCAACTCGTTTACCCGCCAAAACCTAACGGTGCGCGCGCGGTGACCTTGAGCGCGCGGCAACTCGTTTACCCGCCAAAGTCGACTGTGACGTTGCGATGACGGTCCACCTCCACGACGTTGTCCAACTCGGCGTACACTATGCAGTTGAACGCCTCCGCCAAGGCTTCGGAGAACCCAATCTCTATGCGCAGGTTACCGTTGCGCACCAGGTTCCAGTGGCTGGATTGAGAGGCCGCCATATCGGGCGTCAGATCAAACGCCATCAGGCAGTATCCGTAGGGGTACTCGTTGCGACTGACTTCGTTACCACAGTCTGAGAAATTGATGCCGGTGCCGGTGTACAGCGTGTGGTAGGCGAGCACGCACAACTCCTTACCGAACGTGTAATCCGGTTGAAGCGGCTTACATGGCACTTGCTCACCGTCTATGTACAGCGCGAAGAAGTTCACGTGGCTGTGGGTGAAGTTGAACGGGTTCTTCTTGTAGTCCCCGTTGAACGCCTGATTGCTGACCAGGCCAACTATAACGCGTTTCGGCAGTTGTCCCAGAAACACACTGTCCAGAGTCTTGCTGCTGATACCGGAGGGTAGCGTGAAGGATTTGACTTCCACGCGCGTAATGGGATATTTGGCTGTACCCGACTCCAGCGTCCTGCTGTGAGCCAACAGCACGCTCGGGTTGATCTTACAGCGGCGCATGAACAGGTTGACTTCGGCGATGTCCACTTTGTAGTCTGTCACGGTTTTGGACATGATGGAGAATGAGTTCTTTGACCTGATCAGACGAAAGCGCATCTCCACGCCGTTTAACATGAACTTCTCCTGGTTGCACAGGTCGACGTGCAGATGTCCGACCATGTCCGCGTACCGGCTGGCCTTGACAAACTCCCTCCGGTTCTTGAGCCCGGCATTATCCTCCTCAGTATTGTCCATGTACCCGGCATAGTCCTCGTAGAACAACTCCGCGGTGAGGTGCGATGTCTTGGCATCACCGCCATAGGACAACAGGTTCTCCAGGTAGGCGCGATAGGCGTACGTGTTGTTCTGAGGAGACACCAGTTTGTTGTTCAGGTACAGGTCCACTTGACTGAACAGCGAGTGCAGCCAGTTGTTAATCGGACCCACCTCTTTTATCGCTTGATCACCCGTTACAGCGCCTCCACTAGCCGTTCTAATGGTAGCCTTCACATGCAGTAGCGTCTGTGACAGATCCGTGTACTCGTCCCCGTGACCCGGAACTATGAACTCCACGGGCGAGTCGTCTGTCAGGGAGGAGATGGGCTTGTACTGCACCCATTTACCGCTCTCTATACTGGTCTGCGTGGGCGGTAGCGAGAACAGGTCCAACTCGGTCTTGACACACTCGCACGACTTCTGATGTAGAAACGCCATTATCCAAAAATGTCCTTCACGGTACTCTTGCTCTTCTTGCTTCTCCTCTTCTTAGCGACACGTTTTGCGGGCTTCCTCTTGGGCGCGGCGCTCTTCTTCCTCGCTCCGAGGAGTTTCGCCAGAGACTGAGGAGTAACCTGCTGTACACGCCTCCTCTTATAGGCGCCACCACCGCTCAGCACGCGATCCAGTTTTTCATCAGCCCTGCGTTTCAGCGACCCGATAAACTGTCTGAGTCGGGCGTTGGCTGCGACTCGGGGGTTGGCTGTGCCCGCCGCCACGTCGCCCAAGAAGCCCACACCGGACCTCAGCGCCTCCTTGCCCAGCGCCGATGCGCCGGATCTGATCAACGGGACCACTGTACGCATCAGCCCGCCTAGGAAACTGCCGATGCCGTGTCCGCGTTGGAAAGCGGCTCCTCTGAATACGGAGGATACGCCATGGCCCGCCTGCTGGTGGCGGTAATACGCCAGATAGGGATCGCTCGGATTCATTGCCGCTGCCTCTCTTTTCTGAAATGAAGCTTCATGCACGTGGTCCCGAAGTGGAATGGCAAGTGTCGCCCTTGGTTGTCCCTTAAATCGATTTCCACGCTCTCGAATGAGGTTTTAATCACCGGCACGTAGTGCGGGTCTATTATATACACTGTCGTGTTGGCACCGTACGTGTAATTCCTGATGTCGATGTTGAGGATCTTCAGTAGTGGCGCCACAGCGTCGCCCACCAGTTGGGGTTCCACCAGGTCGCAATACACGTACATGTGTGATGGCAGACCGGCGAAGAGGTTAGCCGGCCTCACGGACCTGTGACGCTTGACGATATCCGTATCCACCTCGTAGCCAAACTGTAGCGCCAAACCGGGGCTCAGTTTGAGGCTCTGAACGGCTGAAGACGTCGACATCAATTCCACCCTGGAGGACCTCTCGTCATACGAGAAGGCGCACAGGTTACTCTTCATTTGAGGGTGGTTGTTGATTGCGTCTACGAGTTCCTCGGTACTACTGTAATTGCCCGGCTCCACTTTGATTAACAACTTGTCCACCACGGCCAACCCGCCTTTCGAGTCCCTCATTCCCAGCACTAGTTTGATGTAGGTTCCCTCACCGACGGTCAGAAAAGAGAAGGGGTAGTGCGCCTCCGCCAGAGCGACCTCCCACTCACCGTCTGACAGATCAACGGTCGAGGGTAGATGGGTCGTGTAGTTTGTCACCATGTTGTTGGGATAGTAATTCATTGAACTGTTACTGGGCAACGTCAGGTAAAACTGGTCGTGCCTCGTCATCGCAGCTGTTGCACGTCCGCTGCGGGTACCCACGAATTGAAGTCCTCTCCGTAACCGGCCCACTTGACTAGGTAGCGCTTACTGGAGCCTCGCCCTTTAGTGTCCAGTATTTTATCTATTTGATACAGGCGGTCCGGGGCGATCGTTACCTTTTGCATCTCGTGCTCGTAGAAGCGCCCTTCCAGCGGCGTCCCGTTCAGGTCTCGCAGCACGTACAATGGTAGAGGATGCGACCCGTATACGTGGTCCACCACGAACAGCTCCTTACTCCAGTTGGTCTCGTAACCTTTGGCGAACGTGCCCTTCTCCTTGGCTATGCGCACCGTGTCGCCCGGCTCGAACCTGGGCTTGTGTCGTCGGATCGCCTTTCCATACATGTGACGCCAAACCTTGTACACCGTTTTTCCATCGCCGCTGTCCGCGTCCACGGGTCGTAGGCCACCCAGGCTCCTGTGCGGACTGCGGTTGTAGGCGTCCACAAGCCTGTCCAACACGTCCACGTAGCGATACGTGTTCTTGTAGGTCAGGTAGCGCCACATGCGGGTCTTGAGCGTGCGGTTGACTCGCTCCACCACCGCCGCCTTCACGTCGGGGTTCTGCGTGGTGAAGTAGTTGACACCGTGACTCTTGAACACTCGCTTGGTCGCGGCCCCGGTGAACTCCGTCCCCTTGTCGGTCTGTAGGCAGCGGGGAGTCGCCTCAGCGAATATCCTCTCGAACGCAGCAGCCACCTCAGGCCCGCTTTTCCTCTTCAGTGGTACCGCGAACAACCGCTTACTGAATACGTCTATCACAGTCAGCAGGTAGTTGACTCCGTCGTTGTACCGGCTCAGGCCGCGCATGTCGTTCAGGTCCGCCTGCCACAGCTCCCGGGGCCCGAACACGGCGTAGCGGTTACGGGGAAACCGCTTGCGCGCAGGCTTGTGCAGCGTGTAGGTGTCCTGGGCGCGCAGCCAGTCGGCTACCCGACGTTTCGGTAGGCGCGCGGCTCTGGCCAGGGCGACCACCCCGCCGAGGGAACCGGGCTGGCTCGGGTCGTAGTACAACTTCTCCATTACAGTGTGAACAGCTCCCAGTTGTCCAATGACGATTCCCGGTCGGGTTCCTCGGTTATTATCCTTCTCCTGGCCGCTGGGGGTCGCGGTCTCAGGCGGTCCAGTATCGGTGTCAACCTCGGTGAGAGGGGTGTTGAGGAGGCCGTTGTGTCTCCCCAGGGGCTCGATGCCGAGTCCAGCCCCACGCCTAGGTAACGCAACGCCGTGGGATTGCTCACGTATTCTTTGGGCACGTTCATGTCCTTCAAGGCGGCCATCACTTGATGCCAGCCGGTAGGCAATCGGTCCGCCCTTCGCGCTCTCACTATGCTGTGCGCGATGTCCACTATATTGGAATCGGGGATCTTCACCTTGTCCACATACACCGCTCCACTGGCGTCCCAGGAGATGGGGCTGCCTTGACGGGTCATGAATCGCAACAAGTTGCGCGCCACCGACCTGTAGATTTTTGAGAACGATTCCACAATGTCCTCCTCCGCCGAGGCGCTAGACTCGCGCTTCATCTGACTCGGACCTCCCGCCGCTTCCTCCTCCTCCCTCTCCTCACCCTCGATGATTGACAGACCTATGGGTTGACGTTTAGCCGCGGAAAAGTGCAGGAACCGCTGTAACACCTGCTGATATTGTTTCCATTTCTCCGTATCGTCCAGCCGCTTGTCGCTCAATATGCGATGCATCTCAGCGTCCAGGCTGGCTGGCTTATTGGCGCTACCTGCTCCTCCTCTTGGCTCCGGCCCTGGTCCCGGTCCTTCTCGCAATCTCTCGATGAGCTCCTGCGGTACAACCACCATTTTCCTAGCGTACTCCATGTCCGATTAGCTTCTGCGCTAGAACGGGCAGAACAGCGTTCAACAGCAGAGGTAGGAGGATCCCTCCGCCCCGTTGGACGAGGTAGTGTCGCTTCTTGGTCCAACCCTCGCCGCGTTTCACCAGCCGTCTGAGCGCCTGTTTGTGTTTGCTCAATTTGCGTTTGAGGCAGGGAGAAAGCGGTACGTTTCCGCGTAGCACGTTATACGCGCACTCGCACAACGACTTGATGCGACTCTTGTCGCACGCTTTTAACAGGGCCTTGCGTTCTTTGGGCGTAGCGTGTATTAGAGCCCTCAGCAGCGCCGCGTCCTTCTTCACGCGGTGTGACATGATGACTGACGCTGGCGCGCGCTCGGCCTATTTATCACTTCTTCTTGGGCAGGTACACGTAGTTCACCGGATCGTCTGGGAAAATGGTTGAACGTACGCGCATCTCTTCAGGCGTGGACTGTTTCAAGTCTATGAGCAGGTAGGCGTGCGGATCACGCGTGGCGTCCGCGTAAGCCTCCTCCACGAATTTGGGGTTTTCCGGGTATACTTGGCGAGCCAAGTGTTTGATCTGAGCGCGATCCCTGGGATTCTTGAAGCACACTATGTAGTGGGCGTTCAGCGATATGTCGCGCTGGCCCCTGCCCTGGTGAAACAGGTTTTGCGTGATGAAGAACACGCTCATGTTGCGGTGGTGCGAGCCCTTGGTGAACAGGTCCGCTACGCCGGGGCCAGCCTCACGCATCATGTCATCTACGATGACCAGGGTGGGCTCGCTACCGTCATAGTCGTCCAGGTCCGGCAAGCCGGCTACGTAGCGCACGGCAGAGTCCGCACGGCTCTTGCCACCGCCACTGCCATAGTGCCAAGTGATACGGGCGAACCGCGTATCGCACATGTGGTCGGCGTGCTCAATGAAGCGAGCCACGAAGTGCGACTTGCCGCTGCCCGAAGGCCCGGCCACGATGGCGGTGAACGGGTGTTTCCACCTCAAGTCCATGGCGTCTACTGACCGCCGTGCACCGCCACCTCGGCTCTTGTAACTAAAGGTTCTTTTCTTGCTCTTTTTTATTTGATTTTATTTTTTCAATTTTGGAAGGAAATTAGGGAATAGGAAATACCGTTTATTTTATACAAATTCCAGGAAAGGAGATTTGCTGCCAGGAGGGCCGCTCCTCTTTACAAGGCTCGTCCTCGGCCCCACGCCAACGTTATACTGGGAGATGGCGTTGTCGTCCAGGACCGTGAGGAACCGTCGAGGCATGTAGATCCGGATCGGGTCGTCGCCGACGAGACCCTCCAAGGTGGCCATCACCGCCTCGCCGTACGGTGTATCTACCCGCTCGAATGAGCGAATCGGGTACACCGCGTTGTCCCGCAGATCCGCGATGCGAGTGTAACCCGCGGCCTTGCAGCTGTTGAGGGCTGTCCTGAGGTCCATCTTCTGGTCCGTGTTGAGCATGGCGCAGCGGCTGGATGCAGAATGACCGGCTCTCGCCACCGAGTCGCCTTTTATTGGCGGTGCCTACGTGTCGACTCACGCGTATCAACAACATGATGGCATAGTTACTCGCTCAATTCCAGGAAGGGTGATGTAATGGAAAGCTTTACTGCGTAAACAAGTGGATTGTTCTAGAAGCGTCTCGGTTATCAACTGCTTAGTGGAAGTTTCCACACTCAATTCCAGGAAGGCTGACGTAATGGAAAGCTTTACTGCGTAAACAAGTGGATTGTTCTAGAAGCATCTCGGTTATTAACTGCTTAGTGGAATTTTCCACGCTCTCTCGTTTACTGGGTAGCGCGCTTGGAGTGCGCACTCCTCTTGGTTTTCCCTGAGATGATGCAATCGGTCTTTCGCCAAGTGGGTAGAGGAGTAGCGGTCCTAGTGATCCCGTCGTATCTTGACTCTCCCGTCTCGCTATTTGCCAGCCATAGGTTTTGCAATCTGGATAGCAGGTCCTCTAGACATATGCAGATTTCATCGTTTCGCTCCTCGTCCAAGTACAAGCCGCAACTGAACGTGGGACGACCTCCTTTGAACACATTCATCTTCAACAGTACGTTACCGCTGTTGGTAGGGTTCTTCACAGTGTACTGATATCCGCCAGCGGACCAGCACAGTGCCGGGGAATCGATAGGTACTTCCTTCCTCTTTACAGTCCACCCATCGAGCTTTTTCTTCTTTGACACACATCCCTGCTGAACTGGCGGTGCGTTGGCGTTCTCATCGTTCATTGCGTTCAGCTCCTCTAGGAAGGAGCGGATCGTTTGGTCCACTTCGGCTGCGCTGACTCCGCTTCCGTTCATGGTGACGTCTCGAACAACACTGAGGTCGCGCGGCTCTGCCTCGGTTTTATACCCAGGTTGCACGCTTCAGCGAACCTTCTAGAAGCTTCCAGAAACGTGAGAGGTGGACTTTCGCTAACGGGGAGCACTCCAGTCAGGAGGCCTCATGCGACGCACTTGCCGGAACCTTCTAGAACGGAGGGGTCTTGAAGGTCGCTAATGAGTAAACAGGCTGGGACAGTCACGTAGGCCCTGGAACGCGCCTCGACACGTGACATGCTCATACATAGCACTCCAGTCAGGAGGAGGCCTCATGCGACGCACTTGCCGGAACCTTCTAGAACGGAGGGGTCTTGAAGGCCGCTAATGAGTAAACAGGCTGGGACAGTCACGTAGGCCCTAGCACGCGCCTCGACACGTGACTCCACGGAGCCACTCGCAGTTTGGTTTAGTCAAGCCGGCATACAACGTGTAACGAAATCACATCAAATTCGGTCGGCAAGCAGCCGAGATCCCATGAGGAAAACGCGTTTGAAAATTAATAGCGGGCCCGTTTAACAGTGGATTTTCAATTTTCTTTAAGCGATGGTTTTCTTAGGCCACGGCCCGACATGTGGTGAGGTTTCGTCAAAATCGGTTGGTAAACAGCTGAGATCCCATAAGGAAAACGCGGTTATAAATTAATAGCGGCCTTGTTTAATGGTGGATCTATGGGGTTCTTACGTCATTCGCTTCCCTGGGGATAGGCCTACACTCTGGAAAAGTCCCGTGGGAATCGGTGGATAAATAGGCTAATTATTAATTTTCGAAAGTTTTTTCCTCATGTTCAAGGTCATCACGAAAAGTGCTGCTGGCGGCCGGGGGGGGGGCTGACCGGGGGGGGGCTGACCGGGGGGGGGGCTGACCGGGGGGGGGGGGTGCATCCTCGCATCCTCACGCCAGGTGCCAGGCTTAAGTTAAGTTAATGGGTCACGTGACGGGGGGGGGGGGGACGTCCTCGCGTCCACGCGTCCACACCGCGCCTTTGCTGGTTCTGAATCGGTCTTTGCCCCCTACTTTGGTTATTTTCTATCTGTTCTTGGCCAGCAGCATCACTGATGCAAAATCTTTATTTTGAAATTTAAAAATCTAAATAAAGTATAGTTAAATATTATAATTGAATATTATAAAAATGTATTATCTGCTGGCCAAGAACAGATAAAAAATAACCAACAATCTTTCGAGCATTGTTATTTTAACATATTTAAGTAATTTGTGGTGATAAACAATCTCAGATCAAATGTGCTATCTTTGACTTGGAATACATTTTGATATCATATAATTTTAGGACTTGGCAACCCGTCAACACTTTGTGTTTTTGGGTATGATATCAATATACCACAACCAGATGAAGCCATATACCAAGTTTTGTCAGAATACGTTCATAAATAAGCGAGATATAAAAATTGTCTTTTCCTCCATAAGAATAACATTAGACAACGTACTGTGTTTAGCACTTTCAATATCTCGGTAACCAATTGACGTAGAGAAATGATGAAAATACCAAATTGTGTGTTTTTTAAGCTGAATCCAATGATAAAAACTAAAATTTGATTTTTTCAAAAATTACATGTAAAAATTTCAAAAAAACCCATTTTTGGGGTACAAAACCCCCCCATAAATACCCCTTCGGATGGAGCGATCTGGCTGGTTTTCAAACTTAAAGTCATAAATGTTGCTTTACACGTTTATACCAAATTTCATCAAAATCGGATCATTTTTACGAGAGTTATCGTGCTCACGGACATATATATATATATACACAGTTTCTAACGAATGGTGTTTTTGGGGTCTGGGGACCTCAAAACGAAAAGTTATCATGGTCCCGGGCCTAGGTCTTACCATGCCGACTACGGTAATAGCTTCTTCCCTATAGGGGAAATTCGCTAAAACGCTCCCGACACATGGTAATGCTGTCTCAAAAAGGCAAATAATGCCACACGATCACTTGACGTGCCGATTTCTAAAGAAACTACTACTCGAGCCATTGCAAGACTGTGCTGCATTTCCTTCAATTCAAATCTTTTATACTCAGTTGCCAGCATTTCGAGGCATCACCAAAGTCCTTTATTTGCCAACAAATATACAGTCACCTTTTGCAGTTGCATTATGCGTTTCCGTAATCATTTATATTCCTAAAGGAGAATTTTCCTGTTCCCGAATAACCTCATTGACATTCGCCCCCCCCCCCCCCCGCTGCATGCGAAACTGCAGTCTGCAACCTCATTGCCATTCACCAGCTGGGTCCGAAACAACAGTCTCGCCGACCTTGACCAGCCGTCCGCACGCCGATCATACCAGCCGCCAACAAACTCGCACAGGACCATATTCAACAAACTCAGATTTGGCCAAAGTTACCACGTCATTTCTCAACATTTCAACAAACTCGGATTTGCCCAAAGTTACCACGCCATTTCTCGACATTTCAACAAACTCGGATTTGGCCAAAGTTACCTCAGGCAAATATACCTACTTACTTGGTATTTGGCTTTACCTAGTTTAGGTATATTGATATTTGTATAAAACCCGATTTTTTGTGTTCCTGCGATTTCAGCAAACCTGCATACTCAACCACAATATAATTTTTGTGGAGAATAATTCAAATATCATAAATCGTTTATTTATGAATGTATTTTGATGAAACCTTGTTATGTGGCTATATGTGGTATCAAGATACATATATATGCATTGAAAATTCGTTGAGTACGCAGGTTTGCTGCTACGGGGGTATATGAACATACTGTATTATCACATTTAGGTATACAAACTAAATGCCATTAATGTAAATTGCAGAATTTAAATGTAATCATGACTTTGTTGTCAATAATGTGTTAATAACTAAAATTTGTGACAACTGATCTTTTTATTGAAATTTAACATAACCAATCCAACATCTGATAACACTCAATTCATAATTGCGTTAAAATTTCATGATTCCATAAGACATGTTGTTGTAGGTGTGGTTTTAACGAATTTCCGCAATAGGGAAGAAGCTATTACCGTAGGAGGCATGGTAAAACTTAAGCCCGAGACCATGTTAACTTTAGTATTCCGAGGTCCCCAGATGTCAAGAATACCATTTGTTCAAATTTTCATTTAGGAATGTGTATATACACTATACGATACTATAAAGACGAATTTTGAATTCGGTTCGTAATATATTTATCGGGCTGGGTTGTAGGTTCTGCCATGGTTGGGATTCACACTAAATTGAAATCCACAAATGGCAACATTAATTGTCCGCTACAATTTGTCGCCTAGCTTCTCCGGCAAGTCACAAGGCTTGAATCACACCCAAACCAGTTTTAGATAGAGTGTGAATTTTAAATATCCAGCCTTATTCGTCGGTGCAATTCGCGGTTTCGTTAACTAAAAGCTATAAAATAACATTTCCCAACTACATTACATTTTAATATCTTCCCTAGAAAGACGACAGAAAACCGATGCCCAAGTCAACTAGGCCAATATTGTCTGGGGATTTGAAAGTTCTTAAAGTCTGATTGGGAGTGCGGCTGGAGCTCCGCTCTACCTGCGAGGGACCCAACTCACGCACGCACACTGACACACACTCACTACCGTCCTAATTGCCTGAAAGCCCCGATCCCCTTCACTACCTAGAAATATAACACCTGCTGTATGATACCTCAAAATCGCAATTCATTTCAAGTTAGATATACAGTAAAAAGCGTTGTGTCACTAAATTTGTTGTTTAATTCCATGAAAAATGAGTCCAAACACGAAATGATTCTGACAAAAAATAGCTTACTGAATGGGGATAATAGAAAGTCAGATTGGTCAGAAACGTTTATCTTCGTTGGCAGCCTTATCGTCGATTTCATAGGTTGGCATCGGCGGTTTATTCAGACGTATACAAGTTGATAGAACTCAGGTTTTCTCAAGTCCTTTGTGAAAGGAATCCCGCGGTTATTATAGTTAATATGGAAATATTCGTAACTTCTAGTATTGAAATGTTCGTAACTTATAAATTTTGTAAGCAAAATATATATTGTTTGGTATCATTTTACTTATCATTTTGAGCTAAAGTCAAAAGCATTAATAGATTTTACAACAAAGGTAAAATTAAAAAAATTGATAGTCAAATTTCTGTGAGCCAGTGATGACTCAGGCGCAGGTCAGTGGTCCGTCCTAATCCCCTGCGTCTGTGTGTGTGAGGCCTGCGTGTGTGTGAGTAGAGCCCACCCTTCTGCCAGCCGCACTCCCGTAACAATCAGAGTATAAACTTGGAACTCGCATAGAATAACAATAGAACTTATTTTAGAGATTACACTTTCATGATACAAATAAACGTCATCAGATAAAGAATTTTGCTTTCTCCCTCTTAACCCTTTTATCCTACTGATATATAAATACCCCCGTAGCAGCAAACCTGCATACTCAGCGAATTTCCAATGCATATTAATTTATATTAATACCACATAAAGCCACATACCAAGTTTCATCAATATACATTCATAAATAAAAGATTTATGACATTTGAATTATTCTACATAACAATAACATGGCGGCTGAGCTGAGTATGCAGGTTTGCTGAAATAAGGAACACTAAAAATGGGTTTTTATACAAATATCAATATAACTCAACTAGGTAAAACCACATACCAAGTTCTATTAATTTATGTTAATGTTTAAAGGAGATAACACGTTACTTATTCTCCATAAGAATAACATGGGAGCTGAGTATGCAGGTATGCTGCTACGGGAACTATCGGCCAAAAAGGTTTTTTAGTCCAAATACCAATAGACCACAACGATATGAAGCAATATACCAAGTTTCATCAGGATAAGTTGATAAATAAGCGAAATATAAAATTTGTCTTATTCTTCATAAGAATAACATTGGACAACGTACTGTGTTTAGCACTTTCAATATCTCAGTAACCAATTAACGTAGAGTAATGATTAAAACACCAAATTGCGCGTCTTTTTAAGCTGATTCCAATGGAAAAAAATAAAATTTTACTTCCCTATAGGGGAAATTCGCTAAAATGGGATGGGTTGTGTCTGTCTGTCTGATTTTTGTTCCGCAATCACTCAAAAACTATACTGAACCAATAGGCATTTACATTTATGACTGACATTTACAGGCATTTTCCTTATATACCAAATAAACACATAGGCCTACTTTCGTTTTTAAAATCCTACAGGGCTTTGCCCCACGGGAGGAAAAGTTCCCATGTTATTCTTATGGACATTCATTTTTGTTTGAGCTGATGGAAATACAAACAACTGATTTTGATTCGTAGTAGTTCCACGGGCTAACCACAGAATGGAGCACACATAACTGTTGTACTCCCGGGTGAAACCGGGTACAATAGCAGCTAGTAATTAATAAATTCCTTCATTTTAATCAATACAGATAAAATACCCCGTAGCAGCAAACCTGCGTACTCAGCGAATTTTCAATGCATATATATGTATCTTAATACCACATAAAGCCACATACCAAGTTTCATCAATATGCATTCATAAATAAACGATTCATGACATTTTAATTATTCTCCATAAGAATAACATGGCGGATGAGTATGCAGGTTTGCTGAAGCAAGGAACACACAAAAATGGGTTTTATACAAATATCAATATAACTCAAGTAGGTAAAGCCGCATACCAAATTTCATTAATTTATGTTTTTAATTAGGGGAGATATCACGTTACTTATTCTTCATAAGAATAACATGGGGGCTGAGTACGCAGGTTTGTTGCTTCGGGAACTATCGGCCAAAAAATGTTTTTAGTGCAAATATCAATGGACCACAACTTTGCAATATACCAAGTTTAAAAAAAATCTACAATACAACTTTTCCGCTGGAATTTTCTTTTTAACCCCAAAACAACAAAGTTTACGCTTAGAGACTTTTCGTGTCACACTTTTAAAACACTAAATAAATTTCATTACTACAAATAAATTAAATTACCAAACTACAAGAAGTTTATACTGTTCTATTCTGTAGTTCATGCAGATAAATAATATATACACTTCATTGTAATTACGTGAATATGGCGAGGCACAAAAGCGTGTAAACGATAGGGCGCACAATGCTGAAATCCACTGAGCGGTCGTGAGTGCCATTGAAGGGGTGGGGGTAAAGACCGATTTCTTGACACAGCCCGAGCGTCCCAGGTCTATTAATAGAGTTCTATGGATAACATTCAAGTAACTTTTCTAGAGAGCAGTGGAAGTTCTTCCGCCGCGCCACGCTTCAGCATGTGTTGCCCAGTGTGCTTCACTGCTTCAAGCTCACGTTTGAGCACCACCAATTTGAACGTTTCAAACTTCATACGCAGTTGGCAGGAATGCTTCCGCTTTTGCCGCGGTAGTAGGGAGAGAAAAGTTGTCCTCGCTACCACCACCACCGCACCGCAGCCCACCCCCCACCGCGCATTCTTGTTGCTGCAATGGAAAATAAAAAATAAAATCAGTTGAGCGCCGAGCGGCGAGCGTGTACGATCATAGAAGTGTACCCGAAGTCTCGTGTTAGTGTTATATCGCGCTGAGAGAGTGGAGTGGTTAGTGTTGTTGAAGTGACATGTGCAAACTAATATTTGGTAAAAATAGACATGAAAACAAAAACCAACCAGGATTTCGCAAAGTGGATAGCCACTTTGACCCCGGATCGAAAGAAATTTAACTTCAACAAAGTAAGTCGGTTTAAATATCTACATTGTTGTTTACTATAAAACAGTATACAAATTTCACTTTTAGTTGTTATTAAATGCAACTATCATTGTTTAGCTTCGAAAATGTATTTTTCAGATTTTTACAATTATCAACTATCACAATCCTAGATCCTGAGACCTGCGATCTAGGGGTGTTATATTACAACATTATAACGCGGCCTGCTTGGTCGCCTTTGTTACGGGTTTGCTTATAGCCTAGTTTTTTCGTGTTTAATATTACTATAAAAGTAGGCCTCTTATTGTTTAAATATTTTAGTAGAAATGGTGTATCATTTGGGTAAATACTTTTCCATCTCTATTAATTAAACCATTTACTCCATTTTTGTAATCACTAGGAAGACATTTAATTTAAGTCTCTCTTCCTTTGATTTGAGGTCATATAGGCCTAACGATTCCTTTGAGAAATACAACGCATTGTTGTTGACAATTATGATATACATATAAAGTGCAACCTAAATTGTTTTAGGCCTATTTCAAAGTCATTATTACAACAACGTATTTTGTAAACAGTACGGGGGCCTAACTATAGTATCGTCACAAGTTTTAATTGTTTTTTGTTTTTTTCACTAACTTTATAATATTTTAGCCTCATGGCAAAAGTTATAGTTTGTGTTAAATACACTGGAATGAAGTATATTTCCCCATTAGTGATATTGCTTTGGGCAGCGCAAAATTCCAGGTAAGGGGTCAGTGACTTGGACTTGAACGCACAGGAATTTTGAAGGATTAAAATGGTTTCAACACGGTTCACCCCCCCTACCTGCCTCTTCCCCGTCCCAACCACCAACTTTCTAGCTCCAGTCTGGACTCCATACGTATTATACTAGAGCCTTTTCACTGCTCTATGAAACTAATCGTTATTGTGGAGGATTGTATTTCCAGGGTCGCAGTGTATTGCTCGTTGCATCTTGATTGCAATGTCGGCCCGTTACCGATGGCTTGTGCGACTTGCCAGCAATATCTTCGGCTTGACAAATAAACAACTACCTATATAGATCATCTGAATTCCTGAGGAAACATAACTTGTCATATATATTAGTTATAACTGAAAGGAGCAAGTATGTAAAGAAAAATAAGCTCTTAATTTTTCATTACGTTATTTTGTTCCGACCAGCGGATCTTCTCGCAGTCCTGGACCCGCGTCATTTGCCCTAAAATGGATATTCGTAAGCTAGTCCAAAGTGTTCACTATTGCTTGGGATTGGCTTGTGCTTTTATTTTGAAAATTTGTGACAGTTATAATAACAATAATACAGTGTGTCCGGCGTTCCTTACGGTCCATGAAACTTGTTTTCTCTTATAAGTTATGGAAAATATCCGCAATCATTTCTTAAAATACTCACCATCACCAACAAATACATTAAAAGATAAACACCATTTTGATATACAGGTAGCCTATTTTAAATATGGTTACCAAGTTTAAATCGACCATTGCTTAAAGCACAATACTAAACAACCGGTACAGAAAGTGTTTCGGAATTATGGCTGCGCACTTCATTGAACCAAACAATGAGTAGCCTATATGACCAATTAATTATTGAATTATTACATGGTTAATTGTGATGAACATTATGTCTAAACTTCGATTGGGAGGGTTCATTGCCTTTAGCAAAGATCTATACATCGCTAAATAACTACAGACTGGCCGTTTAGGAATTGCGTTTTTCGGTTAACAGCCCTTAGTGATCGCGAGCGCTGGGAAGGCTACCAGACAAAGGCCAGGCTTCCTGATCACCCGTCACCGACTCTAGCAAGACGCCTAGTGTGCTACTGTATTACAAATTCATTAACGTTTTGTTACGTTTATATTATCGGCATGCAAACACAAGGTTCGTAGAGCTTACAGTCCAGGTATGAGTATTTCCATAAGAGTAATGTTCGCAGCAAAGATGTCTTACGAGGGCGTCCAGCTGATGCATAAATCAGCAACATATTATAGTGTGGCCAACCTTAAGGGTATAATAATGGTACAGCTATTTTTAAATTGTCACTAGACATGCAGACAGAAAATATAAAGCCTTAATCCATTAATCTAATAATACAAATAAATCAAAACAATATATTAGTATCAGTACCTGGGGGCCGAGCTTTGCTCGGGGAAGGCCAGCAGTTTGTTTAGATGACTTGGAGTAAAATTTCACCACTTCCCCCTACTGATAATAAGATTTGTATAAATATTTCACCACTTCCCCCTACTGATAATAAGATTTGTATAACTCATTTGCCTCTTTTCTACATTTTTAAGGTCACTCCAGTTGTTATTTATAGCTCAATGTCCCTTTGATTTATTTTACTACTCTATGTATTATTCACTCAAATCTTTTAATCTCTGCTCTCAGGAAACCACATGTTAATAATCCTATACTCTAATATGAGTAAGGTTTGCTTGCTTGCTTGCGACATGGATCTCAAAAACGGCTCCAACGATTTCCTTCAAATGTTTGAAATAACTAATTTCTGGGATAAAAATAAGTTCTAGACAGACCTCATCCCCATGAAAAATCAAATAATGTAAAAAAAACTAAAATGAAAAGTTAAAAAAATTAACATTGGGCTTATGGAGTTTCAAATCAAAACAAAAGAATTGTAACAGCTGTTCATAATCAACCAGGGAACTGTCAAAGTAATACTCATGTTGTATATCATTATTAACATGTGGTTTCTTGAGAGCAGAGATTAAAAGATTTGAGTGAATATTACATAAATAGAGTAGTAAAATAAATCAAAGGGTATTGAGCTATAAATAACAACTGGGGTGACCTTAAAAATGTAGAAAAGAGGCAAATGAGTTATACAAATCTGATTATCAGTAGGGAGAAGTGGTGAAATATTACTCCAAGTCATATAAACTGACTGACCTTCCCCCGAGCAAAGCTCGGCCCCCAGGTACTCATATACAACATGAGTGTTACTTTAACAGTTCTGTGGTTGATTATGAGCAGTTGTTACAATTCTTTTCTTTTGATTTGAAACTCCATAAGCCCAATGTTAATTTTTTTAACTTTTCATTTTAGTCTTTTTACATTATTTTATTTTTCCTGGGGATGAGGCCTTTATAGAACTTATTTTTATCTCAGAAATTAGTTATTTCTAACATTTGAAGGAAATCGTTGGAGCCGTTTTTGAGATCCGTGTCGCAAGCAAGCACGCAAGCAAGCAAGCAACTTTACTCATATTAGAGTATAGGATAAAATGACAGCTGATCTTAGAATGTAAGCGTTAAGCAATGTTAATTTTAATAATTATAATGAAGTAGAAAATATGGTACGCGTACGATAAATATCGTGTTTCCAGCAACACTGCAGATTGGATTGGTGATCACGTGACCTTACAGCTGTTTTACGAGGTCTCTTCCGGTCAAGTAGAAAACCTTAAATAAATCTGCTCAGCAAACCTGTACAAAGTATGTATGGACTTTGATGCACAAGGTTGGTAGAGCTTTCAGACAAGGTGTGCTGATTTACATAAGAGCAATGTTCGCAGCAAAGAGGTCTTACGAGGTCGTCCAGCTGATTCATAAATCCACAACATACCATAAAGTGTAGCCAACCTTACAGAGTATAATATTGGTACAGTTACAGTTAGTTTTAAATAGCCACTGGACAGTGGACTTTCGGTACATGACTTTTACGTATTTACTTGAATAATGTTAATTAGGTCATTGTTATTACAGTCGTAGAACAAATTGAATTAAAAGCCGTTGGTATTTAGAACTGTTTACAAGAATAAGTGTCAAAGAATTAAAAAATAACTAAGTTAACTAGTCAATCTTGTCTAAGTTTAATAATTTGAAGCCTTTATTGTAAATGGAATTCATCTTAAACTTGATACCTAATATTAAACAATACAATTTATTGTTCATGGACATCGGGTAGTAATAAAAAATAATATTATTGTTATTATTAGGCCTTCCTTATTGTTTTAATAAATTGAGCTTATTCATTTTTCAAACTAGATTAAAACACGTTTCTTTTCACTGTTAGGTTTTGTTTTTTATATGCAGTGTAAGTTAATAATCAGAATAAATCAAAGCGATATATTATTAGTTTCATTAAATAACAGCTGATACAAATATTCAAGCAGTTAAACAATGTCATTTTAACAACGGTGAGAAAACTATGGTACTCGTACGATAAATATCGTGTTTCCAGCAACACTGCAGATTGGATTGGTGATCACGTGACCTTCCACCTGTTTTTACGAGGTCTCTTCCGGTAAAGCAGAAATCCTTAAATAGATCGACTCAGCACACCTTGTCTGAAAGCTCTACCAACCTTGTTTGATGCATACATACCATATTACCATCCCTAAACGGCCAGTTTGTAGTTATATGGCATGAAACGAGGTTTTCAGAAAAATATAAACAATGGAACTGATCTTAAATGCACACTACACTTTTGATTTACCTACTTCATGATTCGATTTGACTCATCATGTTTTAATTATCTTCAAATTCTTATTTGAACGCTGAATTGTCATGTTTCACCTTGAGCTTCATCCATCCAAGTTTAATTGAAAAGTTCCATTACCATTGGGACTACCTAGGGCAATCTTAGTTTGGGAATAGCCCTGACCAGCAGGCAGGAAGATGGAAAGACAATGGAGGATGGCGATTGCAGCATTTTCCGCCACAGGTCCGCCGAAATCCGGGTTTGTGGCCAACCACTGAAGTTATCATTTACATGATCTTGCCTAATTAGTATTTATCTATGCTTCTACTGCATATTAGTGTATTACGGTGCTCAATAATGAGTTAAAACCCTTTATCGATTCAACAGTTTTTGCCCACGAAGTAGATTGTTATTTAACCGCATGGTTCTATATTTAACAGTGTTTACATTATATCCCTGGAGTAAAAAGAAATTGTTTGCAACCATCAAAGGGAAACATCTTTCTGTAATTAAGGAAAATACCCCCGTAGCAGCAAACCTGTGTACTCAGCGAATTTCCAATGCATATATAAGCATCTTAATACCACATAAAGCTAAATACCAAGTTTAATCAATATACATTCATAAATAAAGGATTTATGACATTTTAATTATTCTCCATAAGAATAACATGGTGGCTGAGTATGCAGGTTTGCTGATGCAAGGAACACAAAAAATGGTGTTTTATTTAAATATCAATATAAGTAGGTAAAGCCACATACCAAATTTTATTGATTTACGTTCATAATTAAGTGAGATAACACTTTACTTATTCTCCATAAGAATAACATGGGGGCTGATTACGCAGGTTTGCTGCTACGGGAACTATAGGCAAAAAAGGTTTTTTAGTCCAAATACCAATAGACCACAACGATATGAAGCAATATACCAAGTTTCATCAGGATAAGTTGATAAATAAGCGAAATATAACATTTGTCTTATTCTTCATAAGAATAACATTGGACAACGTACTGTGTTTAGCACTTTCAATATCTCTGTAACCATTTGACGTAGAGCAATGATCAAAACACCAAATTGTGCGTCTTTTTAAGCTTTAGAATTTGACTTCTTCAAAAATTATATGTAAAAACTCAAAATACCCCCGTAGCAGCAAACCTGCGTACTCAGCGAATTTCCAATGCATATATATGTATCTCAATACCACTTAAAGCCACATACCAAGTTTCATCAATATACATTCATAAATAAACGATTTATGACATTTTAATTATTCTCCATAAGAATAACATGGCAGCTGAGTATGCAGGTTTGCTGAAGCAAGGAACACAAAAAATTGGGTTTTATACAAATATCAATATAACTCGTGTAGGTAAAGCCACATACCAAATTTCATTAATTTATTTTCATAATGAAGGCAGATAACACGTTACTTATTCTCCATAAGAATAACATGGGGCTGAGTACGCAGGTTTGCTGCTACGTGAGCCTTGGGTAAAAAAGTGTCTTTTTGAGCAAATATCAATGGTCCACAACCAGATGAAGCCGTATACCAAGTTTCGTCAGTATAGGTTCATAAATAAGCGAGATATAAAATTTTTATTTTTCTCCATAAGAATAACATTAGACAACGTACTGTGTTTAGCACTTTCAATATCTCGGTAACCAATTGACGTAGAGAAATGATCAAAATATCAAATTGTGTGTTTTTTTAAGCTGAATCGAATGGAGGAAAATAAAATTTGACTATTTCCAAAATTATATTTAAAAAATTCGAAAAACCCATTTTTGGGGTACAAAACCCCCCCAAAATACCCCTTCGGATAGAGCGATCTGGCTGGTTTTCGAACTTAAAGTCATAAATGTTGCTTTACACGTTTATACCAAATTTCATCAAAATCGGATAATTTTTACGAGAGTTATCGTGCTCACGGACACACACACACATATATATATATATACAGTTTTGAACGAATGGTGTTTTTGGCATCTGGGGACCTCAAAACGAAAAGTTATCATGGTCCCGGGCCTAGGTCTTCCCATGCCGACTACGGTAATAGCTTCTTCCCTATAGGGGAAATTCGCTAAAAAGAATACCGGCATGGTCTTTCATAAAAACTGTTCCTGGTTACTTTTTCCGAATAAATTTACAAATTAATGCACTTCTAGTAGTCGAAGTGATACGACCCAAATGGTATAATTTTCTTGCCGGCCTGAAACTTATACAGCTGAATTAAGATGTCCCAAAGGACGAAAAAATGCATATTATAAACTTTTAAACAGGAGTTTAACAAGATTGCGGCCATTCAAAGATGACGTTTTTACGTATTTAATCAATTAGGCCTAGTCATATCTCGGCTGTTCTTTATCCAAATTTACTAACTCCTTTTTTTGTATAGATAACTATTTCAAAAATAATGTGTTCTGGCAGTATTTTCTGTTTATGGCTTGGTTTTCTATTTATTTAATTAATATGAGGCCGGTGTAGCATGCACGACTGCGACCATGCTAGGAGTGGCGCGCGTCCCTTTTGTGCATGCGACCTTCCATCACAGATTAAACATACTCGTTTCGTTCGTTCGTTCGTTTCGTGAGGTTCCAGTGAGCGGGTAAGTCCCTGGCCCACTGTGGCTGACATACTATCTTAATCTATGCCTCCATGCTCAAAACGGACGCTACCCCGGCGGGCTGGAAGTGTGGAGGGACTGGCGCGCGCGACCCGTCTGTGCATACGACCCTCTATGCTCGGAACGGACTTCAATACAGTCGAAACTTCGCACCTCCGGCGAGGCCCAACAAGGGCTCAAAGAATCACGCCTAACTAGTTTTAAATGTACATTTAAAGGCGTTTATTGTTATTTTTAGAATTTTAATGTATCCTTGCATTAGTCATTCTGAGTCGTTTTACATTCATTTGTTCAGATAAAACAAATACTGTTGTAGTTTTTAAGACGTAATTAAAACGAAAGGGAACTTGGGAAAGACAGTTATATAATATAGTACAAGGAAAAAGAAATAAGCATTTAAAGTTTATAAAAGTAGCCTAGGTCTAACTGCTTATAAAGTTTGATAGTTTGCTTACATGTGGTGATTTTTTTAACGTAAATTTCATAGTGCTACTATTTTAACCAAGATTCTTTTAAAGGGACAAACTCATTTGTCATTACAAATATTTTAAAAATTGTAGTAGGCTATACATTTTAATTTAATATTTAGTTCTTAAACTACTGAAGCGTTCACAGTTAAGTAAAATACAGCACGATTAAAATTACAATTTGAATGATGTGGCCTAATTCTGTAATACACAACTGTATTGAGAAACTGCGTACTTATAAGGAGTTAGGTTATAATAACCTCAGTGTAAGTATTGTGATTAACTTTGGGAGTGGTTCATATACCGTACTTGATTAGGTGCTTATTTATTTTTTATCGTACCTGGTGGACCGATCTTTGCTCGGGAAAGGTCAGTCTGTTAAGATGACCTGTAGGAATTTCCCAATGTTCCCCTACACTGATGAGCAGAGTTTCTTAGCTCATTTATCTTTTTAACTTCAGTTTTTATTATAGCTCAAAGTCCCTTCTGGTGTTATTGTGATTATACATGCACAATTAATTGATTAATTTTTAATTTTACCACTCTATATGTAATCTTCATTCAATTGTTTCAGTTAATTTTGTTTAGGAAAACACACGTAATATGTATACCACTTTGACAGTAGGCTACTCTGATTGGTTGTAAACAGCTTTTATGATTATTTTTAGCGAATTTACCCTATAGGGAAGAAGCTATTACCGTAGTCGGCATGGGAAGACCTAGGCCCGGGACCATGATAACTTTTCGTTTTGAGGTCCCCAGATGCCAAAAACACCATTCGTTCAATACTGTATATATATATATATATATATATATATATATATATATATATATATA
The DNA here is from genome assembly GCA_963675035.1 of Allygus modestus. Taxonomy (NCBI): domain Eukaryota; kingdom Metazoa; phylum Arthropoda; class Insecta; order Hemiptera; family Cicadellidae; genus Allygus; species Allygus modestus. The sequence goes on from OY776111.1 coordinate 333,697,560, forward strand.
TATATTTGTTGTAAGCATAATTTTAAAAACAGAATACCCTTTTTGGTTTTAACATAATATGTTTTATTAGACGACTAGTTTCAAACCTTTAGGTCATAGTCATGGCTTACATTATTTTTGTAACCTCAAATAGTTCAAATTGTTCAAATTATTAAATGGTAAACAAATTAAGAATCATATGTTAAAATTAAACTTAGAATATGGGGGACTTTCTTGAATATAATATTTTGTTATTGTCTTGAGGTATATAATATGAAATTATTTATTTTATCCTTTTTTTATATGACAAATTTTGTCGAAGATCGGATTTCTTTGATGTATGTTCATGGTGTTCAGCAAATTATTCGGGTTATTTTCGTAATTCATACATATATGAAAGTCTTCTTTTACATATAATTTATCTCTTTCTTTCTCGTATTCTAATATTGTTAAGTTGTCATTGATAGATTTGTAGCTGTGTCTTGTTTCAATTAAATGTTCAGCGAAGTTTGATTTCATTGTCGTTCTGTTTCCGGATTTTAGGGCTTGGATGTGTTCTTTAAATCTCGTATTAAAACTTCGACTGGTTTGCCCGATGTAGTAGTTTTCACAGTCGCTGCATTTAATCTGATAGACACCTGATTTGTTTAAATCTCTTACTTGGTTGTTTCTTTTATTTAGTATTCTGTTGTTCATGAATACTAAATAAAAGAAACAACCAAGTAAGAGATTTAAACAAATCAGGTGTCTATCAGATTAAATGCAGCGACTGTGAAAACTACTACATCGGGCAAACCAGTCGAAGTTTTAATACGAGATTTAAAGAACATATCCAAGCCCTAAAATCCGGAAACAGAACGACAATGAAATCAAACTTCGCTGAACATTTAATTGAAACAAGACACAGCTACAAAAGTATCAATGACAACTTAACAATATTAGAATACGAGAAAGAAAGAGATAAATTATATGTAAAAGAAGACTTTCATATATATATGAATTACGAAAATAACCCGAATAATTTGCTGAACACCATGAACATACATCAAAGAAATCCGATCTTCGACAAAATTTGTCACATAAAAAAAGGATAAAAGAAATAATTTCATATTATATACCTCAAGACAATGACAAAATATTATATTCAAGAAAGTACCCCATATTCTAAGTTTAATTTTAACATATGACTTTTAATTTGTTTACCATTTAATAATTTGAACAATTTGAACTATGTGAGGTTACAAAAATAATGTAAGACATGACTATGACCTAAAGGTTTGAAACTAGTCGTCTAATAAAACATATTATGTTAAAACCAAAAAGGGTACTCTGTTTTTAAAATTATGCTTACAACTAACATATTAGTAGCCCTATTCACTCAGTTATTTTTAATATATATATATATATATATATATATATATAAATATATATATATATATATAGAGAGAGAGAGAGAGGGGGGGGGAGAGAATAAGAAAAATTCTATATCTCGGTTATTTATAAACGTATCCGGACGAAAGTTGGTATATGGCTTCATTTCGTTGTGGTCTATTGATAATTCTTCAAAAAAACAACATTTTGCCGATGGTTCCCGTAGCAGCAAACCTGCGTACTCAGCGCCCATGTTATTCTTATGGAGAATAAGAAAAATGTTATGCATAAATTAAAATAACTTGATATGTAGCTTCATACCTAGTTGGGTTACATTGATATTTGTATAAAAAGCCATAATTTGTGTTCCTTGTTGCAGCAAACCTGCGTACTCAGCCCCCATGTTATTCTTATGGAGAACAATTAAAATTGTATAAATTGCTGGATACGGATGACACTTGGTATGTGGCTTCACCTGGTGGATTTGGTCTGTTGATATTTGCATTAAAACTTAATATTTTCTGTTCCTTGCTGCAGCAAACCTGAGTTATTCTTATGGAGAATCCCCATGTTATTCTTATGGAGAAAAATTAAAATTTAATATACCGCTCATTTTGTAATATGTAACTATGAAACTTGGTTTGTGGCTATATATAGTGTTTTATATATATATATATACCGGTATATAGGCCTATATATACATATGCATTGGAAATTCGCTGAGTATGCAGGTTTGCTGCAACGGGGGTATTTATAGTTTACACTTCATAACCCCATTGTTAATTTGTTTACCTATTTACATTGTTTTCATTAATTTAATTTTTTATTAATTACTGGGTTATAAATAAGTTTTAGGCATATCTCCTCCCTAGGAAAAATCAAATTTTGCGAAACGAACTAATTTGAAAATGTAAAAAGTAACATTCGGGTTATGAATGTTAAAATAAAACAAAATCATCCTGACTCTTGTTTAGAAACAACCAGTGAAATGGTCACAACCAAAATTGGATTTTGAAAATTATAGGCTAATAAAATACAAAATACTTATTTTTGAAATGTTGCAAACCCCCTTAACCCCCCCTTTCCACGGTCAAATCAGTCTCGTAATATTAAGATGTAGGAGCCCAGCTGTTGTGCGCATTGTGATGACTACACTCCATGTTTGAAACGGAACGTCATTGATGGTAGTGAAGGAGTAATCGTCTGATACAATAATAATAAATGCCAAATTAAGAATGTGACGGCCGATGGAGTAAAGTTTAACAAAATTTTATAAGAGGTAATATGACAGAGTTTTTTTTAGGATGTTTGTTATCTTAACATAAAATATTCCCATAATTCCAACAATAATGTGTACAATTTGAAGTAAGAAACTAACGTAAATTCAAAATAGTTTTGCCAGTTAGTTACAAACTTACTTTATGAGGAGAAATAAATATAGGACTCAGGCCCGCATTACCTGGTTAAACGATTTCCTCATAAATTTATTATTCAATTATTGGAACGCACGCGTTAGCCCTACAAGTACAGGCAAAGACAGAGAATTTTCAAATGAAACCACTGAAGTGTGACAAACGCGGGTGACCGGACACAGGTAGGCGCCCATTCGTAAATGGAGGGGCGGCCATGGGGTGGCGAGTGTGGTTGAGACCTGACGCTTTCGCCCACACGCCACATCTGCCCGCGTCACCACATCGCATCGCACCGTGCGCTGCCATCCACCAGTTCTACACCTCTTATATTTGCATGTGTAGTTCAAATACCCTTATGTTATACATCATTGTAAAGCTTATAATATATTCTATCTTTTATATAATAAGTGTATTTTAAGTGAAATGTATGGTTTACGAGATATATGGTTTTAAAGCAGTTAATGTCCTGTAATTTTTACATATTTAATTAAATAAATATAAAACCAAGCCATAAACAGAAAATACTGCCAGAACATTTTATTTTTGAAATAAAATGATCCATACAACAAAAAAGGAGTTGGCAAATTTGGATAAAGAATAGCCGATATATGACTAAGTTATTAAAAACGTAATCACGCAATCTTTGAATGGCCGCCATCTTGTTAAAATCCTGTTTAAAAGTTTATAATATGCATTTTTTTCATCCTTTGAGGTATCTAATTTAGCTGGATAAGTTTCAAGCCGGCAAGAAAATTTTACCTTTTTGCGTCGTATCACTTCGACTAGCCTATAGATGAATATGGTGTGATTTTGGCACAATACGTGGAAATAAAACTCACTTAATTTCGCAATGAATATCGGGGGCCGCTGTAAGGTCAACAGGATCGCGCGACCACTCTATATAAGTGCTAAGTTGTTGGGCGTGTCCCGCATTACCTCCATGGTCTCGCATGGTCACGGATAAACATTTAGGCTAAACAGACGGGAGTGTCTCCTACTAATAGCCGTATAATGTATAAAGGTCATGGGGGACTGGGCGTAATGGGTGCTTTTTACCACTAATGATAAAACAGAAAAGACGTAACAAGCCTACCTAACCTACCGCCCGGGAATAGCATGACACCTCCGGTATTTGTTTCCAAACTTTATTCCAATGAAATAGTATTTTATTTACAAAGTTAACAAATTAAAACAATTGGTAAGACAACGACATAGCATAATAAGATAATGTTAGAAATAAATCAAGTTCTTTCATAAACGGATTGGATGCTGGAGTTGTCCGATCGTGCTCAAGAAACGCCGGAAACGGCCGAGCATGCTCGCTTTGGAATATGGGATTTGGGAATAACTAAATGTTGTGAATTATTTGTTATAATTTAAATTGGTGTGATCTTTTCTATTCAGGAAAAGGCGACAGAACGACCGAACCCAAGTAGAGGGGTTTAAAATAATTAAAAATTATTTCAGATGAAGAAATATGAAGAAAGAGCAAACCAAGTACAGGTAAAGCAAAAACGGGACAAATGGGCGTCCCGAGTGGGTTGGCCGGAACAACGGGACAAGTCTCCAAAAACGGAACTGACCCGTTGAAAACCAGGACGTCTGGTCACCTTAAGTATTACTATAGGGGTCTCAGTCCGCACCAAAATTCCAATCCCGGGATTTCGGTATTGATTATAGACGATCCCGGGATTCCTGTATAATAGAAATCTAGAATATTCAACTATGTGTTACAAACAGCAACACCTCTCAAATTGACTGAATTTGTGCATCTGACAAAAGATGGTTACTGGTACCTTGATATAGCTGCTGATATCTTTTCCATTAGGAGTTTGCTATTGTTATTATATTCCACTTGAATCCAATGATTTTCAAAACATTTTCCGATGTCCGTATGCAACCATTCAATAAATTCGCTTTTGCTTTTCAAACAAATTTAATTAAGGAACTGTAAGCCATTATGCGACCAGTAACCATCTTTTGTCAGATGCACACATTTAGTATTTAGGAGGTGTTGCTATGAGAGCTAGAATAGCATAATACAACAAATAGTTAAAGTTAAAAAGTAGAAATTAAGATATTGAACTAGTGGCTTGAAGAGGCCAAAGTCCCTAACCTTTCTCCATACATGCTGAGGAAAATAAAACTATATAAGTATGAACACATGTTAGTTTGTTAACAAAGTAAGACACGTAATCACATGTTTTAATGTAAACAAAGCAGACGTTTTTAAATTTCCATGCTTTTCTTATGGGGGATGTTTTACGTTATTTAGCGTTTGCTGGTAACTTTGTAGAAATACCGCTATTTTTCCCGAGTCCCTGGGATTGAGACCTGGAATTTGAGCCGTCTCCCATAATCCTGCGATTTTCCAAACTCCCACAATTTTGACTTAACAATTTCGCTTACATATTTCTATATAAAGAAGAAGAAGAGAACATATGCCAATACAAATGGCTTTTACAAACGTAATATTGTCGTGTTTGGTATCAATTTTCTTATTTTTCCCTGAAATTTTTAATTCTGCTGAAAACAATTTAAAATTTTGCGTCCCATAAAAAATTTAAACAGTGCAGTGTTAACGCTAGTAGGTGGTGACTCACTGAAACAGCTGGGTGAGGAAGGGGCCGACGCTGCGACTGGGGACGGTCCGGGCCGCTAGCAGGTAGCTAAGGGTCCAGACGCCAAGTTACTTGTATACAGATAATAATAACAACACTAAAGACATTTTTACCAAGTTCTCACACACACTCTGGATTTCCATCAGGGCAGGGGGGAAATCTAAGACATGGACACTGCTTGATTTATTTTCTATGCTACTAGTCATTTTGAAAAATCAGATTCACTTGTCACTACTCGCGCACACTGACGGAACTCAGTTATAAATGCAGGAACGCCCGAAAACACAGACATATCATCTGTTAAGCTATACAGAGAAACTCTCATCTGTTTTGCGCGCGAGAAAATTACCTAGTGTGGCATTAGTCTTACTTAGGATTGCAATATCAGTCGTACAACCAACTTACCGAGTTTGCGTTACAATGTAAAACTACCAATGCCTCGTAAATAAATGTTGCATGACCTCATTTTTGTAAAAATTTAACAAAGAATTCAAACACAATTTAACTATGATTTAATTGTTGTTTTGAAATATTTCTGTTCAGAATATAGGCTCCCTGAACCGCACAGGTTTAAGATTTAGGTTCATTAGTTTGCGCGTGTGGGCGGCGTCGGAGAGTTGGAGAATCGTTGGGTTCCTGTAGGATTCCAATATTTTTATGTTTTCTATTTTCATTGAGTATCTACAAATATACTTACAAATTAAGCTCGTAAACAAAACACACAAGATTGGATATCAGCCCGCCTCAGCACAAAGCAAGGCGTCCCGAATGCCGAAACTGAACCGGGTGAAAACCAGGTAGGGCCTGCTAGTAGATGCAGAGGCTGCGGTGGGGGGAGTTCTTCAACCCGGCACCAACCTTATATGTTATAAAAAAAACACGTCGACCCGGCACTGATCCTTTCACCGTCCGCCATGACAGTATGACAACCCGGCACCAGCCACCCCTCTTACCCATTCCACCTACACTACTCCCTCCCAACCCCTCTTTTCTCTTTTCTTAATCACCTCCCCCTTTCCGCAAGGTGCCGTAGGTTCGCGCTGTCCATGTCCTCCCGATACCTCCCTTAAAATAATTGGGCACCGAGCTTTACTAAACGAAGGTGTGAGATGGCTTTAAAATGAATGGGGCGAGCTTTGTAAAATGAAGGCAACTTCTCTCGCTGCAGATTTTAATAAATTAGGGGACGAGCTTCACTAGACGATGGAATAGACAATAATAAAAGTTGTGGCCGTTTTTTACTACGAGAATAAATACTTAAACATTTATTTTAGAAATAGGTTTGCTAAGATATCTATTTTTTGATTCCTCGATGTTCTAAATAGACATGATGTATTTCTTGTCCGTTACCATCCTAGGTGGTGACAGACTTTTAACCCAGTTTGATATCCGGAGGAACTGGGAATCGGAGGAAATGGGAGGTAACCGTGCTGTCTCGTTATTCAGAACAAACATTGTACAACGTTGTGATAGAACAAATATTCTAACAGCCCCATATATGTAAAAAAAATAATAGAACACATTTACAAGATTGAGTTTTTGTCGATCAGTTTTGCAGCTGCTCCGTTGAATAGTACAGGTCACTAGTATATTGCTAGAACTTGGCCAATATTGACTTGGCCTAATTTCATTATTATCGCTCACCGCTCATTATTATCGCAAAGCAGGAGTTAGGGCGATGAGCCTAGGGTTCGAGGGAGCAAAAGAAGAAAGAGGGTTGTATGTTTGGTGTTGTGGAGGGGGAGATGGCGCGTCTACCCGGCACCAGGGGATGAGATGCCTAGGGTTCGAGGGAGGGAAAGAAGAGAATGATGGGTGTATGTTTGGTGTTGTGGAGGGGGAACCCAGCTTGCCTACCTTTAAACTGCCTCGGTGCTGGGTTAAGTTGTGAAATTAGTAACGCCTGATTAACCTTATAGCGGTGGTCAGATTTGGTGCCGGGTAGACGTGCCGCCGCGGTGGGCCGTGAGTTGAAAAACCTCCCCAGGGGCGCTCAGGAACATGGCCGTGGCACTTCCTGGAATTCTCTCGGGAGAAAAAATAAGGGCTAAAACTAAAATTTAACTGTTATGATAACATGCATTTATTTGTAAAACATATATTATACACATTCTTCACATTTGTTAGACTTTTACGCAACATACGTTGTAAAACAAACAGGTCAATTGCAGCATTATTTCATTGTTTAATTTTGGTAATCAAAAACATTTGCTTCAAACAATTTTTTCCGGCGTTATGAAACCTTGTTTTGTGAAACTATTTTGTCTGACATAAATTTAAACTCAAGCCGATTTAAGATGAGTGAAATGTTTTTTGGACACATAGGGTAACAAAGTACGCTTTGGAGGTCCCTGTTGGTGGGCATACTTAAGAGGAGGGTTGCATGGATAACATTCCTAAGTCATTACGCCGTACCGGGGTTATCTGAAGTGACCTGGGGCTCACGGTCTAGTTTCGATTAGAGGATTAGCGAACTCTTTTAGTCATTATTGTATGCGGTCAAGCTTCGGTGGTCCGGAGCCCAGAGCAGATCGAATCGCTAGAGACGCGTCGCGGCGCCCGGCATGGCGTGGCGTGGTGGTGTCGCACCCGTTACTGGCGTCGATATATGTAATTACACCACTGCCGCATCGTGCGCCGAGGTGTTGCTGGTCGTCCTCGACGCGACGGCTCAGTTATCCCCTGATAAATACCTTACAATACAATGAATATGTGGCATTAAAATTCGAAAATGTGTTTTGAAATAGAAATGAAAATGCCATTAGACCACAAACAAATTACCTTGGCGAAAATTCTAAATGAACGCGTCGCGTTTTTCTATATCTTTCCAACGGGAGATGATGAATCGTCTCCGGCCGCCACCATCTTGTGGGTTCGTCGCTCAAAAACTGGCTTCACCTGTTGGTCAGTGTGTTCCAAGTATTAGTCTGATGACGCCGCTGGTCTGATGAGTTCGCTGGTTTAATCAACTAACGGCCAAAAAAGAAAATTTTTCAATTTCCAAAAAAATTCACTAGTGGTGTTTTAAACCCATTATTTGACTTTTTAGCGAATTTCTCCTACAGGGAAGAAGCTATTACCATAGTCGGCATGGTAAGAACTAGGCCCGGGACCATGATAACTTTACGTTTTGAGGTCGCCGACCCCAAAAACACCATTTGTTCGAAACTGTGTATATATATATATATATATATATATATATATATATATGTATGGAGGAAAAGAAATTGTTATATCTCGCTTATTTATGAACGTATGCTGACGAAACTTGGTATTCAGCTTCATCTCGTTGTGGTTTATTGATATTTGCTCAAACAAATATTTTTTGCCAAAGACTCCCGTAGCAGAAAACCTACGTACTCAGGCCCCATGTTATTCTTATGGAGAATAATTAAATGCTCTGCCTCCCTTAATTATGAACATAAATGAATAATACCCCCGTCGCAGCAAACCTGCATACTCAGCGAATTTCCAATGAATATATAACATAACACATTAAAACACTTAACAGGATCCATAAGAAATGTGTTCACAAACAAGCGATATTTAAAATATTAATTATTTTCTATAAGAATAACATTGGGGATGAGTACGCAGGTTTGCTGCAACAAGGCACACAAAATAATGGGTTATTATGAAAATATCAATAGAACTCATCTTAGTGAAGTCACATACCAAGTTTCATCCATATACATTCATAAATAAGCGATATATAACATTTTAAGTATTTTCCATAAGAATAACATGGGGACCAAGTACCTAGGTTTGCTGCTACAGGAACCATAGGCGAAAATTTTTTTGTGCAAACAACAATAAACCACAACCAGATCAAGCCATATACCAAATTTCGCCAGTTTATGTTCAGAAATAAGCGAGATATACAATTTTTCTTTTATCCATAAGAATAACATTAGACAACGTACTGTGTTTAGCACTTTCAATATATCGGTAACAATTTGACGTAGAGCAATGATCAAAATACCAAATTGTTTTTTTAAGCTGAATTCAATGGTATAAATTAAAATTTGATTTAAATTAAAATTACATGTGAAAACCCCAAAAAACACATTTTTGGGGTACAAAACCCCCCAAAACCCCCCTTGGGATGGTGCGATTCATCTGGTTTTCGAACTCGTTCATATAAATGGTACTTTACACATTTTCACCCAATTTCATTAAGATCGGACCTTTTTTACGAGAGTTATCGTGCTTACGGACACACACACACACACACACACACACACACACACATATATATATATATATATATATATATAAACATTTGAACGAATGGTGTTTTTGGCATCTGGGGACCTCAAAATGAAAAGTTATCATGGTCTCGGGCTTAAGTCTTACCATGAGACCTACTGAGAATATAGCTTCTTCCCTATGGGGGAAATTCGCTAAAAACTGATATACAACTTCACCTAGTTGAGTTATATTGATATTAGCATAAAAATCAATTTTTTGTGTTCCTTGTTGCAGCAAACCTGCGTACTCAGCCCCAATGTTATTCTTATGGAGAATAATTAAAATTGTATATATCGCTTATTTGTGAATATATTTTTATGAAACCTGATAAGTGGCTTTATGTGGTATCACGACATTTATATCTCCATCGGAAATTCGCTGAGTATGCAGGTTTTCTGCGACAGGGGTATTTAAGGTTTTTAATGTGAAAATTCACTTCCCTCACGTCAGCGTGCTGCGTTTTGTATTGTTCTTACCAACTGATTAAAAAAACTAAGAATACCCCCGTCGCAGAAAACCTGCGTAGGCTACTCAGCGAATTTTCAATTCATATATATAGGGTGAGTTTCTACTCGCAACATTAACTTCGCCAGTGAGTTCTCCTTACAAAAAGGAACAAAAATTGTCCTATGGAGCCATGTCCGATTCTCAACCGTTTGGCTGTATTGGGGAATTTTGTATTTTTTAAAACTCACATGACTTGGTCTCATTAATTGAGCTATAAAATTGTATCCAGTCACTATAACCAATTTTAATTATTACCAATAGGAAGAGCATTAAATTTGCAACAAATCTGAGGTTTAACGAAATAATAATTGATTGAAAACACCAGGTAGTAACGCAAATTATGCAAAAAATACGTTTAAATAATGTTTTCATTGCAATTTTAATGCCCCATTTCATCACCTATATATTTGAATGTTGTAAAATCAGCTGTAACTCTTATTAGAATGAATCAGCTGCTATTATTTTGCTTAGCTAATCAGCTGGTATGAACCAGCTGTTGAAAACATCCATTGTTGATTAAATTGTTGTTTTCATTTAGTGTATTACATGTTTATACATGCGTTTTTCGTATTGTGTGGATTTAGTATTTTACTATGGAACCTTTTTCTAATCAAGAATATGCTGACATACATTTAGTGTACGGATTCTGTTCCTGTAACGCGACTGAAAGCCGTCGCGAGTATAGTAGACGTTTTCCTAATAGAAGACTTCCTAATGTTAGAACCTTTATTAGGGTACATCGATGTTTGACCGAAAATGGAAAGTTTCCCACTAATGGGCGTTCAGTTGGCAACGTTGTGCAAGATGTTGGCGTAGAAGAAGCTATGTTGGACTGCGTAGAAAGAGATCCAAGAACTAGTACTAGAGCTATTGCTAGAGAAGTGGGGGTGAGTCAGACGTTTGTTTCGAAACTTTTACGTAAAGAAGGGCTACATCCTTACCATTTTACCAGTGTTCAAACTCTAGAGCCACGGGATCCCCCTCAGAGGCTGCGGTTTTGTAGATGGATCCAACAGAATGATCGTGGTGATTTTTTAAAGAGAATTTTGTGGACGGACGAGTCCTCATTCACGCGAGATGGCGTTTTCAACTATCACAATGAGCATTATTATGACATTGAAAACCCACATCTTGCCCGAGAATCGAGCAGTCAGACTAGGTTTAAAGTAAATGTGTGGATTGGTCTGATTGGTAACCATCTTGTAGGTCCATATCTTGACCTACCTACGTCACTAAACGGCGTTCAGTACCTTCAGTTCCTCCGAGATGATCTACAAGAGCTCCTTGAGGACTTGCCACTGAATTTGCGCTAGCAAATTATTTTTCAAGCAGATGGTGCACCCCCGCACTTTAGCCTTGATATACGGGAGTACATCAATAGTACCTTTGTTATGTGGATTGGAAGAGGAGGGACTGTTCCTTGGCCTCCACGGTCACCAGACCTAACTCCAATCGATTACTATGTATGGGGTTTTCTCAAAGCAGAAGTCTACCGTACCCCTGTACACTCTGCAGAAGAAGTGAGGCAGCGAATTGTGAGAGCAGCTAATCATCTTCGGGATGAAATAAACTTGAAGGCTTGTGTAAGAGAACTGAGGAAGAGGGTCCGTGCGTGCATCAATGCTAATGGTGGACATTTTGAAAATTTATTAAAGTAACTTTGTTAACCAGCTGTACGTTGAAACGTACTTAAATTTGTTAATTTCATTTGTTGTTTTTGTAAATAATAAACAAGGTTGTCATTAAATAATTTAGGTATTTATACTGTATTTTTTCTTTCAACACCTTATTATAGCACATAATTTTAAAGGTTATTAAAAAAGAAAGTTTTTCATTTAACTTGACATCACGCAGCATAACTTTTAGGTGATGAAATGGGGCATTAAAATTGCAATGAAAACATTATTTAAACGTATTTTTTGCATAATTTGCGTTACTACCTGGTGTTTTCAATCAATTATTATTTCGTTAAACCTCAGATTTGTTGCAAATTTAATGCTCTTCCTATTGGTAATAATTAAAATTGGTTATAGTGACTGGATACAATTTTATAGCTCAATTAATGAGACCAAGTCATGTGAGTTTTAAAAAATACAAAATTCCCCAATACAGCCAAACGGTTGAGAATCGGACATGGCTCCATAGGACAATTTTTGTTCCTTTTTGTAAGGAGAACTCACTGGCGAAGTTAATGTTGCGAGTAGAAACTCACCCTGTATATATACACATATTAATACCGCATCAAGTTAATCTTAAGTTCACAAATAAGGGATACCGGTATATAACATTTTAATTATTCTCCATAAAACTAACATGGGAGCTGTGTACGTAGGTTTGCTGCAACAAGGGACTCAAAATATCGTTTGTTATGCTAATATGAATATAACTCAACTAGGTGAACCACCCACGGACATATATATTCATTATATATGTTCTGGGACCTCAAAACGAAAAGTTATCATAGTCCCGGGTCTAGGTCTTACCATGCTGACTACGGTAATAGCTTCTTCTCTTTCGGGAAATTCGCTAAAAATTCGATGGGATGTGCACATTATTAAATTGCGTGAGCCGTAGACACTAATTACTGTGAACGCACGTGGTCACTGGTAATAATCCAGGATTGGCAGCACTGCTGCGGGAGTCGCGCCGGGCCGCAGTGGATAAGGTCCCATTTGACTCAATGTAGTTTGAAACCGCTGCGGCCGGACAAACTGCCGCGGTTTCTAACTACATGCGGGAGGAGTTGAAAAACCGCCGCGGGAGCAAAATCGCCGCGGCGGACAACCGCATGCATAAAGTCCCATTTGACTCAATGGCTCTAGAAACCGCCTGGCTGCCCGACCGCAGCCGCAACCGCTTGCATAAACGGGGCCTAAGCTTGAAATTCAGTCCTAAAAACATTTTTTACAGTAATGTATTTTTCTACTATGGTCTATTAAATCGATGATCATATTTAATCATATAATAAACGTACTAATGATCACTCAACGTATAGTTGTATTTTAGTATGTGACAATAAATGTGTTTAATGAGACCATATAAAAAAGTGGTTGTAATGAATAGTAGAGTAGTATACTGCTCTGCCAACTTACACTCATCGCACTAATACCACTATACCGTCATCGTTGTCATTTGTTGAGCTACCTCCAGAACGGAAATACATCGATGAGCGAGCGATCTCTAGTATATGTTCAAAACATACCTTTGTATGTTGTTGTATGTTCTAAAACTAAAACGTACAACATAGTCTTTACTACGTTGTACTTTTAGTTTTAGTACAACCACATTTTTTATCTGAACTTCTTTTATGAATATATTTACCAAGAAAAATAAAATTTCAATCAAATTGACAGTTTTTTTAGCATTTTATACAATGAAGATACTGACAAAAATTTTGATACATCTAAAGCGTTGATACATACAAAGCGTTGATACATCTATGTTCCTAAATTGTTTATATTATTTTGAACACCGGTAATTAAATGTTAAATGTATACTATCCGAAACTTGTATAGTAGTTGTTGTAAAATCGAATTTTACAAATAATCGTGTTGTTGTAATAAGTTATATAGCCTGCATCTTTGTACAATTTTGGTCAAAACTAAAATTCAATTTGATAAGGATGATTTATTTCCTCTCCCGATTTATAAATGGGAAATTAAATAACTCCCTATATAACAGATTCAAATTTAGGCCTATCGAACTCTTGTCATGCGGTGAGTGTTGTTTTGTTTGCAACTATAACTCGTGTAAGCCTACTATTCATACATGGAATCCGATGTATTTTGAAATTCATCTTTATACTAGATACACATATCATCAGTCAAAAACAGTTCTTATCTTAAAGATAAAACTCCTTCGGTTATTATCAATTAATTTGTCCAACTAGGTAAAACTAAAGAGGTATTATCTTCATAATCTCATACTTTAATCGTAATCGCTTGGGTTGGGCGTACGGTATCTAGAAAATAATGTTGGCTTATTTTGGCCAGGCCCTGATTTTTACCGTCTCTACCTGCTTCCCCTTTAAGACCAATGTTATAACTTTGAAAGCCCGTCCCATACTCAGGATTATCCGATTTAATTGATTTATGGCTAATTTTATTTCGATTAAAAAAAAAACAATCGCTCAACAAATTTATAAAATATTCAGTACTACCGTAATGGTTTTGTTATGGGTGAACTATTTGTGAAATCGAAATTCTGCTCACTAAAATCGCTATAGGTAGGTATTTTTCTCTTTAAAATTAACCCTAAATCGTCGATTCCGGACAGTCCGTTGATAAGGGACAGGCTTTGAAAGTTAACGTTGAATACAAATAGGCTTATAGTAGGAGAGGTTAATTAACATAATTTACGTAATTTATATGCTAATTACACTGTTTAATATGCATAAATCACTGTAATTAGAGCAGTTTCGCATATTTTGCATCCCCCCGAGGTTTCGTCTCTGCCATTTTGCCCCCCCCCCCGAGGTTTCGTTCCTAACATTTTTGCCCGCCCCGCCGAAGTTTCATCTCCGAAATTTTGCTCCCCCCTTGAAGACACACATTGACCATGCCATGGCAGTGATTGATGATAATGACATACCGAAAAGGAGCCACCCCAGTATTCCCAGACATGGGGTTGTTTTTATTGCCCACCCGCGGATCGTTAACAAAGGATCATTTTCAGAATTCCATTATAGTAGGGTAGTTATTACCCAGCAGGTGGCCTTTAACAATAGACCCTTCTCCGAATTAATTAGACAATGGTGTTTTATGTGCCGACACCAGTGCTGCAGCTGCGCCAGCCCATGGGAAACGCTCCGCCTAGAGCTTCACAACCTTCATTATGTGTTATTCACATTCTCAGACTAGGGTGAGTTTATGTAAAATACCTGCGCTGTGCATCTGCGACGATCCTTCTCCGAATTCCATTATAGGAGGGTAGTTTTTGTCCCCACACCAGCGCATCAGGTGCGTTCCCAAACAGGTCTCGACGAGTCTTTTTTTGTGTGAACACCTGCATGAAACACCTGCGAACAACAGCTAACTCAGGTAACCCCGGTGGTGGCGGGTGAGCCCTCCGTTTTTTTGTTGTACAATTTTTTTACAAATTGGCGAATTTTTTCGAATTTATTTTTTGTTGTGATTTTTTGCAGCTTTTTTGCAACATTTGTTGTGCATATTTTTGGTAAACTTTTTGCGAAATTATTTTTTAGACCCGAAAACGAAAGTTTATTGCAAAACGATATCAGAAGTACGAGGGAGCGAAACTCTCCCTCTAACCCATAATGAGAAATACACAATAACGACGAGACACGACTGGCGATATTTCCTATTTCTATGCACAAACCTTACTTAACAGAGCATAACATAACCTTACGATGAGATACAACTGACTACGTTTCCTATTTCTATGTACGAACCTAACTTTACACTGTATATCGTAACCTAACGATGAGATATGTCTCTTCATGTTTTCCATTTCTAACTGGAAATAGTCTTAATAAACCTAACTATATCTATCGTAACTTAACACAACGACGAGATGCTGCTAGCTTTCATTTTCTTGGGTTAACACTACACAAGATTGTAACTTGTGTTATAATGAAAACGGAAACTTCTTCAATCTTAGTTTACTTGGATTTTTTATCAATGCACGAACTTCTTCAAACCTCGATTACTTGGAATTTGTATCGGTGTACAAAAATATTACAAGCACGAACTGGTTATTAAACGCGTATGTTATAATGCAAGTGACAATTCTCGAGGGAAAGGCAAACTTCTTCAAACACCGATTACTTAGAATTGTCATACGAGAAGTTTAATGCAAAACTAAATACTCATTACACTTCCCGAGCCGCGTGAGGATGTACAACAGTTAACGTGGACTTGAATCACAACAGATGAAATGAGATTTCGCCTACAATTGTAATTGATGTTGAATGTAAAAATGATAAATCTAAACTGCTGTGACAAGACGTATCAGAACACATGTGCGCAGTTTACTTCAAGCGTTGTTATTACCAGTCGTCACATATACCATAATGCACATTGTGACTTAAGCAAGAAAATTGATCGATGCGTCAATGTACAAGTAGTTACGTTGCTAATGAACGAACATACGATAAAGGCTCGAAGTTAAGTTATTCACTCAAATCACACCAGATGAAATGATATTACGCATATCATTTCAATTGATGTTGAACGAGAGAATGATATATCTAACCTGTTGTGACTAGACGTATCACAACACATGTGCGCAGTTTATTTCAAGCGTTGTTAGTACCAACCGTCACGAACACCATAATGCATATTGAGACTGAAGCATGAAGAGTGATCGATGCATCAATGAACAAGTTACGTTTTACCGTATTAACATACGAGAAAGCGAATTCTTTATGCAACGTAAGCATCATGAACAAAACAAAAATGACAAAAGTCCGTTAAGTTGAATGCAAAACTAAATACTCATTACACTTACGAACCGCCTGTGGGTGTACAACAGTTAACGTGTATTTAAATCACGAGATGAAATGATATTACGCCTACAATTGTAATTGATGTTGAATGAGAACATGAGTAATCTAACCTGCTGTGACAAGATGTATAATAACACATGTGTGCAGTTTACTTCAAGCACTGTTATTGCCAGTCGTCAAGTACACACTAATGCACGTTGTGACTTAAGCAAGGAGAATGATCGATGCGTCAATGTACAAGTTACGTTGTTAACGAATTAACATACGATAAAGGCTCGTGCCACTTTAGAGGTCTGTTCAGACAACATTTGAACCATGGACTGGGTTGACTGTTGCTGTACTGTTTGACAGTAGTGATAATCGTTGGTTCAAAGTTAGAGAGATTGCTCAAATCCTGGACTACTCTAACCCACGAAAAGCAATCGTAGATGATGTTAGAGAAAAACACCGCAAAACGAAGGGGTGCGCGAATCCCGCACCTCTTTGAATTATCAATCTCATACAGTATACATCAATGAACCTGGTTAATACAAATTAATGTTTTCCTGATGTGGATTGGTTTCATACTTCAAGCGTGTTAGTGCTAGAAGGAGCGAGAGTGTGTTTTTGGCGAATTCCATGTGAAACGTAAGCATAATGAATAAAACAAAAAGAAAAAGTCCATTAAGTTTAATGCAAAAACTGAGTACTCATTACACTTACGAACCGCGTGAGGATGTACAACAGTTAACGCGGACTTAAATCACAACAGAAGTAATGAGATTACACATAAAATTGTAGTTGGTGTTGAATGAGAAAATACAACACATATGCGCAGTTTATTTCAAGCGTGAGTATCAGTCATCATGTACACCGTAATGCAAATTGTGACTGATACAAGAAGAGCGATTGATTTGTCGATGACCACTACTACTACTACTACTACTAGTAGTAGTAGTAGTATTACTGTTGCTACCATTGGTATCGATACAGTAGAATGACTGCCATATGACATATGGTGTGACCCATATTTTGCTTTTCTTTTTCCAGTTCCATATTCTCTGCTTTTAACTGAGAGTGACTGGTTACAAGCTGCTTATTAACTTTTATTATTATTTGTATGCTGGATTACAAGGATTGATTTAAAGTCTGTAACAAATTTTGGTTCTCAGTTCTGAGTTTATACTGTCCATACTTTCTAATGGCCAGCAATACTTCTTCAAAGACCTAGTCTTGAAGTTTCTCAGACACCGGTAGTTTGGAGGAAAATACTAATTCGTATAAGCCTGGTTCATTGATAAACTGTATACTGTATGAGATTGGAAATTCAAAGGGGTGCGGGATTCAGACCTCCCTTCTTCCGCCATTGTTTTTCTTTAATATGGGTTCGGATTTCTTTATCTGGGTTAGCATAGCCTAAGATTTGAGCCACTTCTGTACCCTTGAACCAAGCATTATCACTGCTCTCAAACAGTACAAAACGTGCTGGTAGGGTTAGCGTAACCTAGTATTTGAGCCACTTCTTTACCATTGAACCAAGGTTGTTACCGCGGTCAAATAGTACAGCAACGGGTTGATCATTAAATACATAGGAAGTTAAGTGAGACATTTTAAAACCAAACAACGTCCGCACACTGTGAGTTGCGCAGTTTACTTCAAGAGCTAGTAGTACCAATCATTATGTATGCTATAATGCACATTGTGGATGACACAAGAAAAGTAATCGATGCGTCATTGAACAAGTTACGTTTTAAACGAATTAACACTCGAGTAAGGTTCGCAGTCAAGTTAGTGCTAGAAGGAACGAATTTCATATAAAACGTTGGCATCGTGAAGAAAACAAAAAGAAAAGCCATTAAGTTGGATGCAAAACTAAATATAACAGTTAACGTGGACTCAAATCACAACAGATGAAATGTGATAACGCATAGAATTGTAATTGACGTTGAAAGAGAATTTACATCTAAAGTACATCTGTCGTAACAATACGTATCACAACACATGTGTTCGGTTTATTTCAATCGCTGTTAGTACCAGTTGTTTCGTACACCATAATGCTCATTGTGACTGAATAAAG
Source organism: Allygus modestus (assembly GCA_963675035.1). Classification (NCBI taxonomy): domain Eukaryota; kingdom Metazoa; phylum Arthropoda; class Insecta; order Hemiptera; family Cicadellidae; genus Allygus; species Allygus modestus. The sequence continues at coordinate 333,716,223 of OY776111.1, forward strand.
AAGAGTGATAGATGCGTTGATGACCACTACCAGTAGTACTACTGTTGCCGCTATAGGTATCGACCCGGTGGAATGAATGCCATATGAAATATGGTGTGACCCAATCCCGGTTCATTGATTTATACGGTATGAGATTGATAATTCAAAGGGAGGTCCATGTCGGACCTCCCTTCTTCCTACTCGTCGCTACTTGTACAACGAGCACTGCCTTCAAAGTGACAACACTCTGGTCTGCGGTCAATATTGGCTTGTATACCTGTACTATAGCACTCACTATGACATAAAGATAATACAATTTTCGCAACAAAAAATCTGCCAAAATAAATGCGCAAAAGAGATTCGCAAAAAATTTCGCAAAAAATTTTTGAAAAAATAGCAAAAAAATTCGAAAAAAATTTCGCAAAAGTCGCAAAAACATTTCGTAACAAATTTGAAAAAAATCGGGGAGCTCACCCGCCCCCACCGATGGGAGGGGGGGCGTTACCTGGGTTAGGTGATGTTCGCAGGTGTTCCATGCAGGTGTTCACACAAAAAACCAACGCGTCGAGACCTGTCTGGGAACGCACCTGCTGCGCTGGTGTGGGGACAAAAACTACCCTCCTAAAATGAAATTCGGAGAAGGGTCGTCGCAGCTGCGCAGCGCAGGTATTGTACATAAACTCACCCTAGTCTGAGAATGTGAATAACACATAATGAGGGTTGTGAAGCTCTAGGCGGAGCGTTCCCCATGGGCTGGCGCAGCTGCAGCGCTGGTGTCGGCACAAAAACCACCATTGTCTAATTAATTCGGATAAGGGTCTATTTTTAAAGACCATCTGCTGGGTAATAGCTACCCTACTATAATGGAATTCTGACAATGATCCTTTGTTAACGATCCGTGGGTGGGCAATAAAAACAACCCCCTGTCTGGGAATGTTGGGGTGGCTTCTTTGTCGGTACTGTATATCATTTACATCAATCACTGTCATGGTCAATGTGTGTCTTCAGGGTGGTGGGGTGGGGGCAAAAATGTCGGAGACAATCCCTTGGGGGGGGGGGTATGCAAAACATGCGCAATTGCTCTAATTACAGTGATTTATGCATATTACACAGTGTAATTAGCATATGAATTACACAAATTATGTTAATTAACGTGAATTAGCAAAAAGATTCCGTGGGAGGGAAAAAAGATGAGCCCCCCAGACACCTCCAACACCTCCACCACTTACAGGATCGGCTACCCTCCCCCCACTCCTTATGTCACCTGAGATAATCTGGAATTTTCCCAAAATGTACTTACTTAAGAAAACAGTCTATAAGTGTCAAACAGAGTAGCTTGTCAGTGCGCCTTGCTGAACCGTCCATCTTCAGCAACGGTCGAAGAACTTGACATTTTCTTCCGATTTTGCTTATCCCGCGATAAACGTGCTTGGTGATGCCATAACATTGGTCCTCTGACCCTGGATTCGATACAGTGATATTGGAATCTTAGAACAGTTCAAAGTTTTGAAACTGGAAGGTGCAACATCGTGTGAGACTCTTTATGAGTCATGGAAGCCAAGATGTCGTCCAGGACAGTCGAGGCTCTCCTGGGAAGGCCCGCGCTATTGTGAGACGACCCATTGGCGGGCAACACTTCATCCCTTTCAGTTCGGCCAAGAGACGCGGCATCAAAGACACCAATGGAACTGACCCTTGTCAACCAGGTCACCGTCAACACTGATTTTTGTTTGTATGTAAAAAACAAAACATTATTATTGTGTTGTTTAAGTTATTATGTCCGAAAAGTCATTACTATTCCCTCCACGTGTAAGGGGAGGACAATACTAAATCTTTATAAACTTTGCACTTTACTTGCTGTCAAACTAATGCAGTTTTTTCCAATCTTAAAGGACGTCAGCCTTGTTTTACTGTACCCCTCAACCATTTGCTTATTAATCAATATAGTATATAAGGTTCACAACAAAATACAGCACATCTAAGAATTGAGAACAGGGTGAGGCTTAATTTGTCCATCTTTTACACGACGATATACAATTGTTGTGATTTAGAAAACAAAAAATGAAGGTTCTTTCGACAAAACATTGCCATGTAGTGTATCATGTTTATGTTGTGACTCGTAGGTATCTTTTAAGTTCTGAAAATAACTGGAAATACTGTCGAATTCCCTACTGGATATATTATATACTCCCATTTTATAGATGCGAAGGGAATTGAATGAATGTGTTGATCTAATACTTCATGTGTACTTTCTTTAAACATTTAAAATTATGAGTCAGATAAAAAAGTTAAAAACATCTTGGGCGATGTTAACAGGTAACTCAATTGCCTAGTTTAATTACACTGAGTAAAATATAATGACTGATATTAGGAACTGAAACCTAAATTATTTGTAAATTATTTAGGATTAATGTTGTTAAAGTTATTTTATAGGCATTAGGGACTATTTTCCCAAAGTGGGTTCTGTGCCAAATATACGACGGTGTTGTACAGTTTTTTGTATACAAATTGTATTAGTTTTTAGCTTGAAACTGTACGTAAATTGGTTGTAAGTTACACGTCATATTACACACAAGTAATCAAACTTGGCGTATCCTGTTTTTTTTTGTTTTTTTTATAAGAGATTCAGTTCCAAACAATCCGCGTTTCTACTTGCTTCTCCTATTGCCAATGTTAAGGTTCTAGACCCGTTCCTCCTTCTAGGAGATAAACAAAAATCACTTAATTATGACTTATTTTAAAGAAGAAAAACACCTAGGGCGGTTAAGTGAGTAGAATTTTGATGTTACAATAATAATTTAATAATACAAATAACGATTCCTACATCTCAGTACTAGGACGTTTTTAGATTAGCCCCCTTCACAACCCCACATATAACTAAACAAACATTTTTTACAGTAATGTATTTTTCTACTATGGTCTATTAAATCGATGATCATATTTAATCATATAATAAACGTACTAATGATCACTCAACGTATAGTTGTATTTTAGTATGTGACAATAAATGTGTTTAATGAGACCATATAAAAAAGTGGTTGTAATGAATAGTAGAGTAGTATACTGCTCTGCCAACTTACACTCATCGCACTAATACCACTATACCGTCATCGTTGTCATTTGTTGAGCTACCTCCAGAACGGAAATACATCGATGAGCGAGCGATCTCTAGTATATGTTCAAAACATACCTTTGTATGTTGTTGTATGTTCTAAAACTAAAACGTACAACATAGTCTTTACTACGTTGTACTTTTAGTTTTAGTACAACCACATTTTTTATCTGAACTTCTTTTATGAATATATTTACCAAGAAAAATAAAATTTCAATCAAATTGACAGTTTTTTTAGCATTTTATACAATGAAGATACTGACAAAAATTTTGATACATCTAAAGCGTTGATACATACAAAGCGTTGATACATCTATGTTCCTAAATTGTTTATATTATTTTGAACACCGGTAATTAAATGTTAAATGTATACTATCCGAAACTTGTATAGTAGTTGTTGTAAAATCGAATTTTACAAATAATCGTGTTGTTGTAATAAGTTATATAGCCTGCATCTTTGTACAATTTTGGTCAAAACTAAAATTCAATTTGATAAGGATGATTTATTTCCTCTCCCGATTTATAAATGGGAAATTAAATAACTCCCTATATAACAGATTCAAATTTAGGCCTATCGAACTCTTGTCATGCGGTGAGTGTTGTTTTGTTTGCAACTATAACTCGTGTAAGCCTACTATTCATACATGGAATCCGATGTATTTTGAAATTCATCTTTATACTAGATACACATATCATCAGTCAAAAACAGTTCTTATCTTAAAGATAAAACTCCTTCGGTTATTATCAATTAATTTGTCCAACTAGGTAAAACTAAAGAGGTATTATCTTCATAATCTCATACTTTAATCGTAATCGCTTGGGTTGGGCGTACGGTATCTAGAAAATAATGTTGGCTTATTTTGGCCAGGCCCTGATTTTTACCGTCTCTACCTGCTTCCCCTTTAAGACCAATGTTATAACTTTGAAAGCCCGTCCCATACTCAGGATTATCCGATTTAATTGATTTATGGCTAATTTTATTTCGATTAAAAAAAAAACAATCGCTCAACAAATTTATAAAATATTCAGTACTACCGTAATGGTTTTGTTATGGGTGAACTATTTGTGAAATCGAAATTCTGCTCACTAAAATCGCTATAGGTAGGTATTTTTCTCTTTAAAATTAACCCTAAATCGTCGATTCCGGACAGTCCGTTGATAAGGGACAGGCTTTGAAAGTTAACGTTGAATACAAATAGGCTTATAGTAGGAGAGGTTAATTAACATAATTTACGTAATTTATATGCTAATTACACTGTTTAATATGCATAAATCACTGTAATTAGAGCAGTTTCGCATATTTTGCATCCCCCCGAGGTTTCGTCTCTGCCATTTTGCCCCCCCCCCCCCGAGGTTTCGTTCCTAACATTTTTGCCCGCCCCGCCGAAGTTTCATCTCCGAAATTTTGCTCCCCCCTTGAAGACACACATTGACCATGCCATGGCAGTGATTGATGATAATGACATACCGAAAAGGAGCCACCCCAGTATTCCCAGACATGGGGTTGTTTTTATTGCCCACCCGCGGATCGTTAACAAAGGATCATTTTCAGAATTCCATTATAGTAGGGTAGTTATTACCCAGCAGGTGGCCTTTAACAATAGACCCTTCTCCGAATTAATTAGACAATGGTGTTTTATGTGCCGACACCAGTGCTGCAGCTGCGCCAGCCCATGGGAAACGCTCCGCCTAGAGCTTCACAACCTTCATTATGTGTTATTCACATTCTCAGACTAGGGTGAGTTTATGTAAAATACCTGCGCTGTGCATCTGCGACGATCCTTCTCCGAATTCCATTATAGGAGGGTAGTTTTTGTCCCCACACCAGCGCATCAGGTGCGTTCCCAAACAGGTCTCGACGAGTCTTTTTTTGTGTGAACACCTGCATGAAACACCTGCGAACAACAGCTAACTCAGGTAACCCCGGTGGTGGCGGGTGAGCCCTCCGTTTTTTTGTTGTACAATTTTTTTACAAATTGGCGAATTTTTTCGAATTTATTTTTTGTTGTGATTTTTTGCAGCTTTTTTGCAACATTTGTTGTGCATATTTTTGGTAAACTTTTTGCGAAATTATTTTTTAGACCCGAAAACGAAAGTTTATTGCAAAACGATATCAGAAGTACGAGGGAGCGAAACTCTCCCTCTAACCCATAATGAGAAATACACAATAACGACGAGACACGACTGGCGATATTTCCTATTTCTATGCACAAACCTTACTTAACAGAGCATAACATAACCTTACGATGAGATACAACTGACTACGTTTCCTATTTCTATGTACGAACCTAACTTTACACTGTATATCGTAACCTAACGATGAGATATGTCTCTTCATGTTTTCCATTTCTAACTGGAAATAGTCTTAATAAACCTAACTATATCTATCGTAACTTAACACAACGACGAGATGCTGCTAGCTTTCATTTTCTTGGGTTAACACTACACAAGATTGTAACTTGTGTTATAATGAAAACGGAAACTTCTTCAATCTTAGTTTACTTGGATTTTTTATCAATGCACGAACTTCTTCAAACCTCGATTACTTGGAATTTGTATCGGTGTACAAAAATATTACAAGCACGAACTGGTTATTAAACGCGTATGTTATAATGCAAGTGACAATTCTCGAGGGAAAGGCAAACTTCTTCAAACACCGATTACTTAGAATTGTCATACGAGAAGTTTAATGCAAAACTAAATACTCATTACACTTCCCGAGCCGCGTGAGGATGTACAACAGTTAACGTGGACTTGAATCACAACAGATGAAATGAGATTTCGCCTACAATTGTAATTGATGTTGAATGTAAAAATGATAAATCTAAACTGCTGTGACAAGACGTATCAGAACACATGTGCGCAGTTTACTTCAAGCGTTGTTATTACCAGTCGTCACATATACCATAATGCACATTGTGACTTAAGCAAGAAAATTGATCGATGCGTCAATGTACAAGTAGTTACGTTGCTAATGAACGAACATACGATAAAGGCTCGAAGTTAAGTTATTCACTCAAATCACACCAGATGAAATGATATTACGCATATCATTTCAATTGATGTTGAACGAGAGAATGATATATCTAACCTGTTGTGACTAGACGTATCACAACACATGTGCGCAGTTTATTTCAAGCGTTGTTAGTACCAACCGTCACGAACACCATAATGCATATTGAGACTGAAGCATGAAGAGTGATCGATGCATCAATGAACAAGTTACGTTTTACCGTATTAACATACGAGAAAGCGAATTCTTTATGCAACGTAAGCATCATGAACAAAACAAAAATGACAAAAGTCCGTTAAGTTGAATGCAAAACTAAATACTCATTACACTTACGAACCGCCTGTGGGTGTACAACAGTTAACGTGTATTTAAATCACGAGATGAAATGATATTACGCCTACAATTGTAATTGATGTTGAATGAGAACATGAGTAATCTAACCTGCTGTGACAAGATGTATAATAACACATGTGTGCAGTTTACTTCAAGCACTGTTATTGCCAGTCGTCAAGTACACACTAATGCACGTTGTGACTTAAGCAAGGAGAATGATCGATGCGTCAATGTACAAGTTACGTTGTTAACGAATTAACATACGATAAAGGCTCGTGCCACTTTAGAGGTCTGTTCAGACAACATTTGAACCATGGACTGGGTTGACTGTTGCTGTACTGTTTGACAGTAGTGATAATCGTTGGTTCAAAGTTAGAGAGATTGCTCAAATCCTGGACTACTCTAACCCACGAAAAGCAATCGTAGATGATGTTAGAGAAAAACACCGCAAAACGAAGGGGTGCGCGAATCCCGCACCTCTTTGAATTATCAATCTCATACAGTATACATCAATGAACCTGGTTAATACAAATTAATGTTTTCCTGATGTGGATTGGTTTCATACTTCAAGCGTGTTAGTGCTAGAAGGAGCGAGAGTGTGTTTTTGGCGAATTCCATGTGAAACGTAAGCATAATGAATAAAACAAAAAGAAAAAGTCCATTAAGTTTAATGCAAAAACTGAGTACTCATTACACTTACGAACCGCGTGAGGATGTACAACAGTTAACGCGGACTTAAATCACAACAGAAGTAATGAGATTACACATAAAATTGTAGTTGGTGTTGAATGAGAAAATACAACACATATGCGCAGTTTATTTCAAGCGTGAGTATCAGTCATCATGTACACCGTAATGCAAATTGTGACTGATACAAGAAGAGCGATTGATTTGTCGATGACCACTACTACTACTACTACTACTAGTAGTAGTAGTAGTATTACTGTTGCTACCATTGGTATCGATACAGTAGAATGACTGCCATATGACATATGGTGTGACCCATATTTTGCTTTTCTTTTTCCAGTTCCATATTCTCTGCTTTTAACTGAGAGTGACTGGTTACAAGCTGCTTATTAACTTTTATTATTATTTGTATGCTGGATTACAAGGATTGATTTAAAGTCTGTAACAAATTTTGGTTCTCAGTTCTGAGTTTATACTGTCCATACTTTCTAATGGCCAGCAATACTTCTTCAAAGACCTAGTCTTGAAGTTTCTCAGACACCGGTAGTTTGGAGGAAAATACTAATTCGTATAAGCCTGGTTCATTGATAAACTGTATACTGTATGAGATTGGAAATTCAAAGGGGTGCGGGATTCAGACCTCCCTTCTTCCGCCATTGTTTTTCTTTAATATGGGTTCGGATTTCTTTATCTGGGTTAGCATAGCCTAAGATTTGAGCCACTTCTGTACCCTTGAACCAAGCATTATCACTGCTCTCAAACAGTACAAAACGTGCTGGTAGGGTTAGCGTAACCTAGTATTTGAGCCACTTCTTTACCATTGAACCAAGGTTGTTACCGCGGTCAAATAGTACAGCAACGGGTTGATCATTAAATACATAGGAAGTTAAGTGAGACATTTTAAAACCAAACAACGTCCGCACACTGTGAGTTGCGCAGTTTACTTCAAGAGCTAGTAGTACCAATCATTATGTATGCTATAATGCACATTGTGGATGACACAAGAAAAGTAATCGATGCGTCATTGAACAAGTTACGTTTTAAACGAATTAACACTCGAGTAAGGTTCGCAGTCAAGTTAGTGCTAGAAGGAACGAATTTCATATAAAACGTTGGCATCGTGAAGAAAACAAAAAGAAAAGCCATTAAGTTGGATGCAAAACTAAATATAACAGTTAACGTGGACTCAAATCACAACAGATGAAATGTGATAACGCATAGAATTGTAATTGACGTTGAAAGAGAATTTACATCTAAAGTACATCTGTCGTAACAATACGTATCACAACACATGTGTTCGGTTTATTTCAATCGCTGTTAGTACCAGTTGTTTCGTACACCATAATGCTCATTGTGACTGAATAAAGAAGAGTGATAGATGCGTTGATGACCACTACCAGTAGTACTACTGTTGCCGCTATAGGTATCGACCCGGTGGAATGAATGCCATATGAAATATGGTGTGACCCAATCCCGGTTCATTGATTTATACGGTATGAGATTGATAATTCAAAGGGAGGTCCATGTCGGACCTCCCTTCTTCCTACTCGTCGCTACTTGTACAACGAGCACTGCCTTCAAAGTGACAACACTCTGGTCTGCGGTCAATATTGTCTTGTATACCTGTACTATAGCACTCACTATGACATAAAGATAATACAATTTTCGCAACAAAAAATCTGCCAAAATAAATGCGCAAAAGAGATTCGCAAAAAATTTCGCAAAAAATTTTTGAAAAAATAGCAAAAAAATTCGAAAAAAATTTCGCAAAAGTCGCAAAAACATTTCGTAACAAATTTGAAAAAAATCGGGGAGCTCACCCGCCCCCACCGATGGGAGGGGGGGCGTTACCTGGGTTAGGTGATGTTCGCAGGTGTTCCATGCAGGTGTTCACACAAAAAACCAACGCGTCGAGACCTGTCTGGGAACGCACCTGCTGCGCTGGTGTGGGGACAAAAACTACCCTCCTAAAATGAAATTCGGAGAAGGGTCGTCGCAGCTGCGCAGCGCAGGTATTGTACATAAACTCACCCTAGTCTGAGAATGTGAATAACACATAATGAGGGTTGTGAAGCTCTAGGCGGAGCGTTCCCCATGGGCTGGCGCAGCTGCAGCGCTGGTGTCGGCACAAAAACCACCATTGTCTAATTAATTCGGATAAGGGTCTATTTTTAAAGACCATCTGCTGGGTAATAGCTACCCTACTATAATGGAATTCTGACAATGATCCTTTGTTAACGATCCGTGGGTGGGCAATAAAAACAACCCCCTGTCTGGGAATGTTGGGGTGGCTTCTTTGTCGGTACTGTATATCATTTACATCAATCACTGTCATGGTCAATGTGTGTCTTCAGGGTGGTGGGGTGGGGGCAAAAATGTCGGAGACAATCCCTTGGGGGGGGGGGGTATGCAAAACATGCGCAATTGCTCTAATTACAGTGATTTATGCATATTACACAGTGTAATTAGCATATGAATTACACAAATTATGTTAATTAACGTGAATTAGCAAAAAGATTCCGTGGGAGGGAAAAAAGATGAGCCCCCCAGACACCTCCAACACCTCCACCACTTACAGGATCGGCTACCCTCCCCCCACTCCTTATGTCACCTGAGATAATCTGGAATTTTCCCAAAATGTACTTACTTAAGAAAACAGTCTATAAGTGTCAAACAGAGTAGCTTGTCAGTGCGCCTTGCTGAACCGTCCATCTTCAGCAACGGTCGAAGAACTTGACATTTTCTTCCGATTTTGCTTATCCCGCGATAAACGTGCTTGGTGATGCCATAACATTGGTCCTCTGACCCTGGATTCGATACAGTGATATTGGAATCTTAGAACAGTTCAAAGTTTTGAAACTGGAAGGTGCAACATCGTGTGAGACTCTTTATGAGTCATGGAAGCCAAGATGTCGTCCAGGACAGTCGAGGCTCTCCTGGGAAGGCCCGCGCTATTGTGAGACGACCCATTGGCGGGCAACACTTCATCCCTTTCAGTTCGGCCAAGAGACGCGGCATCAAAGACACCAATGGAACTGACCCTTGTCAACCAGGTCACCGTCAACACTGATTTTTGTTTGTATGTAAAAAACAAAACATTATTATTGTGTTGTTTAAGTTATTATGTCCGAAAAGTCATTACTATTCCCTCCACGTGTAAGGGGAGGACAATACTAAATCTTTATAAACTTTGCACTTTACTTGCTGTCAAACTAATGCAGTTTTTTCCAATCTTAAAGGACGTCAGCCTTGTTTTACTGTACCCCTCAACCATTTGCTTATTAATCAATATAGTATATAAGGTTCACAACAAAATACAGCACATCTAAGAATTGAGAACAGGGTGAGGCTTAATTTGTCCATCTTTTACACGACGATATACAATTGTTGTGATTTAGAAAACAAAAAATGAAGGTTCTTTCGACAAAACATTGCCATGTAGTGTATCATGTTTATGTTGTGACTCGTAGGTATCTTTTAAGTTCTGAAAATAACTGGAAATACTGTCGAATTCCCTACTGGATATATTATATACTCCCATTTTATAGATGCGAAGGGAATTGAATGAATGTGTTGATCTAATACTTCATGTGTACTTTCTTTAAACATTTAAAATTATGAGTCAGATAAAAAAGTTAAAAACATCTTGGGCGATGTTAACAGGTAACTCAATTGCCTAGTTTAATTACACTGAGTAAAATATAATGACTGATATTAGGAACTGAAACCTAAATTATTTGTAAATTATTTAGGATTAATGTTGTTAAAGTTATTTTATAGGCATTAGGGACTATTTTCCCAAAGTGGGTTCTGTGCCAAATATACGACGGTGTTGTACAGTTTTTTGTATACAAATTGTATTAGTTTTTAGCTTGAAACTGTACGTAAATTGGTTGTAAGTTACACGTCATATTACACACAAGTAATCAAACTTGGCGTATCCTGTTTTTTTTTGTTTTTTTTATAAGAGATTCAGTTCCAAACAATCCGCGTTTCTACTTGCTTCTCCTATTGCCAATGTTAAGGTTCTAGACCCGTTCCTCCTTCTAGGAGATAAACAAAAATCACTTAATTATGACTTATTTTAAAGAAGAAAAACACCTAGGGCGGTTAAGTGAGTAGAATTTTGATGTTACAATAATAATTTAATAATACAAATAACGATTCCTACATCTCAGTACTAGGACGTTTTTAGATTAGCCCCCTTCACAACCCCACATATAACTAATTCTCGTCATTTTCTCCCCCGAACACTTTCACAGTCTCGTTTCTATTCTAACTCCCTCAGTTAGTGAACTCTCTAGATTGAAACAATGATTTACTCTTTAAAATTGAAATTTAGATCTTTGGGGTAAAGGAATCCAGCCACAGAATGAAAATGTATTGCCATCTAATAACAGAGAGAGGTTATTAAAAGAACATATTTATAATTGTTAAACGAGTGAAAAGCATCCATCTTGGAGTGAAAATATTATTTAGTAATCTTACAAAAGAGTAAAGTTATTTTTAACGAGTGGAAACCAACTATCTTAAAATAAAAATAATCCTTAAAATACTGAGTGAGTTTCGTAAAAATCACTCATTTGAATAAGTGAATACAGTAGTCAGAAAAGCAATTTTTATGCTAGGTCTTTTGGTTAGGAATCCATTAAAAGTGAAAATAGATCTAAATGGGTTTAAAGTTAATTTCACCTGCTATAGTTTAACTTTGATATATTTAACGGTGCCGTATTATAATTCAGGATCAGTTAACATGGTTTACGATAGTCTTCCATTTAAAAGTTAAATCTTGTTATAATGGAATGAGGAAATGCTCACGTAATAGGATAGGGACCGGTTTCAATAGAACCGTTAAACCTGCGAGTCACACATCGGACGAACGTTGCCCCGACGGGAAAACATTTAAGTTTCAGGGCAAATGCCTGGTTTACTATACTGCCATTGACTATAAATACTGAAGAAGACTTCCCATATTCATTGTAAAATCTGTTCATAGTTTTGTGTGTGCCAGGACGGGATTCAAAGAGGACGTGGTTAACACTAATCGCCAGCAGAGTATACTGCTGTAAACTATTACTTATCCTCTCAAGGAGGGGATAATACAATAATATTCTAAATGTGACAGTTAGGATGTATGTATAGATTGATAATTCATCGCCCCCAAACACGACTGAACCTATTAAGGTAACATTGTGCATGAGCTTATATATCACATTAACATAAAGACCTGATAACGTAAACAAAGATTTTTCACCACACTACGCTGTAATCACCCAAGGTTGGTAGAGCTTTCAGACAAGGTGTGCTGATTTACATAAGAGCAATGTTTGCAGCAAAGAGGTCTTACGAGGTCGTCCAGCTGATTCATAAATCCACAACATACCATAAAGTGTAGCCAACCTTACAGAGTATAATATTGGTACAGTTACAGTTAGTTTTAAATAGCCACTGGACAGTGGACTTTCGGTACATGAATTTTACGTATTTACTTGAATAATGTTAATTAGGTAATTGTTATTACAGTCGTAGAACAAATTGAATTAAAAGCCGTTGGTATTTAGAACTGTTTACAAGAATAAGTGTCCAAGAATTAAAAAATAACTAAGTTAACTAGTCAATCTTGTCTAAGTTTAATAATTTGAAGCCTTTATTGTAAATGGAATTCATCTTAAACTTGATACCTAATATTAAACAATACAATTTATTGTTCATGGACATCGGGTAGTAATAAAAAATAATATTATTGTTATTATTAGGCCTTCCTTTTTGTTTTAATAAATTGAGCTTATTCATTTTTCAAACTAGATTAAAACACGTTTCTTTTCACTGTTAGGTTTTGTTTTTTATATGCAGTGTAAGTTAATAATCAGAATAAATCAAAGCGATATTAGCTTCATTAAATAACAGCTGATAAAAATATTCAAGCAGTTAAACAATGTCATTTTAACAACGGTGAGAAAAATATGGTACTCGTACGATAAATATCGTGTTTCCAGCAACACTGCAGATTGGATTGGTGATCACGTGACCTTCCACCTGTTTTTACGAGGTCTCTTCCGGTAAAGCAGAAATCCTTAAATAGATCGACTCAGCACACCTTGTCTGAAAGCTCTACCAACCTTGGTAATCACCTGTTTTCGGAACGTCGTTTGAATATCGAAAGTAGAGTTTTTCCGCCCAAGGGCCGAAAGTCAGCTGATCTAGATAACCAGTGTTGCCAACTTGTTTTTAAGCGTATACGACGTTACCTGGTAAAAATGTGCATACTATTTTGTGTTCTTTGGTTGAAACACTGTAACAAATAGCAATAAAATTCAAAACGTTGTACTATCGGTGATTTGTTTATTGGTTCTTAGTCCGAGATTGCGTGAGGCCGCTCGTGTTTTATGACCGATCGCATTTAACCCGTTAATAGTTGTAGTATGGTGAAAAATAGCGTTCACACCTCTGCCGAATGCTGGTCAGGTTAATATTTGTAATGTGGTTTAATTGTTAACGAGTGAAGCCACGGGTAACATCTAGTACATTTATATATTACTAGAATGTTCTATGCGCAGCTTGCGCATCCCGTGTTGAGAAGCGAGAACAGAAGCGTTAAATAGTAAACAAAACAATGACAGTCTTTAGTTAGATACAATCATTTTAACAGCTGTTTAATTAATTTAACTGGATGAAGAAAAGGCACATGTGACATAAACCAAATAAAACTCTCCTCCATATGAACTTGGAGAAAGTCAAATTTTATTTCTTTTCATTGGAATTAGCTTAAAAAGACGCACAATTTGGTGTTTTGATCATTGCTCTACGTCAAATGGTTACAGAGATATTGAAAGTGCTAAACACAGTACGTTGTTCAATGTTATTCTTACGGAGAATAAGAAAAATGGTATATCTCACTTATTTATCAACTTATCCTGATGAAACTTGGTATATTGCTTCATATCGTTGTGGTCTATTGATATTTGCACTTAAAAACATGTTGCTGCCTAAAGTTCCCGTAGCAGCAAACCTGCGTACTCAGCCCCTACGTTATTCTTGTGGATAATAAGTAACTTGTTATCTCCCTTAATTATGAACATAAATTAATAAAATTTGGTATGTGGCTTTACCTACTTGTTATATTTATATTTGTATAAAACCCCATTTTTTGTGTTCCTTGCTTCAGCAAACCTGCATACTCAGCCGCCATGTTATTCTTTTGGAGAATAATTAAAATGTCATAAATCGTTTATTTATGAATGTATATTGATGGAACTTGGTATTTGGTTTTATGTGGTATTAAGATACATATACATGCATTGAAAATTCGCTGAGTACGCAGGTTTGATGCTACGGGGGGTATTTGGATTTTATCCAGTTAATGTTAATGTAAAATTCACATTTGCTTTTACCAATCAGTTCAGCTCCACGAAACAATCATTCTGGTGTTAAAAATTGTAATTCTACGTCCAACCGTTGCAGATATTCCAAGTGCTACACGCAGTACGTTGTCTAATGTTGGTTATCCTTATGGAGAATAAATAAAATTTGATATCTCGATTATTTATGAATGTGTATTGATGAAATTTGGTACGTGGCTTCACATAGCACTTGTATATATTGATTTTTGCACAGAAAATTTATTTTTTGTTGATTATCCCCGTAACAGCAAACCTGCGTACTCAGCCCTAATGTTATTATAATAGAGAATAAGTAAAGTTTTATATCTCCCTTAATTATGAACATAAATTATTAAAACTTGGTATTTAGCTTCACCTGGTTGAGTTATATTGATAATTGCACAAAAACAAATTTCTTTTATTTCTTTTTGCAGAAAACCTGCGCACTGAGCCTTAATGCTATTCTTATGGAGAATAAATAAAATGCTATAGATCACTTTTTATTTATGTATTTTTATGAAACTTAGTAAGTGGCTTTATGTGGTTGTGAGAAACATATGCATGCATTGGAAACTCGCTGAGTACGCAGGTTTGCTGCGACGGGGGTATATTTTAATAGTGCTTTAAACTGTTGGCATTTTTAAATATTGTTTGTAGGGTTTTAATTTTTTGCCCCTCTAATATAATTAATTGGAGGCTAAATTATGTGTGCATACATGATTTGAACACCATGTTGTGTATAAGTCAGCAATCATATAACAGTTACGATATTATAAGAAGTAATTTTAACCCCTTAAACACTACAAACACCTTGACAAATACATATATATTTAATAACTTGCTTGGTATTTATGTCTTTTAGACCCACTTTAAGAATTATTAAAAAGATTTGTTAATAAAAACTGCAATGGATCGGACGGTCTTATCGAAATACGGAGACTACAACGCGCTGACACCACGCCCCACAGATTTAAACAACTTTGGACCTGTGACGTTATGTCTTACATCACCCCCTTAACCCACTGAGCTCTATGTTATATCTGGAGTCACTACTCTCTGCCTAAGTATTTTCCAAAAACGTGCCGTCAACACTGACTTTTTGCTCTATTTGTGTTGTTAACTTACCGTTAACTGGACCAATCAAAATGCAATAGGTAGTCGATGTCAAAATTTCAACCAATAGGAAATTAAATAACAATACCTCCAAAACGTCAAAAACACATCTGGCCAACATAACGACCATAAACATAGCGGCACGCTGTTTCACCACGGAGTGGTGATTCCAGCAGATATCATAGAGCTCAGTGCCTTAACCCTTAGGTAGATTACTAAAAGTTGTTCAGATTTCTTCATGGGTTTAATCTGTCGCCACTGTAATATAATATATGTAGGCCTCTTTTTAGCGAATTTCCCCTATAGGGAAGAAGCTATTACCGTAGGTCTCATGGTAAGACTTAAGCCCGAGAGACCATGATAACTTTTTGTTTTGATGTCCCCAGATGCCAAAAACACTATTCGTTCAAATTTATATATATATATATATATATATATATATATATATATATATATATATATATATATATATATATATATATGTGTGTGTGTCCGTTAACACGATAACTTGAGTAAAAAACGTCCGATTTTGATGAAATTTGGCTCAAATGTGTAAAATGACATTCATGACTTTTCGCAAACCAGAAAAATCGGACCATGGGAAGGGGGGTTTATGGGGGTTTTAAATTTTCCAAAAATCAGTTTTTTGCATTTTTCACCCTAAAATTTTTTAAAAACTTAATTTTGGTTTTAACCATGTTATGGAGCTTAAAAAAAACAAATAATTTAGTATCTTGAATTATTAACCTAGGTTAAGTGGTTGCGGAGAAAATCCAAAAAAATCCGCTCATAAAATCTCCCATGTTAATCTTATGGGAAAAAGGTTTTTGGCTTTTCCTCAGTTTATTTTAATGTAAACTTCACATTTGCTTTTACCAATCTGTTCAGTTCCACAAAACAATCATTTTGGTGTTTAAATTGTGATTCTACGCCCAACCGTTGCAGTGATATTCAAAGTGATAAACACAGTATATGGTCCAATGTTATCCTTATGGAGAATAAATAAAATTTGATATCTCGATTATTTATGAATGTATGTTGATGAAACTTGGTATGTGGCTTCACGTAGTACTGGTATATTGATATTTGCACAAAAATTGTTTTTTGTTGATTATTCCCGTAGCAGCAAACCTGCGTACTCAGCCCCCATGTTATTCTTATGGAGAATAAGTAAAATGTAATGACTCCCTTAATTATGAACATAAATTAATAAAACTTAGTATGTAGCTTCACTTGGTTGAGTTATATTTGATAATTATATAAAAACCCATTTTTCTGTTCCTTGTTGCAGTAAACCTGCTTTCTCAGCCCCCATGTTATTCTTATGGAGAATAACTAGAATGTTATATAGCACTTATTTATGATTGAATATTGATGAAACTTAGTATGTGGCTTCGCCTAGTTAAATTTTATTTATATATGCATAAAAACCAATTGTTTCTGTTCCTTGTTTCGGCAAACCTACGTACTCATTACTAATGTTATTCTTATAGAGAATAATTAAAATCACTTATATGTGAATATATTTTTATGAAACTTTGTTTGCGGCTTTATGTGGTATTAAGACATATATTATGCATTAGAAATTCGCTGAGTAAGCAGGTTTGCTGCGACGGGGGTATTTTTAGTTTGCACACATCAGCATGTCCGCGTTACGGGCAGTATAGTCAGAGTAGTCAGATGACCTGTTTAAATTATTTCATCCTCTCAAAAAATTAAAAACTTGAAATTTGTTTAGACTATTTCGTGTTTTCTTGGTATATTACTGTACAAACCAAACACCCAAGAGGGGGCTGAGGGGGTTGAGCTCTTGCAGAGTGTATCACCCTCTATGCATTATTACCTCATATAATATTATATAGAGAAGATCTGAAGTCGGTCTTAGTCAGTAACAAGGCCATACAATGCATCTCACCCATTTTACACTGTCAATTCATTTATATTCGCCTTAAAATACGCCTAGGTTGTGTCGGCGTCTTAAAGAAATATTCAAGATATTACAGTTACCTACAGACATTGTAACCCGTAAATTATGGCTTAATCCCTTTAAAAATCCGAAAGTCGTCAAGTAAGTGCTATCTTTTAAAATATGTTTCAGGGTTTTAATTTGTTTACGTTCTCAGATAATTCCTGACGGCGGCTTATAAATTAGCATTCATTATCTCTTTACAATGCTATGTAGAACAAATAATTTTGCAATTTTTAATAATTTCCTCCTCTTAAAGAGAGTAAAAACTTGTGGTATTCTCTTGATTCTTCGGTAAATTGGACTGACATGAGTAAAACCAAACCAAACCAAATATTGAGTTCTGTTAATGAAATGCGACTTTTAGCAACCTTCTATTTCACACATTAGGATATTACTGGCTGGTTTATTCCTAAATATTTTCATAATTCGTCAACTAGAGGCTGTTAAAAACTGTTTGTAGGTTTTCATTTTTCCATTCATTTAGATTATACAGAGAGTCCAGAGATTTGGCAAACCAAATCTCATTACTATACAGGGTGATTGAAAAGTAACTTGCACCCCTCCTTAACTTTTTAACTATTTGAGATATTTGAAATCGGTTTGCGGCAACCTTCATGGATATGAGGGGCTACAATAATTATGGTTAGTTTTAAAATTTTTACTTTTAGGGGTAGTGGGGGTGGGGGGTAGCTCAAATGTTTCAAATGGGAAGTATGGTCGAATTTCATATCATTTTATAGGTCTTGATGAAACAAAACAATTGACATAAAGAAAATAAAAATCGGACCACTAATTACGAAATGGCAACTAAAAATTACCTTTAATAAGCCGCGTATTAAACAGCATTTATTGAGGTAGTCAAAAAAAATAATAATTATTTTATTAATTTTTAATTTGTATCAATGTAACTTTTTTTTAGTTCAGATCATTGCTAATAAGGTCTGAATGGTTAGTAAATAGTGCCTGGAAAATCCCCAACTCCCCATATTGTTATCAGTAATCTCTGACTTTTTCCTTGTAATATTCAGTTCTTATCTCTGGGTGAAAGTTTTGAACAGAGATTGTACTACTGTATGGAGGTATAAGGAGAGCAATTTGAACATCTGATAAAATAAAAGGTACATTAATTTACTATTTCTTATTGTTATCCTGGTTGATTAAATTTGAATCATTTAAGGGCACCATTTTGTTATTAGTGGTCCGATTTTTATTTTCTTTATGTCAATTGTTTTGTCTCATCAAGACCTATAAAATGATATGAAAGTCGACCATACTTCCCATTTGAAAATTTTGAGTTACCCCCCACCCCCACTACCCCTAAGGGTAAAAATTTTAAAACTAACCATAATTATTGTAGCCCCTCATATCCAAGAAGGTTGCCGCAAACCGATTTCAAATATCTCAAATAGTTAAAACGTTAAGGGGGGGGGTGCAAGTTACTTTTCAATCATCCTGTATTATACATGCAATATTAGTCATTTTAGCAATTTATAAAATTTTAAAACCCTCAAAACATTGAAACCTTGACACTTCTGTGGTTTCTTTGGTTTACTCGTTTACTGATCTGAATTTTGCACGCATTTACATGCTGTCAGGACACATTTAGAGGGCCTGCGGGCGGAAGACGAGGACTAGGATCGCAACTAGCACTACGCCAACTTACGACTCGGACGTAGACGTAGAGCGTGGAACAGAACTTCAGAATGGATTGAACCTTGACCTCTTGGCATTTAGATGACCCTGTATTCCTCTTGCCACAACGGTGTTCAGGGGGGGGGGGGAGCAAGGACCCCGGACCGGGTATGGTCATATGCTGGAGCGTAGGCCGAACCGGTTGTTGGACTTTCTTCTTGTTCAGTTCTGTTCTATCTCATAGTTTCGTTTTTAGATATATGAAATCTTCGGGGTTACTCTCATGAAAGCATTATAAACCACAGTATATGGAATTTTAAAAAGCCTTATAGTATAAAATGTAAATCACTGAAAGATCCAAGGGGCTGTAGGATATTTTCGGAAGTTTCTTACATGGACTAATGAAAGCGAAAATGTTGATAAACTATAAATTAGCTTATGTTATGGAGATAGATACTTCAAATTTGGTCCGACGGCCTAACCAGTTGATTGCGTTGCGTCGGCGTCTGAAAGAAATATGAATATATTACATGTATATAGTATTTACAAAATATTGATTTAAACCAATATTTTGATCAGTCCTTCCCAACAATAGATTACAATTTATATAAAACTATACAGCTTGTAGACATGGTCGTGTTTTCTATTCAATAATGGAGAAACATCTCCTTGATTAATTATGCCTTTTCTTCTAAGTTTACTTTATCGAATATGACAATCGATTCATCAACGACGGTTGAAAGCTCGCTACTCAAGCGTTGTATGCGAGAAACGTGGTCGTTGACGGTTTCAAGAGCCAATCCGTCTTTATCTGTCGACCGCAAGTCAACATGTGAGGAACTGCAACGGGTGCGTGTTATTTTCATGTTGATCGAAGTGGCACAACTGATAACCTTTTATCACAACATATTTATATTATAATATAAGCTGAGATTTTTTCCAGTTGTTTTAGGCAGGTATGAGTTTTTAATTACCGACCGTATAGTATGTTAAGGCTGGTTAAGGAGAACGCCTGAAAATTTCCCATTTTTCCTTTTAAATAAAAAAAACTGTATACATATTATACTGTATACAAATGTATATATTGGTCTATTTAAGCATTTAAATTAATTTGAAACAAACGTAAGTTATTTATAATTAGTTTTTCCCACGTTTATCTTATGGACAGTCTAACAATATTTGATTTCTGGTTGAGAAAACCGATTTACATACGAACATTATTGGATATTTATTCAAGAGGCAGTTTATATTTGCTACAATATGTTACTTCCCTTATTAGCGAATTTCCCCTATAGGGAAGAAGCTATTACCATAGGTCTCATGGTAAAACTTAAGCCCGAGACCATGATAACTTTTTGTTTTGAGGTCCCCAGATACCAAAAACACCATGCGTTCAAATTTATATATATATGTATATACATATGTGTGTGTGTGTGTGTGTGTGTGTGTGTGTGTGTGTGTGTGTGTGTGTGTGTGTGCGTGCGTGCGTGCGTGCGTCCGTCCGTCCGTCCGTCCGTTACCGCGGTAACTTTTGAAAGAAGCGCCCGATTTGTATGAAATTTGGTACAAATGTGGAGAGTAAAATTTATGATTTTAAGTTTGAAAACCAGATCGATCGGTCTATGGGAAGCGGGTTTTATGGGGGTATACAATTTTTCAAAAATCAATTTTTTGAACTTTTTACCATAAAATTTTAAAAACGCTAGATTTTGGTTATAGCCATTTTTTAAACAATTTAGTTTTTTGAATCACTAAGCTAGAGTGTTCGTGGAGAAAAGTCAAAATATGTGTCCATAAAATTTCCCATGTTAATGTTATGGGAATATGGTTTTTAGATTTTACTCAAATAATTTCACTAAAAACTCCACATTTGATTCTACCAATCAGTTTAGCTCTACAAAAAATCATTTTGGCGTTTTAATTGTTGTTTTACGTCCAACCGTTGCAGTAATATTCAAAGTGCTAAACACAGTACGTTGTCCAATGTTATCCTTATGAAGAATGAATAAAATGTTATATTTCGATTATTTATGTATGTAATATCGATGAATCTTGGTTTGAGGCTTCAACTAGTTGTAGAATATTGATATTAGCACAAAACAAGTTTGTTGATTTTTCCCGGTAGCAGCTAACCTGCATACTCGGCCCCCATGTTATTCATATGGAGAATAAGTAAAGTTTAATATCTCCTTTAGTTATGAACCTAAATTAATAAAACTTGGTATGTGGCTTCACCTGGTTGAGTTATATTGATAATTGAAAAAAAACACAAATCTTATCTTCCTTGTTGCAGCAAACCTGCGTACTCAATTATAATGTTATTCTTATGGAGAATAAATCAAATGCTATATATCACTTATTAATTAATGTATTTTTGTGAAACTTGGTAAGTGGCTTTAGGTAGTAGTGATACCCATCCATATATATATATATGCAGTGGAAATTCGCTGAGTACGCAGGTTTGCTGCGACGGGGGTATTTTACTTCGACTGACAAGACGGATTCTGAGCCGCATTCCATTCCCATTTGAAGCTTGCCACTTCTATTCCTAGTTAAGTTGGTCACCGGCTAGATCAGCTAGGTCGGGGTTGAAGATTTGTAATGCCGTTGAAAAATCAACCATAACAAGGAACCTCAGAAATCCTTAATTAAGTTGTAGGGCGCCACCTCATTGGAGGATGTAGAGAAACTGAGACTCATCAATGAGGAACCAAGTCTCTTCCCTTAGAGGTCCTTGGTAGAGATTGATACTCAAACCAATTAAATAAGCTGAAAGATATATTGCACTTGATTTGGCTGGTCGTTACACCATAGGCTTATGAAAGTTTGTTATAAAATAAAACATTTTTGAGATATTTAAAAATATAAATGAAGTATGGCAACTCTAGACAATTATATTAGGCTAAGAAATATTTACTTCAATGTAACTCGATTACTTTAACTCAATATATATATATATATATATATATATTTAAAGTTCACAATGATTTTAAATATAAGTAATACTGTTAGTTGTATAATTAATCTTGATAAATAAAAATAATTAATTTTTGTAAGTCAAATAAATATTTAATCAAAATAAACTGCCAAATTGCCAGATTTATCCAGCTTTAGTAATCGGTAACAAGGTAGACTCAATTGTAAGCTCTAAAATAGAAATAACAATCAAATTTAATCAACTTTTGAGATAAGGATAACAAAATACCAATGTTGGCCCAAAATAAAATTTATTACCAACAGCAGATAAGCTCTTAATCTTCAGACCAAAATATTTCCTGAATTCATCCTTCAAATTCTTTAGATAAACATCAAATCCCTTATATTCATCAAAATGTCAACATGAGACAACCACATAAACTACAATATTCATTAATTATACAGATCCTAAAAACTAACGTACAAATCTTAACCTAACAATCATCTCAACAATCACCTAGGTGGCCACCTGTAAATAACATGAATTAATATGCAACATCAAAGTTCAATTGGCACTGTAGTAAATAGTCTCTTCTCTGGGGTAGTTGTCTTCCTTGATGAGAAAATCCTGGGTCGGAAATAAATGTGAATAGTCACTCACCAAATTGAAGTTCAAAATTATCGCGGGCCCGCAAACGGTATCGCATTTACACTGAAGTCCTAAGGAGTTTGGAAGGCCCCAGAAGTCCAAGCAGCACACAGTAGTACCAGGCTGTCTGATGTAGAAGTCCCGGAGTAGTCCAAGGTGGCAGCCAGCTCCCACAGTGGCAGGTGGTGTCCAGCACCTCTAAGGTCAAAACCCTCAGGCAACAGTTATTTATCCACCAACTCTGGATGTGAGGGTTTAAATTCACCAAAAATAGACTAGCACAATTTTCTTTCTCTGCTTCCGCTTCCTCAGTCCTTCCGACCCAAATCGGCTGTTATCAAACTCTCTCGGCGCCCTGAACCAAGCGTCAGGCCATGCGGCCGGGCCCCGAAACCAGCGTCCATGACTGTTCGATCACGTCGCCGCTCCTTATCTTGTTGACCATTGGCACTGGCTAAAACGGTAATGCCTGCAAGTGAGGGAGGCAATTGCACGCATATCCACCAGGTGGTGGCTTTATTTGTCGGAAGGTGCACTCTACCGACGATAAATCCAAAAATGGCGAGCCTTTCCAGGTGATCAAGCTGGAAATTTTCGGGGACTATAGGTTTCAAATTTCAAGCGTTACAAGCTCAACCTTTTCCCTCCAACTAATCTCAGAGAGACTGAACCGCTGGACTGAACATGTCACAATCTCTTATCTGACATGTGGTATCCTGATAAGATAATCATCGTAGGAGTCGCCTATAATCCAAGACCTGGCTTACCTGGCTATGTGTCACTGGCCTGGCCTGTCTGAATTTGCAAGTGAAACATATATAATTATTTAGTAGGCCCTATGTAAGTCTTACTATTTAGTACCAACCTTAAATAATTAGGGCCTAGTGGCGTTATTAACATTTAACTATTCAAGAAAACCCACGTTAACCATGTGGAGGTTTTGTACATTTTTGAGATTACCATAGTATTTATAACATTAGAGTTTATTTAGCTCTACTCATTCCCTCTGTTTTGAAATTTGGTACCTCAAAGGATTTTGAGTAATGGGTCATAGATGACAGAGTGTGCCATAAGGCTATATAGTATAGCATGTAAACTAACTTAATTAAATCATTTACTTTTTTTAGAGGCACTTATTTTTTTAAATGCTGTTACTTAAATAATTACGAAATAGGTACTAAATAATGGCACAAATTTGAATTGTTAATTCCAACATGGCAGGGCCAGCGACATTGACTAGCCTCGAGCTACGAGCGATTCCCGAAAGTTGCAGCCTCGACATCACGGGCCTAATGATGTTGCACCCGGGAATAATATACTTTTGCATATAATAAGTGATTTCTCTCTTCACTGCTTATTCAAACATTGTGAATGGCAAATGTAGAATAAACCACCAGTTTGTATCTCTTTTATTGAAACTAATAAAGAGAACTAATGTTTTTTTGCATTATGTGCTACGAATATAAACATAAAATTTATTACATTAACAGTCATAAGTTCTTGGTTATTTACGTATGCAATAATACCGTTTTATACGATTAAACATAAATTTAGTCGTTGTAATCTATATATTAGGACTATAATAAACAATATTTCAAACGACTTTAAACAAAGTACAATAGCTGAAAATTATTAATGAATGTTCCCATTAAGATTGACATACAACTTAGATAATCCTTGGGGCGAAACTATGATAATCAGTTTGACTACACCTTAAATTTCCTGCGAATTAAATTATACATATGTATTCTCTTGTAAAGAAATTAATTCACTTGTCTGTATTAACACCCGCCTCTCTCTGGTTGATTTCACCTCTTTCCCTCCCCTCCCTCGCCACCACCTCGGGGACTTCAAGTCACGAAGACTTTCTCTTGGTTTCCAACCGTCCATTTAAATTGCACCATTACTCGGGCATGTAGGTAACTCTGATTTCCGCAATTACCTAGGGTGCCAGTAACTCCAAACCGAATTGCGCCTGTTGCCCAATGTAATATCAATGACTACATAAACTACAATGTACTATAAATTGTGTTCTTATTGTTATACTCACCATTAGGATCTCGTAAACCATGGTCATTACAAGGAAGGTTAAATGAGCATTTCTCTAAACTCGTTCGCCGCGCTCAAAACAAACATTTTGGACCAAAAACAAAAATTGCTTATAACCTTTTTGTTTATAAAGATACAAAAAACATCTCAGAACAAAGTTACGAAAAAAATTACGTAGAGTTCAAAAGTTAATCTTAACATTACATTAAATAGGTAGCCTACTCGGTTTCTGTTGTAAAATGGCCAAGTCCAAAATCTTTAATGCAAGTATAGTATTTTATTTATTTTTATTTCAAAGCAATGTTTTTCCTGATTAAATTAATACCACATAACAGCCATTCCAAGTGCCGTATGGGACATTTTAACCTTGTTTTCATCATTGTATAGGGTTTAAAACTATTGGAGATTATCCTGGATTTGTAAACGTACAATAAGCTCGATACCATGCCTACTACATTACACGAAAGGACCGTGCCGAGTATAGGTATTTGTTTTTTAGGAGATTTTAATGTTTATTTTAAATCAAAATTTAATTCAAAACAATATTCTAATTTTTTTCCTTTCTAATTCAAATCAACGTTCTGAGGATGAATAATTTACGCAACGTCATTGTTTGAGCTAATAAATTTTAAATGATGTATCTATAATTAGTCTTTATTAGTATTTAATTTAGATACCTTTTGTTGTAACTAAAATAATTATTTTATATACATGTACACTTCCACCCCGCCATCCTTATACTCTATAGGGATAGCCAGATTTGATAGCTTAGGCACAGAAGGTAAACATCAGAACTCATATTTATTAGAGGCTATCTGCCTGTTGACATACACCCGTATAATGCCTGTGTCCATTGCATGCATACATACATACCGCCCACTGCCATGCCGCTGGTACGGCGAAATAGAGAGAGAGGGTACTCGTACAGTCCGCACCAAGAGATCAGTAGTATAGTCAACGCCCGCCGCCACTAGTGCCAACTGGCGGCGGGTCGCTGAAGCAGTCTCTCCGACTTCTCAACAGGTGTTGAGTTATTTCCATAAGGCTTGTCTGTCTTACTGTAGTTTATGTAGTCATTGCTTGTACCCAGCAGGAATACTCAGGCTAGATATAACATAACTCTTGGTATGACGTTTTTACGTTTTTTAGAATCAGTTAGAAAGGAATTCTGTGCTGATATACACATATTATCGTTGGTCTACGAGTATTATTGTAGTTACTTCTTGGAATTACATCGAAGAAAGAAAGAGAGACCGTTAAGGAAATAAATAGGTAACAAAGATTCTACAGCATTTCTAAGAATGTTTTAAATATTCTCGAATAACATTCTTCTTTTTTCGACGGCGTATGAATACATGCGTGAGAAGCATTTTCAGTTTCCTGTCGCATTCGGTGTTCTCTCTTCTTTTATTGTGGAGTAAAATCTAAAGGGCGACCGGACCGGAAAACGTATAGTGTGGGCACAAATTTCTGGCCAGACGAGCGGCCGGATAAGTCAGTTTTCAGCCAGTTTTTGACTAAGTGTGGAGGCAACGTACGATCGCTTGTCCGGCCTCGAGATTGTATTGTGTTTCATCTCCCCATACAGGATACTCTTAATCACTTTACCCTTTTCTTCAATACTTTTCCATGCATGTAAACATTTTTCCGATCGTTTGTGATGTTGCATTTGTTACGTTTATTTAACAAACTATTTGACACTGCGGACGTTTTAAGATGTCCGAAAAATAGTTCCCCTACTTAAATGATTAACATAACCTGATTGATTGATTAATTTTGGTTAAATTAATAGAAATATAGTTTATTAGTAAAGTGTTCCATAGCAATTACCGTACCATTAGCCCTACACACTCACAATGTACAAATTTAAGAGGGGCATCGAGGCTGTATAATCTTTTGAAAATAGGAGAGGTTTAATTTATATTGTATACTAGCTATGTACCCGTCCTTCGTACGGGTTGTATATAAATGGTAGATTAACTAAAAAAAATAACAACCCACATAATTTTACAATATTAAAATTACATTTTACACTTTTAAAGTAGAATTAATTTAAAATTAACGAAATATACTATAGCAGATAGTTCGGGTACTGTTGCCAAGCCGAGGAACTCTGTCGGGTAGTGAACGGTGTGGTTTTTGCGACTCCAAATCGGTACACGTAACACTTTGGATTCGATTAAGAAATAAAACAACTCAAGTACAACAAAATATTAACTCTATTTAATTTAACATTTTAAATACTTTGATACATTAATCTTTACATTCCAATAAATTAATAGTAATGTAACGAAACATTAAACTTTATAAAAAACATTGACAAACCACTTTTAAAATCACCATTCTTGCCAGGTCCTGTTTTCATTATAATTGTAAATAAATAATGTAACTTGGAAAAATCATATGTTTTAAAATCATATGACTAATTGATTTTATTTAAATAAATGTAAATCAATATATACGATCTGTTCTAACAGTGGTCATGGTTAAATGAACGGTATTAAATATTGTATATGTTCGTTCCTCCCTTTGGTATAGACCTACATTTGTGTTGATCTCCGGTTGCTTGTTCATTGGTGGACGTGAGGATGGCACAATCACAGAGCCAGGCACTTTCCAGATTAAACTGTTTATGAACCTCGGTGTAACAAACTGTCAATCAATAAATCCTGTGATTTATCGATAGTGCCGAGTGAAGGATAGATGTTTCTGAGACTTAATTTGTTTTTCAATGTCCCAATCTCAACTTTCAAAAGCGCATAAGAAAAATGCTCAACCCCTTAACCTTCTCAAAAATACATTTTCATATTTACTCTTAAGTTCAGACGCTCAGTGTTTGTCAATGTTTGGAATATTTTTAGTGATTTCCGGAAAATTCCTCCCTTCCTTACATTATTACCTCTTCCGGCCTGCAATCTATATACCTATCGTGCCCCCGCGGTATTGTAGACCTGTCACTGGTATCAGCAAATAGTTGTGTATTGATTGCGATTGAATGAAGGAAGAAAATCACAGTTTTAAAGTGCCGTGTGATTATTGTCGTCCAGATAAACTTGTGCAACAGGTTTTTTTGTGGAACGACTTTTTACATTTTTAGCGTAGAATAAATACAGCATTGTATTTAAAACATTTGTTATACTTATTCTACGTTTTTAGTATAAAATTGTGTTTACTTAGTTAGTCATAGTGAATTTTAAAGAAACAGAACACTTGTCAGCACTGTAGAGCCAGACGACAACTGAAAATTAAGATATTAAAAATAAATGCAAAGCTCGCAGGTGGCGGGAAAAATCACGAGGCCGGACGCTTGGCCGGATAATGTGGAGGCACCGTCCAATCTAGTGCGAACATCTCCAGGTATGTGAAGCTGGCAGCGCCCATATTGAAAATAAACGGGAAAATATACTAAATCCTTTGTTTATCGTTTGTTTAGGTTTGTTCAGCTATTTTCGACGTTTGTTTGGCCTTAGTTGCTTTTAAAAACGAAAAATAAAGTGGGCGCTGCTAGCTTCACACCAGCAGCGCCCATTAGTCATTTTGAGCTAAATACCATTGAAATCGTTCGTTTGTTTAGGTTTGTTTAGCTATTTTCGCCGATTGTTTGGCATTAGTTGCTTTAGAATTCGAAAAATAAAGTGGGCGTTGCTAGCTTCACACCCGGCAGCGCCCATTCGTTGATTTGAACTACAAACCAATGGAATCGTTTGTTTAGGTTTGTTATTATAGGACTCGTGGGAAAAACGAGAACTTTTAAGGGAAAAGTGAGGGAGGCTAAAACCGCAAAATTTGCATTATTACCGCTATTTCTCCTCTACTTTAACGTAATACGTAAAACGTAACATAGTATGTTAAGCTTTAATTTATTTGTAAATCGAAAAACAAAGTAAGCACTGCTATCTTTGTTCATTATTTGTTAAACAGAATTAATTACTTGACATCTGTTCCATAAATGTATCATTCAGCGTTTAGTGAAACAACAATTTCCGACTGGTATAAACTGAGTAAATAAAAAATACAACTTTAATGACAAAAAGATCAGGAAATACATATTGATCATGAACAGGAAATACATCTGGTTATCATTGCTGAACAGAAGTAAGTTCCGGCGCATCCCGGAAATCCCTTCGGTTCTGTTATCTTGCTGAGCGCGTGAGAAGGCTCAGAGTCTTCAGCAACCATGGGAATTTAATAAAAAAATATAAACGTCGAAAATAGCTAAACAAACCTAAACAAACGATAAACAAACGATTCCATTGGTTTGTGGTTCAAATCAACGAATGTGCGCTGCTGGTGTGAAGCTAGCAACGCCCACTTAATTTTTCGAATTCTAAAGCAACTACTGCCAAACAAACGACGAAAATAGCTAAACAAACCAAAACAAACGATAAACAAACGAATTCAATGGTATTTAGCTCAAAATGACTAATGGGCGCTGCTGGTGTGAAGCTAGCAGCGCTCACTAGTAGCGCTCACTTTATTTTTCGAATTTAAAAGTAACTAATGCCAAATAAACGACGAAAATAGCTAAACAAACGTAAGCAAACGATAAACAAACGATTTCAATGGTATCTAGCTCAAAATGACTAATGGGGGCTGCTGGTGTGAAGCTAGCAGCGCCCACTTTATTTTTCGTTTTTAAAAGCAACTAAGGCCAAACAAACGTCGAAAATAGCTAAACAAATCTAAACAAACGATAAACAAACGATTTAGTATATTTTCCCGTTTATTTTCAATATGGGCGCTGCCAGCTTCACATACCTAACATCTCCCATACGACGCGACGCGACGGCAGGACCGGAAAACGTATAGTGTGTAGGGGCCTTTCAAATATTCATTGGTCACATGAATATTTTTCTTTGAGTTCCTTAATAAACTCAATACTATGAATACATGCCATAAGGATATAATAGAAGTTACGAGGAATATATAAATAAATAGAACTTGGCATCTACATCTAATTAAACAAATATTTAGTGGCAACTCGATCTATACAATTGTGAGCCGAAGACCAAGGCTTGATCCTCGAGAATGAAGCTTGTGTTGGTAAACAAGCGAAGAGTGGTTTGTCTCCTCGTCTCATAACGTTGGCAAGTCTCAAGTCTGGGAGTGCACGAGTTTCTCTTCGTGACAGATAACTCCTACACAGCTCCTACGCTTCCTGTGTGTTTATCATGTTTTGATAAATCGCTATCCAGATATGGCCAAACAGGACTGACTTTTCAAACGAGTCACCCCTTGAAGGAATTGTTTAAATCACGTTTTAAACATTATCGTTGCCAGCGAGAGGACGGGTCATTTGGATGTACAGCTACTCTAGAATTTGTTTTTGTAAAACAGTCGTCACTCCTATATTTATTCTATGCTCCTACGCCGTACTTTTCATTTAGCCAATTAGACATTAATCTGAGTTTAACTAGTTTCCTTATTCTCCTTGAGTCCTAGAGGCAACCATTATACCCCGACTCGTGCCCTGGGATGCAGCTAATGACCACAATCGTCTGAGGGCCATCCACGAGGGTTGAATGGCCACAAGAAGGAATGTGACCAAGATTTTGAGATTAGCGGGATGAAGAGTAAATGACTCTTGGGGGGGGCTGTATTCCTAATAGTGCTAATATATTTGTTCAAACCTTAGACACGTTGATTGTTAACCTTATGTTTTTGACACCGTTTCAATCTAAAAATACTGAGTTGCAATAAGTATGCTTTAAAAGGTATTATCATCGATTAAGAATACCACAAGGAGTATGTTTAATCTATGGTATTATAAAATAAATGTTTACCATATTGCAAGTAAGAATACAAATGCTGAGTTATACAGAGTATGCATTCTGAATCGCAATTTTATTAGGTACGTTTTGGGTACTAGGGTATTAGGTACGACCTTAATTTTGAACTTATTTACAATCGATTTTTTAAGGAGGAAACCATATGCATATTTTATTTGTTTGTATCTACGTATTTTAGAAGTTTTAAAATTACGCTTTTACGGTTAAAATAAAACAATTAAACAAATTTAGTTGTAGACTATGATAACCCGCTGGTTGAGTCTTGTACAAATGAAAACTGACGAGGGGAGGGGAGGGGTGATAAATAAAACGTTTTGATTGCTGCCGATTTTTCAGTGTTATAAAGAGGTCACCAGACAACATATTAGCAATGACTACATAAACTACATAAACTAGCGCCAACTGGCGGCGGGTTGCTGAAGCAGCCTCTCCGACTTCTCAACAGGCGTTGAGTTATTTCCATAAGGCTTGTCTGTCTTATTGTAGTTTATGTAGTCATTGATATTAGCAACGACCGTTCTTACCAGCGATAGAATAAAATAGACCGGGCATATTGTTCATTATTGACAATATTGTGACAATAATAGATCTATGCTATAGCTCCTCACTACAACTAGTTTGATTGCTTGACACTTAGCTGTGTCAATATTACTACATAGCGCTGTTTCTGCTCCTGTCTGCCCTAAGTACTGAGGTTTGACTGAGGTTTCTTGGGGCAGATTTTGAGAAGGGACTGCATATTTATTTAGTACTCTTTTCAATGCACCTTTCAATGGGATTCCAAAATACGGGTTTTCAGATCATCTTGAAATACAATCGGATCATCTTGGTAGTAGGCAAGAAATACCTACTACCAATTCGTGCATTTTTACATTGAAACTGTCTTTCCTGTGGCGCTTGGCAACCCATTGCTTTGGAATATCACAGTCAATTGGAAATCGGTGGTAGATGATGCAAACCTCACAGACCTTAGTGTTGCAGTAGGTATTTCCACAGTTAAAGCAACACAGCTCATGTTTCATTGCATTCTAAAATATGAAACCGCTTATATTTATAATTAAAGATGAAAAACTAAATTAAAAACGAGTTCGCACTCAACATGCTGACGTGAGGGAAGTGAATTTCCACTTTAAAACTGTTAAAACTAAAAATCAGTGTAAAAACATACATTTATTCAAATTTTTATTAAAATCTGAACACAGTGATTTTTTGGCTGTTCTGATGTTCCTGGTTTCATTTACCTGCAAAGCTGGGAATACAATTTTGCGCATTATAATGTTAGCAGAAGGTCCAGACAGGCTTGAAAGTAGGCTTGAGGTTGCTGGGGATTATAAAAGTAATCTAACAAAGAAAACACAGGCTTTTCTAGTGTAAAACCCCCACAAGACAACGTACTGTGTTTAGTCGAAACACGTTTTCTTTAATAACTCGGTAAATATGAATGCTAGAATGACGAGAGAGGGCTTAAAACTTTCGCCTTTCTAATTCCCAACTTTTTAATGCATTTATTTTACATCCGGAGCTTTTCCGACCCTTTTTGGTTCCAAAAACTCGAAATTTTAAAGATTAGTCCCAAAAAAGGGGTATAGAATTTTCCGATTGTTTTTCCCAACGAACTTGTCCAACTGATTACAGAAAGGAATGCCCCTACCAAATTTTAAGTAAATTGGACAAAAAATGCGACCGCTGGAGTGCAAATATATATATATAATTTTGAACGATCCCCCAAAACGCGTTCAGGGGGTCACGTTAGGAACTTCTATGGTGGTCCCGGGCTTAAATTTCACCGTGCGGGTCATGCTAATAGTTCACTTTCCAAAGGAAATTCACTAATAAACTGAACTACATGAACAACGAAATTTGTTAGACAAGGTAAAATGATCGACTAGATAATATTTTTACTTTTTAGATCTCACCCATTTGGTAGTGTTTTTTGTTTCATTTTACTGTATAGGTTTCTATTTACTTTTCTGATCCTAAAAATTTGTATAGTTTTACATATACAGCACTTGAATGGCCGCTCTACATGTAGGCCACTTGGGTATTAACATAGATTAAGCGTACTCCTTAGGTATTAGGAGTACCCTATGCTTAATCTATGTAAGTTATGTTTTAACACTTTCACTATTCCGTGTATACTAGATATTCTCGCTGGCCCTGAGTGAAGCCTCGTTCTCACGACGCGTGGCTTGTCCAGTCACAGATGGCCTTGATCACTGTCAACGGATGTCGAATCGTCTAAGTATTTTCGAGCCTTACTGTTCTTACGGCGTGTGGTGGCCTGTTGATTTGAAAAGCCACCGACGGTACTAAAGTTGCACTTCCAGTCTTACTAGTATTTTTTACCTTTAAAGACAGTTTCCGTATAGGTCGCCATTAGGTTTTCCTTTTTCTTTTTCTAATCTTTTAGGGAACATTTAATGCTGAAACGCGATTGAAATCGTTTCCACGCATCGTAAACTTTGTTTCTGTCTGTATGGTCTTTGTGTAGTGGATTACAAATTATAGGTTCCTGTTCATACAAGTCCAAAAACTCTATTATAGCTTCATTGTTCCACTCCATTTTTAAACCTGTACACTCCACCACCACACTAAACAACACAACAACACAACTTACCAAATGCATTCCAGCGCTCGGCTCGACGACTGAACAGGCCGTGAGTACAGTGCATCGAGCCAAACCAAGGCTGGCGGTCTGATTATCCACAGGCCTTTGATGTTTCATGAGTTTACCGACTTCGGGCGGGAACGGCTCGAGACATAACACACCATCTCGAGCTAGCTGGAAAATTCACATACGAGCTGTTCTCATGACGTGATACTCGACAAGCGGCAGAATCGGTGACTCGACAAGCCACACGTCGTGAGAACGAGGCTTGAGGCAGCAGGCCCCAGACGTCTGCCATCATAAGTTGGCGGCCGCTAGGGGCATGTTGCGCCAGTCCCGCGCGCCGCGCCTGTGTCAGTGTGTCAGTGTTCATCCTGTCACTGCCTCAGCTGCACTGTGACTGTAGAAAACGTAATATTTTACTGGCATATCTAATATTGTTGATGTTAGAAAATGGCAACGACTTGAGTGGACTTCAGCTGTTGGCAGAGGCAATTCTGGTGGCAATTTAGAGGCAAAACCGTGCTTGCTTTGTGAATATGTTTTTAAGTATTTCATTGAAACTATTCTTCAAACAAGATACAATAAAAAGTTATTCGAAGGATACTTAATAAATGTATTAGCTTAAACTTGTTTCTGATGAACATCGTTTTTATCAAGAACCAGAATAACAAATCTTCATGGGGAAGCTTTGCACAATAATAAGTTGGTCACCTTTTTAGGCCAATAGAGTTAGACTTTACTTACCGGCACCTTATAATTGAAATGTGTTTGTTGTTCTTATAGGTGTTTTATTTTTTTATATATAGACCTAATAACGTAGTGTAATTTTATTTACTTTTATATTTAAAGGAAGTATTCATTGTCTGGGGATTCCAAATTGTTTTGTAAGCTGCAATGAATAGTATCGTCTTTATGGTAGATGTCCAATAAATAATAAGTATTTTTAACTCATTCTTCGTTATTTCACCTTTAATATTTGTTAATTAACTGAAATTTAAATTTACTATTGAGAGTAAAAACTACTAAAATGTAACTAAGCTACTTTTACACACTCGCGGCGCGGCGCGGCCATGCTACGAGCGAGATGGTCGGGCCTTAACTGAGCGAAATGACCTGAGTCAGGTAGCCGGGGTGTCCTGAACTGAGCGAAGCACTTCAGGGGACCACCAGAGACGTTCCTTAACTGAGCGAATCGGCGGCCCTCTTTGACTTAACAATTCTTAGAAGTGACCATTTAAGAATTTATCAAAACCAAAACAGTCTGGAGAGTGTACATTCATTACGAATCCTTCTACTTGCTATCAGCTCCACAATAAAGCTCTTGAAAAACATAAGTTTATAACGAACATTGCATTCCCACCCAACACGGCGTAAAATATGAATTCTTGTATATTTGTTCACTGCATGGAACAATATGGTTAAGTTTTTAAAATACAGTGTGTATACAAACTCCCTGGAAAAATTTTCTATTTGTTCCT
Organism: Allygus modestus; assembly: GCA_963675035.1. NCBI lineage: Eukaryota > Metazoa > Arthropoda > Insecta > Hemiptera > Cicadellidae > Allygus > Allygus modestus. Next base: position 333,750,932 of record OY776111.1, read on the forward strand.
TATGTCGAGACAATAAAAAAAATAATATAAACATGGGTCATATATAATATATTCATTAATCATCATAGTTTTAAAACGCTAGTAATTTCCATTTTTTTTAAGTATTTGTAAATTTTAATAACAATACAGTAATTTAATTTCATAGTGTTTTAAAGATATCAATATTTAAATAGTTTAATAATCTGGCATGAAACACTTTAAATTGTTTGCATTTTTCAAGTGAATAAGTGATAAAGGTATCATAATAATAAAGGTGTAATTCTTTTAATAAACCGGTAAAATTGTCCCCTATAAAAATGGCTTGTGGTTGTTCTTGAGTCAAAAACAAAATAATAATACATAATAGTAGTAATGATAATTACATATTGGTTTAAATGTACTGACCTCTGAAGATGATTTTGGCAACTTCGGAAGTGCCAGGTTCCTTTCCCGTGATATCGTATTTGAGATCAATTTGATGTCCTGGCGCGTTAATGTGTCCAATTTAGTTTTTCCGTAGCTTAACAACTCTTTGTGAACAAGCTTGGCTGGTCGCTCGTCGATATTTTCTACTGCCTTCCTCTTGACTCCATTGTTTATCCTTTGTCTAATAATCAGGTGGTCTGAATTCGGTTCGTGATTATGTGCATTTCCATGCCTAGATAGCAAACCTCCGTCTTCAAATGTGAAAATAGTACCCTTGCACGAATTTACAGTACACCGCCAGTTTTCTTCATCGGTTGAAACAAGTTTTCTCTGAAATTTGTATTTAAACCCATCTTTTAATATTAAATTACTTCCTCGTTCACTAATAATTTTTACAATCGACGACATAACTTAAAATAAACAAACTCATATAACTATTTACATTCACTACTGACTAATAAAACTAATGCCACAAAAAATAACACAATACTGTATAAAAAAATCGAAGCCGCTAGCACTAGGGGTAGATGTGGTTACCACCAACGCTGTGTCACAACTAACCCCTAAAAACAACAAGTAAACGAGTGGGGGTCGATTTTGGAAATTCCAAAATATGCACACCTGAGAGCTTGCACTACATACCACGGGGTACTGCGCGCCGGAGCCAGGTCGTTGACCACCCCTGGTATGCGGGTGGGATATGATTCTACATAAACAAGAACATTCCTTGTCACGACAACTCGCATATACCTGGACCGGGCTTCGCTCAGTTAAGGAACATTTTGGGGACCCTTCGAGGGCTTTCGCTCAGTTAAGGTAATCTTCGCTCAGTTGATGCGAGACCAGCGAGATTCTGGCGCTCACGGAACCGTAACTTCAACCTGCTTCAAAAGCTAAACTACTTGAGCTAATTTTTTTCAAAAAATATGTTCCATAAAATTTGGTTCATCAGCTGAAACTTTTACGCTTACACTTCGTCTTTACCCAAAAGACAGTAAAATTCCTCACAGAACAACTTTTTAATGTCACGTTAAGAAATAGCTTTGGTCATTTATTTTTACCATTGAGATATTTGTATGATTAATAAAGATTATACTATCACTATCCCAGACTAATAATCTGTCATTGTGTTAAAAACAAAATCAATCAATGAGTTTTTAGTGCCCCAAACAACAGTGTATTTTTGAAACACGCGCACCACAATTTTAGTGTGACCTATATTATCTTCAAGCCGTTTGGGCTTTCTAGACTCTGCCAAGATGGCGGTCACTGCCTCACTTCTCGTAGTGTACTGATGAGTCAATGCCCAGTCTGTTTTATTCTGTGGTCGCTGGTTCTTAGGGTAAAAACACACAGACAGCGTGGCGTGGCGTGGTGTCACGTTGCGTTTAAAACAAAACCATAATAAGCAATGAGACACAGTTCACACAGAAAGCGTCTAGGAGCGGAGCGTGGCGTTTCCACCAAGAACAAACTGATTTGTTTTTCAAAGCGTTCTTGAGCGTGGCGTCGCGTCAGATGGATGTCGAACAACTGATTCCTGGAGTGTTTACCCACTATATCAATTTGTTTTTTAATTGTATCAAGTCTAAATTGGCATAATATAATGTATGGATAGGTCTATATTAAATTAACAGGGTATAGTTATAGTAATAATTAATAGAATCTTGGAAATTACGAACTATTTTAGAATTTATCTTATGTATTCGTTGTTGCTTTAATTTAAACAATCGAATCTTGGAAATTACGAACTATTTTAGAATTTATCTTATGTATTCGTTGTTGCTTTAATTTAAACAATCTTAAGATATAAATTTGGATGTGGCAAGGTTGATATTTTCCGTGTTATAATTATGAATTTGCCTTCTTCAAGGTTCTACTCCCATTTATCTAATCCACGCGACATTTTCATTATTAAATAAAAATTTCAGTGATAAACAATTTTAGTTTATACTTTGAAAACCCATATTACAAAGTGTTTGACGCTCTTCATTGACGCTGCTGCACGCTGTTCGTATGAGAGATCCACGCTTCGACCACGCCACGCTACGCCACGCCACGCGACGCCACGCTACGCCACGCTGTCTATGTTTTAGCGAATTTCCCCTATAGGAAAGAAGCTATCACTGTAGTTGGCATGGTATGACCTAGGCCCGGGACCATGATAAATTTTCGTTTTGAGATCCCCAGATACCAAAAACACCATTTGTTCAAAAATATATATAATATATATATATATATATTAAATATATATATATATATATAAGTTTTAAGTTTGAAAACCAGACAGATCGACCTATCCGAAGGGGTGTTTTGTACCCCAAAAATGGGTTTTTTGAGTTTTTTACGTGCAATTTTTGAAAAGTCAAATTTGAGTTTTTCCATTGGAAACAGCTTAAAAAGACGCATAATTTGGTGTTTTGATCATTGTCCTACGTCAAATGGTTATAGAGATATTGAAAGTGCTAAAGACAGTACGTTGTCCAATGTTATTCTTATGGAGAATAAGACACATTTTATATCTCGCTTATTTATCAAATTATCCTGATGAAATTTGGTATTAGTGATAGGATAATGGAATGAAAATAAATGGTATCAGGAAACTGACACATACTTTCTCCCTTTTAGCCCAACTTTAATGAATAAATTACTTTGTATTTACTAAATATAGAATACAAAGCACAGTCGAATGTACAGAAAATCTTGTAAACAAGTTGTTTTAAAAAACATCCACCCAAATCCCTGCTTCGGAGGCACTACCGAATCCATTGCTTCACTCGCGGTTTTAAGAGGGGAAATGCCCCCTATTCCCCCCCAGGGTTATTAAGGGGCAACATATTTCGAATTTCCTCTGTTGGTCAGTGCTAACTTGACAAGCATATCAAGTTTGAATGAAATTTATCAGTAAATAAGAAAGAAATAGTAATTTTTGTATTCCCCATAAGAATAATATTGGACAACGTACTGCGTTTACCGCAAAATGAAAATTCCAATTTTCTCCGCAACCAGAAATCGTAGAATAGTTATTAAAAACACTAAATTATTTAGTTTTTTGAGCTCTTTTTAATAGTGAATATTTTTTATGTTTATGTTTTTTTATGAAAATTCCAAAAAACTGAATTTTTGTTGTTTTAAGTCCTGTAATTTCTGAACCCGAATTTTTACAGACATGCGGGTGGTGTCATTTTGTTGGAAAACTAAAGTTCTACAAACGACTAAAGTTTAATCAAAATCGTTAGAGCCGTTTTTGAGAAATTTTGATTTTTCATGATTTTTGGCGGTTTTGGGGGGATAATTACCCTTTAAAATCAAAAATTCAAAAAAACGAAAAAATGCCTGGAGATATCGTGGATTCCTACCTACATAGTGCGTCGACTGCAGTCTATCTCATATCAATGGTCTCATGACCTGGCCGACACCGTCAGGGTAAATACCCCCGTAGCAGCAAACCTGCGTATTTCCAATGGGTTTATATGTATCTTAATACCACGTAAAACCAAATACCAAGTTTAATCAAGATACATTCATAAATAAACGATTTATGATATTTTAATTATTCTCCATAAGAATTACATGGCGGCTGAGTATGCAGGTTTGCTGAAGCAAGGAACACAGAAAATGTGGTTTTATACACATATCAATATAACTCAAGTAGGTAAAGCCACATACCAAATTTTATTCATTTATGTTCATAATTAAGGGAGATAACACGTTACTTATTCTCCATAAGAATGACATGGGGGCTGAGTACGCAGGTTTGCTGCTACGGGAACTATAGGCAAAAACTTATTTTTTTAGTGCAAATATCAATAGACCACAACGATATAAAGCAATATACCAAGTAGTGATGGGATAATCGAATGAAAAATCATCGATTGTTCGATTATTGGAAAATAATCGGGTGTTCGATTGTTTTAAAATTAATCGATTATTGTCTTAAAATAATCGGTACAAAATCTAACTGTAAAAATCCAGGAAAAATAAAAACCAAATGAACTTTTATGACAATTTAATGTTAAACCTTTATGTTAACAAATTAAAAATGTAAGAAATACAATTTCAAAATTGGTCCATTCAATAAAAATATAAGAAAAAGAAGTACAAATTAAACCTAAACATATTATTTAACCGCTAGATAAACTTAAACGTTATAAAAAACTTAAGATTAAACAGTTATTTGATGAGAATGAGAATCGTTACCAGACTGTTAATGCTATATCAAAACGTATGTAGGCCCTATAATATAAACAAAAATCATAATATATGTGTCATTGGGAAATATGAACTCATAAAAGGTATTTGGGGACAAACGTTTCAAAACGTTTTCCGAGTGTTATTAATTTTTTACTTTCTCCCCCTATACATAGTTATATGGAGAAAGTATTGTTTTCGTCAAAATTTTCGAATTTGAGTTGTTAGTGGAAATATTCGTTTTGATGCTCCCTGAACCCAAAAAAGCGGTTTTTACGCGCGCGCGCGCGTGTGTGTGTGTGTGTGTGTGTGTGTGTGTTTGTGTGTGTGTGTGTGTGTATGTGTGTGTGTGTGTGTGTGTGTGTGTGTGTGTGTGTGTGTGTGTGTATGTGTGTGTGTGTGTGTGTAGCTAGAGCCCTAACCAATGGGCCGATTTTTATGAAATTTGGTATGTAGGTACTAATCCACGATATCTCCAGGCGTTTTTTTTTATTTTTGATATTTTAGGGTAATTGTCCCCAAAAAACACCAAAAAACATGAAAAATCAAAATTTCTCAAAAACGGCTCTAACGATAGTGATTAATCTTTAGTCGTTTGTAGAACTTTAGTTTTCCAACAAAATGACACCACCCGCATTCCTGTAAAAATTCGGGTTCAGAAATTACAGGACTTAAAAACATCCAAAATTAAGTTTTTTTGGATTTTTCATAAAAATACATAAATATAAAAAAATATGCACTATGTTGGCACGGGGGTCAGGAAATATCCGTGAATCATTCGCATTACAATGCGTTCATAGTGAAATATGTCTTTGTTTTTAAGATATAACACGTTTTTCTCCCCGTTTCGTCTTCATTTCTGTAAAAGTAATAATTGAAGAGAATTTGTTTCTTTCATAAGTTAACATGCAATGATAATTTAACCTATCGAAATATGCCGGCGAAACTGAATTCAATTTTGAATCCGCTGCTGTAATTTCTACATCAACCTTGGGTGTGAAATGTGGTTTTGGGCGTTGGCTTTCACTGAGAGCCGATTGCGATTCGTTTAAATGTCAGCTGCACCAAGCTCTAGACCGTGCAGTTGGCCCCGAGTTTGACCAGTGCCGTACAATTAATCATAAACTCTGATTCTGATTGAGAAAATTGCTAATATTAAAAAATAAGTAAGGTTTTTTTTAAATATTCACCTTTTAAAGGCAAACCTAACGGTATCAGCTTAAGGAAATCGAATTAACAAATTAATTAACAAAAATATATCAATTTTACAAATTGATTAAATTTCAACCATTCAATTTATGGTTACATAGATTAATATTGCAATGTTTAACATTACATAAATGCGATATTGCGCATCTTTAATAAGATTCTTTCTGTCCACTTTTTGTTATCAGTCACAGCTGCTTATAATAATACATTGTCGAAAGAAGGAAAGTAAACATTACCTGTTGAATATGATAAACCCAATTCCGCCTCACAACACTACAACATATATTTTTATATACAAGACAGTAAAATATACAGAAAAGATAGCGCAAGGCGTTTAATTGTAACAAGACGTACCTAACATGCTGCTTAAAAGTTATTTACCTGTTGCGCATCAACAATTTGAGTTTTTGTTTTGTTTTTGTATTTTGCTATTTTATAGTAATTAATAACAGTGCGACACTATAAATAACGATAAAATGGAATAATATTGTGATGATGAAGTAATTCATACACAATATTCCTCAATTTTTTTGTTATTTATGGTTTCGCACTATTATTAATCAATAGTATAACAAAATACAAAAACAAAACATTTAGCACAATTTGTTGATTGTTGACAGGGAATGTTTACTTTCCTTCTAACAACAATGCATTATTACTAGCGGTTGATTGAGACTTCCGGGATATTCTGAATGTATATTAACCACATTTGAATTCCGTCATATTGGTGTATTTTATCAACCTAATATAGCCTTTTATAGTCTAACTTTTAAAACTGCTAAGCATTATTTATTTAACGTAAATTATGATTTATTTCGTTTACTCCCTCTTCAATCCTGAAGTTTAGAGTGTTTTACGTTTTACTATTACCAGATGAAAAAAATAGTATATAAATGCAGCTCCTGCGTGGTTCGCATATGTAGGTGTTCATATTATACAATGTATATTCGATCCAACATTTCAAATGTTTATCAACATATATATTTGCGCAAGGAAAACTGAGAGAAAAATTGGTAAATGTCTGTATTTTCACTCGTCTCTGAAGCTATTGTTCGTCGTAAAAGGTTGAAAATTGAGACATTCATAAGAAATTAGACGTTGAAGATCTTCATGGAGCCCGATTTTGATTTGATGCTCTTATTTCTCCTCAAATATGACTTTAAAATAGAAAAATAAACGGTATTAGGAAACACATACTTTCTCCCCTTTAGAGCAACTTTAATGAATAAATTACTTTTTATTTACTAAATATAGAATATAAAGCACGGTCAAATGTACAGAAAATCTTGGAAACATGATTTTTCCAAAAACATCCACAATCATCTGCTACACACGTGTTTTTAAGAGGGGAAATGCCCCTATCCCCCCACCAGGTTATTAAGGGGCAACATATTTCGAATTTCCTCTGTTGGTCAATGCTAACTTGACAAGCATATCAAGGTTGAACGAAATTTATCAGTAAATAAGAGAGAAATAGTAATTTTTGTATTCCCCATAAGAATAACATTGGACAGTGCATACTCCGTTTACCGCATAATGAAAATTTAAATTTTCTCCGCAACCAGCAATCGTAGAATAGTAATTAAAAATACCAAATTATTTAGTTGTTTGAGCTCTTTTTAATGGTGAATAGTAATATTTTTTATATTTATGTTTTTTATTAAAAGTAAAAAAAAAAACGAATTGTTGATGTTTTAAGCCCTATAATTTCTGAACCCGAATTTTTACAGAAATGCGGGTGGTGTATTTTTTTGGAAAACTAAAGTTCTACAAACGACAAAAGTTTAATTAAAATCATTTTGCCGTTTTTTGATAAATCTTGATTTTTCATGTTTTTTGGCGGTTTTTAGGGGATAATTACCCTTAAAAATCAAAAATAAAAAAAATGATAAAAGCGCCTGGATATATCGTGGATTAGTACCTACATACCAAATTTCATAAAATTCGGACCGTTGGTCTGGGCTCTAGCTCTGTACATATCCATACAGACAGACAGACACACAGACATCACGTAAAAATCACTTTTTTGGGTTCAGGGAGCACTAAAACGAATATTTCCACTAACAACTCAAATTCGAAAATTTTGACGAAAACAATACTTTCTCCATATACTATGTATAAGGGGATAAAGTAAAAAATTATTAACACAATGTTAAATGAACTAAAGTTGTTATTGATTATTTATAATGCGTTAAGCTTCTGCTTTGTTCACTTGTTATCATTTGTTCATACTTCCCTGTGACTTTCCTACTGATTTATTTTCCTTAGCATATGAGCAGTAAATAGAATATCCACTTATACAAAAACCAAATTTTAAGGACTTTATTGCCCCTTATAATCTACTAGTTTACAATAATTATCGGTGTCGGATCTCTTGTTTTATAAAATATTTGATACCTATTTTACAATTTGCGCTAGTAAAAATCTCCTTTCCCCCTTTGTGCTTTGATAATTTGGTTTTTACTTTTGATTAGTGGTCATCAAGTATTAAGATCCAAAGCTGAGCTTAGACTCTCCACTCATAAGTCTCGTTGTTGGGTAGGCCTCTCTCCTCAACAACCTCCTTCACTCAAAGTTTTGTTGTTGGGTAAGCCTATCTCCTTAACAACCTCCTCCACTCTTAAGACTTGTTGTTGGGTAGGTCTATCTCCCCAACAACCTCAACGTGTTTCGAACAGTTAAGTTGCATCAGGTTTGAATATAAATTATCATTCGCGGATAGAACAACCATTGTGTCACAAACCACGTGCGTCGCCCCGTGGCGTCGCCATGTGGCCGCCGCCGCCGAGGCTGCCCTCTCTAATCCGGTGCGCCGACCTCGATTAGTGCGCTGCAGCTGAAGGTGATGTAACACCCAAAGATGGCACTTGACCTCCTGACCTGATTGGTGGCCATGTTTACCATCAGTTTCAACCAGCGAGCACATAATAGAATGGAGAAGACAAGTCCTTATACCCTGTGCATTAAAAGTGTGGCAAGATCCGCCATGTTGGTCTAGTTTACAGCCTGAAATCTACGATCCGCGAGCTCAGTTCGCTGTAAACTTTCGCGACAAATACACGGAAATTATCAACAGTAATAGTTCAAGTATACTGTTGAAATTTTGCATGCTTATAGTATAGAGTCTGAGGATAACGATGGTATTAATTTAAAATTATAGATAATTTTATTAATTGGTGAATAAATATTTTATTACACACTTGTAGATTTGTTTTCCAAAACCAGACATGAAAAAGTTGTTCTGTGGGGAAGTTTTTATTTTTTGGTCAGAGACATTTTGTCAGCGGAAAAGTTGTAGATGAATAAACAAATTTCATTTTTTATTTCAACTTTTATTTTCTTAAGTGGTATGTTTTCTCAGAACTCCAGGTATAAGAAAGCGGCAAAACTGTCTTCTCGCCGCCCGCTGCCGCGCCGCGCCCGATCATTTTACATAGCAGTGCAGTGTGTTTGATTTCTGGCTCAGTTGTTGTTTGTTAATTGGTTTTAGCTAGGATTAGTAATGATATTGTATTCATTTAAGGAATAGTAAATGTAAAAAAATCTAAGTAATAAATAGTTTCAGTTACGATACTTATTCATATGTTTATAATATCCTCGAAGTTTCACTGTATAGATGATTATGATGGGTATTAAATAACCTATTCCAAATATTCGTAAACCTTAATCAATATTCATTGACCTACAGATTGCTCAAGTTCATGGATTTACATTTCACTAACAATATTTTATTCACTTATAGATATAAACCCAATGCTTTTAGACTTGTTAGGTACTTAGACTGTTAGGTACTAAAACAACTCTCGTAAAGTCGGCAGATTTTTACCACACTTTTAGAAGGTTGTACAAGTCCTTAATTTACGAATGAAAATCATTTTTAAATGTAAACAATAGTACAAATGTACATTTTATTATTATTTTCAAATTTATTTGTATACATGGATAAAAACATATTGTTTATTATATTTAAATAACAACTGGTCATTTTATTTTCGTTGATTGTGGCCTACACAAAAATAATCATTATTATATCTAGAGGTACTAGAAATTAACAGAGAATTATATGAATATTCAATACAAATTATGGCTAAACAAAGATATTTTTTAACCACTTACGCTTATTTAAATAAATAAAACAACGCGCTCTTGTGAAAAGTAATCCCAGCGGGTGGTTGATACCCGGTTTTTTATTTATTTATTTTTAATAGGTGTCCGATCATTAAAACCAAATCCAACACAATTTACATCCAACAAATGGATGGCTAAATCGACATCGACATCTTGGGTCTACAACAAACAGCCGTGTCTACCCTCACTGAGGCTATCTGATAAAGTGGCGGTGCGTGGTAGACGCTCGGACTAGGGCGGCGCCGCCATCTTGGATTGTCACATCCGAGTGCCAGGCTGGCCGCACTCTCTGCTCCGAGTAGCTTCTCTAGTGTATTATGTGCTCGCTGGTGTCTACCCTCACTGAGACTATCTGATAAAGTGGCGGTGCGTGGTAGACGCTCGGACTAGGGCACCGCCATCTTGGATTGTCACATCCGAGTGCCAGGCTGGCCGCACTCTCTGCTCCGAGTAGCTTCTCTAGTGTATTATGTGCTCGCTGGTATCTACCCTCACTGAGACTATCTGATAAAGTGGCGGTGCGTGGTAGACGCTCGGACTAGGGCGGCGCCGCCATCTTGGATTGTCACATCCGAGTGACAGGCTGGCCGCACTCTCTGCTCCGAGTAGCTTCTCTAGTGTATTATGTGCTCGCTGGTGTCTACCCTCACTGAGACTATCTGATAAAGTGGCGGTGCGTGGTAGTGGCGGTGCGTGGTAGACGCTCGGACTAGGGCGGTGCCATCTTGGATTGTCACATCCGAGTGCCAGGCTGGCCGCACTCTCTGCTCCGAGTAGCTTCTCTAGTGTATTATGTGCTCGCTGGTGTCTACCCTCACTGAGGCTATCTGATAAAGTGGCGGTGCATGGTAGACGCTCAGACTAGGGTGGCGCCATCTTGGATTGTCACATCCGAGTGCCAGGCTGGCCGCACTCTCTGCTCCGAGTAGCTTCTCTAGTGTATTATGTGCTCGCTGGTGTCTACCCTCACTGAGACTATCTGATAAAGTGGCGGTGCGTGGTAGACGCTCGGACTAGGGCGGCGCCATCTTGGATTGTCACATCCGAGTGCCAAGCTGGCCGCACTCTCTGCTCCGAGTAGCTTCTCTAGTGTATTATGTGCTCGCTGGTGTCTACCCTCACTGAGACTATCTGATAAAGTGGCGGTACGTGGTAGACGCTCGGACTAGGGCGGCGCCATCTTGGATTGTCACATCCGAGTGCCAGGCTGGCCGCACTCTCTGCTCCGAGTAGCTTCTCTAGTGTATTATGTGCTCGCTGGTGTCTACCCTCACTGAGGCTATCTGATAAAGTGGCGGTGCGTAGTAGACGCTCGGACTAGGGCGCCGCCATCTTGGATTGTCACATCCGAGTGCCAGGCTGGCCGCACTCTCCGCTCCGAGTAGCTTCTCTAGTGTATTATGTGCTCGCTGGTGTCTACCCTCACTGAGACTATCTGATAAAGTGGCGGTGCGTGGTAGACGCTCGGACTAGGGCGGCGCCATCTTGGATTGTCACATCCGAGTGCCAAGCTGGCCGCACTCTCTGCTCCGAGTAGCTTCTCTAGTGTATTATGTGCTCGCTGGTGTCTACCCTCACTGAGACTATCTGAGAAAGTGGCGGTACGTGGTAGACGCTCGGACTAGGGCGGCGCCATCTTGGATTGTCACATCCGAGTGCCAGGCTGGCCGCACTCTCTGCTCCGAGTAGCTTCTCTAGTGTATTATGTGCTCGCTGGTGTCTACCCTCACTGAGACTATCTGATAAAGTGGCGGTGCGTAGTAGACGCTCGGACTAGGGCGCCGCCATCTTGGATTGTCACATCCGAGTGCCAGGCTGGCCGCACTCTCCGCTCCGAGTAGCTTCTCTAGTGTATTATGTGCTCGCTGGTGTCTACCCTCACTGAGGCTATCTGATAAAGTGGCGGTGCGTGGCAGACGCTCGGACTAGGGCGCCGCCATCTTGGATTGTCACATCCGAGTGCCAGGCTGGCCGCACTCTCTGCTCCGAGTAGCTTCTCTAGTGTATTATGTGCTCGCTGGTGTCTACCCTCACTGAGACTATCTGATAAAGTGGCGGTGCGTGGTAGACGCTCGGACTAGGGCGGCGCCATCTTGGATTGTCACATCCGAGTGCCAGGCTGGCCGCACTCTCTGCTCCGAGTAGCTTCTCTAGTGTATTATGTGCTCGCTGGTGTCTACCCTCACTGAGATTATCTGATAAAGTGGCGGTGCGTAGTAGACGCTCGGACTTGGGCGCCGCCATCTTGGATTGTCACATCCGAGTGCCAGGCTGGCCGCACTCTCTGCTCCGAGTAGCTTCTCTAGTGTATTATGTGCTCGCTGGTGTCTACCCTCACTGAGACTATCTGATAAAGTGGCGGTGCGTGGTAGACGCTCGGACTAGGGCGGCGCCATCTTGGATTGTCACATCCGAGTGCCAAGCTGGCCGCACTCTCTGCTCCGAGTAGCTTCTCTAGTGTATTATGTGCTCGCTGGTGTCTACCCTCACTGAGACTATCTGATAAAGTGGCGGTACGTGGTAGACGCTCGGACTAGGGCGGCGCCATCTTGGATTGTCACATCCGAGTGCCAGGCTGGCCGCACTCTCTGCTCCGAGTAGCTTCTCTAGTGTATTATGTGCTCGCTGGTGTCTACCCTCACTGAGACTATCTGATAAAGTGGCGGTGCGTAGTAGACGCTCGGACTAGGGCGCCGCCATCTTGGATTGTCACATCCGAGTGCCAGGCTGGCCGCACTCTCCGCTCCGAGTAGCTTCTCTAGTGTATTATGTGCTCGCTGGTGTCTACCCTCACTGAGGCTATCTGATAAAGTGGCGGTGCGTGGCAGACGCTCGGACTAGGGCGCCGCCATCTTGGATTGTCACATGCGAGTGCCAGGCTGGCCGCACTCTCTGCTCCGAGTGGCTTCTCTAGTGTATTATGTGCTCGCTGGTGTCTACCCTCACTGAGACTATCTGATAAAGTGGCGGTGCGTGGTAGACGCTCGGACTAGGGCGGCGCCATCTTGGATTGTCACATCCGAGTGCCAGGCTGGCCGCACTCTCTGCTCCGAGTAGCTTCTCTAGTGTATTATGTGCTCGCTGGTGTCTACCCTCACTGAGACTATTTGATAAAGTGGCGGTGCGTGGTAGACGCTCGGACTAGGGCGGCGCCATCTTGGATTGTCACATCCGAGTGCCAGGCTGGCCGCACTCTCTGCTCCGAGTAGCTTCTCTAGTGTATTATGTGCTCGCTGGTGTCTACCCTCACTGAGACTATCTGATAAAGTGGCGGTGCGTGGTAGACGCTCGGACTAGGGCGGCGCCATCTTGGATTGTCACATCCGAGTGCCAGGCTGGCCGCACTCTCTGCTCCGAGTAGCTTCTCTAGTGTATTATGTGCTCGCTGGTGTCTACCCTCACTGAGACTATCTGATAAAGTGGCGGTGCGTGGTAGACGCTCGGACTAGGGCGCCGCCATCTTGGATTGTCACATCCGAGTGCCAGGCTGGCCGCACTCTCCGCTCCGAGTAGCTTCTCTAGTGTATTATGTGCTCGCTGGTGTCTACCCTCACTGAGACTATCTGATAAAGTGGCGGTGCGTGGTAGACGCTCGGACTAGGGCGCCGCCATCTTGGATTGTCACATCCGAGTGCCAGGCTTGCCGCACTCTCTGCTCCGAGTAGCTTCTCTAGTGTATTATGTGCTCGCTGGTGTCTACCCTCACTGAGACTATCTGATAAAGTGGCGGTGCGTGGTAGACGCTCGGACTAGGGCGGCGCCATCTTGGATTGTCACATCCGAGTGCCAGGCTGGCCGCACTCTCTGCTCCGAGTAGCTTCTCTAGTGTATTATGTGCTCGCTGGTGTCTACCCTCACTGAGACTATCTGATAAAGTGGCGGTGCGTGGTAGACGCTCGGATTAGGGCGCCGCCATCTTGGATTGTCACATCCGAGTGCCAGGCTGGCCGCACTCTCCGCTCCGAGTAGCTTCTCTAGTGTATTATGTGCTCGCTGGTGTCTACCCTCACTGAGGCTATCTGATAAAGTGGCGGTGCGTGGTAGACGCTCGGACTAGGGCGCCGCCATCTTGGATTGTCACATCCGAGTGCCAGGCTGGCCGCACTCTCTGCTCCGAGTAGCTTCTCTAGTGTATTATGTGCTCGCTGGTGTCTACCCTCACTGAGACTATCTGATAAAGTGGCGGTGCGTGGTAGACGCTCGGACTAGGGCGCCGCCATCTTGGATTGTCACATCCGAGTGCCAGGCTGGCCGCACTCTCTGCTCCGAGTAGCTTCTCTAGTGTATTATGTGCTCGCTGGTGTCTACCCTCACTGAGACTATCTGATAAAGTGGCGGTGCGTGGTAGACGCTCGGACTAGGGCGGCGCCATCTTGGATTGTCACATCCGAGTGCCAGGCTGGCCGCACTCTCTGCTCCGAGTAGCTTCTCTAGTGTATTATGTGCTCGCTGGTGTCTACCCTCACTGAGACTATCTGATAAAGTGGCGATGCGTGGTAGACGCTCGGACTAGGGCGCCGCCATCTTGGATTGTCACATCCGAGTGCCAGGCTGGCCGCACTCTCTGCTCCGAGTAGCTTCTCTAGTGTATTATGTGCTCGCTGGTGTCTACCCTCACTGAGACTATCTGATAAAGTGGCGGTGCGTGGTAGACGCTCGGACTAGGGCGGCGCCATCTTGGATTGTCACATCCGAGTGCCAGGCTGGCCGCACTCTCTGCTCCGAGTAGCTTCTCTAGTGTATTATGTGCTCGCTGGTGTCTACCCTCACTGAGACTATCTGATAAAGTGGCGGTGCGTGGTAGACGCTCGGACTAGGGCGCCGCCATCTTGGATTGTCACATCCGAGTGCCAGGCTGGCCGCACTCTCTGCTCCGAGTAGCTTCTCTAGTGTATTATGTGCTCGCTGGTTTCAACACTCATTACGTTATTATATGTTGGCTAAGTGCTTCGTTCCCGTCATCAAATAAATTTACTGAGCAGTGATTTTTTCATACTTTGTTTCCGTAAAGTTTTTGCAATTAAAGAATCGAGCAATCGTTTTCTCATTATATTACTATAATTTAACCCATTGAGGTAGTAATTTTATTCTATTTGCAGTAGCCTATAACGGGAATTGATTGGTGCTGCGCTCTAGTAGCAAAATATGTAACTAATGACCGCGGGCGTCTACGGTTCTATCCGCTAGGGGTGCGGACTGACTGAAAAACCTTAATATTGCCGCCAGGCCTTTGGTCGTGTTAGCTGAGTTGGCTACGTCGTGGAAACACCTTGGCCAGGTGGTGATACGATGTTCGTGGGTTCGATTCCCGCACACGACCAAAACTGACCAGTTGTGCAACTCTCAATGAGTTAACCGGTCTGTGGCAACGTTGGTGGGAGGGCCCAAGTAAAATAAGCGGTGGCAGGCTTGCTTGGAAGTTGACGGGATCGGTTATTCTTTGAGACTTGCACATGGTCAACACTGATTTTGCTAATTTTTACTTATGTCTACTGTGTGTGTGCCAATGCGACTTTCTAAACTGAAAAAAAAAACAATATTTTAATTAAAATACACCATTAATCCATTTAAAACACCAATTTTATACTCCAATTCACAGGTTAATAAAATTACAAGTAAGGAACGAGACCAGCTCGTATGTCTAGCTTCTCTAGTGTATTATGTGCTCGCTGGTGTCTACCCTCACTGAGACTATCTGATAAAGTGGCGGTGCGTGGTAGACGCTCGGACTAGGGCGCCGCCATCTTGGATTGTCACATCCGAGTGCCAGGCTGGCCGCACTCTCTGCTCCGAGTAGCTTCTCTAGTGTATTATGTGCTCGCTGGTTTCAACACTCATTACGTTATTATATGTTGGCTAAGTGCTTCGTTCCCCGTCATCAAATAAATTTACTGAGCAGTGATTTTTTCATACTTTGTTTCCGTAAAGTTTTTGCAATTAAAGAATCGAGCAATCGTTTTCTCATTATATTACTATAATTTAACCCATTGAGGTAGTAATTTTATTCTATTTGCAGTAGCCTATAACGGGAATTGATTGGTGCTGCGCTCTAGTAGCAAAATATGTAACTAATGACCGCGGGCGTCTACGGTTCTATCCGCTAGGGGCGCGGACTGACTGAAAAACCTTAATATTGCCGCCAGGCCTTTGGTCGTGTTAGCTGAGTTGGCTACGTCGTGGAAACACCTTGGCCAGGTGGTGATACGATGTTCGTGGGTTCGATTCCCGCACACGACCAAAACTGACCAGTTGTGCAACTCTCAATGAGTTAACCGGTCTGTGGCAACGTTGGTGGGAGGGCCCAAGTAAAATAAGCGGTGGCAGGCTTGCTTGGAAGTTGACGGGATCGGTTATTCTTTGAGACTTGCACATGGTCAACACTGATTTTGCTAATTTTTACTTATGTCTACTGTGTGTGTGCCAATGCGACTTTCTAAACTGAAAAAAAAAAATATTTTAATTAAAATACACCATTAATCCATTTAAAAACACCAATTTTATACTCCAATTCACAGGTTAATAAAATTACAAGTAAGGAACGAGACCAGCTCGTATGTCTAGCTTCTCTAGTGTATTATGTGCTCGCTGGTGTCTACCCTCACTGAGACTATCTGATAAAGTGGCGGTGCGTGGTAGACGCTCGGACTAGGGCGCCGCCATCTTGGATTGTCACATCCGAGTGCCAGGCTGGCCGCACTCTCTGCTCCGAGTAGCTTCTCTAGTGTATTATGTGCTCGCTGGTGTCTACCCTCACTGAGACTATCTGATAAAGTGGCGGTGCGTGGTAGACGCTCGGACTAGGGCGGCGCCATCTTGGATTGTCACATCCGAGTGCCAGGCTGGCCGCACTCTCTGCTCCGAGTAGCTTCTCTAGTGTATTATGTGCTCGCTGGTGTCTACCCTCACTGAGACTATCTGATAAAGTGGCGGTGCGTGGTAGACGCTCGGACTAGGGCGCCGCCATCTTGGATTGTCACATCCGAGTGCCAGGCTGGCCGCACTCTCTGCTCCGAGTAGCTTCTCTAGTGTATTATGTGCTCGCTGGTGTCTACCCTCACTGAGACTATCTGATAAAGTGGCGGTGCGTGGTAGACGCTCGGACTAGGGCGGCGCCATCTTGGATTGTCACATCCGAGTGCCAGGCTGGCCGCACTCTCTGCTCCGAGTAGCTTCTCTAGTGTATTATGTGCTCGCTGGTGTCTACCCTCACTGAGACTATCTGATAAAGTGGCGGTGCGTGGTAGACGCTCGGACTAGGGCGCCGCCATCTTGGATTGTCACATCCGAGTGCCAGGCTGGCCGCACTCTCTGCTCCGAGTAGCTTCTCTAGTGTATTATGTGCTCGCTGGTTTCAACACTCATTACGTTATTATATGTTGGCTAAGTGCTTCGTTCCCGTCATCAAATAAATTTACTGAGCAGTGATTTTTTCATACTTTGTTTCCGTAAAGTTTTTGCAATTAAAGAATCGAGCAATCGTTTTCTCATTATATTACTATAATTTAACCCATTGAGGTAGTAATTTTATTCTATTTGCAGTAGCCTATAACGGGAATTGATTGGTGCTGCGCTCTAGTAGCAAAATATGTAACTAATGACCGCGGGCGTCTACGGTTCTATCCGCTAGGGGTGCGGACTGACTGAAAAACCTTAATATTGCCGCCAGGCCTTTGGTCGTGTTAGCTGAGTTGGCTACGTCGTGGAAACACCTTGGCCAGGTGGTGATACGATGTTCGTGGGTTCGATTCCCGCACACGACCAAAACTGACCAGTTGTGCAACTCTCAATGAGTTAACCGGTCTGTGGCAACGTTGGTGGGAGGGCCCAAGTAAAATAAGCGGTGGCAGGCTTGCTTGGAAGTTGACGGGATCGGTTATTCTTTGAGACTTGCACATGGTCAACACTGATTTTGCTAATTTTTACTTATGTCTACTGTGTGTGTGCCAATGCGACTTTCTAAACTGAAAAAAAAAACAATATTTTAATTAAAATACACCATTAATCCATTTAAAACACCAATTTTATACTCCAATTCACAGGTTAATAAAATTACAAGTAAGGAACGAGACCAGCTCGTATGTCTAGCTTCTCTAGTGTATTATGTGCTCGCTGGTGTCTACCCTCACTGAGACTATCTGATAAAGTGGCGGTGCGTGGTAGACGCTCGGACTAGGGCGCCGCCATCTTGGATTGTCACATCCGAGTGCCAGGCTGGCCGCACTCTCTGCTCCGAGTAGCTTCTCTAGTGTATTATGTGCTCGCTGGTTTCAACACTCATTACGTTATTATATGTTGGCTAAGTGCTTCGTTCCCCGTCATCAAATAAATTTACTGAGCAGTGATTTTTTCATACTTTGTTTCCGTAAAGTTTTTGCAATTAAAGAATCGAGCAATCGTTTTCTCATTATATTACTATAATTTAACCCATTGAGGTAGTAATTTTATTCTATTTGCAGTAGCCTATAACGGGAATTGATTGGTGCTGCGCTCTAGTAGCAAAATATGTAACTAATGACCGCGGGCGTCTACGGTTCTATCCGCTAGGGGCGCGGACTGACTGAAAAACCTTAATATTGCCGCCAGGCCTTTGGTCGTGTTAGCTGAGTTGGCTACGTCGTGGAAACACCTTGGCCAGGTGGTGATACGATGTTCGTGGGTTCGATTCCCGCACACGACCAAAACTGACCAGTTGTGCAACTCTCAATGAGTTAACCGGTCTGTGGCAACGTTGGTGGGAGGGCCCAAGTAAAATAAGCGGTGGCAGGCTTGCTTGGAAGTTGACGGGATCGGTTATTCTTTGAGACTTGCACATGGTCAACACTGATTTTGCTAATTTTTACTTATGTCTACTGTGTGTGTGCCAATGCGACTTTCTAAACTGAAAAAAAAAAATATTTTAATTAAAATACACCATTAATCCATTTAAAAACACCAATTTTATACTCCAATTCACAGGTTAATAAAATTACAAGTAAGGAACGAGACCAGCTCGTATGTCTAGCTTCTCTAGTGTATTATGTGCTCGCTGGTGTCTACCCTCACTGAGACTATCTGATAAAGTGGCGGTGCGTGGTAGACGCTCGCACTAGGGCGCCGCCATCTTGGATTGTCACATCCGAGTGCCAGGCTGGCCGCACTCTCTGCTCCGAGTAGCTTCTCTAGTGTATTATGTGCTCGCTGGTGTCTACCCTCACTGAGACTATCTGATAAAGTGGCGGTGCGTGGTAGACGCTCGGACTAGGGCGGCGCCATCTTGGATTGTCACATCCGAGTGCCAGGCTGGCCGCACTCTCTGCTCCGAGTAGCTTCTCTAGTGTATTATGTGCTCGCTGGTGTCTACCCTCACTGAGACTATCTGATAAAGTGGCGGTGCGTGGTAGACGCTCGGATTAGGGCGCCGCCATCTTGGATTGTCACATCCGAGTGCCAGGCTGGCCGCACTCTCCGCTCCGAGTAGCTTCTCTAGTGTATTATGTGCTCGCTGGTGTCTACCCTCACTGAGGCTATCTGATAAAGTGGCGGTGCGTGGTAGACGCTCGGACTAGGGCGCCGCCATCTTGGATTGTCACATCCGAGTGCCAGGCTGGCCGCACTCTCTGCTCCGAGTAGCTTCTCTAGTGTATTATGTGCTCGCTGGTGTCTACCCTCACTGAGACTATCTGATAAAGTGGCGGTGCGTGGTAGACGCTCGGACTAGGGCGGCGCCATCTTGGATTGTCACATCCGAGTGCCAGGCTGGCCGCACTCTCTGCTCCGAGTAGCTTCTCTAGTGTATTATGTGCTCGCTGGTGTCTACCCTCACTGAGACTATCTGATAAAGTGGCGGTGCGTGGTAGACGCTCGGACTAGGGCGGCGCCATCTTGGATTGTCACATCCGAGTGCCAGGCTGGCCGCACTCTCTGCTCCGAGTAGCTTCTCTAGTGTATTATGTGCTCGCTGGTGTCTACCCTCACTGAGACTATCTGATAAAGTGGCGGTGCGTGGTAGACGCTCGGACTAGGGCGCCGCCATCTTGGATTGTCACATCCGAGTGCCAGGCTGGCCGCACTCTCTGCTCCGAGTAGCTTCTCTAGTGTATTATGTGCTCGCTGGTGTCTACCCTCACTGAGACTATCTGATAAAGTGGCGGTGCGTGGTAGACGCTCGGACTAGGGCGCCGCCATCTTGGATTGTCACATCCGAGTGCCAGGCTGGCCGCACTCTCTGCTCCGAGTAGCTTCTCTAGTGTATTATGTGCTCGCTGGTGTCTACCCTCACTGAGACTATCTGATAAAGTGGCGGTGCGTGGTAGACGCTCGGACTAGGGCGGCGCCATCTTGGATTGTCACATCCGAGTGCCAGGCTGGCCGCACTCTCTGCTCCGAGTAGCTTCTCTAGTGTATTATGTGCTCGCTGGTGTCTACCCTCACTGAGACTATCTGATAAAGTGGCGGTGCGTGGTAGACGCTCGGACTAGGGCGCCGCCATCTTGGATTGTCACATCCGAGTGCCAGGCTGGCCGCACTCTCTGCTCCGAGTAGCTTCTCTAGTGTATTATGTGCTCGCTGGTTTCAACACTCATTACGTTATTATATGTTGGCTAAGTGCTTCGTTCCCCGTCATCAAATAAATTTACTGAGCAGTGATTTTTTCATACTTTGTTTCCGTAAAGTTTTTGCAATTAAAGAATCGAGCAATCGTTTTCTCATTATATTACTATAATTTAACCCATTGAGGTAGTAATTTTATTCTATTTGCAGTAGCCTATAACGGGAATTGATTGGTGCTGCGCTCTAGTAGCAAAATATGTAACTAATGACCGCGGGCGTCTACGGTTCTATCCGCTAGGGGCGCGGACTGACTGAAAAACCTTAATATTGCCGCCAGGCCTTTGGTCGTGTTAGCTGAGTTGGCTACGTCGTGGAAACACCTTGGCCAGGTGGTGATACGATGTTCGTGGGTTCGATTCCCGCACACGACCAAAACTGACCAGTTGTGCAACTCTCAATGAGTTAACCGGTCTGTGGCAACGTTGGTGGGAGGGCCCAAGTAAAATAAGCGGTGGCAGGCTTGCTTGGAAGTTGACGGGATCGGTTATTCTTTGAGACTTGCACATGGTCAACACTGATTTTGCTAATTTTTACTTATGACTACTGTGTGTGTGCCAATGCGACTTTCTAAACTGAAAAAAAAACAATATTTTAATTAAAATACACCATTAATCCATTTAAAAACACCAATTTTATACTCCAATTCACAGGTTAATAAAATTACAAGTAAGGAACGAGACCAGCTCGTATGTCTAGCTTCTCTAGTGTATTATGTGCTCGCTGGTGTCTACCCTCACTGAGACTATCTGATAAAGTGGCGGTGCGTGGTAGACGCTCGGACTAGGGCGCCGCCATCTTGGATTGTCACATCCGAGTGCCAGGCTGGCCGCACTCTCTGCTCCGAGTAGCTTCTCTAGTGTATTATGTGCTCGCTGGTTTCAACACTCATTACGTTATTATATGTTGGCTAAGTGCTTCGTTCCCCGTCATCAAATAAATTTACTGAGCAGTGATTTTTTCATACTTTGTTTCCGTAAATTTTTCTCAATTAAAGAATCGAGCAATCGTTTTCTCATTATATTACTATAATTTAACCCATTGAGGTAGTAATTTTATTCTATTTGCAGTAGCTTATAACGGGAATTGATTGGTGCTGCGCTTTAGTAGCAAAATATGTAACTAATGACCGCGGGCGTCTACGGTTCTATCCGCTAGGGGCGCGGACTGACTGAAAAACCTTAATATTGCCGCCAGGCCTTTGGTCGTGTTAGCTGAGTTGGCTACGTCGTGGAAACACCTTGGCCAGGTGGTGATACGATGTTCGTGGGTTCGATTCCCGCACACGACCAAAACTGACCAGTTGTGCAACTCTCAATGAGTTAACCGGTCTGTGGCAACGTTGGTGGGAGGGCCCAAGTAAAATAAGCGGTGGCAGGCTTGCTTGGAAGTTGACGGGATCGGTTATTCTTTGAGACTTGCACATGGTCAACACTGATTTTGCTAATTTTTACTTATGTCTACTGTGTGTGTGCCAATGCGACTTTCTAAACTGAAAAAAACAATATTTTAATTAAAATACACCATTAATCCATTTAAAAACACCAATTTTATACTCCAATTCACAGGTTAATAAAATTACAAGTAAGGAACGAGACCAGCTCGTATGTCTAGCTTCTCTAGTGTATTATGTGCTCGCTGGTGTCTACCCTCACTGAGACTATCTGATAAAGTGGCGGTGCGTGGTAGACGCTCGGACTAGGGCGCCGCCATCTTGGATTGTCACATCCGAGTGCCAGGCTGGCCGCACTCTCTGCTCCGAGTAGCTTCTCTAGTGTATTATGTGCTCGCTGGTGTCTACCCTCACTGAGACTATCTGATAAAGTGGCGGTGCGTGGTAGACGCTCGGACTAGGGCGGCGCCATCTTGGATTGTCACATCCAAGTGCCAGGCTGGCCGCACTCTCTGCTCCGAGTAGCTTCTCTAGTGTATTATGTGCTCGCTGGTGTCTACCCTCACTGAGACTATCTGATAAAGTGGCGGTGCGTGGTAGACGCTCGGATTAGGGCGCCGCCATCTTGGATTGTCACATCCGAGTGCCAGGCTGGCCGCACTCTCTGCTCCGAGTAGCTTCTCTAGTGTATTATGTGCTCGCTGGTGTCTACCCTCACTGAGACTATCTGATAAAGTGTCGGTGCGTGGTAGACGCTCGGACTAGGGCGCCGCCATCTTGGATTGTCACATCCGAGTGCCAGGCTGGCCGCACTCTCTGCTCCGAGTAGCTTCTCTAGTGTATTATGTGCTCGCTGGTTTCAACACTCATTACGTTATTATATGTTGGCTAAGTGCTTCGTTCCCCGTCATCAAATAAATTTACTGAGCAGTGATTTTTTCATACTTTGTTTCCGTAAAGTTTTTGCAATTAAAGAATCGAGCAATCGTTTTCTCATTATATTACTATAATTTAACCCATTGAGGTAGTAATTTTATTCTATTTGCAGTAGCCTATAACGGGAATTGATTGGTGCTGCGCTCTAGTAGCAAAATATGTAACTAATGACCGCGGGCGTCTACGGTTCTATCCGCTAGGGGCGCGGACTGACTGAAAAACCTTAATATTGCCGCCAGGCCTTTGGTCGTGTTAGCTGAGTTGGCTACGTCGTGGAAACACCTTGGCCAGGTGGTGATACGATGTTCGTGGGTTCGATTCCCGCACACGACCAAAACTGACCAGTTGTGCAACTCTCAATGAGTTAACCGGTCTGTGGCAACGTTGGTGGGAGGGCCCAAGTAAAATAAGCGGTGGCAGGCTTGCTTGGAAGTTGACGGGATCGGTTATTCTTTGAGACTTGCACATGGTCAACACTGATTTTGCTAATTTTTACTTATGTCTACTGTGTGTGTGCCAATGCGACTTTCTAAACTGAAAAAAAAAAAAAATATTTTAATTAAAATACACCATTAATCCATTTAAAAACACCAATTTTATACTCCAATTCACAGGTTAATAAAATTACAAGTAAGGAACGAGACCAGCTCGTATGTCTAGCTTCTCTAGTGTATTATGTGCTCGCTGGTGTCTACCCTCACTGAGACTATCTGATAAAGTGGCGGTGCGTGGTAGACGCTCGCACTAGGGCGCCGCCATCTTGGATTGTCACATCCGAGTGCCAGGCTGGCCGCACTCTCTGCTCCGAGTAGCTTCTCTAGTGTATTATGTGCTCGCTGGTGTCTACCCTCACTGAGACTATCTGATAAAGTGGCGGTGCGTGGTAGACGCTCGGACTAGGGCGGCGCCATCTTGGATTGTCACATCCGAGTGCCAGGCTGGCCGCACTCTCTGCTCCGAGTAGCTTCTCTAGTGTATTATGTGCTCGCTGGTGTCTACCCTCACTGAGACTATCTGATAAAGTGGCGGTGCGTGGTAGACGCTCGGATTAGGGCGCCGCCATCTTGGATTGTCACATCCGAGTGCCAGGCTGGCCGCACTCTCCGCTCCGAGTAGCTTCTCTAGTGTATTATGTGCTCGCTGGTGTCTACCCTCACTGAGGCTATCTGATAAAGTGGCGGTGCGTGGTAGACGCTCGGACTAGGGCGCCGCCATCTTGGATTGTCACATCCGAGTGCCAGGCTGGCCGCACTCTCTGCTCCGAGTAGCTTCTCTAGTGTATTATGTGCTCGCTGGTGTCTACCCTCACTGAGACTATCTGATAAAGTGGCGGTGCGTGGTAGACGCTCGGACTAGGGCGGCGCCATCTTGGATTGTCACATCCGAGTGCCAGGCTGGCCGCACTCTCTGCTCCGAGTAGCTTCTCTAGTGTATTATGTGCTCGCTGGTGTCTACCCTCACTGAGACTATCTGATAAAGTGGCGGTGCGTGGTAGACGCTCGGACTAGGGCGGCGCCATCTTGGATTGTCACATCCGAGTGCCAGGCTGGCCGCACTCTCTGCTCCGAGTAGCTTCTCTAGTGTATTATGTGCTCGCTGGTGTCTACCCTCACTGAGACTATCTGATAAAGTGGCGGTGCGTGGTAGACGCTCGGACTAGGGCGCCGCCATCTTGGATTGTCACATCCGAGTGCCAGGCTGGCCGCACTCTCTGCTCCGAGTAGCTTCTCTAGTGTATTATGTGCTCGCTGGTGTCTACCCTCACTGAGACTATCTGATAAAGTGGCGGTGCGTGGTAGACGCTCGGACTAGGGCGCCGCCATCTTGGATTGTCACATCCGAGTGCCAGGCTGGCCGCACTCTCTGCTCCGAGTAGCTTCTCTAGTGTATTATGTGCTCGCTGGTGTCTACCCTCACTGAGACTATCTGATAAAGTGGCGGTGCGTGGTAGACGCTCGGACTAGGGCGGCGCCATCTTGGATTGTCACATCCGAGTGCCAGGCTGGCCGCACTCTCTGCTCCGAGTAGCTTCTCTAGTGTATTATGTGCTCGCTGGTGTCTACCCTCACTGAGACTATCTGATAAAGTGGCGGTGCGTGGTAGACGCTCGGACTAGGGCGCCGCCATCTTGGATTGTCACATCCGAGTGCCAGGCTGGCCGCACTCTCTGCTCCGAGTAGCTTCTCTAGTGTATTATGTGCTCGCTGGTTTCAACACTCATTACGTTATTATATGTTGGCTAAGTGCTTCGTTCCCCGTCATCAAATAAATTTACTGAGCAGTGATTTTTTCATACTTTGTTTCCGTAAAGTTTTTGCAATTAAAGAATCGAGCAATCGTTTTCTCATTATATTACTATAATTTAACCCATTGAGGTAGTAATTTTATTCTATTTGCAGTAGCCTATAACGGGAATTGATTGGTGCTGCGCTCTAGTAGCAAAATATGTAACTAATGACCGCGGGCGTCTACGGTTCTATCCGCTAGGGGCGCGGACTGACTGAAAAACCTTAATATTGCCGCCAGGCCTTTGGTCGTGTTAGCTGAGTTGGCTACGTCGTGGAAACACCTTGGCCAGGTGGTGATACGATGTTCGTGGGTTCGATTCCCGCACACGACCAAAACTGACCAGTTGTGCAACTCTCAATGAGTTAACCGGTCTGTGGCAACGTTGGTGGGAGGGCCCAAGTAAAATAAGCGGTGGCAGGCTTGCTTGGAAGTTGACGGGATCGGTTATTCTTTGAGACTTGCACATGGTCAACACTGATTTTGCTAATTTTTACTTATGTCTACTGTGTGTGTGCCAATGCGACTTTCTAAACTGAAAAAAAAACAATATTTTAATTAAAATACACCATTAATCCATTTAAAAACACCAATTTTATACTCCAATTCACAGGTTAATAAAATTACAAGTAAGGAACGAGACCAGCTCGTATGTCTAGCTTCTCTAGTGTATTATGTGCTCGCTGGTGTCTACCCTCACTGAGACTATCTGATAAAGTGGCGGTGCGTGGTAGACGCTCGGACTAGGGCGCCGCCATCTTGGATTGTCACATCCGAGTGCCAGGCTGGCCGCACTCTCTGCTCCGAGTAGCTTCTCTAGTGTATTATGTGCTCGCTGGTTTCAACACTCATTACGTTATTATATGTTGGCTAAGTGCTTCGTTCCCCGTCATCAAATAAATTTACTGAGCAGTGATTTTTTCATACTTTGTTTCCGTAAATTTTTCTCTATTAAAGAATCGAGCAATCGTTTTCTCATTATATTACTATAATTTAACCCATTGAGGTAGTAATTTTATTCTATTTGCAGTAGCTTATAACGGGAATTGATTGGTGCTGCGCTTTAGTAGCAAAATATGTAACTAATGACCGCGGGCGTCTACGGTTCTATCCGCTAGGGGCGCGGACTGACTGAAAAACCTTAATATTGCCGCCAGGCCTTTGGTCGTGTTAGCTGAGTTGGCTACGTCGTGGAAACACCTTGGCCAGGTGGTGATACGATGTTCGTGGGTTCGATTCCCGCACACGACCAAAACTGACCAGTTGTGCAACTCTCAATGAGTTAACCGGTCTGTGGCAACGTTGGTGGGAGGGCCCAAGTAAAATAAGCGGTGGCAGGCTTGCTTGGAAGTTGACGGGATCGGTTATTCTTTGAGACTTGCACATGGTCAACACTGATTTTGCTAATTTTTACTTATGTCTACTGTGTGTGTGCCAATGCGACTTTCTAAACTGAAAAAAAAAAATATTTTAATTAAAATACACCATTAATCCATTTAAAAACACCAATTTTATACTCCAATTCACAGGTTAATAAAATTACAAGTAAGGAACGAGACCAGCTCGTATGTCTAGCTTCTCTAGTGTATTATGTGCTCGCTGGTGTCTACCCTCACTGAGACTATCTGATAAAGTGGCGGTGCGTGGTAGACGCTCGCACTAGGGCGCCGCCATCTTGGATTGTCACATCCGAGTGCCAGGCTGGCCGCACTCTCTGCTCCGAGTAGCTTCTCTAGTGTATTATGTGCTCGCTGGTGTCTACCCTCACTGAGACTATCTGATAAAGTGGCGGTGCGTGGTAGACGCTCGGACTAGGGCGGCGCCATCTTGGATTGTCACATCCGAGTGCCAGGCTGGCCGCACTCTCTGCTCCGAGTAGCTTCTCTAGTGTATTATGTGCTCGCTGGTGTCTACCCTCACTGAGACTATCTGATAAAGTGGCGGTGCGTGGTAGACGCTCGGATTAGGGCGCCGCCATCTTGGATTGTCACATCCGAGTGCCAGGCTGGCCGCACTCTCCGCTCCGAGTAGCTTCTCTAGTGTATTATGTGCTCGCTGGTGTCTACCCTCACTGAGGCTATCTGATAAAGTGGCGGTGCGTGGTAGACGCTCGGACTAGGGCGCCGCCATCTTGGATTGTCACATCCGAGTGCCAGGCTGGCCGCACTCTCTGCTCCGAGTAGCTTCTCTAGTGTATTATGTGCTCGCTGGTGTCTACCCTCACTGAGACTATCTGATAAAGTGGCGGTGCGTGGTAGACGCTCGGACTAGGGCGGCGCCATCTTGGATTGTCACATCCGAGTGCCAGGCTGGCCGCACTCTCTGCTCCGAGTAGCTTCTCTAGTGTATTATGTGCTCGCTGGTGTCTACCCTCACTGAGACTATCTGATAAAGTGGCGGTGCGTGGTAGACGCTCGGACTAGGGCGGCGCCATCTTGGATTGTCACATCCGAGTGCCAGGCTGGCCGCACTCTCTGCTCCGAGTAGCTTCTCTAGTGTATTATGTGCTCGCTGGTGTCTACCCTCACTGAGACTATCTGATAAAGTGGCGGTGCGTGGTAGACGCTCGGACTAGGGCGCCGCCATCTTGGATTGTCACATCCGAGTGCCAGGCTGGCCGCACTCTCTGCTCCGAGTAGCTTCTCTAGTGTATTATGTGCTCGCTGGTGTCTACCCTCACTGAGACTATCTGATAAAGTGGCGGTGCGTGGTAGACGCTCGGACTAGGGCGCCGCCATCTTGGATTGTCACATCCGAGTGCCAGGCTGGCCGCACTCTCTGCTCCGAGTAGCTTCTCTAGTGTATTATGTGCTCGCTGGTGTCTACCCTCACTGAGACTATCTGATAAAGTGGCGGTGCGTGGTAGACGCTCGGACTAGGGCGGCGCCATCTTGGATTGTCACATCCGAGTGCCAGGCTGGCCGCACTCTCTGCTCCGAGTAGCTTCTCTAGTGTATTATGTGCTCGCTGGTGTCTACCCTCACTGAGACTATCTGATAAAGTGGCGGTGCGTGGTAGACGCTCGGACTAGGGCGCCGCCATCTTGGATTGTCACATCCGAGTGCCAGGCTGGCCGCACTCTCTGCTCCGAGTAGCTTCTCTAGTGTATTATGTGCTCGCTGGTTTCAACACTCATTACGTTATTATATGTTGGCTAAGTGCTTCGTTCCCCGTCATCAAATAAATTTACTGAGCAGTGATTTTTTCATACTTTGTTTCCGTAAAGTTTTTGCAATTAAAGAATCGAGCAATCGTTTTCTCATTATATTACTATAATTTAACCCATTGAGGTAGTAATTTTATTCTATTTGCAGTAGCCTATAACGGGAATTGATTGGTGCTGCGCTCTAGTAGCAAAATATGTAACTAATGACCGCGGGCGTCTACGGTTCTATCCGCTAGGGGCGCGGACTGACTGAAAAACCTTAATATTGCCGCCAGGCCTTTGGTCGTGTTAGCTGAGTTGGCTACGTCGTGGAAACACCTTGGCCAGGTGGTGATACGATGTTCGTGGGTTCGATTCCCGCACACGACCAAAACTGACCAGTTGTGCAACTCTCAATGAGTTAACCGGTCTGTGGCAACGTTGGTGGGAGGGCCCAAGTAAAATAAGCGGTGGCAGGCTTGCTTGGAAGTTGACGGGATCGGTTATTCTTTGAGACTTGCACATGGTCAACACTGATTTTGCTAATTTTTACTTATGTCTACTGTGTGTGTGCCAATGCGACTTTCTAAACTGAAAAAAAACAATATTTTAATTAAAATACACCATTAATCCATTTAAAAACACCAATTTTATACTCCAATTCACAGGTTAATAAAATTACAAGTAAGGAACGAGACCAGCTCGTATGTCTAGCTTCTCTAGTGTATTATGTGCTCGCTGGTGTCTACCCTCACTGAGACTATCTGATAAAGTGGCGGTGCGTGGTAGACGCTCGGACTAGGGCGCCGCCATCTTGGATTGTCACATCCGAGTGCCAGGCTGGCCGCACTCTCTGCTCCGAGTAGCTTCTCTAGTGTATTATGTGCTCGCTGGTTTCAACACTCATTACGTTATTATATGTTGGCTAAGTGCTTCGTTCCCCGTCATCAAATAAATTTACTGAGCAGTGATTTTTTCATACTTTGTTTCCGTAAATTTTTCTCAATTAAAGAATCGAGCAATCGTTTTCTCATTATATTACTATAATTTAACCCATTGAGGTAGTAATTTTATTCTATTTGCAGTAGCTTATAACGGGAATTGATTGGTGCTGCGCTTTAGTAGCAAAATATGTAACTAATGACCGCGGGCGTCTACGGTTCTATCCGCTAGGGGCGCGGACTGACTGAAAAACCTTAATATTGCCGCCAGGCCTTTGGTCGTGTTAGCTGAGTTGGCTACGTCGTGGAAACACCTTGGCCAGGTGGTGATACGATGTTCGTGGGTTCGATTCCCGCACACGACCAAAACTGACCAGTTGTGCAACTCTCAATGAGTTAACCGGTCTGTGGCAACGTTGGTGGGAGGGCCCAAGTAAAATAAGCGGTGGCAGGCTTGCTTGGAAGTTGACGGGATCGGTTATTCTTTGAGACTTGCACATGGTCAACACTGATTTTGCTAATTTTTACTTATGTCTACTGTGTGTGTGCCAATGCGACTTTCTAAACTGAAAAAAACAATATTTTAATTAAAATACACCATTAATCCATTTAAAAACACCAATTTTATACTCCAATTCACAGGTTAATAAAATTACAAGTAAGGAACGAGACCAGCTCGTATGTCTAGCTTCTCTAGTGTATTATGTGCTCGCTGGTGTCTACCCTCACTGAGACTATCTGATAAAGTGGCGGTGCGTGGTAGACGCTCGGACTAGGGCGCCGCCATCTTGGATTGTCACATCCGAGTGCCAGGCTGGCCGCACTCTCTGCTCCGAGTAGCTTCTCTAGTGTATTATGTGCTCGCTGGTGTCTACCCTCACTGAGACTATCTGATAAAGTGGCGGTGCGTGGTAGACGCTCGGACTAGGGCGGCGCCATCTTGGATTGTCACATCCGAGTGCCAGGCTGGCCGCACTCTCTGCTCCGAGTAGCTTCTCTAGTGTATTATGTGCTCGCTGGTGTCTACCCTCACTGAGACTATCTGATAAAGTGGCGGTGCGTGGTAGACGCTCGGATTAGGGCGCCGCCATCTTGGATTGTCACATCCGAGTGCCAGGCTGGCCGCACTCTCTGCTCCGAGTAGCTTCTCTAGTGTATTATGTGCTCGCTGGTGTCTACCCTCACTGAGACTATCTGATAAAGTGTCGGTGCGTGGTAGACGCTCGGACTAGGGCGCCGCCATCTTGGATTGTCACATCCGAGTGCCAGGTTATTCTTTGAGACTTGCACATGGTCAACACTGATTTTGCTAATTTTTTCTTATGTCTACTGTGTGTGTGCCAATGCGACTTTCTAAACTGAAAAAAAAACAATATTTTAATTAAAATACACCATTAATCCATTTAAAAACACCAATTTTATACTCCAATTCACAGGTTAATAAAATTACAAGTAAGGAACGAGACCAGCTCGTATGTCTAGCTTCTCTAGTGTATTATGTGCTCGCTGGTGTCTACCCTCACTGAGACTATCTGATAAAGTGGCGGTGCGTGGTAGACGCTCGGACTAGGGCCATCTTGGATTGTCACATCCGAGTGCCAGGCTGGCCGCACTCTCTGCTCCGAGTAGCTTCTCTAGTGTATTATGTGCTCGCTGGTGTCTACCCTCACTGAGACTATCTGATAAAGTGACGGTGCGTGGTAGACGCTCGGACTAGGGCGCCGCCATCTTGGATTGTCACATCCGAGTGCCAGGCTGGCCGCACTCTCTGCTCCGAGTAGCTTCTCTAGTGTATTATGTGCTCGCTGGTGTCTACCCTCACTGAGACTATCTGATAAAGTGGCGGTGCGTGGTAGACGCTCGGACTAGGGCGGCGCCATCTTGGATTGTCACATCCGAGTGCCAGGCTGGCCGCACTCTCTGCTCCGAGTAGCTTCTCTAGTGTATTATGTGCTCGCTGGTGTCTACCCTCACTGAGACTATCTGATAAAGTGGCGGTGCGTGGTAGACGCTCGGACTAGGGCGGCGCCATCTTGGATTGTCACATCCGAGTGCCAGGCTGGCCGCACTCTCTGCTCCGAGTAGCTTCTCTAGTGTATTATGTGCTCGCTGGTGTCTACCCTCACTGAGACTATCTGATAAAGTGGCGGTGCGTGGTAGACGCTCGGACTAGGGCCATCTTGGATTGTCACATCCGAGTGCCAGGCTGGCCGCACTCTCTGCTCCGAGTAGCTTCTCTAGTGTATTATGTGCTCGCTGGTGTCTACCCTCACTGAGACTATCTGATAAAGTGACGGTGCGTGGTAGACGCTCGGACTAGGGCGCCGCCATCTTGGATTGTCACATCCGAGTGCCAGGCTGGCCGCACTCTCTGCTCCGAGTAGCTTCTCTAGTGTATTATGTGCTCGCTGGTGTCTACCCTCACTGAGACTATCTGATAAAGTGGCGGTGCGTGGTAGACGCTCGGACTAGGGCGGCGCCATCTTGGATTGTCACATCCGAGTGCCAGGCTGGCCGCACTCTCTGCTCCGAGTAGCTTCTCTAGTGTATTATGTGCTCGCTGGTGTCTACCCTCACTGAGACTATCTGATAAAGTGGCGGTGCGTGGTAGACGCTCGGACTAGGGCGGCGCCATCTTGGATTGTCACATCCGAGTGCCAGGCTGGCCGCACTCTCTGCTCCGAGTAGCTTCTCTAGTGTATTATGTGCTCGCTGGTGTCTACCCTCACTGAGACTATCTGATAAAGTGGCGGTGCGTGGTAGACGCTCGGACTAGGGCGCCGCCATCTTGGATTGTCACATCTGAGTGCCAGGCTGGCCGCACTCTCTGCTCCGAGTAGCTTCTCTAGTGTATTATGTGCTCGCTGGTGTCTACCCTCACTGAGACTATCTGATAAAGTGGCGGTGCGTGGTAGACGCTCGGACTAGGGCGCCGCCATCTTGGATTGTCACATCCGAGTGCCAGGCTGGCCGCACTCTCTGCTCCGAGTAGCTTCTCTAGTGTATTATGTGCTCGCTGGTGTCTACCCTCACTGAGACTATCTGATAAAGTGGCGGTGCGTGGTAGACGCTCGGACTAGGGCGGCGCCATCTTGGATTGTCACATCCGAGTGCCAGGCTGGCCGCACTCTCTGCTCCGAGTAGCTTCTCTAGTGTATTATGTGCTCGCTGGTGTCTACCCTCACTGAGACTATCTGATAAAGTGGCGGTGCGTGGTAGACGCTCGGACTAGGGCGCCGCCATCTTGGATTGTCACATCCGAGTGCCAGGCTGGCCGCACTCTCTGCTCCGAGTAGCTTCTCTAGTGTATTATGTGCTCGCTGGTTTCAACACTCATTACGTTATTATATGTTGGCTAAGTGCTTCGTTCCCCGTCATCAAATAAATTTACTGAGCAGTGATTTTTTCATACTTTGTTTCCGTAAAGTTTTTGCAATTAAAGAATCGAGCAATCGTTTTCTCATTATATTACTATAATTTAACCCATTGAGGTAGTAATTTTATTCTATTTGCAGTAGCCTATAACGGGAATTGATTGGTGCTGCGCTCTAGTAGCAAAATATGTAACTAATGACCGCGGGCGTCTACGGTTCTATCCGCTAGGGGCGCGGACTGACTGAAAAACCTTAATATTGCCGCCAGGCCTTTGGTCGTGTTAGCTGAGTTGGCTACGTCGTGGAAACACCTTGGCCAGGTGGTGATACGATGTTCGTGGGTTCGATTCCCGCACACGACCAAAACTGACCAGTTGTGCAACTCTCAATGAGTTAACCGGTCTGTGGCAACGTTGGTGGGAGGGCCCAAGTAAAATAAGCGGTGGCAGGCTTGCTTGGAAGTTGACGGGATCGGTTATTCTTTGAGACTTGCACATGGTCAACACTGATTTTGCTAATTTTTACTTATGTCTACTGTGTGTGTGCCAATGCGACTTTCTAAACTGAAAAAAAACAATATTTTAATTAAAATACACCATTAATCCATTTAAAAACACCAATTTTATACTCCAATTCACAGGTTAATAAAATTACAAGTAAGGAACGAGACCAGCTCGTATGTCTAGCTTCTCTAGTGTATTATGTGCTCGCTGGTGTCTACCCTCACTGAGACTATCTGATAAAGTGGCGGTGCGTGGTAGACGCTCGGACTAGGGCGCCGCCATCTTGGATTGTCACATCCGAGTGCCAGGCTGGCCGCACTCTCTGCTCCGAGTAGCTTCTCTAGTGTATTATGTGCTCGCTGGTTTCAACACTCATTACGTTATTATATGTTGGCTAAGTGCTTCGTTCCCCGTCATCAAATAAATTTCCTGAGCAGTGATTTTTTCATACTTTGTTTCCGTAAAGTTTTTGCAATTAAAGAATCGAGCAATCGTTTTCTCATTATATTACTATAATTTAACCCATTGAGGTAGTAATTTTATTCTATTTGCAGTAGCTTATAACGGGAATTGATTGGTGCTGCGCTTTAGTAGCAAAATATGTAACTAATGACCGCGGGCGTCTACGGTTCTATCCGCTAGGGGCGCGGACTGACTGAAAAACCTTAATATTGCCGCCAGGCCTTTGGTCGTGTTAGCTGAGTTGGCTACGTCGTGGAAACACCTTGGCCAGGTGGTGATACGATGTTCGTGGGTTCGATTCCCGCACACGACCAAAACTGACCAGTTGTGCAACTCTCAATGAGTTAACCGGTCTGTGGCAACGTTGGTGGGAGGGCCCAAGTAAAATAAGCGGTGGCAGGCTTGCTTGGAAGTTGACGGGATCGGTTATTCTTTGAGACTTGCACATGGTCAACACTGATTTTGCTAATTTTTACTTATGTCTACTGTGTGTGTGCCAATGCGACTTTCTAAACTGAAAAAAACAATATTTTAATTAAAATACACCATTAATCCATTTAAAAACACCAATTTTATACTCCAATTCACAGGTTAATAAAATTACAAGTAAGGAACGAGACCAGCTCGTATGTCTAGCTTCTCTAGTGTATTATGTGCTCGCTGGTGTCTACCCTCACTGAGACTATCTGATAAAGTGGCGGTGCGTGGTAGACGCTCGGACTAGGGCGCCGCCATCTTGGATTGTCACATCCGAGTGCCAGGCTGGCCGCACTCTCTGCTCCGAGTAGCTTCTCTAGTGTATTATGTGCTCGCTGGTGTCTACCCTCACTGAGACTATCTGATAAAGTGGCGGTGCGTGGTAGACGCTCGGACTAGGGCGGCGCCATCTTGGATTGTCACATCCGAGTGCCAGGCTGGCCGCACTCTCTGCTCCGAGTAGCTTCTCTAGTGTATTATGTGCTCGCTGGTGTCTACCCTCACTGAGACTATCTGATAAAGTGGCGGTGCGTGGTAGACGCTCGGATTAGGGCGCCGCCATCTTGGATTGTCACATCCGAGTGCCAGGCTGGCCGCACTCTCTGCTCCGAGTAGCTTCTCTAGTGTATTATGTGCTCGCTGGTGTCTACCCTCACTGAGACTATCTGATAAAGTGTCGGTGCGTGGTAGACGCTCGGACTAGGTCGCCGCCATCTTGGATTGTCACATCCGAGTGCCAGGCTGGCCGCACTCTCTGCTCCGAGTAGCTTCTCTAGTGTATTATGTGCTCGCTGGTGTCTACCCTCACTGAGACTATCTGATAAAGTGGCGGTGCGTGGTAGACGCTCGGACTAGGGCGGCGCCATCTTGGATTGTCACATCCGAGTGCCAGGCTGGCCGCACTCTCTGCTCCGAGTAGCTTCTCTAGTGTATTATGTGCTCGCTGGTGTCTACCCTCACTGAGACTATCTGATAAAGTGGCGGTGCGTGGTAGACGCTCGGACTAGGGCGCCGCCATCTTGGATTGTCACATCCGAGTGCCAGGCTGGCCGCACTCTCTGCTCCGAGTAGCTTCTCTAGTGTATTATGTGCTCGCTGGTGTCTACCCTCACTGAGACTATCTGATAAAGTGGCGGTGCGTGGTAGACGCTCGGACTAGGGCGGCGCCATCTTGGATTGTCACATCCGAGTGCCAGGCTGGCCGCACTCTCTGCTCCGAGTAGCTTCTCTAGTGTATTATGTGCTCGCTGGTGTCTACCCTCACTGAGACTATCTGATAAAGTGGCGGTGCGTGGTAGACGCTCGGACTAGGGCGCCGCCATCTTGGATTGTCACATCCGAGTGCCAGGCTGGCCGCACTCTCTGCTCCGAGTAGCTTCTCTAGTGTATTATGTGCTCGCTGGTTTCAACACTCATTACGTTATTATATGTTGGCTAAGTGCTTCGTTCCCCGTCATCAAATAAATTTCCTGAGCAGTGATTTTTTCATACTTTGTTTCCGTAAAGTTTTTGCAATTAAAGAATCGAGCAATCGTTTTCTCATTATATTACTATAATTTAACCCATTGAGGTAGTAATTTTATTCTATTTGCAGTAGCTTATAACGGGAATTGATTGGTGCTGCGCTTTAGTAGCAAAATATGTAACTAATGACCGCGGGCGTCTACGGTTCTATCCGCTAGGGGCGCGGACTGACTGAAAAACCTTAATATTGCCGCCAGGCCTTTGGTCGTGTTAGCTGAGTTGGCTACGTCGTGGAAACACCTTGGCCAGGTGGTGATACGATGTTCGTGGGTTCGATTCCCGCACACGACCAAAACTGACCAGTTGTGCAACTCTCAATGAGTTAACCGGTCTGTGGCAACGTTGGTGGGAGGGCCCAAGTAAAATAAGCGGTGGCAGGCTTGCTTGGAAGTTGACGGGATCGGTTATTCTTTGAGACTTGCACATGGTCAACACTGATTTTGCTAATTTTTACTTATGTCTACTGTGTGTGTGCCAATGCGACTTTCTAAACTGAAAAAACAATATTTTAATTAAAATACACCATTAATCCATTTAAAAACACCAATTTTATACTCCAATTCACAGGTTAATAAAATTACAAGTAAGGAACGAGACCAGCTCGTATGTCTAGCTTCTCTAGTGTATTATGTGCTCGCTGGTGTCTACCCTCACTGAGACTATCTGATAAAGTGGCGGTGCGTGGTAGACGCTCGGACTAGGGCGCCGCCATCTTGGATTGTCACATCCGAGTGCCAGGCTGGCCGCACTCTCTGCTCCGAGTAGCTTCTCTAGTGTATTATGTGCTCGCTGGTGTCTACCCTCACTGAGACTATCTGATAAAGTGGCGGTGCGTGGTAGACGCTCGGACTAGGGCGGCGCCATCTTGGATTGTCACATCCGAGTGCCAGGCTGGCCGCACTCTCTGCTCCGAGTAGCTTCTCTAGTGTATTATGTGCTCGCTGGTGTCTACCCTCACTGAGACTATCTGATAAAGTGGCGGTGCGTGGTAGACGCTCGGATTAGGGCGCCGCCATCTTGGATTGTCACATCCGAGTGCCAGGCTGGCCGCACTCTCTGCTCCGAGTAGCTTCTCTAGTGTATTATGTGCTCGCTGGTGTCTACCCTCACTGAGACTATCTGATAAAGTGTCGGTGCGTGGTAGACGCTCGGACTAGGTCGCCGCCATCTTGGATTGTCACATCCGAGTGCCAGGCTGGCCGCACTCTCTGCTCCGAGTAGCTTCTCTAGTGTATTATGTGCTCGCTGGTGTCTACCCTCACTGAGACTATCTGATAAAGTGGCGGTGCGTGGTAGACGCTCGGACTAGGGCGGCGCCATCTTGGATTGTCACATCCGAGTGCCAGGCTGGCCGCACTCTCTGCTCCGAGTAGCTTCTCTAGTGTATTATGTGCTCGCTGGTGTCTACCCTCACTGAGACTATCTGATAAAGTGGCGGTGCGTGGTAGACGCTCGGACTAGGGCGCCGCCATCTTGGATTGTCACATCCGAGTGCCAGGCTGGCCGCACTCTCTGCTCCGAGTAGCTTCTCTAGTGTATTATGTGCTCGCTGGTGTCTACCCTCACTGAGACTATCTGATAAAGTGGCGGTGCGTGGTAGACGCTCGGACTAGGGCGGCGCCATCTTGGATTGTCACATCCGAGTGCCAGGCTGGCCGCACTCTCTGCTCCGAGTAGCTTCTCTAGTGTATTATGTGCTCGCTGGTGTCTACCCTCACTGAGACTATCTGATAAAGTGGCGGTGCGTGGTAGACGCTCGGACTAGGGCGCCGCCATCTTGGATTGTCACATCCGAGTGCCAGGCTGGCCGCACTCTCTGCTCCGAGTAGCTTCTCTAGTGTATTATGTGCTCGCTGGTTTCAACACTCATTACGTTATTATATGTTGGCTAAGTGCTTCGTTCCCCGTCATCAAATAAATTTATTGAGCAGTGATTTTTTCATACTTTGTTTCCGTAAAGTTTTTTTAATTAAAGAATCGAGCAATCGTTTTCTCATTATATTACTATAATTTAACCCATTGAGGTAGTAATTTTATTCTATTTGCAGTAGCCTATAACGGGAATTGATTGGTGCTGCGCTCTAGTAGCAAAATATGTAACTAATGACCGCGGGCGTCTACGGTTCTATCCGCTAGGGGCGCGGACTGACTGAAAAACCTTAATATTGCCGCCAGGCCTTTAGTCGTGTTAGCTGAGTTGGCTACGTCGTGGAAACACCTTGGCCAGGTGGTGATACGATGTTCGTGGGTTCGATTCCCGCACACGACCAAAACTGACCAGTTGTGCAACTCTCAATGAGTTAACCGGTCTGTGGCAACGTTGGTGGGAGGGCCCAAGTAAAATAAGCGGTGGCAGGCTTGCTTGGAAGTTGACGGGATCGGTTATTCTTTGAGACTTGCACATGGTCAACACTGATTTTGCTAATTTTTACTTATGTCTACTGTGTGTGTGCCAATGCGACTTTCTAAACTGAAAAAAAACAATATTTTAATTAAAATACACCATTAATCCATTTAAAAACACCAATTTTATACTCCAATTCACAGGTTAATAAAATTACAAGTAAGGAACGAGACCAGCTCGTATGTCTAGCTTCTCTAGTGTATTATGTGCTCGCTGGTGTCTACCCTCACTGAGACTATCTGATAAAGTGGCGGTGCGTGGTAGACGCTCGGACTAGGGCGGCGCCATCTTGGATTGTCACATTCGAGTGCCAGGCTGGCCGCACTCTCTGCTCCGAGTAGCTTCTCTAGTGTATTATGTGCTCGCTGGTGTCTACCCTCACTGAGACTATCTGATAAAGTGGCGGTGCGTGGTAGACGCTCGGACTAGGGCGGCGCCATCTTGGATTGTCACATCCGAGTGCCAGGCTGGCCGCACTCTCTGCTCCGAGTAGCTTCTCTAGTGTATTATGTGCTCGCTGGTGTCTACCCTCACTGAGACTATCTGATAAAGTGGCGGTGCGTGGTAGACGCTCGGACTAGGGCGCCGCCATCTTGGATTGTCACATCCGAGTGCCAGGCTGGCCGCACTCTCTGCTCCGAGTAGCTTCTCTAGTGTATTATGTGCTCGCTGGTGTCTACCCTCACTGAGACTATCTGATAAATTGGCGGTGCGTGGTAGACGCTCGGACTAGGGCGCCGCCATCTTGGATTGTCACATCCGAGTGCCAGGCTGGCCGCACTCTCTGCTCCGAGTAGCTTCTCTAGTGTATTATGTGCTCGCTGGTGTCTACCCTCACTGAGACTATCTGATAAAGTGGCGGTGCGTGGTAGACGCTCGGACTAGGGCGGCGCCATCTTGGATTGTCACATCCGAGTGCCAGGCTGGCCGCACTCTCTGCTCCGAGTAGCTTCTCTAGTGTATTATGTGCTCGCTGGTGTCTACCCTCACTGAGACTATCTGATAAAGTGGCGGTGCGTGGTAGACGCTCGGACTAGGGCGGCGCCATCTTGGATTGTCACATCCGAGTGCCAGGCTGGCCGCACTCTCTGCTCCCAGTAGCTTCTCTAGTGTATTATGTGCTCGCTGGTGTCTACCCTCACTGAGACTATCTGATAAAGTGGCGGTGCGTGGTAGACGCTCGGACTAGGGCGCCGCCATCTTGGATTGTCACATCCGAGTGCCAGGCTGGCCGCACTCTCTGCTCCGAGTAGCTTCTCTAGTGTATTATGTGCTCGCTGGTGTCTACCCTCACTGAGACTATCTGATAAAGTGGCGGTGCGTGGTAGACGCTCGGACTAGGGCGGCGCCATCTTGGATTGTCACATCCGAGTGCCAGGCTGGCCGCACTCTCTGCTCCGAGTAGCTTCTCTAGTGTATTATGTGCTCGCTGGTGTCTACCCTCACTGAGACTATCTGATAAAGTGGCGGTGCGTGGTAGACGCTCGGACTAGGGCGCCGCCATCTTGGATTGTCACATCCGAGTGCCAGGCTGGCCGCACTCTCTGCTCCGAGTAGCTTCTCTAGTGTATTATGTGCTCGCTGGTTTCAACACTCATTACGTTATTATATGTTGGCTAAGTGCTTCGTTCCCGTCATCAAATAAATTTACTGAGCAGTGATTTTTTCATACTTTGTTTCCGTAAAGTTTTTGCAATTAAAGAATCGAGCAATCGTTTTCTCATTATATTACTATAATTTAACCCATTGAGGTAGTAATTTTATTCTATTTGCAGTAGCCTATAACGGGAATTGATTGGTGCTGCGCTCTAGTAGCAAAATATGTAACTAATGACCGCGGGCGTCTACGGTTCTATCCGCTAGGGGTGCGGACTGACTGAAAAACCTTAATATTGCCGCCAGGCCTTTGGTCGTGTTAGCTGAGTTGGCTACGTCGTGGAAACACCTTGGCCAGGTGGTGATACGATGTTCGTGGGTTCGATTCCCGCACACGACCAAAACTGACCAGTTGTGCAACTCTCAATGAGTTAACCGGTCTGTGGCAACGTTGGTGGGAGGGCCCAAGTAAAATAAGCGGTGGCAGGCTTGCTTGGAAGTTGACGGGATCGGTTATTCTTTGAGACTTGCACATGGTCAACACTGATTTTGCTAATTTTTACTTATGTCTACTGTGTGTGTGCCAATGCGACTTTCTAAACTGAAAAAAAAACAATATTTTAATTAAAATACACCATTAATCCATTTAAAAACACCAATTTTATACTCCAATTCACAGGTTAATAAAATTACAAGTAAGGAACGAGACCAGCTCGTATGTCTAGCTTCTCTAGTGTATTATGTGCTCGCTGGTGTCTACCCTCACTGAGACTATCTGATAAAGTGGCGGTGCGTGGTAGACGCTCGGACTAGGGCGCCGCCATCTTGGATTGTCACATCCGAGTGCCAGGCTGGCCGCACTCTCTGCTCCGAGTAGCTTCTCTAGTGTATTATGTGCTCGCTGGTTTCAACACTCATTACGTTATTATATGTTGGCTAAGTGCTTCGTTCCCCGTCATCAAATAAATTTACTGAGCAGTGATTTTTTCATACTTTGTTTCCGTAAAGTTTTTGCAATTAAAGAATCGAGCAATCGTTTTCTCATTATATTACTATAATTTAACCCATTGAGGTAGTAATTTTATTCTATTTGCAGTAGCCTATAACGGGAATTGATTGGTGCTGCGCTCTAGTAGCAAAATATGTAACTAATGACCGCGGGCGTCTACGGTTCTATCCGCTAGGGGCGCGGACTGACTGAAAAACCTTAATATTGCCGCCAGGCCTTTGGTCGTGTTAGCTGAGTTGGCTACGTCGTGGAAACACCTTGGCCAGGTGGTGATACGATGTTCGTGGGTTCGATTCCCGCACACGACCAAAACTGACCAGTTGTGCAACTCTCAATGAGTTAACCGGTCTGTGGCAACGTTGGTGGGAGGGCCCAAGTAAAATAAGCGGTGGCAGGCTTGCTTGGAAGTTGACGGGATCGGTTATTCTTTGAGACTTGCACATGGTCAACACTGATTTTGCTAATTTTTACTTATGTCTACTGTGTGTGTGCCAATGCGACTTTCTAAACTGAAAAAAACAATATTTTAATTAAAATACACCATTAATCCATTTAAAAACACCAATTTTATACTCCAATTCACAGGTTAATAAAATTACAAGTAAGGAACGAGACCAGCTCGTATGTCTAGCTTCTCTAGTGTATTATGTGCTCGCTGGTGTCTACCCTCACTGAGACTATCTGATAAAGTGGCGGTGCGTGGTAGACGCTCGGACTAGGGCGCCGCCATCTTGGATTGTCACATCCGAGTGCCAGGCTGGCCGCACTCTCTGCTCCGAGTAGCTTCTCTAGTGTATTATGTGCTCGCTGGTGTCTACCCTCACTGAGACTATCTGATAAAGTGGCGGTGCGTGGTAGACGCTCGGACTAGGGCGCCGCCATCTTGGATTGTCACATCCGAGTGCCAGGCTGGCCGCACTCTCTGCTCCGAGTAGCTTCTCTAGTGTATTATGTGCTCGCTGGTTTCAACACTCATTACGTTATTATATGTTGGCTAAGTGCTTCGTTCCCCGTCATCAAATAAATTTACTGAGCAGTGATTTTTTCATACTTTGTTTCCGTAAAGTTTTTGCAATTAAAGAATCGAGCAATCGTTTTCTCATTATATTACTATAATTTAACCCATTGAGGTAGTAATTTTATTCTATTTGCAGTAGCCTATAACGGGAATTGATTGGTGCTGCGCTCTAGTAGCAAAATATGTAACTAATGACCGCGGGCGTCTACGGTTCTATCCGCTAGGGGCGCGGACTGACTGAAAAACCTTAATATTGCCGCCAGGCCTTTGGTCGTGTTAGCTGAGTTGGCTACGTCGTGGAAACACCTTGGCCAGGTGGTGATACGATGTTCGTGGGTTCGATTCCCGCACACGACCAAAACTGACCAGTTGTGCAACTCTCAATGAGTTAACCGGTCTGTGGCAACGTTGGTGGGAGGGCCCAAGTAAAATAAGCGGTGGCAGGCTTGCTTGGAAGTTGACGGGATCGGTTATTCTTTGAGACTTGCACATGGTCAACACTGATTTTGCTAATTTTTACTTATGTCTACTGTGTGTGTGCCAATGCGACTTTCTAAACTGAAAAAAAACAATATTTTAATTAAAATACACCATTAATCCATTTAAAAACACCAATTTTATACTCCAATTCACAGGTTAATAAAATTACAAGTAAGGAACGAGACCAGCTCGTATGTCTAGCTTCTCTAGTGTATTATGTGCTCGCTGGTGTCTACCCTCACTGAGACTATCTGATAAAGTGGCGGTGCGTGGTAGACGCTCGGACTAGGGCGCCGCCATCTTGGATTGTCACATCCGAGTGCCAGGCTGGCCGCACTCTCTGCTCCGAGTAGCTTCTCTAGTGTATTATGTGCTCGCTGGTGTCTACCCTCACTGAGACTATCTGATAAAGTGGCGGTGCGTGGTAGACGCTCGGACTAGGGCGGCGCCATCTTGGATTGTCACATCCGAGTGCCAGGCTGGCCGCACTCTCTGCTCCGAGTAGCTTCTCTAGTGTATTATGTGCTCGCTGGTGTCTACCCTCACTGAGACTATCTGATAAAGTGGCGGTGCGTGGTAGACGCTCGGATTAGGGCGCCGCCATCTTGGATTGTCACATCCGAGTGCCAGGCTGGCCGCACTCTCCGCTCCGAGTAGCTTCTCTAGTGTATTATGTGCTCGCTGGTGTCTACCCTCACTGAGGCTATCTGATAAAGTGGCGGTGCGTGGTAGACGCTCGGACTAGGGCGCCGCCATCTTGGATTGTCACATCCGAGTGCCAGGCTGGCCGCACTCTCTGCTCCGAGTAGCTTCTCTAGTGTATTATGTGCTCGCTGGTGTCTACCCTCACTGAGACTATCTGATAAAGTGGCGGTGCGTGGTAGACGCTCGGACTAGGGTGGCGCCATCTTGGATTGTCACATCCGAGTGCCAGGCTGGCCGCACTCTCTGCTCCGAGTAGCTTCTCTAGTGTATTATGTGCTCGCTGGTGTCTACCCTCACTGAGACTATCTGATAAAGTGGCGGTGCGTGGTAGACGCTCGGACTAGGGCGGCGCCATCTTGGATTGTCACATCCGAGTGCCAGGCTGGCCGCACTCTCTGCTCCGAGTAGCTTCTCTAGTGTATTATGTGCTCGCTGGTGTCTACCCTCACTGAGACTATCTGATAAAGTGGCGGTGCGTGGTAGACGCTCGGACTAGGGCGCCGCCATCTTGGATTGTCACATCCGAGTGCCAGGCTGGCCGCACTCTCTGCTCCGAGTAGCTTCTCTAGTGTATTATGTGCTCGCTGGTGTCTACCCTCACTGAGACTATCTGATAAAGTGGCGTTGCGTGGTAGACGCTCGGACTAGGGCGGCGCCATCTTGGATTGTCACATCCGAGTGCCAGGCTGGCCGCACTCTCTGCTCCGAGTAGCTTCTCTAGTGTATTATGTGCTCGCTGGTGTCTACCCTCACTGAGACTATCTGATAAAGTGGCGGTGCGTGGTAGACGCTCGGACTAGGGCGCCGCCATCTTGGATTGTCACATCCGAGTGCCAGGCTGGCCGCACTCTCTGCTCCGAGTAGCTTCTCTAGTGTATTATGTGCTCGCTGGTGTCTACCCTCACTGAGACTATCTGATAAAGTGGCGGTGCGTGGTAGACGCTCGGACTAGGGCGCCGCCATCTTGGATTGTCACATCCGAGTGCCAGGCTGGCCGCACTCTCTGCTCCGAGTAGCTTCTCTAGTGTATTATGTGCTCGCTGGTGTCTACCCTCACTGAGACTATCTGATAAAGTGGCGGTGCGTGGTAGACGCTCGGACTAGGGCGGCGCCATCTTGGATTGTCACAT
Source organism: Allygus modestus (assembly GCA_963675035.1). NCBI lineage: Eukaryota > Metazoa > Arthropoda > Insecta > Hemiptera > Cicadellidae > Allygus > Allygus modestus. The sequence continues at coordinate 333,794,835 of OY776111.1, forward strand.
CCGAGTGCCAGGCTGGCCGCACTCTCTGCTCCGAGTAGCTTCTCTAGTGTATTATGTGCTCGCTGGTGTCTACCCTCACTGAGACTATCTGATAAAGTGGCGGTGCGTGGTAGACGCTCGGACTAGGGCGCCGCCATCTTGGATTGTCACATCCGAGTGCCAGGCTGGCCGCACTCTCTGCTCCGAGTAGCTTCTCTAGTGTATTATGTGCTCGCTGGTTTCAACACTCATTACGTTATTATATGTTGGCTAAGTGCTTCGTTCCCCGTCATCAAATAAATTTACTGAGCAGTGATTTTTTCATACTTTGTTTCCGTAAAGTTTTTGCAATTAAAGAATCGAGCAATCGTTTTCTCATTATATTACTATAATTTAACCCATTGAGGTAGTAATTTTATTCTATTTGCAGTAGCCTATAACGGGAATTGATTGGTGCTGCGCTCTAGTAGCAAAATATGTAACTAATGACCGCGGGCGTCTACGGTTCTATCCGCTAGGGGCGCGGACTGACTGAAAAACCTTAATATTGCCGCCAGGCCTTTGGTCGTGTTAGCTGAGTTGGCTACGTCGTGGAAACACCTTGGCCAGGTGGTGATACGATGTTCGTGGGTTCGATTCCCGCACACGACCAAAACTGACCAGTTGTGCAACTCTCAATGAGTTAACCGGTCTGTGGAAACGTTGGTGGGAGGGCCCAAGTAAAATAAGCGGTGGCAGGCTTGCTTGGAAGTTGACGGGATCGGTTATTCTTTGAGACTTGCACATGGTCAACACTGATTTTGATAATTTTTACTTATGTCTACTGTGTGTGTGCCAATGCGACTTTCTAAACTGAAAAAAACAATATTTTAATTAAAATACACCATTAATCCATTTAAAAACACCAATTTTATACTCCAATTCACAGGTTAATAAAATTACAAGTAAGGAACGAGACCAGCTCGTATGTCTAGCTTCTCTAGTGTATTATGTGCTCGCTGGTGTCTACCCTCACTGAGACTATCTGATAAAGTGGCGGTGCGTGGTAGACGCTCGGACTAGGGCGCCGCCATCTTGGATTGTCACATCCGAGTGCCAGGCTGGCCGCACTCTCTGCTCCGAGTAGCTTCTCTAGTGTATTATGTGCTCGCTGGTGTCTACCCTCACTGAGACTATCTGATAAAGTGGCGGTGCGTGGTAGACGCTCGGACTAGGGCGGCGCCATCTTGGATTGTCACATCCGAGTGCCAGGCTGGCCGCACTCTCTGCTCCGAGTAGCTTCTCTAGTGTATTATGTGCTCGCTGGTGTCTACCCTCACTGAGACTATCTGATAAAGTGGCGGTGCGTGGTAGACGCTCGGATTAGGGCGCCGCCATCTTGGATTGTCACATCCGAGTGCCAGGCTGGCCGCACTCTCTGCTCCGAGTAGCTTCTCTAGTGTATTATGTGCTCGCTGGTGTCTACCCTCACTGAGACTATCTGATAAAGTGTCGGTGCGTGGTAGACGCTCGGACTAGGGCGCCGCCATCTTGGATTGTCAAATCCGAGTGCCAGGTTATTCTTTGAGACTTGCACATGGTCAACACTGATTTTGCTAATTTTTTCTTATGTCTACTGTGTGTGTGCCAATGCGACTTTCTAAACTGAAAAAAAAACAATATTTTAATTAAAATACACCATTAATCCATTTAAAAACACCAATTTTATACTCCAATTCACAGGTTAATAAAATTACAAGTAAGGAACGAGACCAGCTCGTATGTCTAGCTTCTCTAGTGTATTATGTGCTCGCTGGTGTCTACCCTCACTGAGACTATCTGATAAAGTGGCGGTGCGTGGTAGACGCTCGGACTAGGGCCATCTTGGATTGTCACATCCGAGTGCCAGGCTGGCCGCACTCTCTGCTCCGAGTAGCTTCTCTAGTGTATTATGTGCTCGCTGGTGTCTACCCTCACTGAGACTATCTGATAAAGTGTCGGTGCGTGGTAGACGCTCGGACTAGGGCGCCGCCATCTTGGATTGTCACATCCGAGTGCCAGGCTGGCCGCACTCTCTGCTCCGAGTAGCTTCTCTAGTGTATTATGTGCTCGCTGGTGTCTACCCTCACTGAGACTATCTGATAAAGTGGCGGTGCGTGGTAGACGCTCGGACTAGGGCGCCGCCATCTTGGATTGTCACATCCGAGTGCCAGGCTGGCCGCACTCTCTGCTCCGAGTAGCTTCTCTAGTGTATTATGTGCTCGCTGGTGTCTACCCTCACTGAGACTATCTGATAAAGTGGCGGTGCGTGGTAGACGCTCGGACTAGGGCGCCGCCATCTTGGATTGTCACATCCGAGTGCCAGGCTGGCCGCACTCTCTGCTCCGAGTAGCTTCTCTAGTGTATTATGTGCTCGCTGGTGTCTACCCTCACTGAGACTATCTGATAAAGTGGCGGTGCGTGGTAGACGCTCGGACTAGGGCGGCGCCATCTTGGATTGTCACATCCGAGTGCCAGGCTGGCCGCACTCTCTGCTCCGAGTAGCTTCTCTAGTGTATTATGTGCTCGCTGGTGTCTACCCTCACTGAGACTATCTGATAAAGTGGCGGTGCGTGGTAGACGCTCGGACTAGGGCGCCGCCATCTTGGATTGTCACATCCGAGTGCCAGGCTGGCCGCACTCTCTGCTCCGAGTAGCTTCTCTAGTGTATTATGTGCTCGCTGGTTTCAACACTCATTACGTTATTATATGTTGGCTAAGTGCTACGTTCCCCGTCATCAAATAAATTTACTGAGCAGTGATTTTTTCATACTTTGTTTCCGTAAAGTTTTTTAAATTAAAGAATCGAGCAATCGTTTTCTCATTATATTACTATAATTTAACCCATTGAGGTAGTAATTTTATTCTATTTGCAGTAGCCTATAACGGGAATTGATTGGTGCTGCGCTCTAGTAGCAAAATATGTAACTAATGACCGCGGGCGTCTACGGTTCTATCCGCTAGGGGCGCGGACTGACTGAAAAACCTTAATATTGCCGCCAGGCCTTTAGTCGTGTTAGCTGAGTTGGCTACGTCGTGGAAACACCTTGGCCAGGTGGTGATACGATGTTCGTGGGTTCGATTCCCGCACACGACCAAAACTGACCAGTTGTGCAACTCTCAATGAGTTAACCGGTCTGTGGCAACGTTGGTGGGAGGGCCCAAGTAAAATAAGCGGTGGCAGGCTTGCTTGGAAGTTGACGGGATCGGTTATTCTTTGAGACTTGCACATGGTCAACACTGATTTTGCTAATTTTTACTTATGTCTACTGTGTGTGTGCCAATGCGACTTTCTAAACTGAAAAAAAACAATATTTTAATTAAAATACACCATTAATCCATTTAAAAACACCAATTTTATACTCCAATTCACAGGTTAATAAAATTACAAGTAAGGAACGAGACCAGCTCGTATGTCTAGCTTCTCTAGTGTATTATGTGCTCGCTGGTGTCTACCCTCACTGAGACTATCTGATAAAGTGGCGGTGCGTGGTAGACGCTCGGACTAGGGCGGCGCCATCTTGGATTGTCACATCCGAGTGCCAGGCTGGCCGCACTCTCTGCTCCGAGTAGCTTCTCTAGTGTATTATGTGCTCGCTGGTGTCTACCCTCACTGAGACTATCTGATAAAGTGGCGGTGCGTGGTAGACGCTCGGACTAGGGCGGCGCCATCTTGGATTGTCACATCCGAGTGCCAGGCTGGCCGCACTCTCTGCTCCGAGTAGCTTCTCTAGTGTATTATGTGCTCGCTGGTGTCTACCCTCACTGAGACTATCTGATAAAGTGGCGGTGCGTGGTAGACGCTCGGACTAGGGCGCCGCCATCTTGGATTGTCACATCCGAGTGCCAGGCTGGCCGCACTCTCTGCTCCGAGTAGCTTCTCTAGTGTATTATGTGCTCGCTGGTGTCTACCCTCACTGAGACTATCTGATAAAGTGGCGGTGCGTGGTAGACGCTCGGACTAGGGCGCCGCCATCTTGGATTGTCACATCCGAGTGCCAGACTGGCCGCACTCTCTGCTCCGAGTAGCTTCTCTAGTGTATTATGTGCTCGCTGGTGTCTACCCTCACTGAGACTATCTGATAAAGTGGCGGTGCGTGGTAGACGCTCGGACTAGGGCGGCGCCATCTTGGATTGTCACATCCGAGTGCCAGGCTGGCCGCACTCTCTGCTCCGAGTAGCTTCTCTAGTGTATTATGTGCTCGCTGGTGTCTACCCTCACTGAGACTATCTGATAAAGTGGCGGTGCGTGGTAGACGCTCGGACTAGGGCGCCGCCATCTTGGATTGTCACATCCGAGTGCCAGGCTGGCCGCACTCTCTGCTCCGAGTAGCTTCTCTAGTGTATTATGTGCTCGCTGGTTTCAACACTCATTACGTTATTATATGTTGGCTAAGTGCTTTGTTCCCCGTCATCAAATAAATTTACTGAGCAGTGATTTTTTCATACTTTGTTTCCGTAAAGTTTTTGCAATTAAAGAATCGAGCAATCGTTTTCTCATTATATTACTATAATTTAAGAGCTGATCACTCTATAATCACTTTTATATATATTAATACACATCCTAAATTTACTGTACTATTGATGCGTTATTGTATCGAAGATTTAAGAATTATTAGCAGTAGATGTGAAATGAGGGTTTAACGCCACTTTCGGCGCTTTTTCCCCATGTTATTCTTATGGGGATCAGTTTTTGGACCGACGCCCGATCCTGCCTATACTAATAAGCCACAAGTTTCCTTGTTGGCCTGTACTAATACCCAACCCTTGCCTATATTAAATATATTGTCCCCATCCCTCCCCTATATTTTTTAAAATTAATTTTCAAATTCTAAAAAACTATCTTTAGTGTTTATGGTCCGATTTGTTTAAAACTTGGATATGTTATTGTCCTAGGCAAGTGTTTTAATAAATTACACTTACATATCCCAAATTCACTATTACGGTCAAATTAAAAAATATTTTTGAAAAATACTGCCAATTGCCAACTTCTTTATTTACTGTCCGATTTGTCTGCAATTTGGATATGTTATTGTCCTAGGCAAGTGTTTTAATAAATTCCACTTACATTTCCAAAATTCACTATAACGGTCAAATTAAAAAATATTTTTGAAAAATACTGCCAATTGACACCTTCTTTATTAACTGTCTGATTTGTCTTCAATTTGGATATGTTATTGTCCTAGGCAAGTGGTTTAATAAATTCCACTTACATATCCCAAATTCACTATTACGGTCAAATTAAATAATATTTTTTGAAAAATACTGCCAATTGCCAACTTCTTTATTAAATGTCCGATTTGTCTGCAATTTGGATATGTTATTGTCCTAGGCAAGTGTTTTAATAAATTTCACTTACATATCCCAAATTCACTATTACGGTCAAATTAAAAAATATTTTTGAAAAATACTGCCAATTGCCAACTTCTTTATTTACTGTCCGATTTCTTTAAAATTTGGATATGTGATTGTCCTAGGCAAGTGTTTTAATAAATTCCACTTACATTTCCCAAATTCACTATTACGGTCAAATTAAAAAATATTTTTGAAAAATACTGCCAATTGCCAACTTCTTTATTTACTGCCCGATTTGTTTAAAATTTAGATATGTTATTGTTGTAGGCTAGTGTATATGCACCATCCACATTTCCCAAATTCACTATTACAGTCAAATTAAAAAATATTTTTGAAAAATACTGCCAATTGCCAACTTCTTTATTTACTGTCCGATTTATTTAAAATTTGGATATGTTATTGACCTAGGCAAGTGTTTTAATAAATTTCACTTACATTTCCCAAATTCACTATAACAGTCAAATTAAAAAATATTTTTGAAAAATACAGCCAATTGCCAACTTCTTTATTTACTGTCCGATTTGTTTAAAACTTGGATATGTTATTGTCCTAGGCAAGTGTTTTAATAAATTCCACTTACATTTCCCAAATTCACTATTACAGTCAAATTAAAAAATATTTTTGAAAAATACTGCCAATTGCCAACTTCTTTATTTACTGTCCGATTTGTTTAAAATTTGGATATGTTATTGTTGTAGGCTAGTGTATATGCACCATCCACATTTCCCAAATTCACTATTACAGTCAAATTAAAAAATATTTTTGAAAAATACTGCCAATTGCCAACTTCTTTATTTACTGTCCGATTTGTTTAAAATTTGGATATGTTATTGTTGTAGGCTAATGTATATGCACCATCCACATTTTACAAATATTGCGGTTAAATTTTAAAAAATTTGGAAAAATACTGCCAATTGGCAACTTCTTTATTTACGGTCTGATTTGTTTAAAATTTATATATGTCATTATTCTAGGCTAGTGTATATGTACCATCCACATTTGACAAATTAACTATAATGGACAAATTAAAAAAATATTTTGAAAAATATACAATTTCAAACTTCTTTATTTACTGTCTGATTTATTTTCGGATATGTTATAGCTCTTATATAGGTAACAAGACCACACTACCACACGTTCCACTACCCCCTATAATACAGTATTTTGTCTTTTTTGTTTGTTTATTTTGCTGTAATCCCAAAACTGACTTTGCTGTTTATTGTCCGATTTGCCTACACTTTGGATATTATCCTAAGCATTTATTGTCTGATTTATTTTTGGATATGTTATAGCCCCCAACTATTATATCTAAAATTACAATATTATTTCCACCTATAATACAGTTGATGTGTTGTTTGTTTTGCCGCAACCTAAAAACTAACATTGGTATTTGTGTTTTTACAAAACTATATTTTGTAAATTACTACCAATAACTCCTTTATTTACTTTTCGACTTGTTATATCCCTTTATATCTAAATTTACCGTATATTTTTTCCCTTTTAGTGCTGTTTTGTCGTAACCAAACTTTGGATATGACTGCAATATATTACTGGCCATTGCATAAGTAAATACCCCATTTCCAAATTCACTATTACGGTTGGATTAAAAAAAATAAATACAAGCTTATTATATACGCTAATAAGTAATATATATCCACAATTATGGTCAGAACTGCCCAAATTTTGGATAGCCAATGCGATAGCAAAAAATAAATTTTTAAAACCCAAAACAACTAAACACAAAACACTAATCTTTCTTTGTGTTTGTTTGGAGTAGTCTTTATTTTATCCAACTTAATTTTGTAGTTAAAATCAAACTTCCCACATTCTAGCTCCCTTTCCAGCCAGTGGTTGGAGACATAAAGGTTACGAATATTTTCAAACTGTACAATATATCTTTTTCTACCCCTATGTTGGACTTGTTTAATAGCGCACCATATTCCAAATCCTCCACTCTACTACATTCTTTAAATTTAACATTGCCTTTAATATCTTGCATCTCTATGTCTTCTTGTCCATTGTTACGGAAACTTAGGTTTTCTATTTTTGGAATTGCCATAAAATGTTGCGGTTCCGTTAAAGCTTGCAAGTGGCTCGTTGGTAGGTAGATAAATAATGTCCAAATCACCAGTATATGGTAACACGCTATAACCTTGCCTATTCTTATTTATCTCTATAAATACAGTTTTACAGACACCTTTAACATAGTATACACCCCTCCATCCTTTTCTGCCAACACTCCCACAAACTTGTTTACTACAAACGCACACACTATATAATGTCCATAATGCTCTAGATCCTCGTCGCAGGAAGTAATCTTTTAATTTATCCTCTCTTTCCCTTATTTCTTTAGCCAACTGTGCTTTGTATTCCTCTGCAACAGTATTTTCCACATATTCCAACTCTAAGAAAGGCTTGGAAAGTGGCTCTATTTCTTTAATAGTGTATGGGTACAGTTTATTGGTCCGGCTTCTTAAAACGTAGGGAGTAAGGTTAGGACTTTCCACTAAGCCTAATTCTTCTAAATTGATGTGTTTAGGTATAGTGGAGAAAGGTGTATTTGATGTGCCCCCAGATTTGATGTAACACTTATGCTTTACACTTATGGCATCCTCCTCTATTACCTCTACATGGTTGGTAAACAGTTAAAGCTAAATGCAGATAGAGCATACTTTATTAACTTTTCCCTTTGTGTACTATCTTTTGGCAGTTTTAGTTGTACTCCAGTTAACTTCTTCGTATTACTATTACCCCAATATGCGTATTGTAATAAATCGTTAAACACTAAACAACAACTGTTTTGTAATTGATTGGCAACTTTCACCCACATCTTATGCAGAGGTACAGCATAGAATGGAGCATTTTGAAAGTACCGTTTGTTGTCTTCTATTAGACAAACCCTTTACCAAAACCTCTACAATAGTTATAGATTGTTGTCTCTAACCTTGTTATTCCATTCTCTCTAGCTAGACGAGAACGTTTCTTTTAGTCTCGCATCTGGACAGTTTACAAAGTTTATTATATGGTTTCCTATACTTTTAATTACTCCAGGGCTTGTAATCTGGCACATAAATTTATTATATATTTTTACCCTGCTATTTACACCATGTTAAACAGTCTTTACTAACATTATCTACAATAACATTATATCCATTCGCCCCTTGGTAGCAAAAGTTGTCTATAAGATATTGGCACATTTCCTCTTTATTAAATATTCCAGCCAAATCTAGTGTTATATCGAAATCCATAAGATAGTACATTTCTTTTTCCACATCTTGCAGTATCTTTGGAAGATCTTCCAACAAATCCTTAATTTTAACATTTGCAAGCTCTATTTTATAGGGAATTGCTATAGGATCATCATACTTTTGTTTAATTTGGTCAATATCTTTCTTTATTATTTGTAACACACCCTCGCTAACAACACTCAGTACTCTCACTCCCTCCACACTTATTTTCTGAAGTTCAATTGTCATAAATATTCTGAAACTAACTATAATGTTGTCCGGTCGTCGTACAGCTTTTTAATTTGGGATTGTTTTCCAACTTGTTAATTACTACGAGGTTATTTTTATAATTATGTTATTATGTAATTATGATATTTTTATAAACTTATGTCAGTTTTCAAGTTTCAATTTTCCGTATGAGCTAAATCTGTTAAATTCTATCTCAGTAATAAATCCTCATGCTAAATAGGGAATAAGTACCTGGGGGCCGAGCTTTGCTCGGGGGAGACCAGTCAGTTTGTTTAGATGACTCGGAGTAATATTTCACCACTTCCCCCTACTGATAATCAGATTTGTATTATTCATTTGCCTCTTTTCTACATTTGTAAGGTCCCTCCAGTTGTTATTTATAGCTCAATGTCCCTTTGATTTATTTTGCTACTCTATTTATGTAATCTTAAGAGTCTTCATCACCTTTGAGAAAAGTTCGACCGTACAGTCTGGTTTGATTCCAAAGGACCTCGTATAGTCAGGTGCGCCAGGCTAGGGCGAGGGGCGAAGAGGGGGCTCTTTCCTAAAAACATCAGACCATCTACCACCGCGCCGCCACGCCGCCGGCCGTCGCGGTCGTCCCAATGGGTCGTCCTTCCCCGACTGCTACGCTACCCCAGCTCGCCATGTAGAGCTCGCCAAATGAACAGAAAACGGTCCGCGGCATTGTCAGGCCAGACGATAAGTGAGTAATCCCGAGCGGTGAGCGCGTTGTCGTTTACACTTTCCTGTACATCGTAATAATAATAAAACTACAATGAAACTTATATATTCATTTTCTGCATAAATTTCCGCATCCAACAGTAAAAATATATTTTAGTTTACAATTATGTGTAATTTTTAATAATAACAATACTAGAAAGCTGTAACAGCATGACATGAAAAAGTCAGCAAGCGAGAAACTTTTTTATTTTTAAGGTAGAAACAAACTTCCAGCGAGAAAGTTGTAGCTAATTAGATGATCTTAAATTTTCATTCAAAACAATTTTCGATATAACTTATAGTTTGTTCAATAATCCGAACTAAATAACCGCTATGTTCAGTTATAAGCGCGCCGTCGTCGCGGACCACGCTGTTCTACCACATCCAGCATAATTAAATAATCCTCATTTTACTTAGATTTTCACCTGTAAAATATTAATTATATACATTTTACTCCGTCTTGTGTTGAGATTACCGTTTTTTAACATAGCTTTCGATTTTGATAGAAAACTCAGCTATCGAGATGTAATTAGGCTGATGAGGAATCTTATAATTTGATTTGTAAAGTAAATTAGACAGTAAATAATAAGAGACTTACTTGTATTAAAGAATAAAACATTATTTGATAAGATAAACATTATCCGATTAGTGATTGATTATATTTTACTCGTGAAGCAACAACTTTTTTGAATCAATGATGAAATAAAATACTTCAGTAGGAAAACATAACGTTGCCTTTTATAAAACAAAACTTACATCCTTTTAAACTATCTGTTACTTAAACATGTATTCCCCCTCCAAATATGAAAGCTTCTTAGTCGTAAATGAAATAGCTACTAATTTGATTAAAATGACGAATAAATATATGTTTTATATAAAAACTTAAAACTAATCCTCTATATCAGCAATATAACCAATCCTATACAAATGTGTTTGGCAGCGGAATGTATCAAGGAACTTGAATACGAAGGATACTTAGTTCAGGGTTTCTACAGAATTTCAATTTTCTATTTCCCTGACTTTCCCTGACCCTTCTGTCAAACTCCCCTGACCAACTTTCATTATACGTCTTAGCAATCTCGCTTTATAAACAAGCGTGTGTGCACAGTTATTATATATTTAATATGTAAAACATTATTTTCTATATCATGTACGTCATGAATGTTAATAAAACAAAATTAAATAAATTTATCTCAATAAAAACTCAATAATTGAGGATTACAAGATGTTAATAATAAACTCCTAGGAATCCTTAGATCATTAGCCAACAATTGGGACTTCACCTGAAAAATACTGCTACAACAGATTGTATACAACCTGGAGCAAACATTTCCTCAGTTTTGTCATCATCGGGGATCAGATGGAAAATAAGAAGCACCGAATTATCATGTAAATTTTGTATGATTCCTCAGAGGAAGTTATTCTTGTTGTGATAATGACCCTCATAAACTATTTTGAGACTTAACAAAGATTAAAAAATTAATTTTGAGAAGTAGTATTAAGGTGTAATAGTAATCAGTATTGTCTATAAGCTACAAATTTATTTTCATATCTTTAGCACGTGGGGTCGATACTTATTAAAATAAGCTTTATTACAGTACTGGGTTCCCTGACTTTCCCCGTCCTTCCCTGACCAAATTTCTATTCCCCGACTTTCCCTGACTTCCCCTGACCTCCCCTGACAGTAGAAACCCTGTAGTTTTTAATAAACCTTTCTACCGAAAATATAAATTGAATAATATAGAATCAATGTTTTTATCTCAAAACTCAAAACTAAGCCTCTCCAAAAGCCTTACAATAGTTGTTATATAGTTTGGTTTCATATCAAAAATTGAGGAATGTATCGATTAAAGCAAATATGGCAGATATAGAGTCGTAAATTATTATTTTTTCGATACAAATCAAGGAAGATTTTTTCGATGTACATGAAGATCGAGATATTTATACTAATATTGAAAACTACACGTGTTTTTACGTCATAATCAGAGGTTAAATACATTTGAATTTAGTACTAAAAGCTAAAGAATTTATCCTGTGATATGATTCTGAAAACTATTTTAAAATAAAAAATTCCTCGCGCCGTATACCTCATTTAAGGGTGTTTGATCAAAAAATTAATTTGTAATATATTATTTTTTTCACATCAGGATAACAATTAGGAAACAAAATGGATACATATTAAATAATTCGTATTGCTATTAAGTGAGTTATGGGTCTTAAAAGTAGAGATTTTGACAAATGTTGGGAGAAGGTCAGTAAGAAAACCGTTGGTCCGATTCCAATGAAAATTTGTAGTTGTGTGGGATAAATTCAGGTTATTATTACTAATATAATTTCATTTCAAAATTTTAAAAATCAGAAATATATTTTTAATTTAATACTCTATTAAAAATATATTAATACAATTTTGTGGTATAAATAATAGATTAAGTTGTGCGGGTCAATATGATATACATGTTAGAATTTGTTTGTAGTTAATATCTTTTTTCGTTTGGTCTATGACCTGCTCCTTTGGTTCTTGGAAATTGCCTTCCGGGGCAGAGTAGGCCAGCCGCACTACACCTCACTAACACAAACTCACACGCACAGCGCCACCACGCGCGCACCCCACGCACGAGCGCGTAGTCCAAGGTCGCGCCGCCCCCTACACTCCCTCCAGCCACACCCTCCACGAATCCCGCCACTCGCTCAACACGAGTACCGCGTGTCCGCGTTTTTCAGTTTTCAGAGTATTATGGTATTACTGCAACCGTAGAAATTAATGCCTTGTAATAAATATAGGCATACAAGAAATAGAAAAGTAATTGCGAGTAAAACATTGTTGTGTGAAACATGTTATAGGCTAGGGTCTAGTCTACCTGTCATGTAACTGAAGATCCAGCTTCTTCTGAAGATGTATTTAACTAAGTGATAGGAAAATGTAAATTTACGATTTAATTCAAATTTCGTGGAGACATTCTTTTCTATAATCAGTTGGACAAGTTAATTTTGTAAAGCAATCAGAAAGACCCTAACTTCCATTTTTGGAGGATATTAAAATTACAAATGTTGTTTTTTTAGCTCCCAAGAACGGTAAAAATAAATCGGGATGTAAAATTAATGCATATTACAATATTACATAATACAAATCAAGGTTAAGTACGTGAAGATCGAGATATATATACTAATATTGAAAACTACACGTATTTTTACGTCATAATTAGAGGTTAAATACATTTGAATTTAGTACCAAAAGCTAAAGAATTTATCCAGTGATATGATTCCGAAAACCATTTTAAATAAAAAAATCCTCGCGCCGTAAACCTCATTTAACTCATTTATTTATTTATTTTACCCAAAAAGGGTACTCGGTTTAAGAAAGTATGCTAAAACCAAGATATATACAGGGTGTCTCTGAACTCTCTACCAAATTTTCAGGTATTATTCCTGGACCATAGACAAGCCAAAATATCATATTCAAAATTTCGAAAACTCAAAAGTTACTTTTATAGCCGCCATTTTGTTTTTTCACATAGGAAATTTTAATTCGAGAACGGCTAGTTATAATTAAATTAAATTTGGTATTTAGCTTTATTCCCTAAATACCTAATTACAGAAATAATAATGATTTGTTTACAATCATTAATTTCAAAATGGCGGCTGCCTAAAAATGGCAAACGTAAATATCTTAAAAACCACTCATAGTAAAAAAATTACATTAATTACGTTTTATTTAGAGAATGTAATTGCAAATCTAATGACACCAAATTTACGGAAATCGGTTCATAAATAACGGAGAAAATCCATTTTTAAGATATTGCATTCTTGTCAGTATCAACTGTTATCATGTGACATCGCTGCTAGTGAGCCACGTCGATCAGCTGTTTCAAGTATAATTCCACCAAACAGCTGATTAAAACATTAACCAGCTGTTATTAAGTTCATTTGCACTAATCACCTGATTGATACCCTTACGATTCCCAGGGTTCACTAATGCTTTAAATAAAACATAAAATATCAAAAATGCGTTAAAATTACAAAAAAATGGATTTATTTACATGAGATATGACTACAATTCTACAGTATTTACAAACGATGTTCAATATACCCACCGCCAAGTCGATTGCACATCGTGAACCTCGATGTCATGGATTGCCGGGCAGCTTCAAATTCATTTTTCTCTTGGATGACCGCAGCCGCCTCTACAATTCTACCGATCAGGTCCAGTTCATTTTCCACAGGTGTTGAATAAACAAGTTCCTTCATTCTCCCCCAAACGTAGAAATCTAGGGGAGAAAGATCAGGTAATCGCGGAGGCCACGACACCGGTCCCCCGCGAGCAATCCACTGCTGATTGTAATTTTGGTTGAGGAAATCTCTTACAATTTGCCCAAAGTGTGCAGGAGCACCATCATATTGCAGCCACATGTTCTGTAAGTCTGCCAAGGGGACGTTCTCCAGAAGTTCTCGGAGTATGTCCCTCAGGAACACAAGATAAGTGGGGGAATTCAACCTATTTGGGAGAATGTAGGGGCCAATTAAATTATCCCCAAAAACTCCAGCCCAAACATTAAATGAGAAACGGTGTTGCTTGCTGGAAATAACAGTTTCGTGGGGATTTTCAGGAGCCCAAACATGGCTGTTCCTGGTATTGAAAATACCATCCTGGTTAAAACTGGATTCGTCTGTAAAAAGAACGGATTTTAAGAAATCTGGATCGTCCGTCAGTTTGTGCAGGAACCACCTGGAACAATCTACCCGACCTGGATAGTCTTGAGGTTCAAGGGAATGAACCTTTTGGAGATGATATGGGTACAAATTCTCTCCATTGAGTACCCTCCACACGGTGTCTTTGGCTGCCCCCATCTCATTACCCACAGCTCGAGTACTTGTTCGAGGGTTTTCTTCAAATTTACGAAGGACTTCCTCCTCAAATTCAACTGTACGCACCGACTTCGCAGCACCAGTATCTGCCATACTCACATGAAACGTACCAGTTGCGTGGAGACGATTGTGGACAGTAATGAAACGTTTTGGCAGCAGGACATTGTCTATTGGGGAAATAGTCGCTATACAACCTTCTCGCTTCATTTGCAGCTCCATAATAAAAATGCATATCGCAATACTCTGCAACACTATAATTAGCCATTTATCAATAAATATGAATACTGAATACGTTAACACAGATTAATATTAAAAAACAGCACACTGATTAACAATAAGCAACATACAGGAAAAAGACACATTGTAACAGGAAACTTGTCGGCATGGTAAGACCTAGGCCCGGGACCATGATAACTTTTCGTTTTGAGGTCCCCAGACCCCAAAAACACCATTCGTTCGAAACTGTAAATATATATATGTGTCCGTGAGCACGATAACTCTCGTAAAAATTATCCGATTTTGATGAAATTTGGTATAAACGTGTAAAGCAACATTTATGACTTTAAGTTCGAAAACCAGCCAGATCGCTCTATCCGAAGGGGTATTTTGGGGGGGTTTTGTACCCCAAAAATGGGTTTTTCGAATTTTTTACATATAATTTTGGAAATAGTCAAATTTTAGTTTTCCCCATTGGATTCAGCTTAGAAAAACACACAATTTGGTATTTTGACCATTTCTCTACGTCAATTGGTTACCGATATATTGAAAGTGCTAAACACAGTACGTTGTCTAATGTTATTTTTATGGAGGAAAATAAAAATGTTATATCTCGCTTATTTGTGAACGTATACTGACGAAACTTGGTATACGGCTTCATCTGGTTGTGGACCATTGATATTTGCTCAAAAACTATTTTTTACCAAAGGCTCCCGTAGCAGCAAACCTGCGTACTCAGCCCCATGTTATTCTTATGGAGAATAAGTAACGTGTTATCTCCCTTCATTATGAAAATAAATTAATGAAATTTGGTATGTGGCTTTACCTACACGAGTTATATTGATATTTGTATAAAACCCCATTTTTTGTGTTCCTTGCTTCAGCAAACCTGCATACTCAGCCGCCATGTTATTCTTATGGAGAATAATTAAAATGTCATAAATCGTTTATTTATGAATGTATATTGATGAAACTTGGTATGTGGCTTTATGTGGTATTAAGATACATATTTGGAAATTCGCTGAGTATGCAGGTTTGCTGCTACGGGGGTATTATTTTACTTTTCATTTTAGTTTTTTTACGTCATTTGATTTTTTCTTGGGAAGAGGCCTGTCTAGAACTTATTTTCATCCCAGAAATTAGTTATTTCGAACATTTTAAGGAAATCGTTGGAGCCGTTTTTGAGATCTGTGTCGTAAGCAAGCAAGCAAGCACGCAAGCAAGCAAGCAAACCTTACTCATATTAGAGTATAGGATAGGTAATTGGAACAAAATAAAAATAGCTCATGGACCTTTCCTTTAACGGGGTTCTAAATGGACGGTTCTTGGACCTTACTTATAGCAGCTCTAATCTGCCCCCATAACATTTGTCGTTCGTGAAGAACAACCTAAAACCTTTGTAACATAACTCGGTCAAAAAATTGGGTTGGAGGTTTAATGTTGAGCCTTTCATCTCGTTGCTGAGGTAATAACAGCAATTATTGCTGAAGTGAAAGGATCAAGAAATGAACGGATAACGACCGCCAGCGCCAGCGGTACAACGGGGTTGCAGCTTGAAGGTCACTAACAGCCGGTTGATACTTCTAACCCTACAGTAATCCACAGAATTTATTACTTCTCTGTGAGTATTCATTCCTTTACAAAATAACGAGTAGTAATATCCATTTATGATGCCAATTTAGTCGAAAATATCTATATTGAAACGGTTTTTAAAGTTTTAGTTAATGAGATCTTTGGCATGAAACCATAACATCACAACCACAAACGTATACAATACGTATACATTGCAACTGCTCTAAATAATATTTAACTTCAACGAAAACATTTAAAAGGTACTGATTAAAGTTTTAAATCAAATGAATTTGATAAAAAGGATATAAGTAACTGCATGTGGTAGTAAGGTACGCTAAATACTCAGATTTGATGCGACGACGACGACGGTGCGGTGTTTTCTTATTCTCATATTGTTTAACATATTTATCTAAAGTTGTGCACTAAATTTAATCTTAGGAGACATGGAATTTGTAAGGTTGGTGTAGGTTTCGATGTAGGTTTTGACCGGAGAAAACACAAAGGATATTTGAACGTGTGAAAGTAATATGAGACATGTCAGCTTCTGGGATGATGAAGTGCTGATTTACTTGAAGAATGCATTATAACCTTCACTTGGTCAGCGGTAATGGATATGTGAACGGACTCTTGAGACGACGGTTCCCAGAAGCACATGTCATTTTCTGCATTAGTGCAAAAATAGTTGTAGACTTCATACATGCAACACAGTACACAGTATGCTCCTTACTCCAGTATCATAGTATGTAGTAAACACATGTACCTAGTTCAAGTTTAATACCTCTTCATACATGCAACACAGTACACAGTATGCTCCTTACTCCAGTATCATAGTATGTAGTAAACACATGTACCTAGTTCAAGTTTAATACCTCTTCATACATGCAACACAGTACACAGTATGCTCCTTACTCCAGTATCATAGTATGTAGTAAACACATGTACCTAGTTCAAGTTTAATACCTCTTCATACATGCAACACAGTACACAGTATGCTCCTTACTCCAGTATCATAGTATGTAGTAAACACATGTACCTAGTTCAAGTTTAATACCTCTTCATACATGCAACACAGTACACAGTATGCTCCTTACTCCAGTATCATAGTATGTAGTAAACACATGTACCTAGTTCAAATTTAATACCTCTTCATTTTTAGAAGTACGTTGTTTGGTTGGTGTATGACTAACCAGTGGCTGAGAGTTGTTGTTAATTAGTGTGCTTACCTAATAGTCATTCTTATACATATTTTTTTAAGTATAATGGACGATGACTTGCAGCACAAGAGGAAATTATCCATCAGAAAACTATAGAAGTTATTAAACTCCGATTTTGTTTCTATTGTTCGTGTTTTTCAAGCAATTGAAGCTTTGTTTATTAATAGAGGTTTTATAAATTCAACTGTAAATATCCTCTATAACCCACTAGTCTAGCGAGGTGACACCATGGTTATGTACTATTTGTCGGTTTTGCTTGGGAGTGTTGAGGAGGAGGAAAGGGATTTCACTATCATGGAGAAAGGTGATGTCGCCGCCGCCGCCGTGAGACGATGTAGTTGTAGCTTCTCAAGAAGAAAGGGGTTACTTACAGCAACCATCTCATGTCTCTAGACGTAATCTGTAAAAAACGTAATTTGAGTATTTCGATTACTGTGACCGTGATTATCAAGATTTTAATTTATCTTAATAAAATCTTAATTTTAATATCTTTATTGCAATACAATTATTCTCAAAATATTGCCCCCACCTTTGCCAATCTCAAGTTACGCCTAGGCTGATATGGTCTATTTTATTAACTTCTCAGAACCATAAGCAAATATAGACCCAATGTCATCTTGACATGACAGTCTGAAGTGTCGTGTCTAATTTTAGTATCACCCGACACAAGTCAAGGAATGATTAGTTTGTTACTCTGTAACCTTTTACTTTCTCCCTCTATACATAGTATATGGAGAAAGTATTGTTTTCGTCAAAATTTTCGAATTTGAGTTGTTAAAAAAGTGGTTTTTACGTGATTGTGTGTGTGTGTGTGTGTGTGTGTGTGTGTGTGTGTGTGTGTGTGTGTGTGTGTGTGTGTGTGTGTGTGTGTGTGTCTCTGTGTGTGTGTCTCTGTGTGTGTCTCTGTGTGTGTCTCTGTGTGTGTCTCTGTGTGTGTCTCGGTGTGTGTCTCTGTGTGTCTCTGTGTGTGTCTCTGTGTGTGTCTCTGTATGTGTCTCTGTGTGTGTCTCTGTGTGTGTGTCTCTGTGTGTGTCTCTGTGTGTGTATCTGTGTGTGTCTCTGTGTGTGTCTCTGTGTGTGTCTCGGTGTGTGTCTCTGTGTGTTTCTCTGTGTGTGTCTCTGTGTGTGTCTCTGTGTGTGTCTCTGTGTGTGTGTCTCTGTGTGTGTGTCTCTGTGTGTGTGTCTCTGTGTGTGTCTCTGTGTGTGTGTCTCTGTGTGTGTGTGTCTCTGTGTGTGTGTCTCTGTGTGTGTGTCTCTGTGTGTGTGTCTCTGTGTGTGTGTCTCTGTGTGTGTGTCTCTGTGTGTGTGTCTCTGTGTGTGTGTCTCTGTGTGTGTGTCTCTGTGTGTGTCTGTGTGTGTGTGTCTGTGTGTGTGTCTGTGTGTGTGTGTCTGTGTGTGTGTGTCTGTGTGTGTGTGTCTGTGTGTGTGTGTCTGTGTGTGTCTGTGTGTGTCTGTGTGTGTCTGTGTCTGTGTGTGTCTGTGTCTGTGTGTGTCTGGGTGTGTCTGTGTGTGTGTGTGTCTGTGTGTGTGTGTGTGTGTGTGTGTGTGTGTGTGTGTGTGTGTGTGTGTGTGTGTGTGTGTGTGTGTGTGTGTGTGTGTGTGTGTCTGTGTCTGTGTGCAGAGCTAGAGCCCTAACCAATGGGCCGATTTTTATGAAATTTGGTATGTAGGTAATAATCCACAATATCTCCAGGTGTTTTTAATTTTTTTTAATTTTTTATTTTTAAGGGTAATTGTCCCCCAAAAACCGCCAAAAAACATGAAAAATCAAAATTTCTCAAAAACGGCTCTAACGATTTTGATTAAACTTTAGTCGTTTGTAGAACTTCAGTTTTCCAACAAAATTACACTATCCGCATTCCTGTAAAAATTCGGGTTCAGAAATTAAAGAACATCAAAAATTCAGTTTTTTGGATTTTTCATAAAAAGACATAAATATAAAAAATATGACTATTCACCATTAAAAAGAGCTCAAAAAACTAAATAATTTAGTATTTTGAATTAGTATTCTACGATTGCTGGTTTCAGAGAAAATTTACATTTTCATTTTGCGGTAAACTCAGTACGTTGTCCAATGTTATTCTTATGGGGAATACAAAAATTACTATTTCTCTCTTATTTACAGATAAATTTCATTCAAACTTGGAAATTCGAAATATGTTGCCCCTTAATAACCCTGGGGGGGATAGGGGGCATTTCCCCTCTTAAAACCACGAGTGTAGCAATGGATTCTGTAGGGCCTCCAAAGCAGGGATTTGGGTGGATGTTTTTTAAAACAACTTGTTTACAAGATTTTCTGTACATTCGACCGTGTTTTGTATTTTATATTTAGTAAATAAAATGTAATTTGTTCGTTAAAGTTGTGCTAAAAGGTAGAAAGTATGTGTCAGTTTCCTGATACCGTTTATTGTTTTCGTCAAATTGACTTGTGATTTTTGTTGTGGGCACCTTGGAGATGACCAAAACCGATGTTGTTGCCTTCCCACCAGGTGCACAACTTGGTGGGGTGGGGGGAAGTAGTGCGGGGGCGCGTTCTACAAAGGCAGAGGCTACGTACACGTCCGACGTGAGCCGCTACTGTTCACGTCCGTTCCAAATTATGCACCGTACGTTACTTTTCCTGTGATTTTTAAAACAAATTGAGAGCCAGAAAACCTCCTAACCTAACCTAACGTAACATAACGTAACGTAACCTAACCCAACCTAACCTAAGCGGTAGCGAAGTGAATTTGCCCTTACATTGGACGTGTACGCAGACACTTCGTTCTACAAAAGCGCTCAAATCGCGTGAACGAGACATGATAGAAAAATTCCCTAAACGGCATTTGATTATACACATTATGGGCGGGTTTCGTAGATCGAGTTTAACACAAGTCTCAGCCTAAAAAGCGGTTTTTAGTCTAGGACTGAGAAAATGGATTTCGGAGTTCGAGTTTAGCGCTGGTCCAGGACTAACTTTAAAATGAGTCTAAATTGGGGAGGGATAAACCCATACTTGGACTCTAGGGTTTCGGAGTCGAATATTACATAAGCCTCGTCTAAAATTTTAAACTCTCCGGTTTCGGAGCCAAAATGTAGACCTCAGCTGAGTGAAATGACATAGTCCATGTCTAAATTTGTGCTGTTTTTATTAGTCCTAGTCTAAAACCCGGTTTTTTAGACCGAGACTAGAGTTAAACCCGATCTCCGAAACCCGCCCTTTAGACCTAGTGAGGGGCAGGTCCAAGTTGCGGTTTATCTTTATTTTCTTTTAAACTAATTAATTAGTGAAATTACAAGTTTGTAATTATTCAATTCGTTTTCAGCGTAAAATTTACTTCGGATTTCATATCTGATTTTATTTGTTATGAATAGGCTACTTTATTTTTGCCATGTTAGAGCAAGAAAAGCAAATGGTTTAAGAGAGATCAAGTGCAGGAAATAAAATTATTAATTTGGTGGTCTTCTGTGGTATTAGGTGTCTCAATCCCGGACCTATTTTAGTTGCCAGTATTGTACTAGTAATATATATGCTGGATAGAGGTCCCGCGTTTTGATTTGTTGTAACTACATGCAGGTGACCCTCGACGGCTCTCTGACTGGTCTATACTAGTACAGAGGTCGACATTGGGTACAGCAAAATGAAGCTGTCACAGTATTGGTAAGTCTTTTGGCTATCCAGTGTGACAACTTCCCTTCCTTGGTTCCTCCTTGTCTCTTCTGGGGGCTTGACTCCCAGTTGAGCCTGGATACCCAGTCTAGTCCAAGTCCTTGGAGGAAGTAGTGGATCTTCCTTGCAGCCTGGGACGGGTGCCTGGGAGGAAGGGCCCTTACCCGACGGTCTTCGGTCTGCCGGGCTGGGGGACGAACCGTCCTGGGGCCACCCGACCCCTGAGAGGTTGGAGGCTCTGTGCGATGGCGGTCCCTGTCTGGTGGACTTAAGGGGACGTCGGGTTAGAGGGCGAATCGT
Organism: Allygus modestus; assembly: GCA_963675035.1. Taxonomy (NCBI): domain Eukaryota; kingdom Metazoa; phylum Arthropoda; class Insecta; order Hemiptera; family Cicadellidae; genus Allygus; species Allygus modestus. The sequence goes on from OY776111.1 coordinate 333,816,200, forward strand.
CCTGGGGTGTTGTCACCCACAGAGCCCGGGAGCTAGGTAAGGATCTCTCTCCCTTTCTGGAGCGAGGCAGATTGACCCCATCCTACCACTTTTCCCATCCATCTTTTCCCTCTTTCCGGTGGCTGTACAAAATCCCAAGGGAGACGTGCCTAGCCGGCTATGCCGGGGCCTCCTAATCCCCCAATAAACAAACAAACAAACTACATGCAAGTTCTTGATAAATTATTGGAACATAACGATACAATGTATTACTGAACTTTTTGGACTTTAAAGTTAATCCTTTAAATTTGGACTTTAAATAAAGTTTAAACTTTAAATTTTGAACTTTTAATTAATTCAAATACATCGCTATTATGAGTTTCAAAAATAACGATACAAATCCATAATTTTAGTATCCTATTATAAATGCCACGATTGAAGGGCATTAATTGACGATTTTATTTTACTGATTTAGTGAACGGGAGAGAACACTTTTAAGATTCAGCCCAAGACGTTGTTGCATTGTAATTGTAGCATGCGCTATACTCCATTACTCTGGAAAACAAAGAGATGACAGTTTTGAGGACTTATCCGACTGCAGCTCATCAGACGACAGTAGAGGAAACACGCCTCATGATAGTGAAGAAAGGTTTAGAGGAAGCGCCGACATTATTATTCGACGTCACTTTACCTAATTTGTTTGAAGAAAACTTGTTGTAATACTAGTGTCACACACATATTAGTAATAAAAAGAGAGTGGATTTAAAGTTTTGTTATTTTTATTTCACGCCCTTACTATGTGCTATATTTATTTTAACTATAATATTAAAATGACAAATATACCAGTGTGTAAAGATACAAATGTTTACAGGATGCAATGTTTTAAGTTTATTTAAATACTGTAACAAATGCCTAATATAGGTAATAAATACCCCCGTCGCAGTAAACCTGCGCACTCAGCGAATTTCCAATGCATAATATATGTCTTAATACACCATAAAGCCGCATACTAAGTTTCATACAAATATATTTACATATAAGCGATATATACAATTTTAATTATTCTCCATAAGAATAACATTGGTGATGAGTACGTAGGTTTGCAACAAGGAACACAAACAGTTGCTTTTTATGCATATATAAATAGAATTTAACTAGGCGAAACCACATACCTAGTTTCATCAATATTCAATCATAAATAAGCACTATACAACTTTTTAATTATTCTCCATGGGGACTGAGTAGGCAGGTATGCTGGAACAAAAAAATTGGTTTTATGCAATTATCAATGTAACTCAACCAAGTGAAGCTACACACCAAGTTTTATTAATGTATGTTCATAATTAAGGGAGTCATTACTTTTTATTTATTCTCCATAAGAATAACATGGGGGCTAAGTCACAATAACAAGGCTAACAATACTCCAAAAAATTACTCCAAAAAAGGATTGTTTGTATTTTGTGTGGAGCTGGCTACCGAGTGCATTGTAAGCCTTTTTTCAACAACTACATCCTCTCACTCTCCCAAGTATTTATATTCTGGAGGTTTTATCCTTTTTTAAATGCAACTTCCATCTCTTTGAAGAGTATATTGCTAGTCATTCCTATAATACATGTCATAAGTGTAACATGGTCTACCCTATCCATAGATTGACACTACAGTACTTGAAAAGGGCATCCACTACCCTGCTCTACGACTATACAATGCTCTGCCCCGGCACCTGAAAAAACATAGCCAGTGCAAGCATTTTTCTTAAAAAGGTGAAAAATATTCTGATTGAAAGGTGTCCGTACTTGGTGGATGAATTCCTGTCAGACTACACAAATATGTGAAGAAATGTGCACTTTTTTGCTTGAGAAAAAATTTCAAAATTGCCAATTTAGTATGAAGTATTTGTTTTAAATCTGACTTGTTTCACATAACAATTTGTTATCCACGAAATAAATGATTTCTGATTCTGATTCTCAACCCCCTTTAGATGCTCGACTAATTGGACCGGGGGCTAGGCTGAGTAAGTGGTGGTTTAAAAGTAAACAATTTGTTATGCACAATCCCAATAGTTCACCACATAATTTCTCAAACGATAAATTAATTTATTTTATCTAGATATTTTGTTTTAGAGGTTTGATAATATTATTTTTATGAGATTTTAACCAACCAAAATACTAAATTGTTAACGTCACATGGGGGCTGAGGTCGAATTCAGTCAGTTGCTCTCAATATGTATACCATACTTCTCAAGTCTGATTGTTTTTAACACTTATTGTGACTGTTTCCGGTATTATTCAGTTTAACCGACCGTTTTCGTTATCCGACCATGGCCCGGTCCCATAGGGGTCGGTTAAGAGAGCTTCTACTGTAAGCCCATAATAACCAAATCCGACCAAGATTTTGTTTGAAAAAACCATTCACCACTATTAAGAATAACAAAACTGGATATTATAATGATATTCATTCCTTCTCCTCTTCCTACCTAGTGACAAAAATCCCCCGTTTAGTGACAAAAATATTTATTTCGGATTCGTGCAAACAAATATTTTTATTTTTTAAATGTGAAATATTTATCACCCAACCACACTGTAAAGAGAATGCAAAAAAAAGCAACATTTTTAATTTGGCTTCGAGCTGTAATTTTAGAAATTGGGGTGAACATTAGGTTTTACTACGACTGCATATGCATTGTTAAACAAAACATGCGACTCAGTAGTGAACTTTCAGTTGGTTTCCGTCTGTGTTTAATTGAGGCAATTACAATAATGGCTATTATGCAATTGACGCTTCTCGTTAACCAGTTGGTAAGGCAGCCTTTCTCTAGAATTATTTAAACCACTATATTTAAACCACTACAAAACATCCTAAAACAAGACCGTTCCCTCATTTGCCAAATAAATTTCGTTCCTCGTAGTCGAAGTATTTTTAGGGGAGGGAGTAATGTTTGTACTTTAGACTTCAGGGTTTCGCCCATTGTTTTTTTTACATCTCAAGGCTCTGCAATCCACTTCTTTTGGAAACAATAAATTTTGGGCATTTCCTACATTTTGACATATGTAGGAATCCTAAACAACATGATATGCTCGCATTCGCAAACTAGCGTTTTAATTATAGACAGAATTGTTCCCGTGGATGAATCACAATCACCATAGCGGTTAGGGCATTCCGAGGCTATGCATGGATGCGTTACTGTGCGCAATAAATAGCAACGTGTATCTGTTGCCGTCAGCCTTCATGACTTTACCGAGTTCCAGAGATCAGAGGTTATACTTTCCCTGAATGTTCTGACGAGGACAACATAACCATTACCACCAAATTATCGTTTATTTTAACTCAAAATATACGTGAAATTATTTAAAAATGTGGTGCAGAATGGGACTCTCGAGGGGCTGAATTTTGAATACATATATCGATGTAATTTGGTTACAAAGCTCGAAAATAGTTTTATAAAAATACATAATTAGCGAAATAAACAGTAAGACGGCCTACAAAATAACCTTGACCAGTGTAGACGTGAAACGTACTGGAATGTTTATTTGTTAGTCTATGCATAGAACTTTGCCAAACGTAGTTAATAGTGAAACAGTTATTTATAAATACCGTACGAAGTCGTCCGAAGGTGACCAGTGATAAAAGAAGCACACCTGGACAGCGAATTGTGTGACTAGGCCGTTGAAAATTAAGATGTCGCGTGGAGGTTGTACAGATCGAAGCGGAATTATAAGATATTACCTTGAGTTGTGTAAAAATAAACATTCAACATTCCAAGCGGCGCACCGGACGCAACGGGCGCACTGAAGGTGAATGGAAAATTATTGTTGATGAGTGGAAGAATGTTGGAAGCCATCGCCGGACGCTTCGACACGGCGCGGCGGGTTGAACAATAAACAATTTATAAACCCTTGTACTGTCAGCAGCGAGGTAGAAACCATGGAGAGCTCGCGCCCATAGTCAGGATAGACCAAAATTCGGTCTGGCCGGGCTCAAGGTCACATCTCAAAGTATAGGACTCGTCACAGCTCTCAGTACAGCGTCTTATGGGTTATTGGCGACGCGTGCTCAGTTAAATGAGGTTTACGGCGCGAGGATTTTTTATTTTAAAATGGTTTTCGGAATCGTATCACTGGATAAATTCTTTATCTTTTGGTACTAAATTCAAATGTATTTAACTTCTAATTATGATGTAAAATCACGTGTAGTTTTCAATATTAGTATAAATATCTCGATCTTCACGTACTTAACCTTGATTTTTATAGAAAAAATAATAATTTACGACTCAATAGCTGCCATATTTGCTTTACTCGATATATTCCTCAATTTTGACATAACAAAATTGATTCTATATTATTTAATTTAATTCATATTTTCGGAAGAACGGTTTATTAACAACTACAGGGTTTCTACGGTCAGGGGAAGTCAGGGAAAGTCAGGGAATGGAAATTTGGTCAGGGAAAGTCAGGGAACCCAGTAATAAAGCTTATTTTAATACGCATCGACCCCACGTGCTAAAGATATGAAAATAAATTTGTAGCTTATAGACAATACTGATTACTATTCCACCTTAATGCTACTTCTCAAAATTAATTTTGTAATCTTTGTTAAGTCTCAAAATAGGTTATGAGGGTCATTATCACAACAAGAATAACTTCCTGTGAGGAATCATACCTAATTTACATGACAATTCGGTGCTTCTATTTTTCCATCTGATCTCCGATGATGACAAAACTGAGGAAATGCTTTGCATACAATCTGTTGTAGCAGTATTTTTCAGGTGTAGTCCCAATGGTTGGCTGATGATCTAAGGATTCCGTAGGAGTTTATTCTTAACATTTTGTAATCCTCAATTATTGAGTTTTTATTGGGATCAATTTATTTAATTTTGTTTTATTAACATTTATGACATACATGATATAGAAAATAATGTTTTACATATTAAATATATAATAACTGTAAATAAACGCTTGTTTATAAAGCGAGAATGCGAAGACGTATAATGAAAGTTGGTCAGGGTAGTTTTACAGAAGGGTCAGGGAAAGTCAGGGAAATAGAAAATTGAAATTCTGTAGAAACCCTGAACTAATTATCCTTCGTATTCAAGTTCCTTGATATGTTCCTCTACTTTTAACGCCAAACATATTTGTTTAGGATAGGTTGTATTGCTGATATAGAGGATTAGTTTTGAGTTTTTATATAAATCATACATTTATTCGTTATTTTAATCAAATTTTTAGCTACAACAATTCATTTACGGCTAAGAAGCTTTCATATTTGGAGGGGAAACAAATGTTTAAGTAACAGATAGTTTAAAAGGAAGTAAGTTTTGTTTTATAAAGAGGCAACGTTAAGTTTTCTTACTAAAGTATTTCATTTCATTATTCCCTGACAAGTTTTTAATAAATGTATATGTTTAATAAATCCCGACAAGTGGCTCGACTGCACTGACAGGCTCTCTGAGAACAGAAGTGGCATCTAACGAATAGGCTTATGAAATACGAGTACTTATCCAAATGAAAAGGGTCCTCTTTATTTGACAGGCCCTGCTATCAACAAGGAAAGACAAGAACCCAATGGGCCTTAGTTATTTGTATACAAGGTGACATCTTTATGGGGTTATGGGGAACAGTGATCCTCTAAGTCAGGGTCTGTTAAGGAGTTTTGGACAAAATGTGGGAAGGCGTGTATCTGGAAAATGGCAAGTGGTGTCCTAGGTCTACACAGGGTCATGTGTCAAGTGGTGTCCTACGTCTACACAGGGCATGTGTCAAGTGGTGTCCTATATCTACACAGGGCATGTGTCAAGTGGTGTCCTACGTCTACACAGGGCCATGTGTCAAGTGGTGTCCTACGTCTACACAGGGCATGTGTCAAGTGGTGTCTACGTCTCCACAGGGCATGTGTCAAGTGGTGCCCTACGTCTACACAGGGCACGTGTCAAGTGGTGTCCTACGTCTACACAGGGCACGTGTCAAGTGGTGTCCTACGTCTACACAGGGCTTGTGTCAAGTGGTGTCCTACGTCTACACAGGGCACGTGTCAAGTGGTGTCCTACGTCTACACAGGGCACGTGTCAAGTGGTGTCCTACGTCTACACAGGGCACGTGTCAAGTGGTGTCCTACGTCTACACAGGGCATGTGTCAAGTGGTGTCCTACGTCTACACAGGGCATGTGTCAAGTGGTGTCCTACGTCTACACAGAACATGTGTCAATTGGTGTCCTACGTCTACACAGGGCATGTTTTGTCAACAATGCAACGTAAACTCTAAAATATATATTTATATTATTCTTTGGGTTCATCATTAATCATTCATTTATTAGTTGCAAATCTTGATAAAAAGCTAAAATTACATTTTGATCAGATTTTTATCAAATAAAAAATTAAGGAATTTTAATAAACTTTAATGTAAATCATTGATACAGTTCGGGTCACAGTGTTTGGAATCTGTTAGCGTATGCTCTGGAATGACTTTTTGCCTCTATTTGGCTTAGTCCCGTTAGTGTTACAGTCTACTTTTGTCATCTGAAAGCAAAAATCACTTATTTAATTTTAAAACAATTGTTTTGGTTGTTTTTGTTAATGTCTACTTTTATTTACGAGAAATTTCAGTAGTTTCTGGCCTTTCCCAGGTGCCAAGCACCGTGACCCAAACTGTAGTCTACAAATAGACGAAAATCGATACTTATTTAATAGGCGAGCAGGTTTTTTGTGACAATCACTCCTCCTAAACTACTGAACCGATTTTCATGTTTTTGGTGTCATTGGAAAGAGCCTAACGTGAAGTTGTGCAGGAAACATTTTTTATAGAGAAATAATTTGTGAGTGACGCTCTGGGGCCCTTTAAAGTTGAGTTTTTTCCCATAAGCTTAGCATTGGGAAATAACTATAAGTTTTAAGCAATCAGCTGGATAGAGTAAACACAGTTAATCAGCTGGCCATGTTGGCTTTGGAACGGTAACACAATATTTATAAATGATGATCGCGAGCGAAGCCGCGACAGGTTTACTAGTAGTTTGTTTAATACGTGTTTGAATCCGAGTCTCCAAAAGTATGGCAACACATATTTTAGGGTTGAAAATTGTACTGTTGATGTAACGTGTCCCCAGACACATTAAAAATAGAAAATTAAAGGTGTTTTGGTTTTGCGAGGTGTAGCATGTAAATTCCTCTGCCTTGTCATTAAATGGGCACTTGGCCACCCTGTATATTGTTTGTTCAAGCAATGTTTGCTTGTACATATACATCTACAGTTTGATTGTACAATAGAACAGTAACTCAACAACTGTTGTGTACGGTTAGTGATCAGTACTAAAATGTTTAATTTGTCTGTCACTCAATTATAAGTTTAAAAATTGATTAATATCGAAGTTGTTGTCAGAGGAACATTAGATGTTTACTTGGTCGTTCCCTACGGATGTGCAAACCACGACATTACAAACCTATTTGCAGTGAATCGCCTGGTTAGTCATTGTTTGTTAATTAATTAAGACAGTTTAAAAAAGTGGAAATGAAAATTTAGTCTGCTATATCAGTGGTTTTGGAAACCCCCCAGAATATTTTTATTTGTAGAATAAATCATCCAAATGGTTAATTGACGATTGATAACGATCATCAAGCATCTGGCTGTAATGTACACTTATACACTCGCACTGATTTTTAGTCGCTATGGTCAAATTTTATTTTTTATCATGCTTATATATATTTTGTCAATTTCAATAATAACGAATTCGCATGCAACACTCTGGCGTGAGGGAAGTGAATTTCCACATAACAAACTTTAAAAACTCAAAGTCAGTGTAAAACATACATTTATTCCAATTTCTATTGAAATCTAAAAACATTAATCTTTTGGCTGTTCTGGTGCTCCTGTTTCATTTACCTGCAATACTGGGAATACAATTTTGCACATTATGAGGTTAGGAGAAGGTCCTGTCAGGCTTGAAAGGAGGCGTGAGGTTGCTGGGGATGATGAAAGTAGACCAACAAATGAATAACAGGCTTTTCTAAATTAAAACCCTAATAAGACAACGTACTTTGTTTGGTCGATACACATTTTCTTTAATAACTCATTAAATATTTATGCTAGATTGACGAATGACGAGAGAGGGCTTAAAAGTTTCGCCTCACTAATTCCCATCTTTTTACATTCATTAATTTTACATCTGGGCCCTTTTGGGCCCAAAAACTCAAGATTTGAAAGATTAATCCCCAAAAAAGGGGTTAGAGTTTTCCGATTGTTTTGCCCGACGAACTTGTCCAACTGATTATAGAAAGGAACGTCCCTCCCAAATTTGAAGGAAATGGGACAACAAATGCGACCACTAGAGTGCAAAAACATATATACATACAATTTTGAACGACCCCCCAAAACGTGTTCAGGGGGTCACGTTAGGAACTTCTATGGTGGTCCCGGGCTTAAGTTTCGCCGTGCGGGTCATGCTAATAGTTCACTTTCCATAGGAAATTCACTAATAATAGTTCATTGTAAATTAATCAATTTGCAGTTTGCTATTTTCAATGTTCAATAATCATTGATGAATTTTGGAAGTAAATTCGCTTGTCACTTTAAGTAGTCGTGGTGGAAATTGATCAAGACCTAGCCAAAATTGACTATGATGGTGCTTTGTATAAGCTCACGTCCAATATCGTGCGTAGAGGACAGTTACAGCGGCGGCGTTTGTTCCGCTATAGTCCGTTTTCCTTATGTTGTGACCTCAATAAACCAAGGCCGTCTGAAAGCGAGGTGGATTGCTCCGAGAACATTGATTGCTTGGGCCAACAACCCGTCCCCTCATTGAGCTGATTGGCGGGCTGCTAAAGTGTCGACTACACGCAACACGCTTCGCTGGCCCAACCGGATTTGCCATCAACAGTAGCATTGTGCTGGTAATACTGTGTGATACATATTTAAATATAATTAGCAATCCCATTCACGGCTTCGTCTGCGTGAGATCTTCAATGTGTACTAATTTTACTAAATCAGCTTGGTGAGTGAATTTGCTTACTTCATTCGCATGCGTCAATGATTTTACATGATTATAGTTGACTCTGTTGATCCTGTTTTAGGGAATTTCCCCTATAGAAGCTATTTCAGAAGCTATTGCCGTAGTCAGCATGGTAAGACCGGGGCCATGATAACTTTTCGTTTTGAGGTCCCCAAAAACACCATTCGTTCGAAACTGTATATATATATATATATATATATATATATATATATATATATATACTCGCTTCGCTCGCTGGGGGCTCCGCCGCCAGACCCCTGTGGGGGGCTTCGCCCCCAGGTCGCTCTTTGGCCACAGTATAATGTAAATTGGTCCAAATTCTATTTAAGACCTAAATTCTACAACCATTCCAAAGCTTTGATTATTTTTAAGGGTTCAATCTATAAAATCTGGTCATATGTTGATGAATACTAGTTGGCATGGAGACGTAGTATGTTATATTTTAAGCCTCCATGCATTACCTAAGTACTTAAAAAACCTTTAGTACCTTTAACTGATGTATAATGTAGCCTTTATAAGGCGTCTTTTGAACCTTATAAGGAATACGACCACCGTTAAAAACATGAAATATTTTGCCTTTGGGTAACTAAAACCCTTCTGCAACAAATATGACATGATTTATAAGGGATTTTACCCTCGACAGAGCGCAACATAAAAATACACCCGAAAAACACGATAAAATCTACAAAAGCTCAAAGACTTTGATATTTATTTTGGTTGTTTAAGATATTTAATCTGAACGTGTGAATGTTGTTTGGTAATAATTGTAATGAAGGAATACTGTGTGATAAATATTAGATCTCTAAGTTCCATATTAGAGCAACAAACCATTAAACACTACGAACAAATCTTAGAAAAAAGTGTAAATTTTAAAAAATTAGCGCTACCTAAGGTTGAAGGGGGTGAGATACGACAAAATGTCATAGGACTAAAGTTGTAGTTCGTCTAAAATCCGTGGCACGTGGTGGTCTTCGTTTTTCGATAGGACAACCCCTTCGGCCGCTAGAGCTCAAATAAAAAAAATTTGAATTTTTTCACAATTATTTATTTTTTGAGATAGTTCAAACTAAAAATAGAAGGATTTAGGAACAAAAGGTGCAACGCAAACGCATGCCATATCTCACTATCCTAGTTAAAGTGTTAATGGTGATACGTGCATTCTAATTAATAACAAATGTTCCAGAACCGGCATTTCCTTACTACTTATACTTAGAAAACGGTAAAATCTATAGATTTTAAGTTTTTTTTAGCGAATTTCCCCTATAGGGAAGAAGCTATTACCGTAGGTCTCATGGTAAGACTTAAGTCCGAGACCGTGATAATTTTTTGTTTTGAGGTCCCCAGATGACAAAAACACTATTCGTTCAAATTTATATATATATATATATATATATATATATATATATATATATATATATATGTGTGTGTGTGTGTGTGTCCGTGAATGCGATAACTTAAGTAAAAAACGTCCGATTTCGAGGAAATTTGGCTCAAATGTGTAAAATGACATTCATTACTTTAAGTTCGAAAACCAGAAAAATCGGACCATGGGAAGGGGGGTTTATGGGGGTTTTAAATTTTCCAAAAATCAGTTTTTTGCATTTTTTACCCTACAATTTAAAAAAAATTAATTTTGGTTTTGACCATGTTATAGAGCTTAAAAAAACAAATAATATAGTATTTTGAATTATTAACCTAGGTTTAGTGGTTGCGGAGAAAATCCAAAACAACCTACTCATAAAATCTCCCATGTTAATCTTGTGGGAAAAAGGTTTTTGGCATTTCCTCAGTTTATTTTAATTTAAACTTCACATTTGCTTTTAGAAATCTGTTCAGTTCCACAAAACAATCATTTTGGTGTTTAAATTGTGATTCTACGCCCAACCGTTGCTGAGATATTCAAAGTGCTAAACACAGTACGTTGTCCAATGTTATCCTTATGGAGAATAAATAAAATTTTATATCTCGATTATTTATGAATGTATGTTTTTGAAACTTGGTATGTGGCTTCACGTAGTACTGGTATATTGATATTTGCACAAAAAATTGATTTTTTATTGGTTATTCCCATAGCAGTATACCTGCATACTCAGCCCCCATGTTATTCTTATGGAGAATAAGTAAAATGTAATGACTCCCTTAATTTTGAACATAAATTAATAAAACTTGGTATGTAGCTTCATTTGGTTGAGCTATATTCATAATTGCATAAAAACCCATTTTTTTGTTCCTTGTTGCAGCAAACCTGCTTACTCAGCCCCCATGTTATTCTTATGGAGAATAACTAAAATGTTATATAGAGCTTATTTATGATTGAATATTGATTTGAAACTTGGTATGTGGCTTCGCCTAGAGTAGTGGTGAACTGAGAAAGAGGCATACTATTCGGCGCTTTTTCCCCATGTTATTCTTATGGGGATCAGTTTTTGGACCGACACCCGATCCCGCCCTACACAAGTTTCCTTGTTGGCCTATATTAATACCCAACCCTTGCCTATATTAAATATATTGTCCCCATCCCTCCTCTATATTTTTTAAAATTAATTTTCAAATTCAGGCTAAAAAACTATCTTTAGTGTTTATGGTCCGATTTGTTTAAAACTTGGATATGTTATTGTCGTAGGCAAGTGTTTTAATAAATTCCACCTACATATCCCAAATTCACCATTACGGTAAAATTAAAAAATATTTTTGAAAAATACTATAGTGCCAATTGCCAACTTCTTTATTAACTGTCCGATTTGTTTGCAATTTGGATATGTTATTGTCCTAGGCAAGTGTTTTAATAAATTTCACTTACATATCCCAAATTCACTATTACGGTCAAATTAAAAAATATTTTTTGAAAAATAGTGCCAATTGCCAACTTCTTTATTAAATGTCCGACTTGTCTGCAATTTGGATATGCTATTGTCCTAGGCAAGTGTTTTAATAAATTTCACTTACATTTCCCAAATTCACTATAACAGTCAAATTAAAAAATATTTTTGAAAAATACTGCCAATTGCCAACTTCTTTATTTACTGTCCGATTTATTTAAAATTTGGATATGTTATTGTCCTAGGCAAGTGTTTTAATAAATTCCACTTACATTTCCCAAATTCACTATTACGGTCAAATTAAAAAAATATTTTTGAAAAATACTGCCAATTGCCAACTTCTTTATTTACTGTCCGATTTGTTTAAAACTTTGATATGTTATTGTCGTAGGCAAGTGTTTTAATAAATTACACTTACATTTCCCAAATTCACTATTACAGTCAAATTAAAAATTATTTTTGAAAAATACTGCCAATTGCCAACTTCTTTATTTACTGTCCGATTTGTTTAAAATTTGGATATGTTATTGTTGTAGGCTAGTGTATATGCACCATCCACATTTTACAAATATTGCGGTTAAATTTTAAAAAAATTTGGAAAAATACTGCCAATTGGCAACTTCTTTATTTATGGTCTGATTTGTTTAAAATTTATATATGTAATTATTCTAGGCTGGTGTATATGTACCATCCACATTTGACAAATTAACTATAATGGTCTAATTTAAAAAATATTTTGAAAAATATACAATTTCAAACTTCTTTATTTACTGTCTGATTTATTTTCGGATAGCTCTTATATAGGTAACAAGACCACACCACCACACGTTCCACTACCCCCTATAATACAGTATTTTGTCTTTTTGTTTGTTTATTTTGCTGTAATCCCAAAACTGACTTTGCTGTTTACTGTCCGATTTGCCTACACTTTGGATATTGTCCTAAGCATTTATTGTCTGATTTATTTTTGGATATGTTATAGCCCCCAACTATTATATCTAAAATTACAATATTATTTCCACCTATAATACTGTTGTTTGTTTTGCCGCAACCTAAAAACTAACATTGGTATTTGTGTTTTTACAAAACTACTAGGGGCTTGTAGTGGCAAAAGCCCCTAAAAAACCAAAATACATAAATTTTGTATCAACCTTCATTGGTCATTTATAAATAAGCACTGATTTTCTAGCATTATAATATAATATTATTATACTGTCTTATGTTTTTAATAAAATGTCCATTCCTAAACAACTATACATTGCTGTAGTTTAAAAGTAAACAAACTGAATAAGTACAGCTGGTATCAATATCAAAGGCTAATTTAACTCTGTGGCACAGCTGTTTTAATTTCAAAAGATGTAAACAAATTAAACCCCATGTTGTTTTAATGGGAAAAGTTTTATTCTGTTGCGAATTTATGGTAAAAAAATAAGAAAAATGAATAGTTTTCCCTCAAAATTCACGTCAAGACCTTTAAAATGATACCCCTCCCATCCTTCTACGGCCATCCAGTCACTCACAATTTCTTTACAAAAATTTGACTTACGGAATTATATATAGAGATATTTTGTAAATTACTACCAATAACTCCTTTATTTACTTTTCGACTTGTTATATCCCCTTATATCTAAATTTACCGTATATTTTTCCCCTTTTAGTGCTGTTTTGTCGTAACCAAACTTTGGATATGACTGCAATATATTACTGGCCATTGCATAAGTAAATACCCCATTTCCAAATTCACTATTACGGTTGGATTAAAAAAAATAAATACAAGCTTATTATATACATCCAGCTGATAAGTAATATATATCCACAATTATGGTCAGAACAAATTTTGGATATGTTTTAAGCCAATGCGATAGCAAAAAATAAATTTTTAAAACCCAAAACAACTAAACACAAAACACTAATCTTTCTTTGTGCTTGTTTGGAGTAGTCTTTATTTTATCCAACTTAATTTTAATTTTGTAGTTAAAATCAAACTTCCCACATTCTAGCTCCCTTTCCAGCCAGTGGTTGGAGACATAAAGGTTACGAATATTTTCAAACTGTACAATATATCTTTTTCTACCCCCTATGTTGGACTTGTTTAATAGCGCACCATATTCCAAATCCTCCAGTCTACTACATTCTTTAAATTTAACATTGCCTTTAATATCTTGCATCTCTATGTCTTCTTGTCCAACATCCCACTCATTGTTACGGAAACTTAGGTTTTCTATTTTTGTAAAGGAATTGCCATAAAATGTTGCGGTTCCGTTAGTGTTAAAGCTTGCAAGTGGCTCGTTGGTAGGTAGATAAATAATGTCCAAATCACCATTGTATGGCAACACGCTATAACCTTGCCTATTCTTATTTATCTCTATAAATACAGTTTTACAGACACCTTTAACATAGTATACACCCCTCCGTCCATCCTTTTCTACCAACACTCCCACAAACTTGTTTACTACAAACGCATACACTATATAATGTCCATAATGCTCTAGATCCTCCCAACGTCGCAGGAAGTAATCTTTTAATTTATCCTCTCTTTCCCTTCTTTCTTGTTCTTTAGCCAACTGTGCTTTGTATTCCTCTGCAACAGTATTTTCCACATATTCCAATGTCTTCTAATTCCAGTTTCCTCTTTTTGGAACAACTCTCTAAGAAAGGTTTGGAAAGTGGCTCTATTTCTTTAATAGTGTATGGGTACAGTTTATTGGTCCGGCTTCTTAAAACGTAGGGAGTAAGGTTAGGACTTTCCACTAAGCCTAATTCTTCTAAATTGATGTGTTTAGGTATAGTGGAGAAAGATGTATTTGATTTTGTAAAACATGTGCCCCCAGATTTGATGTAACACTTATGCTTTACACTTATGGCATCCTCCTCTATTACCTCTACATAGTTAGTTGGTAAACAGTTAAAGCCAAATGCAGATAGAGCATACTTTATTAACTTTTCCCTTTGTGTACTATCTTTTGGCAGTTTTAGTTGTACTCCAGTTATCTTCTTCGTATTACTATTACCCCAATATGCGTATTGTAATAAATCGTTAAACACTAAACAACAACTGTTTTGTAATTGATTGGCAGAGGTACAGCATAGAATGGAGCATTTTGAAAGTACCGTTTGTTGTCTTCTATTAGACTTAAACAATCTCTTAAAGGTTCAAACCCTTTACCAAAACCTCTACAATAGTTATAGATTGTTGCCTCTAACCTTGTTATTCCATTCTCTCTAGCTAGTTTAGACGAGAATGTTTCTTTTAGGTTTACAAAGTTTATTATATGGTTTCCTATACTTTTAATTACTCCAGGGTTTGTAATCTGGCACATAAATTTATTATATATTTTTACCCTGCTATTTACATTAAACCATGTTAAACAATCTTTACTAACATTATCTACAATAACATTATATCCATTCGCCCCTTGGTAGCAAAAGTTAAAGTTTTCTGTAAGATATTGGCACATTTCCTCTTTATTAAATATTCCAGCCAAATCTAGTGTTATATCGAAATCCATAAGATAGTACATTTCTTTTTCCACATCTTGCAGTATCTTTGGAAGATCTTCCAACAAATCCTTAATTTTAACATTTGCAAGCTCTATTTTATAGGGAATTGCTATAGGATCATCATACTTTTGTTTAATTTGGTCAATATCTTTCTTTATTATTTGTAACACACCCTCGCTTTGGGAGAATGGTAGTTTGGCCACAACACCATGTCGAGCTAAAGAGAACTTTTTAAATATTCCTCGTAAGTAGCTATTAAACGAGCCACATATTTCCTTCTTAACTTTAAATTTATTCCGAATGTCCCCATCACAATCCGTAACATTGGTTATCTTAACTAACATTATGTTATCACAAAACGCATCCGTTATAGATGTTAAGTTATTTAATGTTGGTTCACCCTCGCAATAGTTTATATTACCTATGTCTGTAAGAAGGTTATTATTACGTAGATTTTCTAATAAAAACCATATACCGAATCTTTCGTTAGTAGGTTTAATACAATTCCCCAATAAATGGCTAACAGAGTACATTTCTTTTATACAAAAAAGTAGCGGAAACATGTAAACAGGACAGATTACACCATAGGCATATATGTGTTGTAAATATATGGATATTGTATATAAACACAGGCGAGCGGCAAGTGTAACATGTACGCACCCATATGCAAATATGGAATACCCACTATTAATATAATTCCAAATTCGACTAAATAAGTTTATAATCTCAATATAATTAACATATTAACTAACGGCACCATCCCGCATTAGTACCCAAATTGTCGAAATTCTATAATTCTATTCTTAGTCCTTGTATTAGGTTTTGTACTATTAAACCCAACACCCCGTGCAGTAGAGTAATATATGTATTTAATACGCACATTCTACAAGACCCATACATCTGTTGTATAAGCAGCAGAATAGACGTCTCACCCATTGTGTTGTTGTAAAGTAAAACATAAATGTGCTGGATACAACCGGCCAGATATTAGACAGGAAATGTGTTGGAAGTGTATTGCCAAATAGTAAGACAAACACCACATAGTGCAGCATGTAATCAATCCATTACTATTTAGACAAAGGTCAGTATTGGTACAACATCTGATATATTAGCCAAACCCACAATCAAACTTGGAAAACAAACAGTAAAAGATAAATATTATAGTAACAGAAATAGTAAGAGTATAAGGACATAGTAATATTTAAAGTTTATAAAACAACACAAATGCAGAGACACAATAAATAACACACTCCAACACATTTGGACACAGGCACAGATACTGGTTTACATCCATTTAACACAACTTTACACCTTCTGTCAACCGACACAAAAAATAGTTTGTAAATTGTGTAAGAAATATATGTAATATAAACAAATTTAACACAATCATAACATTGTCCACAATGTTATGATTGTGTTAAATTTGTTTATATTACATATATTTCTTACACAATTTACAAACTATTTTTTGTGTCGGTTGACAGAAGGTGTAAAGTTGTGTTAAATGGATGTAAACCAGTATCTGTGCCTGTGTCCAAATGTGTTGGAGTGTGTTATTTATTGTGTCTCTGCATTTGTGTTGTTTTATAAACTTTAAATATTACTATGTCCTTATACTCTTACTATTTCTGTTACTATAATATTTATCTTTTACTGTTTGTTTTCCAAGTTTGATTGTGGGTTTGGCTAATATATCGGATGTTGTACCAATACTGACCTTTGTCTAAATAGTAATGGATTGATTACATGCTGCACTATGTGGTGTTTGTCTTACTATTTGGCAATACACTTCCAACACATTTCCTGTCTAATATCTGGCCGGTTGTATCCAGCACATTTATGTTTTACTTTACAACAACACAATGGGTGAGACGTCTATTCTGCTGCTTATACAACAGATGTATGGGTCTTGTAGAATGTGCGTATTAAATACATATATTACTCTACTGCACGGGGTGTTGGGTTTAATAGTACAAAACCTAATACAAGGACTAAGAATAGAATTATAGAATTTCGACAATTTGGGTACTAATGCGGGATGGTGCCGTTAGTTAATATGTTAATTATATTGAGATTATAAACTTATTTAGTCGAATTTGGAATTATATTAATAGTGGGTATTCCATATTTGCATATGGGTGCGTACATGTTACACTTGCCGCTCGCCTGTGTTTATATACAATATCCATATATTTACAACACATATATGCCTATGGTGTAATCTGTCCTGTTTACATGTTTCCGCTACTTTTTTGTATAAAAGAAATGTACTCTGTTAGCCATTTATTGGGGAATTGTATTAAACCTACTAACGAAAGATTCGGTATATGGTTTTTATTAGAAAATCTACGTAATAATAACCTTCTTACAGACATAGGTAATATAAACTATTGCGAGGGTGAACCAACATTAAATAACTTAACATCTATAACGGATGCGTTTTGTGATAACATAATGTTAGTTAAGATAACCAATGTTACGGATTGTGATGGGGACATTCGGAATAAATTTAAAGTTAAGAAGGAAATATGTGGCTCGTTTAATAGCTACTTACGAGGAATATTTAAAAAGTTCTCTTTAGCTCGACATGGTGTTGTGGCCAAACTACCATTCTCCCAAAGCGAGGGTGTGTTACAAATAATAAAGAAAGATATTGACCAAATTAAACAAAAGTATGATGATCCTATAGCAATTCCCTATAAAATAGAGCTTGCAAATGTTAAAATTAAGGATTTGTTGGAAGATCTTCCAAAGATACTGCAAGATGTGGAAAAAGAAATGTACTATCTTATGGATTTCGATATAACACTAGATTTGGCTGGAATATTTAATAAAGAGGAAATGTGCCAATATCTTACAGAAAACTTTAACTTTTGCTACCAAGGGGCGAATGGATATAATGTTATTGTAGATAATGTTAGTAAAGATTGTTTAACATGGTTTAATGTAAATAGCAGGGTAAAAATATATAATAAATTTATGTGCCAGATTACAAACCCTGGAGTAATTAAAAGTATAGGAAACCGTATAATAAACTTTGTAAACCTAAAAGAAACATTCTCGTCTAAACTAGCTAGAGAGAATGGAATAACAAGGTTAGAGGCAACAATCTATAACTATTGTAGAGGTTTTGGTAAAGGGTTTGAACCTTTAAGAGATTGTTTAAGTCTAATAGAAGACAACAAACGGTACTTTCAAAATGCTCCATTCTATGCTGTACCTCTGCCAATCAATTACAAAACAGTTGTTGTTTAGTGTTTAACGATTTATTACAATACGCATATTGGGGTAATAGTAATACGAAGAAGATAACTGGAGTACAACTAAAACTGCCAAAAGATAGTACACAAAGGGAAAAGTTAATAAAGTATGCTCTATCTGCATTTGGCTTTAACTGTTTACCAACTAACTATGTAGAGGTAATAGAGGAGGATGCCATAAGTGTAAAGCATAAGTGTTACATCAAATCTGGGGGCACATGTTTTACAAAATCAAATACATCTTTCTCCACTATACCTAAACACATCAATTTAGAAGAATTAGGCTTAGTGGAAAGTCCTAACCTTACTCCCTACGTTTTAAGAAGCCGGACCAATAAACTGTACCCATACACTATTAAAGAAATAGAGCCACTTTCCAAACCTTTCTTAGAGAGTTGTTCCAAAAAGAGGAAACTGGAATTAGAAGACATTGGAATATGTGGAAAATACTGTTGCAGAGGAATACAAAGCACAGTTGGCTAAAGAACAAGAAAGAAGGGAAAGAGAGGATAAATTAAAAGATTACTTCCTGCGACGTTGGGAGGATCTAGAGCATTATGGACATTATATAGTGTATGCGTTTGTAGTAAACAAGTTTGTGGGAGTGTTGGTAGAAAAGGATGGACGGAGGGGTGTATACTATGTTAAAGGTGTCTGTAAAACTGTATTTATAGAGATAAATAAGAATAGGCAAGGTTATAGCGTGTTGCCATACAATGGTGATTTGGACATTATTTATCTACCTACCAACGAGCCACTTGCAAGCTTTAACACTAACGGAACCGCAACATTTTATGGCAATTCCTTTACAAAAATAGAAAACCTAAGTTTCCGTAACAATGAGTGGGATGTTGGACAAGAAGACATAGAGATGCAAGATATTAAAGGCAATGTTAAATTTAAAGAATGTAGTAGACTGGAGGATTTGGAATATGGTGCGCTATTAAACAAGTCCAACATAGGGGGTAGAAAAAGATATATTGTACAGTTTGAAAATATTCGTAACCTTTATGTCTCCAACCACTGGCTGGAAAGGGAGCTAGAATGTGGGAAGTTTGATTTTAACTACAAAATTAAAATTAAGTTGGATAAAATAAAGACTACTCCAAACAAGCACAAAGAAAGATTAGTGTTTTGTGTTTAGTTGTTTTGGGTTTTAAAAATTTATTTTTTGCTATCGCATTGGCTTAAAACATATCCAAAATTTGTTCTGACCATAATTGTGGATATATATTACTTATCAGCTGGATGTATATAATAAGCTTGTATTTATTTTTTTTAATCCAACCGTAATAGTGAATTTGGAAATGGGGTATTTACTTATGCAATGGCCAGTAATATATTGCAGTCATATCCAAAGTTTGGTTACGACAAAACAGCACTAAAAGGGGAAAAATATACGGTAAATTTAGATATAAGGGGATATAACAAGTCGAAAAGTAAATAAAGGAGTTATTGGTAGTAATTTACAAAATATAGTTTTGTAAAAACACAAATACCAATGTTAGTTTTTAGGTTGCGGCAAAACAAACAACAGTATTATAGGTGGAAATAATATTGTAATTTTAGATATAATAGTTGGGGGCTATAACATATCCAAAAATAAATCAGACAATAAATGCTTAGGACAATATCCAAAGTGTAGGCAAATCGGACAGTAAACAGCAAAGTCAGTTTTGGGATTACAGCAAAATAAACAAACAAAAAGACAAAATACTGTATTATAGGGGGTAGTGGAACGTGTGGTGGTGTGGTCTTGTTACCTATATAAGAGCTATCCGAAAATAAATCAGACAGTAAATAAAGAAGTTTGAAATTGTATATTTTTCAAAATATTTTTTAAATTAGACCATTATAGTTAATTTGTCAAATGTGGATGGTACATATACACCAGCCTAGAATAATTACATATACAAATTTTAAACAAATCAGACCATAAATAAAGAAGTTGCCAATTGGCAGTATTTTTCCAAATTTTTTTAAAATTTAACCGCAATATTTGTAAAATGTGGATGGTGCATATACACTAGCCTACAACAATAACATATCCAAATTTTAAACAAATCGGACAGTAAATAAAGAAGTTGGCAATTGGCAGTATTTTTCAAAAATAATTTTTAATTTGACTGTAATAGTGAATTTGGGAAATGTAAGTGTAATTTATTAAAACACTTGCCTACGACAATAACATATCAAAGTTTTAAACAAATCGGACAGTAAATAAAGAAGTTGGCAATTGGCAGTATTTTTCAAAAATATTTTTTTAATTTGACCGTAATAGTGAATTTGGGAAATGTAAGTGGAATTTATTAAAACACTTGCCTAGGACAATAACATATCCAAATTTTAAATAAATCGGACAGTAAATAAAGAAGTTGGCAATTGGCAGTATTTTTCAAAAATATTTTTTAATTTGACTGTTATAGTGAATTTGGGAAATGTAAGTGAAATTTATTAAAACACTTGCCTAGGACAATAGCATATCCAAATTGCAGACAAGTCGGACATTTAATAAAGAAGTTGGCAATTGGCACTATTTTTCAAAAAATATTTTTTAATTTGACCGTAATAGTGAATTTGGGATATGTAAGTGAAATTTATTAAAACACTTGCCTAGGACAATAACATATCCAAATTGCAAACAAATCGGACAGTTAATAAAGAAGTTGGCAATTGGCACTATAGTATTTTTCAAAAATATTTTTTAATTTTACCGTAATGGTGAATTTGGGATATGTAGGTGGAATTTATTAAAACACTTGCCTACGACAATAACATATCCAAGTTTTAAACAAATCGGACCATAAACACTAAAGATAGTTTTTTAGCCTGAATTTGAAAATTAATTTTAAAAAATATAGAGGAGGGATGGGGACAATATATTTAATATAGGCAAGGGTTGGGTATTAATATAGGCCAACAAGGAAACTTGTGTAGGGCGGGATCGGGTGTCGGTCCAAAAACTGATCCCCATAAGAATAACATGGGGAAAAAGCGCCGAATAGTATGCCTCTTTCTCAGTTCACCACTACTGCCTAGTTAAATTATATTTATATTAGCATAAAAACCTATTGTTTGTGTTCCTTGTTTCAGCAAACCTACGTACTCATTACCAATGCTATTCTTATAGAGAATAATTAAAATCGCGTATATGTGAATATATTTTTATGAAACTTGGTACGTGGCTTTATGTGGAATTCAGACAAATATTATGCATTGGAAATTCGCTGAGTACGCAGGTTTGCTGCGACGGGGGGTATTTTTATTTTCCGACAGGTTTAAGTAGTAAAAATGGTTATATTTCTGCTGATATTTACTAAGTGTGATGTAGACATACTGCGTGCCCAATATTAGGCCTCCATCAAGTATATTAACGTGATAGGAAATAAAAAACGGCCACAAAATATAGAAAATATGCCGAAATTTGAGAAATCTAGCGCTACCTAAGGGTGAAGGAGACGAGTTACGACAAAAAGTCATAGGACCAACGTTATATATCGTCCAAAGCCCGTGTGTCGTGGTGGTCTCCGTTTCTCGATAGGACCAACCGTTCGGCCGCTACAGCCCAAAAAAGTACTATTTTGGAGATGTTCAAAATTTCCTCCATTTTGAATTTTGAGGTTAAGATAAAAAATTATACCTTTTTGCAATTTCCCTGGGGGTTTCATTGGACAAGCTACATGTAGGCCTAATTCCATGTTTCTAGCTTATCTAGAATTACTTGAGCAAGTCGATAATGCAGTTGGTCATTTATAGAATAATTAGGGTTTTTAATTTTTTTGGGATGTTTAATTATTAAAACATGTTAGTTTATCGAGTGATTCGTGAAGAGTAGTGTGTAAACATAATGAGTGTCAAATATCAAGCCTTTAAATACTAAATTAAAGTGATGAGAAATTAAAAACAACGAAAATAACCGTCAAAATTGCTTGAAATTTGAAAAATCTAGCGCTACCTAAGGGTGAAGGGAGCGAGATACGCCAAAAAGTCATGGGAGCAAAGTTGTAGATCTTGCAAAATCCGTGGCACGTGGTGGTGTCCGTTTTTCGATAGGTCAATCCGTTTGGCCGCTAGAGCTCAAAAACTGTAATTTTAAAACAAGCCTTTTTGGGTGGGTTTTAAATATTTTTTTACGGGGGTTAAAATAAAAAAATGTCAGTTTTGTCAAAGCACTATTTTGTACATATTCAAATAATTCCTCAATTTTTAATTTTTTGTATGTGGTTATGATTAAAAATTATACCTTTTTGCAATTTTACTGGAGGTTTTAATGGACAAGCTACATGTAGGCCTAATTCCACTTTTATAGCTTGTATAGAATTACCTGAGTAAGTCGATAATGTAGTTTGTCATTTATGGAACAATTAGGGTGTTTAATTTTTTTTAGGTGTTTACTTATTAAAACGTGTTAATTTATCGACTAATTCGTGAAGGGTAATGTGTAAACATATTGAGTGCCAAATATCAAGCCTTTATATACTAAATTAAAGTGACAGGAAATTAAAACCCACGAAAATAACCATCAAAATCGCCTGAAATTTGAAAAATCTAGCGCTACCTAAGGGTGAAGGGAGTGAGATACGACAAAATGTGATAGGAACAAAGTTTTAGATCTTGCAAAATCCGTGGCTCATGGTCGTGTCCGTTTTTTAATAGGACAATCCGTTTAACGTCTAGAGCTCAAAAACTGGAATTTTAAAGTAAGCATTTTTTAGGGGAATTTAAATATTTTTTTAGGGGAGTTGAAATGTAAAATTTTCAAATTTGGCAATTTTTCTGGGGGTTACAAGGTAAAAGCTACCTGTGTGCCAAATTTCAGGTTTCTAGCTCGTCTAGAAGTGGTCTAGAATTCGTATACCTCAATGAGTTACACATGCGGCTGTATATATTTTAGAACTGTATATATTCTAATATACTATACAGCCGCATGTGTAACCCACTCACTCAGGTATACGAATTCTAGACCACTTCTAGAGGAGCTAGAAACCTGAAATTTGGCATGCAGGTAGCTTTTACCTTGAAACCCCCAGGAAAATCTTTAAAACTTACAATTTCATATTTGAAACTCCGTAAAAATAAATATAAATAATTTAGTTTTCGTTTTTTGAGGTTAACTGATGTCGGTAATTCATTATGCAGCTCAATTGGTATGTTGTACTACGTTACCGACATGCATTATTATGTATTTCAAATTTTCGGTGCAGTATACAAAAATCTACATGGGTTTTTGCCTATAAGAGTTTTGTGGCAATCCAGTCACAATAAATGTCTTCCCTATTAAATATTTATAATCTTAAACTTAATTAATTATTCTTTCATGATCTCATAATTGCATCGACTAATAAACCTGTTATTTATTCCTTAACATCGAAAAATATAATTTTAGGTTCTCACTGGTAAGAAAACTCATTGTTTTAACCACGCTTTTGATGATTCGAACTTTCTTGAATCTTACGGTGATGAATTATTGTCAAATTGATTAAGTAATTTTTGTAGCCATGACAGTTTCATGCGTTACCCGTTTTTTGATTAATATTTGAACACAATTTTTAATTAGTTATAAAACAAATCTATGAGTTACGTAAACTACGTTGTTGACATGCATTATTTTGATTTCAAAATCTTATCGGGACTATAGTGAATGTAGTAAGCAGCTTTTGCTGTAATACAAATTTACCTATTTTTCTATTAAATCAATATATTCTTAACGCATTTTAAAGGAATTGGTAGTTACCCTACTACGTTATAACCTAAGGTTGTGTCTCGAGGGTAATAATATTTTCAAAATTCTGTAGGCAAGTACCCTTGAGGAACTCTGTATTTCATTTTGTTCAAGGTTGTATGACGGTTTTATTATCACTTATATTTAGTACTTGAGGCTTAATATTTGGCACACAATATCTTCGCATTTATCTTCAAGAAGCGGTAGTTAAACTATCATATTTTACTATTCAAACCCCTCAAACAAATTAAAAGAACCTAATTGTTTTAAAACTTAACAATCTGCTTTACCGACTTCTTCACGTAAAGTATTTTTAATATAGCTCTAGCAGCCAAAGGAATGGTCCTAACGAACAAAGCAGACCACCTCGTGCCACGGATTTTAGACGATTTACAACTTTGTTCTTATGACCTTTTGCAGTATCTCGCCCCCTTCACCCTTGGGTAGCGCCAGATTTTTTTTCAAATTTCAGCTATTTTTCAAGATTTATTCATGGTTACAGTTTGTCACTCTAATGGAGAACTTAATGGCCTAATATTTGGCACACAGTCTTATTAAATTACATTAAAAAAGTAGCAGCAGTCAGAATCCCATATCTGACCATTTTAAACACCCAAACAAATTAAAGCCTTTGAACTTTTCTATGTTTGTTCGTGTTTTTTGGGTTATTTTGAATGTTGCGCTCTGCCAAGGGTAAAAACCCTCATAAGCTATGCTCTATTTGTTGCAGAAGGCTTGTAGTTACCCGAATACATTAAACGTCTTATAAAGTTTATATTACAATATCAGGGTAGGGTTTTACTTTTTTACAAGCACTTACGTTATACATACAGTCTCCATGCCACGTAGTATTCAGCATCAGGCATATGACTAGTTTTGATTATTTAAACCCCTTAATACAGTATAATAAAAAGCCTTCGAATTTTTTGGGTATTTAGGTCGTAACTTGAATTTGGCCCAAGATAGATCCTTGAGGGACTCTATATTTCATTAATTGAAGATTGAATTACATTATTTCTGTAAGAGCATTATTTACTGGTTTCTGGTTTTATTTCCACGTTTTCTTAGGATGAGTAGTAGTAATATGTCTGCTGATTTATCTGCTTTCTCAAGATGATGCCACTTCTACTAGAGCTAGGAATGAGAGGTTTAGCATGCATGTTCCTTGTACTCTCAAATCTCCATAAACATTTCCTAAACCTACTATTTCAACGTACTTACATGCTTTATATTTTGCACAAAACATGTCTACACGAATATTATCTTCACGAATCAGTAGATAAACAAACTTGTTTTAAATTTAATGAATTTGAAGTATTTAAAACGCTAAAACCAAAGAATTAGCACATTAAGTAGATTTGTTGGTCTATTGGTTGGTTTTTGTTTTACATAATTTGTGGGAAAACCCCTACATAAATTAGGTTAAATATGTTACAGATGACTTTTATTCGCTACAAACATAATATGTTACTGTTGTAACTTTTATTGATGGAAGTATAATCCATTTAAAAATACAAGTTAACAAACGGTACAGTCAACAGCATAGGGAAAAACGAGAAAAAGCGGTATGCAGAGAAGGGGTCTGCAGTATTATGTGATTCAACAATCCTTTTGTAAAATAATTTAAACGCCTGAAAAAAAAACATGACATGTTATTATTTGTTGCTTAATGTTATTGTATTTTAGGCCCACTTGAAGGATTAAAAGCGTTGTTATTTAGGAAACATAAACAACAGAACTAAGCTACCATATTTGTTATGTTTATGTTGTGATGATTTAAATATTTTCAAATTAGAAAACTTCACATTTCAAAAATATATATTTGTTGTGCGAATGTAAATTATTTCTTTACCATGAAATGATACATGGAGGATTGTATTTTGCCTCATACTATTTATTTCTTAGTTCATCGCATCAAAACTCATAATTTTGATTGAATTATTCTTGTAATAAAAGCTTCTCGCGAACGCCACCGTATTCTAGACGATCTACAACGGGGGTTCCCCTAAAAAATCAGATACACATTTTGACGGCTTATGTATAAAAAGCAGTTTCATAAAGATTTTACTTAAAAAATACGCTAGAAGCCTTGTAATCAGAAAACTAGGTGGATTATTTATAGCTACCATATTTGTTATGTTTATGCTGTTATGATTTAAATATTTTCAAATTAGAAAACTTCACATTTAAAAAATATATATTTGTTGTACGGATGTAAATTATTTCTTTACCATGAAATGATACATGGAGGATTGTATTTTGCCTCATACTATTTATTTCTTAGTTCATCGCATCAAAACTCATAATTGTGATTGAATTATTCTTGTAATAAAAGCTTCTCGTGAACGCCACCGTATTCTAGACGATCTACAACGGGGGTTCCCCTACAAAATCAGAAATCACATTTTTCGGGTATATTTTTTATGTTACGCTCTGTCGAGGGTAAAATCCCTTATAAATCATGTCATATTAGCTGCAGAAGGCTTGTAGTTACCCAAAGTCATAGCATTTCAGGTTTTTATCGGTGGTCGTATTCCTTATAAGGTTCAAAAGACGCCAAATAAAGCAGAATGAGTGAAGATTTTGTGTTACTTTTTCAATTGATGTAATCAAAACCATACAAATCAGTTCCAAATCTTCTCTTACTCTGGAATACGTTGAAATTCTAATGGCATGTTTAGGCCTACACTTAATTATTAAGCGCAACGATTTATAGACAAACAAAACAATAACAAATAACTGTTAACAACGTACCTGTTGGACTGAGTACGCGATTGTGGCTCCTATCTGTGTTTAGGAGACGGTGGTCGGCGTTATCTTTATGCGACGCGGCGTTCTCACTACAAATAGTTGTCCATAAGCGTGACCTACTCAGATTGAGTGATTTATGTATACTTAGAGTGGATATATATAAATTTGGAATACTAAAACACTTCCAGCGGGAAAGTATTCGATAGTTGGATTATTAAAATTGTTGCCTAGACATTTTTTATTTTAATTAATAATCGTTTGCAAAGTGCAATAATGCACTGACTGAGAGAAGCGAGACGATGCTCGTCGCTGGGCAGCTGCTGGAGTTTTGCCACTCCGTCCATTTCCATTACCAAAAACAAATATCAACATTAAAGATAATTTTTTAGAATTTCACAAATTTTATATTTCGCTTTCTGTAAGTCATTTAATTTATTCTGTAAGTGTTAGTTTGACAGTTTGCCGGCCATTTTTTAGCAGCTGTTCCAACGCTTTTGTTTTTAATTAATCCAACGAGACCAATATCAAAACTATCTACTTTTATAATTACTTTGTTTTAAATAGAGTTTTATAAGAATAACGTATTTCCGATTCGATTTCACGGACCCTAAACACAAAATCTCAAAGTTTAAGCAAACGGTTACTCACTGTACTCACATACTCATTCCACACAGGACGGTAATCAACTGTTTAGGCAAAATCCTTCGACATTAATCTGTGGTATATTTTTAAGCAACAATATAATAGCTTGGTTTTCTTCATGTGCTTATTTAAAACTATTCCGTTAGTTTTAAATCGAAAATACAGACAGTCAGTAAATTTAATAGCAAAACTTTATGTTATTGAATAGGATTATAATTTACTAGATAAAAGAAAAGCGCAATTTGAAGGAAAATAAATTTGAAAAAATCCTATTAAATGAGATTCAGTAAAATTTACGTAAATATTGTACTTTTTATATAGATTATTTTTGTATATATTAGTAATATATGGACTAGTGATAGTTTGATTACAGAAATGTGCCATGTCTAGCTTAATAAAGTATCAATGTTATTTTTAATTAAATATCAAAGCTCTTTTATTATTTACTGTATTTAAAGAGAAAGTCCAAAAGGCTGTTTTGTGCCGTTCAAGCGGCGGGGTAGAACATTTACACCCACTCAACAATTCAAGTGGAGAACCTTTGGGTCTAGCGCCCTTCGGGTTTTTTATGAGCTAGGGATTGGAACTCGTAGAGCCCCTCACAAACTGGACCCCTTTGAAAGGTAGAAAAATAACTAAAACTGTCACGTTAGCAATTATTTACTGTTCTATTACAGAAACAAGGCGTTTGGTAACTTGGGATCTATTTACATTATTTTATAACAAATTGTGTTTATAACATACTCCTTACTCCTTAGGAGTATGCTTAATCTACGATGAAAGTTACTGCTGATAACGTAAGTTCTAACCGAAATGTCATCACAAAATATTAAATAAATATGCTTGATCCTGGGAACTCTATTGGAAAATCTACTTTTATTTTGGTTAATTTTAGGTCTTGGTTAATACTTCGTTCTTAAATATATTACATTATATTATAATAGAGGTATAAATTCTTCAACAAAAAATACACAGTATGACGTCTATGCAGTGAGGTGTGCCTCTATTTTTAAATTGAAAAGTACCTGAGTACGCAGGTTTGCTATGACGGGGGTATTTAAATATCATAAACTGACAAAAGAACACAGCTAGTAGAAGTAAATACGAATAAATGGCTGCTGAAATCTTGGGGATAAACTATTAACTTACTCAAATTACTCATATTATAGGAGAACGTTATATTTATTTGTAAAACCTAATATTAGTGTTTTAATCTATAAATTTCAAAATCCTTTGATAAATTGAATTAACTCATGTCAAACGGAGAGTACTTTAATTATTTAATCATAAAACATATAAATAGGATGATTTGTAAGTACTGTAGTGTTTTGTCATTCCCTTGTCATTACGAAACAATATTTTATCAACATCTCGCACTTTTCTAAAGGTAACTGTTGTCCAATGGACATTTTACAACTTTTAATAGTTAATTATTAAAAAACTGTTTTACGAATGTGATCCATTTTTAAACTGGAATCGTAAAGTGTACAGGAAAACAGTTGTGTAAAATTTGAAATCGATCCTTGCAGCCGTTTTCACGTTATTGCATTACGAACACACACACCCACACACTGACGAATCATTGTCTCTGCTAATACATCGATTACTTCCCTTCGTTCTGACATCAACTATGACAGCTGTGTGTGCTACATTCTGTTGTTAGCCCTTGGAACTCCTACAAATCAAGATTAGCTGTTTTAATTTTCATCAGCTCAAATGAATGTCCATAAGGAATAAGTGGTAACTTTGAAGCCCCGTGGGATAAATCCCTAAGGTTGAATCGGTATGAAAACACTTAAATTTCCCTATTTTAGAGCTAAAGAATCAATGTACTGTACCAATTTTCACCACTCTATCTTGCCGGAAGTTAAGTTTAGTTGAACTGGTTGCTGTAAGATGGTGCCACCAGAACGTTGGTAGATAAACAAGTAGCAAATCACCCAATAAATTATAATTTTGTGGTATTCAGTTGTTTATTTTTCGCAGTTAGCGGTGAAATTCTGGCCGATTATTGGTTTTGAAGAAGTATTAATGGAGATAAGGTATATATTACGAGTTGAGGTTTATCAATACTATTCTTGGGCTCAGCATTGCGCGCCGGGAACCGCTAGTAATGTAAAGACGTTTCTAGCTATTACATGAAAAAAATTAAATTTCTTCAATTTGGTAGGCCCGTATTACAAAGTTTAAATATCTTTACTTTTCAGCTGTGTACTTTTAGTGGTGCCATGTAAGGTTCCAATGTTTCCTAACAGCTTTGGAACTTTTTGTAAAATCTATATATTTAATTCCGTAAGCAAATCGGTCCTCACGAAATATCTCGAGCAAGGAAGAAGTTAAGTTAGGTTATGACGATTCACTTTAAAGCTTGAGGGCCAAGGACGGTAGGAAAAATATCAGAATTGTCAAAAATTACGTGGGCTACGCCCCACTTGACTTAAAAGATCCAACGAATTTCTTATGGAAATATCACTACAGTGTATTTATTAATAAGCGAAATGAACTAATGATTAGTTCCACTTACACAAAAACCACATGTTAGGGGTTTTAGCCTCTGTAAGCCACTAGTATGATTTTGAATCGTGTGTATAATATTAATAATGTTCAAAGGAATTTCTTGTGCAAACGAATCTAAACAATATGGTCAAAACAGAAGTAATTTTAATATATGTTTATTTGTTTAACACTTAGTTATCAGAATATGCTTTCTCACGGAGGACATTTAAAATGTGGGCAACTGTGGACATCTCTCACTTTTCTCTTCTCCGTTGTCACTATTTTAGTCTAAGTACTGAAGTAACCACCCATTCCGTGCAACGTTGAATGTTTGCTTTGGTAGTTTCTTCATAAGAGGGTATTATTTGAGGGTTGTAATGTAAAATGTGGTGTAACTTAAGAGGTTTCTTCTATAGCCCAACCGAAAGCCAATGGTATTAAGGCACTTGTCTCCTAATTCTAACACTGTATTGTGTCGGCAGGTGTACAAGGTCCTGAGGCGGGTCGACAAGGAGGACAAGTTTCGACTCTGCGTGAAGCAGCTCGCGATCGACTGGAAAGTTCCTCTGACCAGACTGACCGATGAACAGCTCAGGCCTTACCGACGGTATGTAAATGTAAACGTATTTTATTTAGATATCAGTCTTAAACTTTTTGTTTACATACTTTTACATGTAGGCCTGTACCATTGCAAATGCACTAGGAACGGTAATAGTTAGAAAGATCAGTCTACTAGCTAGCTTCTCACTTCTCATGTGAGACAACTTCAAACAACAAATACCTGACAGGTGTTTAATATAAGAGGCAGAGATTTTTTGGCTAAGCTTCTAGAAGGTAATATCTAGAGTCTTCACTCCGATATGTAATCCTTCCCTGTGAGTAACTGATGCCATGAAATGTCAAACTCTCGGTTTTGTTACAACGACACTTTACCCCTTAATATGTTCAGGAACGCAATCAAATATTTGTATTTGATAACAGCGGATCTTTTCACTAAAAATAGGATTTCATATATGAACTCAAACTGCTATCCATCAACTATTATTTGCTTTTAAATTAAAAATGTGCCACATAGACTAGATGGTTACAAATGCTATAATTGAAAAAAATTCACAATTTGTCATTATTCTGCCATAAAACTGAAGCTTATTTTAAACTTTCGTAGCATAGGCTTTGAACGAATGATCTGATATCGTTGTCTTGTGATTAATTTTAAATCATTAAAGACTTCTGTGCTTTGTTCACCGAAACAACCTTTACCCAGATGTGGCAAAGGTAAAAGAAAACAATAAAAATGCTGAAAGATTGTAAAATATGTTTTTTGATATACTTATTTAAAAAATAAGTGAATGTAGTAATGTCTATGTCGTGGGTTTGGCCATGTTGGAATTTGCACATTAAACATGTGTCCACATTTAGTACCCCTATCCAAACAACTAATGGATTACGAGTACATATCATTGATAAAGGCAATGATCTCTTAGCCTGCCCGTGGCAAAAAATGTACTTAAAACGTATACACCATATTGGATGTATTCCACCCTACTGTATGAGGGCCAAAGGTTAAAATGTTATTAGGATTTAATCCCTAAAAATCATTATCATTAAGATTAATTATCATTGAAGGTCAAAGAACCTTTCAGTCTGGCCATGACGTAAAATGGAACTAAATCTCCTTCCAACATATAGGATATATTTCCCATATTTAGAGCGAAAAGTTAGTGTTATTATTTAAAGGTTTCACCCCCTACAAATCTTAATTATACTATTACTCATATTCCCGGGCCAGCAAAAAGGGTAGCCCAGTCATTTTTTAAACATATTTTTAACTGCTATTTTTCTTGTGTGTTTTAGGGAGTACAATCTTGCAGATAGTCTCGAACTTTCAGCTACTGGGACTAGCAATGAACAAGAAGTTTGGGAGGTGTTGGACGAAAGTGGAAATGACGATGGCTCCACGGAAGGAATCTCACAGGACCATCAGATTGGAAATAAATCTTTCGAGATTGAAACTTTGCAGGATAACAGCTTGCAGGAAAATCTTTTAAACTCTGAAACCTCGCAAAGCATTTTACATGAAAAAAAATCTCTCCTAGAAAATAATGAAAAAAATAATCATATCAACTTAAAAGTGAGCACTGGAGACCCACAGTCGTCCCTACACAATAAATTGGAAGATACCAACTTGCAGAGATTCTCAAATGACAACGTTTTAAGAAATTCTTTGGATAATACAAGCATTAGCAATTTTACATTCGAAAACGGCTTGCCTCACAATAGCATCTCAGGTGGTAATGACACAAGATATAACTTATTGAGAGGCAAAACATCCAGTTCCAGCACTGAAGGTGTCATTTTGCAGGAGAATAGCTTGTCAAAGGATGAACCTTTCAATGACAATAATTCAAAGGCTAATTCCGTTGCTGATGTGTCAAGAGATGAAATAACCAAGCACAACACTGTAGGTGTTATTTTGAAGGAGAATAACTTGCCAAAGGATGAACCTTCCAATCAAAATAGTTCAAAGGCTAATTCTGAGTATGATGTGTCAAGACATGAAGCAATCAAGCACAGCACTGTAGGTGTTATTTTTCAGGAGACTAGCTTGTCAAAGGATGAACCTTTCGATTGCAATCGTTCAAAGGATAATTCCGTTGCTGATGTGTCAAGAGATGAAATAACCAAGCACAGCACTGTAGGTGTTATTTTGCAGGAGAATAGCTTGCCAACGGATGAACCTTTGAAATACAATGATTCAAAGGATAATTCCGTTGCTGATGTGTCAAGAGATGAAATAACCAAGCACAACACTGTAGGTGTTATTTTGCAGGAGAATAGCTTGCCAACGAATGAACCTTTGAAATACAATGATTCAAAGGATAATTCCGTTGCTGATGTGTCAAGAGATGAAATAACCAAGCACAGCACTGTAGGTGTTATTTTGCAGGAGAATAGCTTGCCAACGGATGAACCTTTGAAATACAATGATTCAAAGGATAATTCCGATGCTGATGTGTCAAGAGATGAAATAACCAAGCACAACACTGTAGGTGTTATTTTGGAGGAGAATAGCTTGCCAAAGGATGAACCTTCCAATAAAAATAATTCAAAGGCTAATTCTGAATATGATGTGTCAAGACATGAAGTAATCAAGCACAGCACTGTAGGTGTTATTTTTCAGGAGACTAGCTTGTCAAAGGATGAACCTTTGAAATACAATGATTCAAAGGATAATTCCGTTGCTGATGTGTCAAGTGATGAAATAACCAAGCACAACACTGTAGGTGTTATTTTGGAGGAGAATAACTTGCCAAAGGATGAACCTTCCAATAAAAATAATTCAAAGGGTAATTCTGAATATGATGTGACAAGACATGAAGTAATCAAGCTCAGCACTGTAGGTGTTATTTTTCAGGAGACTAGCTTGTCAAAGAATGAACCTTTCGATTGCAGTGGTTCAAAGGATAATTCCGTTGCTGATGTGTCAAGAGATGAAATAATCAAGCACAGCACTGTAGGTGTTATTTTGGAGGAGAATAACTTGTCAAAGGATGATCCTTTCAATGTCAATAATTCTGAGGATAATCCCTTAGCTGATGTGCCAAGAGATGAAATAAACAAACACAGCATTGTTGGTGTTATTTTGGAGGAGAATAACTTGCAAAAGGGTGATCCTTTCAATGTGTATAATTCAAAGAACAATTCCGTAGATTATGTGCCAAGAGATGAAATAATCAAGCACAGCACTGTAGGTGTTATTTTGGAGGAGAATAACTTGTCAAAGAATAATCCTTTCAGTGACAATAATACAAAGGATAATTCCGTGGCTGACTTGCCACGAGATGAAACAATCAAGCACAGCACAGAAGGTGTTAATTTGGAGGAGAATAACTTATCAAACGATGATCCTTTCAATTACAATAATTCAAAGGATAATTCCGTAGCTGATGTGCCAAGAGATGAAATAATAAAGCATAACAGTTTATCTCATGAACTACAAAACGAGAGTGCTATACTTATTAAGTGGGACAATGACTCTTTAAACAAATCTAAAAATAATTATATTGGATATAGCTTAAGTAGAAGTGAAGGCATATCTTTGGTCAGCGGTACCTCAAAAAATATCGATTGCCAAGAAGAAGACCTAGAAGAAGAGAAAAGACCACAATATGAACTCTGTTATAGCGATGACAGTGGTGATTTTGAAAGTGCAGCAAGAGGACTCACAGAGGCTTTAGAATTGAGTGAGAACGATGTTACTTCTATTGAAAGAAAATCTATAACAACAAATACCAGTACTGCTTATGTATTGATTAAGGAAGAATCTAAGGAACTGCACCAACGTCCTCCTCCAAAAGAAATTGATGACAATATTGAACATATTGGAAGTGAGGGTATTCAATCTAAAAAAGAAGCCATTTATACAAATATTGAGTACTCTAACTGTAGAGACTATAGTGCGAAGCAGGAAAGCAATGAATCTTTATACAATATAACAAGACAAGAGTTTCCTGTCAACCATCAACATGAAAACCCTGATGAAGACAAAACTTGTACTAGAAATACGTGCCTACAATTTGCAAATCCCTCTAATGAAAGCAAAAATGCAATTCAGGTTAAAGAAGGAAAAAAGGATAAGCCTGAAATTATAAGTCCACCTATTGTTAAATCTGTATCATCGAAAGAATTTAATTTAGTTTCAGTATCAAATATATATTGTAAACAACCTGTTTCTGATGGTAAAGTCAAGTCTGCTGAAAAAAACACAAATCGTTTACAACATTCACTACATGAAAAGAATATGGTTAGTGGTAATGTTGTTGAATCAGCTGAGACAGTAGAGGAGGACATAATTAAAAGAGATCACTGCTTTTGTAGTTCCAAACAATCTGTTAACACTAAACTGGAGATGTGTCAAGTAGAAATAAAATATATCAATCCTAAGGAGGGAACTAATTTACCATCGAAAACTGAGGAATACAAAATTAATACTTTGCAAGCTTGCATTGCAAAAGAAGCTAAAGATGCTCTTTACAAAACTAGTCTTAAGAAAGATAAGGGGAACAAAATAAATATATTGGATACTAATAAAGAAAGAAACCTTTCATTTTATGAAAAACTTGTAGTGCAAAATTGGTGGACCAAGTACAAATTTACTTTTAAGAATGAAAAAATGTGTTCTTTCTTGCATTATCCAAAAGGTATTCTCGATTACGACAGCGAAACCTGGCCTGACATTTCTAACGAACTCAATGGAAAGCCAGATGAACCTGAGAAAGCACACATCAATTCCCTGTTGAGCGAATTGGAAAATTTAGATCGGGAGAAAAATATAATTTCTACTTTGCAAGAAAGCTCCCCAGAGAGTGAATTAGAAGCCTCAGAAGAAATATCAGATGATGAAAATATGCCTCCAGCACATGACAAGCAGGCAACAACTAATGTTTTGGCTTCAAAACTTGTTCACCCCACAGAAACAAACTCAGATATTGCAATTTTGAATATTATGATTCAGCCCAAACATATTAATGTATCCAACCCCGCAGAAAATGGAACACCTCTTCAAGACATTGTGTTACCAATACAGCCTCCGCTTCCATCATATCCTCCACCGAGAACGCCATCTCCACCACATCACCCACCTATATCTTTGGAAACTCTTCCCCCGGCTTCACCACCTTGCTCTCCATCATCGTTGTCAATGCCACACAATGAACTGTCTCAAGAAAAACAATCCAATTTTCTCTCTAACATTCCTCTCCCTGCCTCAGCTCCAGCTGTATCTACATTAGAAAAACAGCAGTTGTCACCATTAAGTTTCAAAACTTGCGAACCACAGAAAATCTCAGGACCATTATCATCAAGTTTAACCCCCACTTTAGATAAGAGGCCTTATTCAAAACATCTTCAGTATTCATCTCCACCCTCAGTATCTGAATCAGAGCTCTTCGACTTGCCATCCAAACAAAAAATGTTATCTTTATTTTCACCAAAAACAAAATCAACTTTTCCTTTGTTTAGTTCTGAATCACAGGAAGTTGTAGTTCAAGTGCTGTCACTCCAAGATACACCAAAAGGCAAACCTTCATCATCTTCATGTAACAAGGAGTCAAGAAAATCAGGAATATTTTTAGATTTTCCACTTCCCAGACAAGTATTGCCAATGCCAAATTCATCTTTACTGAATAGTATAAAACCGTCATCAACATCATCATCACTCGAATCAGTTAAACCCCCCTCACTCTCAGCAACAGAATCTTCATCATCAAGCCATCAATATCTTCAGGGTTTAAAAGAAGGAAATATAACAGACTCAGTTACACCACAAAAACCATCAGAGACAAATGTAACAACACAAGAAAAAAATTCACATGTGTGTAACAGAAACAATTTTATTTTATGCAGAAATACCTTAAAACAGAAGAACCTCTACGTTTTAAAATGCTGGAAATTGAAAAATAAGTGTGCCATTATAAAACAAAGTTCAAAGAAATCCACAATCAACAAGTCTTACATATGCAAACATTTTAAGATTAAAAAGAAAACAACTAAGGTATTACAGAATAATTGCCTGCTCTCTAGTATAAAGGAAAACTTAGTTCCTCCAAAGCAAAATGTTAACGTTGTGAAGAATAATCATTTAAAAGAACAGTCTTTAAATGAGATGGATAATGCAGACGGCACACATCTACCAGTTGGTAAAGTAAACGATGCATCCAATGAAAGCAACCTCGCATTAGTTATAAAGGGAGAGGTTTCCTCAGATATGACAAATTGCTTTTCATTTTCTAACTTGTCTTTCACTAGTGAAAAATCTTACAGTGATCAACTTATACCAGGAACGGTAGTTACAATCGAGAAAGAAGAAACCTCTTTTGAATGCTCTAATGAGGATTGTTTTGCTACAGTAGAAACTGCGGATATGCCTCTTGAAAATTCTGAAGATATTTCTAAAAGTCCAGAAGAAAATAAAAAAGTGTGCATGCTCCCAACTATAGTATCTGTTTTATCAGGAATAAAATCTTCTCAAAGCACAGAATTGTCAGAAGAAGGTGAATTTGAAAATGAAGAAAACAAATTTAGACAGTTTGTTGATGAATCCATACCTGGAGATCCAATAGCTTGTAAATATGTTGAAGATGAAGAGAACATCGAAATATCATTTGAGCCAATTGGACATAATTCAACCAACCCTGATTTAAAAGTCGAAAGTACTATTTTGTCAACAGAACCTGTCTCAGAAAAGTCTTCTATGTTGGAATTAAATCCCAACATAATTAATGAAAACTACCTTTTGAGTGATTTACAAGTATCATCATCAGATGATGAAAGTGAAGAGGAGTGCTATATTAGACCAAGGATAATTAATGGCTTTGGGGATCCTTTTATAATACCGCGGTCTCAAGAGGAAAATTGTTTGGCCTCTACAAGGGATAATGCTACACCACCAAACTTAATTAATAAAGAATACCTAAAATTATTCCAGGATCATGATCAACTATCAAACACTTTGCCAGAAGAATGTACATTTAATAAACTCGAAGATGGAAAGGAAGTTTCTTCAAAATTACTGAGTCACAATTTGCAAGAAAGAAATAAGTCTCCTAAAAGTAGTGTTCCTGTTAGTTTTGAAACCAAATCCATTAAAAATCAAACGCTCGGCACATTGAAAAACTCCACAAATCCAATTAAAGATAAGAGTACATCAAAAGTTAGTAAGCAAATTAAAAACAAAAGGACCCATGTGAATGAAAGGAAAAGCCCTTTAAAGCCTAAAAACCAAGTTGAGACACCTAAGAATGGTATCGAGAAAAGGACAAAAAAATCAAGTAGTTATAAAAATATAAAACTCTGTGAGAATGTAGATAAAATAAAAGAAATAAATGCACATAAACTGAAAACATCAAAATCCATGAATAAAATGAAGATGGCTGAAGACAAAAAAAGGTCTCAGGATATTATAGGGAACACTACTGCAAAAAAGGATCCAGATATTTTAAAAAATAGGCATGACAAAACTAGAAGTTCAAAACACAAAAATACTTTAAAAACTGATTCTTATGTTCCATTAAACACAGATGATAATGATGTGGCAATGAAGGTCAGTGTGGATACCAACTTCAAAAACAAACAGAAGATCACGGAAAATGGGTTTCCCTCAAATTTGACAACGCAAAAAGAAAAGGCATCATATCAGCCTTCCAATATACGAAAAAGATTAACAAGTGAGGTTGAAAATATCATTCCGATAAAAAAAGATACAACCCCAAAATCACAAATTCCAATCAAAAATATAAAAACCTCATCGAAAAAAACATACTCTCTTCCAGAAGAACAATCTGTAAAAAGTTTTAATCCTGTAGTAGATTCCATAGTTAAAGACATGGATGCATCCCCACCTCCAAAATCACTAGTAATTAAAGAATCTGAAACACAGAAGTATGTCGCTCAACCCTATTGGTGCAATCACAGTTTAACTCTTGCTGGTCATAGTTCTATGAATACCAGGGATGTTAGGGAGTCTCCGTTTAGAAATAATGATTTGAATAATCAACAAAAATCCACACCCTCTAGTGGTCATTCTGTAAGTAAACGTCTAGTAGAGGGAAACATAGACTCAAAAAATACGCTAAAAAGAAGTATCAGCCTGAACTCAGATGTTATTGATAAGAAAGAGAAAATTAGGAACCTTCCTTTCAAACCAAAGAAACCCATATCCTTTTTAAAAGGATTTATAGGTCTAAATAAAACCCCACAAAAGGCTGAAAAAAGCTCTGACAGTTTAAAAAATGCTCATTCCATTAAATATTCAATGCAAAATGGAGAGCAAATTAAAACCCAAGAAATCCTTAAATCATCACAGAGTGTATGTAATTCAAATAGTGTGGAAAATAGGAAAATCAGAGAATCCCTACCATCAATGCCTTTAATTGAATTTGAAAGCAGATTAGATAGTTCATCTGAAAAACCAGGAGATATTTTGTGTAAAACCGTTACCGCTTACAGAATGTCAACTGCCATTGGCATGTTAACAAATGTTCCAACATTTGTAACTTCGTACATAGATACAAAGAAACCAAGTATTAAAGTGTCGATTCCAATATCTCACTTTATTTCCCTGTATGGGGAACTCGCAGGAGATTCGACACATTCTAATAAAAATAAAATGGAAAAACACGCTGAAGGGAATCTCAGTCACAATCACCGCAGAATCCCCAATAAAATGGGAACTAAAATAAAAATGTCTGCTGTTAAGGCAAAGAGTAAGGCCTTGAAAAATATTTCTCCTAAAGAAATATTATATTCACAGAGGAATATTCATTTAAATAAAGTCCAAAGAAATGAGGTGACCAAGGAAAGACCTATTCCAATGAAAAGTGAGCAAAAATCTGATAAAGAAATATTATATTCACAGAGGAATATTCATTTAAATAAAGTCCAAAGCAATGAGGTGACGAAGGAAAGACCTATTCCAATGAAAAGTGATCAAAACTCAAAGGATAATGCCATAAATAGCAGCGGTTCAGCTAGAAGTTATGAAGATAAGGTTGATGGTTCAAATGTTCTAGTGGTATCAGGCCAAAGGTTACAGTCAAAAACAATTGGAGACAAGTCAATCCAACATTCTAGTTGTTGTTTGAAACGACGCTCAACTGAACCACAAAGTGAATGTCCAACTAAGCAAAATAAATTAGGTTTTGATCATGTGGAGCCTTATGATGTAGACTTTAACCGAGATTTAAAAATATCTAGTGTTCAAGCATCATGTTCGGGCAAAGAAAAAGGAAAAGACTTTACCACAGCTAAAACGAGTTTTTCAGGAAGTAGCCCTGTTTTTGATGACTTGGCTGTACTGACGAAGTGTAATGTCAGAGAGGCAAATCTAACCAACTCTGATCGGTGTGAGCAGTTACAAACATCCATTCCACATTCACCTCCTCTCGATGAAGTTAGTCTTAAGATTCTCAAAGATCTTGCAAACATTAACAATCTGCAAATATCAATGCCACAAAAAAACTTAAGTGATCTTAATGTGACTCCTTGTGAAACATCAAAATTTGATGGAGAAATCAGTATGAAGGGCTCTTTGATATTAAGAGTTAAGCATCCAAGTTTGATACAGACCAATACTAATGTAGACATGGAACCTCAGCCACTGCCAAAGCGCCGTATCAGTGTTATAAGTCCTGAAGCTCTTTCAAGCGGAGTTCAATCAAATAATCAAGAAAGTTTTAAAAGGCACACTTGGTACATGGAACCAGAAAATGTATCCACTAATGTATCTTCATTACCAAGTCAAGATCTGAAAGTTAATAACTGTAATACGACATCTCTGTTTTGTAATTTGTTAGAGGAACCAAGTAAAACAACTGAATTGATAAATATGTTTCAAATGTCAGTACAAATTGGAAAGAAGGAATATGAACGAATGCATGATGTAATTAGATGCATTGAATTAGATTACAAGCAGAAACAAGATGTCATTGAGAGTGTGAAAAAGCTCCAATCAAGAGATGTGGTCAAACAAGAAATCAAAAGAGCTACAGATGAGTACGAAAATAAGTTAGCTGAAAGGGGGTCATTTTTCCGCAAAACATTTTCTGATCTCTTAGATCATTTCAAAGGTGCAACTGATTATGTATATTTGTCATTTTATGTTTTTCTGTCGCAAAAGGTTGTGTACCTATGCAGTGAAACAGCTTTAAAAGACAGCTTGTTGGGCCTCTTAAAAAGCTGGATTCGAAATGACCACAATAAACATGTTTTCGACCAGAGTGATAATGCTTTTAGTAACGACTGTGAAATTATACTAAAAATATTGAGACAAATTGAAAACTTTCCTTATCTACTGTCAGGAGTTAACACTTCAATAATAAATCAATCCCCAAGAAATAGAAGAGAGGATCAACTTTTTGATTTTTCATTAAAAGAAAATAGTTCTCAAGAGAATGACACAAATTTGCACATTACAACAAATACCAACAAAGATACTGTTGAACCTACTGAGTTGGATTTTCCTTTAGGTAACAGCTTGGTAAATGATTTGTCAGATCCTCACCATTTACCATCTGAAGAGAATCTTCAAACTTGTATACA
This sequence comes from Allygus modestus, assembly GCA_963675035.1. Classification (NCBI taxonomy): domain Eukaryota; kingdom Metazoa; phylum Arthropoda; class Insecta; order Hemiptera; family Cicadellidae; genus Allygus; species Allygus modestus. Next base: position 333,857,459 of record OY776111.1, read on the forward strand.
AAGCCGACCATCTCTTGAGAGTGTAAGGCAAAGTACTAATCTCCAGCCAGCAGAATTCTCACTACCTTTAAGTGAATTTTCTACCACAATTGAACCTAGGACTACAAAATCAGCAAATGTTACATATGGGAACACTATACTGAAACAAAACCAGATTTTATCTTCAAATTTCAACGAACCTTCTGAAAACAGAGAGTTACAAAAACTACCAAATTTAGAAGTTCCCATGCTTGCTGAATTAAGAACTGCAGCCATGACTACAAACCAAAAACAATATACATGTACTAATACTGTCGAAAATGAATCAATCATAAGTTCCCAAGAACTTATTCAACAAGAAAACACTCAATCTGGTGTTCCTAACAAAACTTCACAATATACAAATAACACACACGATTTTCTAAAGAATAGTCTTCAACCTCAGTCTCTCGCTCAGCCAGTTTTTCAAAATAGCAATGTTTTATGCAATGAAGATTCTGACCGTCACAAACAAACCCAGGGATTATCAAATGTGTGGAATAACGCCAATGTCAATGTTGCTTATGGGCCCAACAACAATCTTTCCCAAATGGCATTAAGAGATAATATCAATTCAAAAAACCATAATCTCAGACAACAAATACAACATGAAACACCTGTAACAAACTATTCATTATCAAATCCGTTAGTTTCTCAAACCAATAACACAATTGATAAATATCAAAGCATGCGTCGAGGAAAAGAACAGTCTCATATTACTAATCACGCCACAAACTTACTGCACAGGGGATACGATGTAATACCTTCAACCGGACCTGATGTGGCCAGACAAATATTTGTTAGGAATGTTTCTTCTCTGTCTAGCTTAACTTCTGCTCAAAATATAGGGCCATACAATTGTGGTGTTCAATCTGGAATATCTCAGCCTTTGATGGCTTCATCAGTGTACCCTGTTTATCCTCAATCGCAAACTGTACAAGGCATACAGATGCAACAACACCCAAATAATAATTTTAACCAAAACACTGAAATTGGAGATCGAGCACAGATATGCCAAACTCAATTTTCTTATCAGGACTATCAACCTACTAGTCCCAGGACAGGCCAAATATTACAACCTGTAAGTAATTATTACCCAGTTCAGCCATCTCAACATCAAGCAGCCCAATATGTATGGGGGGGAAATGCCACTCAGCAATTGGGCCAAGAAAAGCACAACCTTGCACAAGGGAAAATCACAAATAATGTTTTTCCTAATGAAGTGACAAATCCCCAACCTTTGCAATATTTATCAAATAACAATCCAAACTGCAGTCAATCTCGTAATCTAAAAATACACCAACCAATCAATCCACAACAAATGCATTTTACAAATAATAATCAAAGACAAGTAGGTCAGCAAATGTCATGGCAACAAAAGTATCAATCGGGATTTGAAAACCAATTCAATCCAAATACAGATACAAGCCAATTTGGTAATATGATTCAAGACATGTTGACAAGTATACCTCATACAAGCCAAACATCCTCTCAAATCATGCAAAATATTGGACAGAATGTACAGCAGCATGTGTTGCCTAGAAGGTTTAGTAATGATGGCATATCAACGGAACCAATAAAACAACCTTTGAACCAGTTATTTCTTGACCTAGACACTTCAAAAAGACAATACCATTATCAGCAAATGACCATTGGTAACACGATTCCTGACAGTAGAAGATCCAGTATTGAAACGACACAACCATCACAACAGACAAGTACTCAATTTATTCCTCCATACTCATCTTTAAATCAACACCTTGATACTCCGGTATTTTCTGTGGGTGATATCCAACAAAATATCATGAACCACCCACAAAGAGAAGAAGTACGTTGTAATGTTCCGGTGAATCCAAATATGGTACAAACGAGTTCTGATCATGTCCAAAGCAGAAGAAAATCCACTGAACTGTCAGAGCCAACAGAATTTAATAGTATAACCGAGGCAGATCTGGACAAGCTGTTTAGTCTGATTGACAGCGAAAAAATTATGGAACTGATGGAAAGTGCTAAAATTAAGGATAACAACGCTGATCAACAAAATGAAAACATGAATTTATCAAATCCAAACAATGCATCAACAAACATACAAACATCCTTAAGTTATGATGGTACAAAACAGACAGCTTTACTTAATATTGATAAGAACTTGGAGATTATTGCTAAAATGCCTGACGGTGACTTGAATTTTAATAGTGTAAATATTACAAAAGAGCAGTTATTAAAATTTGTCTACATTTGTAGAGAACACGTATATTTTGAAGGTTTAAGGGAGGATCAAGAAACAACCTTTATCGGCCAGTACACAACAGCAGATGGACGGGTTTTTAGTCAAGAAGAATTAATATATTTGATGAGGGGAGTGATAGCCATGAATGCTCAGAAAATATTGAAGATAAAGATTGCAAAGGAACTTAGGAATAATAGAACAAAAGGACTTTTGATTCAAACATTAAAACTTACAGCTTTTAAAGATGTTTCCAGCTATTTAAGAATTATAGATATCTTGAAAGGATTAGCTAAAGATAATGACAAAGATGCTCAACAGGCTGTTCAAGAAATAGTAGACATCTTGAGACTCTTCAGGCAACCGGAACAGGTAATAACATACGGTTCTTAAATATTTAGTTAAGGATACTCGAAATATCACAAAACCAGCAAAACAGCAAAGTATTAGTCATATTGAGTATTTTGTGATAGGCGCATGAAATTTATAACGATACCTTTTCAAACTGTTTTAATAAAATATAAATGTATATATTTTGGGAAAACTTTTTTACTACTCAAAGGCAGAGAATAGGGGAACTGTATCCAATTAATTGTTATATGACATTTTTCTATCATCATTGTAATTATCTTAAAAAGTTTCAGCATTTTTCATTTATGGATTAGTGTTGTTGACTTCCATCAACATTTTCCATCTTCAGGAACAAACATTGTCATCAGTACCTCACAATCAAACTGTGTGATCTGTGATCTCTCAGCTTTGGCAGCCAACAATACAATGTTAAGTTGTTCTTCCTAGAGTCATCATAGCAATGTCTTTGGAAATATAAGTTCTGTTATAAATATTTGTCTTTTTAAAAATTAGGCTTTGAGCAAAAGTAAAAACAAATTTACTAGCAAAATTTTCCTAAGAAATAGTGTTATTAAGAGTTTTTTCTATGATAAAGATATCGGTAATATTAAAAAAGGCGATTTACCTGGCTTACAGACCCACCGATGCGCATTTGGCATGGTGGGTGACCTACATGAAGCAGGAATTTGACAATGTACATGGTACATAAACTGATGTTGTATTTGTTATGGCAGAGTGTCTAAAGTTACAATTTAAAATTTGGATAGCCTTTCAATATCCAGTGGCCAGATTCCACTTCCATAAATCCAAACATCTGGTTCTCTATATCAATGACATTGTTATTGAGTCCTCCAAACTAGATTAAACGTTTTTCGTCCCAAGACGCAAGTAAATTGTTTTTGGCTTGTTAACACTGTGACTTACTCTCCTATCTTGTAGTGATTTGCTGCTTCTTGTTAACGACTGAGTTTAATGTAATTTTCCCAGTTCAGACCCTTCAAATATCAATGGGGATCACTATACTGTTAATCTTTTCCTTGGCCAAGATGGAATTTGAATCACACTTGACACCTTGATGATTTATAATATCTTTTTTACTGTCTTTGACACATTTCTTTCCATGTACTTAACCATTTGATCAATATCATGCACTTTTATTCCTCTTCAGAAAATGGTTTGAAAAGATTCCTAGTTTGTTTGTTTTTGTGTTTAGACAAACCTTTAAAGATGTGCTGGAAGGATGATTATAGGCTATTCTTAAAGAGGGTATTAGACACATCAACTTGTACATCAACAAATCCATGTCAACAAGTAGAACAACATGTAGTTTATAATAGGGCCCGTGGACCAGCAACATTTTGACGTCATGGAGTTTCAGTTTGATATTTTTACCAACATTTTCCACTTGAAGAAAACTATACTTTGCTTCACACATCATACGTTTTAAGTATGGGTTGGTTCATAATAATAACCAGGAGTAACACTTTTAAATATGTTAATTTTGCAAAAAATCCTAATTTTTTCAATATTAATTGTAATATTAACAATAAGTACAATACAAAACACAAGAAAACTAACAATATTATCACTCTTTAATTGGAAGTACTTCATCGAGAAGGTTAAAACCGTATTACTGTTTGGAACTCACAAAGCAGAAAACACCAACAAATTCCGCAAAATATATACAATCACCCTGCCTGACGTCGTCGTAGTCATCTTTTTTAAACAAGAATTTTCAGTGGTGGAAAATCCGAATCGATGAAATATACCACACATAACACAATAAGCACAGTATCCACAACCTCCACATAGTCAGACATTCAGTGAACTCAAATTTTAGGTGTAATGTGCATTCACACACCAAATTTATCGGCCCAAAACCCCTCCACCTGCCACACAAATGAGGTTATGCTTATGCATCTTGACCTCTCTGGTACTGGTACATGAACAATTTCAAGTTGACGTATATTAGTTACATGTATGTGGAGAAACAAGAGTATCACTTACTTGAGACATTTAGACCTCATGAAAATTCACTACTGTAATAGCGTGTAAGAAAACTAATGATTTTATTGTACAAATTTGACTTTATTATTGTTTTTTAAATAACATTCCACTGCATACTGGTCATCGTGGATGTTCTGGACCACTCTAGTTCTTAGTTAAACCTGGGCATTCACAAACATTTGTAACAGTGACGGGAGGTAAAGTTACCACATTTGTTTGACACAACAGATCCCCTTTCCAAGTATTATTAATTTTCACATTAATACAAGCAGCATTTTCAAGGTATTTAAAAGTTTAATGATTTCACTGTCCCATCATATATGGTGTCACATCAGAACCACAAGTGAATCAAATAAATTTGTTTATTCAGAAGAAACAAACTTATTGTCAACTATCTCTTTCAGCTATGTGTGACTTGAAATATTTGGTTTTGCTTTTTTCTTTAGATTATAAACCCTTTTATGACTGTTGTTTTCACATTTATAATTGAATACTTAACTAAAATCTACATTTTCCATATTAACGTTACAATTTGTATGCATTTAATAGCTATTCAGTTTTGCTTTATTCCCGTGACTTAAAAACATTGAAGTTTCTGATAGGTAAATAAGAATCATCATCACCTCTCAACTGCCTAGGTTTCTCAATTCCCATCACTAGATTTTTAACAAATTCTATGGTCACAATTCAAGGATTACTACTGTACAAATTACCCGTTACTATGATATCTGATTGTTAATTTGAAGGCCTCATGCTAGAGATCAACTGATTAACTGCTTCCAAACAATCAATTTCTATATTTTTAATTCTACTAGCAGAAGTTTATGCTTCTCAAATTTAGCCAAATATTGCAACATGGAAAACTCCCCATTATATTCCGGGTTTCTTGATTCTCTCTGAACTTTTACCTGAATCATGATTATAGTCTTGGAATACGTGTTATAAATAATCTAAAGCTTTGTAAAATCATTAGCTTTACAATTCCCAGGGCATCGCTGCCTAAGCTCTGCACAGTTAAAAAAATCCTTGCCTTTAATCCATATTCTAGAATCCTTACTACTTTTTAACATCTACAGGTTCTCCTGATTCCAATACATACTTCCTGTTTCATGTGTTTTCTAGAATAAGTTTTAATGAATATTCCCAGTAAACAATTATACCATTAGACCAAATCATTGCCTGTTATGGATAAACTTTAAAGGGCAATACAGCAAAGCCTTGAGAAATTTTGGGTATTTTCTGAATTTTGAGTTATCGAACATTTTGATATAGAATGTAGTAGGTTTTTGTCACGATAACACCTTCACATTTGTTACAGCGGATTTACATGCATTAAAAATATAACAAATTCTTTTAATTTCATCTCATCAAAATGTTTACAATACTTAGAACTTATATAGTTTTTTGTGTGTTTAACAGAGTTTTTTGCTCCTTTCAGATTGTTTCAAGCAACCCAGTGATAGTAATTGATGACTGAATCTCAGATATATAGAAGAGAGAAGTACGCCGACCTTATACAACTTTCTCTGTGTGCCATTAAAGTGCCTTGTCTAGTGTGATAGTGGTTAAGACAGAAAAATACAAAATGGTGTATTAATTTTAAGAAATCTATGTGGTATTTGTATAAGTTAAGATTATTCTTGTAATAATGTGTATGTACTTAATTCATTTTTGTTGCAATACGCTTATACCAAATGTATTATGTAATTTCTTGGGGTGTAAATAATATTTTTAATGTTAACAATTTTGTTACTCTGTTGCTCTATTGACAGTTTACTTATGTTTATATAAAGTTTACCTAAAATATTCTATATTTGTTAATAATAAAATAAGTTTTCTTAGCAATTGGCTAAGTAAAATATTTTATTTTATTTCTTACTGATTTAAATGTACTTTAGTTGAACTCATGAGATTAGTTCTTTTGGTTAACGTCAGTGAACAGACTTTTAATTTAAAACTCTTTATTGTGATAACATTCCGTTTTCCTTATACACTATGTAAATCTGTTTTACATAAATACAAGTTTTTTTTATATGAATAAAAATTGTATATATATACTGGGAAGCTTGTGTAACTATGCAAAGTAAATTTATTTTTTTACATTCCTTTGTTTTCAAAAATGAGTCAATTCGAACCTAAATACTAAAATACATCAGGTTATCTTATTATTTTATAATTTATGGTTTACAAGTTTCCCTCACCACTTCAAGTAGTTAATCAATATTGTAACTAGTACTTTGACAACTTTTGTATTGCCCATTACATTGTTTGGAGAGGATTAGGGCTTGCAGCAAAAAGAAAGTATGGAGCAGTGCTTGCCAGGTTTTAAAGGGTGTCAAAACGACATTTGTTTCCAGTGGTAATTATTTGCCCACTCAAGAAAACTCTTTTATTTTAATAACAGTTTTGAATTTAATATTGTTATCAGCTAGTCATTATAGTTATTTAAGCTGCAATAGTTTAAGTTGGGTATCTGTCTGTATGCAGTCCTAACATTATTATTCCACTAAATTTGTATTATTATTAATATGTAGGAGTGATTTATTAATTGGTGTTAATTCAACTGATTTTTAGGACGGAAAAATTGTCAATTATCACAACTGATTAATTATTAGTTTTAATTTACAAATGTACCACCGGTAATTTTGATATATAAGTACAAGTATGTTTCATATTGAAATATGTAAAATTTGTATATATAGGTAACTGTAATTTGATGTTATGAGTTTTGTTACAATTTTTGTATTAAACAATTTTAATATATTTTTTGAATGTGTATTTATCCTTTGGAAACTATAGGCAGTTATAAATAACTAGCTGTTCCCGCAGTCTTCGCCCCGCTAATAATTTGTAAAAACTATGACAGTTGTGTGTGCTGCATTGCATTCTGTGGTTAGCCCGTGGAACTACTATGAATCAAGATTAGCTGTTTGTATTTTCTTTAGCTCAAACAAAATTGAATGTCCATAGGGAATACCCTTCATAGGAACTTTGTCGGGTTGTCTGGCGGAGCCCTAAGGTCAGATCAGGAAGAAAACCATTTAGTTTTCCTATTTTATGCCTAAAGAATCAGTGTACAAAATTTCAGCTCTCTACCTACATGGGAAGGTGGAGAATTAGTGATGAGTGAGTCAGTCAGGCAGGGCTTTGCCTTTTGTAGGTATAGATAACTGTGAAGCAAAATTTAATTTAATTCTAATTTTGCAAAACAAATTACAATTCAGTCCTTCTTAAATTATAAAATAAGTAATGTTGGTATATTACTGACACAATTTTGTACAAAAAACCTATTTTTTTAGGCATTTACAAAAGATAGTACCCTCATCTGGATCATAAATGTTGATGATATTTGTAAAAAAATACATTTAGTATAATTTGGGATTACACGTCTATCTCCACTGTGTAGTAAACAAACCGTAATAACGTGTACATTCACGAATTGCCTTTTAAATTTAAATTTATGAAGGTACAAGTAGATTAAACTTAATAGAATTTTACATTTACAAAAAAAGTCATCATATTCATACTAAATCTTGAAAAAAGTGAAACAAGTGGGTGCTTCAGTAGCCACTAAGGCATTCACTGACTACACGTTATACGGAACTTTAGAATGTCCAAAGACATCATTACGATTATTTGCGAGTCGTTGAACAGTTTGTCCGACAGCAAGTTTTCTCACAATATAAACAATCATACCAAGATTTTGTTTTGAGTGAGACTATTTCATTTTATCTTTATATTATTATTATTATATTTTTTATTTCATGTCAGTTGCTCATGGTCTGGTAGCATCTCCTTTCCATGTACAAAATAATTGGCTTTTCAAGCAAATTCTGGTATACAGCAGATAAACATAGTTGAAGTGATTCAAGGATTTCTTCACATGAGAATAAGCAACCAATTTCTAATTTATACATTACTTACTATAGGGAAGTAACAAATATATTCATTATGTGCCCCAATTTCGTAGGTTACTTTTAAATAAAACAACCCTACCATTCTGCAGATTTCGGTTACTTGCTTCATCAGAAGACTTCAACCCCGTTTCTTTAACAACAGCGTCCGTGTCTCACCTTTTAACCTTTTTATTTTTATCACAAATGGCATAAACCCGACACTTGAAATATCTTTTGAAAAAAAAATTAGTAATGACAGTACACTTTCCTAGCCATATGAGGAAACCAATATAAACTAAATTATTTTAATTTTAACAATAATTACGTAATTATCTAACAATGTTTTTCAGGAACATATATAATAACTTTATAGTCTATCTTTTATAACTATATATCCTTTAAGGCTAAAATATCTATTTTTAATAATAATAATAATAAACTTCATGATTACTGTAGGACAATACATATATTACATAGCATGCGTCAGTGATATACAGAGTTGAGTATAAGTAAAATGAAGAATGTACAAGTTAATGTCTGAAGTTGCAAAAGAAAACAGAAATAAAGCAACAGCCAGATAAAAAGCAAACATATTCTCACAACAACAAATGTGTTAAAGCCTCAACCTGATGCTTCCCCCGATGTGTAATCCATAAACTCGCCCACCGAGTTAAACACATTCGACACTAAAAAGCGTCTCAATTTTGATTCTCAATTTTCGAATCTGATGCCCTCCGGGATCCTATTCAGAATGGAAACATCCGCCTGAGAGGGCGCCGTGCCATAGAAGCCAACCTGTGCTGTACTTGTCTGTACACATTTCTAGATCTTGTTTTGTAACTATGTACATCTCTGCCCTGAATCGGGTTGCTTTTGAATTTGCAGAAAAGCGCAGTTTCTAGAATGTACAGCTCAGACAGAGGTAGCAATCATAGTCCCCGGAAGGCATTTCGGCACGCCTCTCTAAATTTGAGTTTTGCTATGATTCGAATGGCTTTTTTTCTGAAGAACAAAGAGACGGTTGAAATTTTTCTGTGAGCAACCACTCCACAGAGGAATACTATGTGACAAATGACATTGAATTTGACTATAGTAATCCATGAGCAATAACTCAGTGGGACAGTGTTTTGAAAGTCTTCTGAGCAGGTATATTGCTGAAGAGACCTTTTTACAAACACTGTCAATATGATCAGTCCACGTCAGCTCATTGTCAAAGAGCATTCCAAGGAATTTTCGATGACAGTGTCATCTATCATTGCAGTCGGAAAACCACCAAAAAACATGAATAATCCAAATTTTTCAAAAACGGCTCTAACGATTTTGATTGAACTTTAGTCGTTTGTAGAACTTTAGTTTTCCAACAAAATGACACCACCCGCATTTCTGTAAAAATTCGGGTTCAGAAATTACAGGACTTAAAACATCAAAAATTCAGTTTTTTGGATTTTACATAACAAAAAATAAATATTAAAAAATATTACTATTCACCATTAAAAAGAGCTCAAAAAACTAAATAATTTAGTATTTTGAATTACTATTCTACGATTGGTGGTTGCGGAGAAAATTGAAATTTTCATTTTGCGGTAAACGCAGTACGCCCAATGTTATTCTTATGGGGAATACAAAAATTACTATTTCTCTCTTATTTACTGATCAATTTCATTCAAACTTAATATGCTTGTCAAGTTAGCATTGACCAACAGAGTAAATTTTAAATATGTTGCCCCTTAATAATCCTGTGAGGGGGGGAATAGGGGGCGTTTTCCCTCTTAAAACCACGAGTGTAGCAATGGATTCTATAGTGCCTCCAAAGCAGGGATTTGGGTGGATGTTTTTGAAAACAACTTGTTTACAATATTTTCTGTATATTCGACCGTGCATTGTATCTCCATTGGAAATTCGCTGAGTGTGCAGGTTTGCTGCGACGGGGTTATTTATTTATTTTAGTTTTAGCGAATTTCCCCTATTACTCTATTAGAAGAAGCTATTACCGTAGTCGGCATGGTAAGATCTAGGCCCGGGTCCATGATAATTTTTCGTTTTGAGGTCCCCAGATGCCAAAAACACCATTCGTTCAAAAATGTGTGTGTGTGTGTGTGTGTGTGTGTGTGTCCGTGAGCACGATAACTCTCGTAAAAATAATCCGATTTTGACCAAATTTGGCATAAACGTGTAAAGCAGCATTTTTGACATTAAATTCGAAAACCAGACAGATCGACCTATCCGAAGGGGTATTTTGGGGGGCGGGATTTGTACCCCAAAATTTTTTTAGTTTTTTACATGTAATTTTTGAAAAAGTTAAATTTTAGTTTTTCCTATTGGAATCAGCTTAAAAAGACACAAATTTGGTGTTTTTTCATTGCTCTACGTCAAATGGTTTCAGAGATATTGAAAGTGCTAAACACAGTACGTTGTCCAATGCTATTCCTTTGGAGGATAAGAAAAATTGTATATATCGCTTATTTATCAACTTATCCTCATGAAACTTGGTATATTACTTCATATCGCTGTGGTCTATTGATATTTGCACTAAAAAACATTTTTTGGCCGATAGTTCCCGTTGCAGCAAACCTGCGTACTCAGCCCCCATGTTATTCTTAAGGAGAATAAGTAACGTGTTATCTCCTTTAACTATTAACATAAATTAATAAAATTTGGTATGTGGCTTTACCTACTCGAGTTAAATTAGCGAATTTCCCCTATAGGGAAGAAGCTATTACCGTAGTCGGCATGGTAAGACCTAGGCCCGGGACCATGATAACTTTTCGTTCTGAGGTCCCCAGACCCCAAAAACACCATTCGTTCGAAACTGTATATATATATATATGTATATGTGTCCGTGAGCACGATAACTCCCGTAAAAATGATCCGATTTTGATGAAATTTGATATAAACGTGTAAAGCGACATTTATGACTTTAAGTTCGAAAACCAGCCAGATCGCTTTATCCGAAGGGGTATTTTGGGGGGGTTTTGTACCCCAAAAATGGGTTTTTCGAATTTTTTACATATAATTTTGGAAAAAGTCAAATTTTAGGTTTTCCCATTGGATTCAGCTTAAAAAAACAAACAATTTGGTATTTTGATCATTTCTCTACGTCAATTGGTTACCGAGATATTGAAAGTGCTAAACACAGTACGTTGTCTAATGTTATTCTTATGGAGGAAAATAAAAATTTTATATCTCGCTTATTTATGAACGTATACTGACGAAACTGGTATACGGCTTTATCTGGTTGTGGACCATTGATATTTGGTCAAAATACCAATTTTGTACCCAAGGTTCCCGTAGCAGCAACCCTGCGTACTCAGCCCCATGTTATTCTTATGGAGAATAAGTAACGTGTTATCTGCCTTCATTATGAAAATAAATTAATGAAATTTGGTATGTGACTTTACCTATATGAGTTATATTGATATTTGTATAAAACCCCATTTTTTGTGTTCCTTGCTTCAGCAAACCTGCATACTCAGCCGCCATGTTATTCTTATGGAGAATAATTAAAATGTCATAAATGGTTTATTTATGAATGTATATTGATGAAACTTGGTATGTCGCTTTATGTGGTATTAAGATACACATATATATATATATATATATATATATATATATATATGTGTGTGTGTGTGTCCGTTACCACGATAACTTTTGAAAGAAATGCCCGGTTTTGATGAAATTTGGCACAAATGTGTAGAGTAACATTTATGACTTTAAGTTCGAAAACCAGACTGATCGGACTATGGGAAGGGGGTTTTATGGGGGTTTTAAATTTTGAAAAAATCAGTTTTTTTAATTTTTCCCCCTAAAATTTTAAATATACTCAATTTTGGTTATAGCCATTTTATAGAGCATAAAAAAACAAATAATTTAGTATTTTGAATCATTAACCTAGGTTTAGTGGTTGTAGAGAAAAGTCAAAAAAACCCGTCCATAAAATTGTCCATGTTAATCTTATGGGAAAAAGGTTTTTGGATTTTCCTCAGATAATTTTACTGAAAACTTGACATTTGCTGATACCAATCAGTTCAGCTCTAGAAAACAATCATTTTGGTGTTTTAAGTGTTGTGTCCAACCGTTGCAGAGATATTCAAAGTGCTAAACACAGTACGTTGTCCAATGTTATCCTTATGGAGAATAAATAAAATTTTATATCTCGATTATTTATGAATGTAGTTGTGTTTGCATGTGTATTGATGAAACTTGGAATGTGGCTTTGCGTAGTACTGGTATATTGATATTTGCACACTAAATAGATTTTTTGTTGATTATTCCCGTTGCAGCAAACCTGCATACTCGGCCCCTATATTATTCATATGGAGAATAAGTCAAGTTTTATATCTCCCTTAGTTATGAACCTAAATTAATAAAACTTGGTATATAGCTTCACCTGGTTGAGTTATATTGATAATTGCAAAAATACACATTTTTTATCTTCCTCGTTGCAGCAAACCTGCATATTCAGCTCTAATGTTATTCTTATGGAAAATAAATAAAATGCTATATATCACTTATTTATAAATGGATTTTTGTGAAACTTGGTAAGTAGCTCTATATAGTAGTGAGACATATATATGCATTGGAAATTCGCTGAGTACGCAGGTTTGCTACGACGGGGGTATTTGATCTTAAAAATGAACCATGAATAATCAATTTCGGATAACCCGTTGAGGAGGGACGGACTTTGAAAGTTAACATTGGTCTTATGGGAGAAGCAGGTAGATGCTGAGGACTGGAGTTGCAGAGATTTTGTAGATTGTTCATGGTATGCAGTATACTGTGTATGAGTACATATTTACAAGAGTCATATGACAAAAAATAATGGCTTACAATGGTTCAGTCTGTGTACATCAATGATAATTTTGAAAATTTTTTTGCAAAAATAGAATATTGTTTTCATGACTAATACCACTCCAAAAGTAATATTCCATAAGAAATCAAGCTTTGAAAAAAGCAAAGTATGCAGATATAATGTACTTATCTGTTTTAAGTTTTAAGTAAGTAGATAATTTACTTCCTTCATCTTTTACCCCTTATCTTATTACCATCTTAACTATCTTAGGGCTATCTTATTGATAGCGTCAAGATTTCAAAACATACTGTCATACTAACAAAACTTATATTTACAACTATATAAGTTGTAGACTATCAAGATCACTCTTGATAGACAACCAGAAATATATTTAACTAACTGGCCCGACAGAGACGTCCTATCCTAATGTCATTGAATTTGTTTTACGACAAATATTCGTTCATTTTCAAGATGAGCTTGTTCGCTTCGCTCACTCGCCTCCTGGATTAGTTTGTTCGCTATACGTTCACTCGCCTATCGAAAAAAGAATTTGAGTTGCCATTCAAGTAGTTTTTTTTATTTCTATAATGAGAGTTGCCATTAAAGTAGTTTTTTATTTCCATAATGAACATATGTTTATGCCTTTCAAGTGTGTTTAGATATAATATTGTTAACAGTTGTTTGGTGTAACTAACTGAACTTTGATCAAATCAATGGGAACTTTGAAGGCCAGTGAGACAAAGCCCATAAGTCGGATTGAAAATGTTCTTTTATAAGAACCTTTTCCTCACATTAATGAACACAACAACAAAATAATTATTCAATTTGGTACACTCATTCTCAAGTTATGGAATGACAAAGGGAAATAGGGATTCATTTTTATATATTAAGATATGGGGTTTACAGGAAAGTTTACTATTTAATGAATTCCCAAAACTGTAATATAATTTGAATTACCAATAAAAAGATGTATCTTAATTAAGCTGAATATACCCCCGTAGCAGCAAACCTGCGTACTCAGCGAATTTCCAATGCATATATATGTATATTAATACCACATAAAGCCACATACCAAGTTTCATCAGTATACATTCATAAATAAACTATTTATGACATTTTAATTATTCTCCATAAGAATAACATGGCGGCTGAGTATGCAGGTTTGCTGAAGCAAGGAGCACAACAAATGGGGTTTTATACAAATATCAATATAACTCATGTAGGTAAAGCCATATACCAAATTTCATTAATTTATTTTCATAATGAAGGGAGATAACACGTTACTTATTCTCCATAAGAATAACATGGGGCTGAGTACGCAGGTTTGCTGCTACGGGAGCCATTGGTAAAAAAATTGGTTTTTTGAGCAAATATCAATGGTCCACAACCAGATAAAGTCGTATACCAAGTTTCGTCAGTATACGTTCATAAATAAGCGAGATATAAAATTTTTATTTTCCTCCATAAGAATAACATTAGACAACGTACTGTGTTTAGCACTTTCAATATCTCGGTAACCAATTGACGTAGAGAAATGATCAAAATACCAAATTGTGTGTTTTTTTAAGCTGAATCCAATGGTAAAAACTAAAATTTGACTATTTCCAAAATTATATGTAAAAAATTCGAAAAACCCATTTTTGGGGTACAAAACCCCCCCAAAATACCCCTTCGGATAGAGCGATCTGGCTGGTTTTCGAACTTAAAGTCATAAATGTTGCTTTACACGTTTATACCAAATTTCATCAAAATCGGATAATTTTTACGAGAGTTATCGTGCTCACGGACACATATATATACAGTTTCGAACGAATGGTGTTTTTGGGGTCTGGGGACCTCAAAACGAAAAGTTATCATGGTTCCGGGCCTAGGTCTTACCATGCCGACTACGGTAATAGCTTCTTCCCTATAGGGGAAATTCGCTAATAACATGGATTAAGTTTTGTTTTAATTTAATAAAAATCTGTTGGCTCTCAGAATTACTTTGAACTAGTGTATCCTCTATCATAGTTTAAAAAAGTCAATATTAGAGCTGTTGTGTACAGATATTGTATAATCAGCATATAAAGTTGTATATTTGTGTATTCACATTAAAAGGCAAATCAATCACGAGAACAAAAAGTAAAGGCCCAAGAATCAAACCTTGTGGCAAACTACACATGACATATCAGCACTTCAGATCTATGATATGACCTATATGCACACAATTTGCTTATAATGTTCTAAAATAACATCTAAGAATAGCTAAGCAATTGTTTTGGAAACCCCAAAAACTTAAGTTATACAAAAGTAACTCATATGATCCACACAATCAAAGGCTTTACTCAGACTCAGGTCCAAAAAATTACCTGAGCAAACTATTTCTCTCCAAATACCTGAAGAACTTTTTTTAATAAGAGAATCAGTGGCATTAGTATTTTAGCTAGTGTATCTATTTTTATCTAAACACAAAACTTCTCATTACAAATATAGAACTATGTTGATCTAAGAAGTTACACATTTGGTTATATAAAATAGTTTCCAATTCTTTAGAAAAAACAGGAGTCAAATCAAATAGGCCGATAGCTGCATGGATGGAGATTTTGAATATCCTTTCTTATATACAGGCAGTACTCTCGATAACTTAAGTACGCTAGGAAAGATACCCTGAACAAAACAATTATTTACAGTCAAATAATAGGACAAGATAATAACAGTTATAATAACATTTTTCAATAAATTACAAGAAATGCCATACATATCAACACTGATAGAATACTTTAACTTATTTACAATTTGTACAACCTCCTGCATTTGTTTTCAGAGAAAGAAAAACTATACCTATTTAGTTGTCTAGAGCCTCAATTGCAATTTTGATACATATCTGCAACAGTATCCACAGGCTTTATAATGTTGAACTAAACATTCTGAACTGACTGTGTACAATAAGTGTTATATTCATGTAGTGAAATACAGTAAAATTGCTGCAGCTTCTGTTTCACTATTTTTTTTTTTTTTTTTTTACTAATTTAGGCAACTTGTAATTTTCAAAGCCCCTTTGCATTTCTTTTTGGAAGACTCAATACTTCTAATGTTGTAAGATTGTTTAGCTTTATTAAGAGCTCATTTATATTCGCTCTTATATTTTGTATAAACATCATTGGATTGTTTAGAATTATTAAGCTTCTTCTTCAAATCCGAGAACAACACATAACTTATTAGTGAATTTCCTTTAGAAAGTGAACTATTAGCATGACCCGCACGGTGAAACTTAAGCCCGGGACCACCATAGAAGTTCCTAACGTGACCCCCTGAACACGTTTTGGGGGGTCGTTCAAAATTTTATAGACATATATATATATATATATATATTATATATATATTATATATATATATATATATATATATATATATATATATATATATGTGTATGCACTCTAGCGGTCACATTTTTTGTCCGATTTACTTCAAATTTGGTAGGGACGTTCCTTTCTATAATCTGTTGGACAAGTTCGTTGGGCAAAACAATCGGAAAACTCTAAACCCATTTTTTGGGGATTAATCTTTCAAATTTCGAGTTTTTGGGCCCAAAAACGGTCAGAAAAGCCCCAGATGTAAAATTAATGCATGTAAAAATATGGGAATCAGAAAGGCAAAAGTTTTAAGCCCTCTCTCGTCATTCTAGCATAAATATTTACCGAGTTATTAAAGAAAATGTATATCGGCTAAACACAGTACGTTGTCTTATGGGGGTTTTACACTAGAAAAGCCTGTTATTCCTTTGTTAGAGTACTTTTATTACCCCCAGAAACCTCACGCCTACTTTCAAGCCTGTCTGGACCTTCTCCTAACCTTATAATGCGCAAAATTGTATTCCCAGCTTTGCAAGTAAATGAAACCAGGAGTATCAGAACAGCCAAAAAAATAAAAGTTTTCAGATTTCCATAAAAATTGGACAAATGTATGTTTTTACACTGATTTTGAGTTCTAAAAGTGTTTATGTGGAAATTCACTTCCCTCACGTCAGCGTGCTGCGTGCAAACTCGTTTTTTGTTTAGTTTGGCTAACTGAGGAGTATACCCCATTCCTTACCATTCTTGACTATTTTATTAGATTGAAAAGTAGCTTTACATTTTAATTGAGGAATGGTCATTGCAAAAATGCTTTTAAATGTAGAAAAAAATTCTCAAAGAAAATCATTAGCAGAGTGATGTTTAAGTTTGGAAAACAAGTAAAACCACCTATAACTATTAACCTGAGATCCAAATATACACATCTAGTTATTATATCTTGGCACGTAACAACTATTTTGGCCTTTTGAGATACACAGGTGCGTAAGTTAACATTTTCAGTAGCAAAACCTACACAATCATGGCCTGAAAAAGGAAAATTAATAAAGTTGCAATACTGAGTTAATCCAAAAGTATTTGTTAATATTGTCAAGGCAGGCCAAGCCTCTTGCAGCTTTAGTGTTACTGTACCGGTAATCAAAATTAAACCGCCTGCGTAGATTTTTCAATCCATGTACACTATGGGTTCATCTTCGTCCACATCAAAATGTACATTTAGTAACCACCCATTATTATGTTATATTTTTCACCAGTGACCCCTGAAAAATTCAAACAATCTTTCTGATTTAAAAAAAGTAGAGCAGGGTCCCCTTTATGATACCTGTACAAAGATGTTATTATCAACTTGATTGTACCTATTTTAATTATCATGCACTATTTTTTCAAAACTGTGTATAAATCTTTTAGGCAATATTTATAATTAGTATACAAATCTTGACGCTTGCCCTGTTTTTAGCGAATTTCCCCTATAGGGAAGAAGCTATTACCGTAGGTCTCATGGTAAGACTTAAGCCCGAGAGCATGATAACTTTTTGTTTTGAGGTCCCCAGATGCCAAAAATACTATTCGTTTAAATTTATATATATGTATATATATATATATATATGTGTGTGTGTGTGTGTGTGTGTGTGTGTGTGTGTGTGCCCGTTAACACGATAACTTGAGTAAAAAACGTCCGATTTTGATGAAATTTGGCTCAAATGTGTAAAATGACATTCATGACTTTAAGTTCGAAAACCAGAAAAATCGGACCATGGGAAGGGGGGTTTATGGGGGTTTTAAATTTTCCAAAAATCAGTTTTTTGATTTTTTTACCCTACAATTTTAAAAAACTTAATTTTGGTTTTGACCATGTTATAGAGCTTAAAAAAACAAATAATTTAGTACTTTGAATTATTAACCTAGGTTAAGTGGTTGCGGAGAAAATCCAAAAGAACCTGCTCATAAAATCTCCCATGTTAATCTTATGGGAAAAAGGTTTTTGGCTTTTCCTCAGCTTATTTTAATATAAACTTCACATTTGCTTTTACCAATCTGTTCAGTTCCACAAAACAATAATTTTGGTGTTTAAATTGTGATTCTACGCCCAACCGTTGAAGAGATATTCAAAGTGCTAAACACAGTACGTTGTCCAATGTTTTCCTAATGGAGAATAAATAAAATTTTATATCTCGATTATTTATGAATGTATGTTGATGAAACTTGGTGTGTGGCTTCACGTAGTACTGGTATATTGATATTTGCACAAAAAATCGATTTTTTGTTGATTATTCCCATAGCAGCAAACCTGCGTACTAAGCCCCCATGTTATTCTTATGGAGAATAAGTCAAATGTAATGTAATGTATGTATGTGTAATTCCCTTAATTATGAACATAAATTAATAATACCCCCGTAGCAGCAAACCTGCGTACTCAGCAAATTTCCAATGCATATATATTTATCTTAATACCACATAAAGCTACATACCAAGATTCATCAATATACATTCATAAATAAACGATTTATGACATTTTAATTATTCTCCATAAGAATAACATTGCGGCTGAGTATGCAGGTTTGCTGAAGCAAGGACACAAAAAATGGGGTTTTATGCTAATATCAATATAACATACCTAGGTAAAGTCACATACCAAATTTAATTAATTTACTTTCATAATTAAGGGAGATAACACGTTACTTATTCTCCATATACCAAGCTACATACCAAGTTCTCTTGTTGAAGCCACATACCAAGTTTCATCAATATACATACATAAATATTCAAAATATAACATTTTATTTATTCTCCATAAGGATAACAATGGACAACGTACTGTGTTTAGCACTTTGAATATCACTGCAACGGTTGGACGTAAAACAACAATTAAAACGCCAAAATGATTGTTTTGTAGAGCTAAACTGATTGGTAGAAAGAAATGTGGAGTTTTTAGTGAAATTATCTGAGGAAAATCTAAATACCCCCGTCGCAGCATACCTGCGTACTCAGCGAATTTCCAATGTATATGGGTATCACTACTACCTAGAGCCACTTACCAAGTTTCACAAAAATGCATTCATTAATAAGCTATATATAGCATTTTATTTATTCTCTATAAGAATAACATTATAAATGAGTACGCAGGTTTGCTGCAACAAGGAAGATAAGTTAGGGTGTTTTTTTGCAATTATCAATATAACTCAACCAGGTGAAGCTACATACCAAGTTTTATTAATTTAGGTTTATAACTAAGGGAGATATAAAACTTTATTTATTCTCCATATGAATAACATGGGGGCCGAGTGTGCAGGTTTGCTGCTACCGGGAAAAATCAACAAAGAACTTTTTTTGTCCTATTATCAATATACCACATTTAGTTGAAGCCACATACCAAGTTTCATCAAAATACATACATAAATAATCAAAATATAACATTTTATTTATTCTCCATAAGGATAACATTGGACAACGTACTGTGTTTAGCACTTTGGATATCACTGCGACGGTTGGACGTAAAACAACAATTAAAACGCCAAAATGATTGTTTTGTAGAGCTAAACTGATTGGTAGAAAGAAATGTGGAGTTTTTAGCGAAATTATCTGAGGAAAATTTAAAAACCATATTCCCATAAGATTAACATGGGAAATTTTATGGACACATTTTTTGACTTTTGTCCACAACCACTAAACCTAGCTAAATGATTCAAAATACTAAATTGTTTGTTTTTTTTTAAGCTCCACAAGATGGCTATAAACAAAATCTAGTGTTTTCAAAATTTTAGGGTAAAAAGTTCAAAAAACTGATTTTTGGAAAAATTTAAACCCCCATAAAACCCCCTTCCCATAGACCGATCAATCTGGTTTTCGAACTTAAAGTCATAAATGTTACTCTCTACATTTGTGCCAAATTTCATAAAAATCGGGCGCCTCTTTCAAAAGTTATCGCGGTAACGGACACATATATATATATATATATATATACATATATATAAATTTGAACGAATAGAGTTTTTGGTATCTGGGGACCTCAAAACAAAAAGTTATCATGGTCTCGGGCTTAAGTCTTTCCATGCCACCTACGGTCATAGCTTCTTCCCTATAGGGGAAATTCGCTAAAACCGTATTCCCATAAGATTAACATGGGAAATTTTATGGACACATTTTTTTTACTTTTCTCCACAACCACTAAACCTAGCTTAATGATTCAAAATACTTAATTGTTTGTTTTTTTAAGCTCTACAAAACCAAAATCTAGTGTTTTCAACATTTTAGGGTAAAAAGTTCAAAAAACTGATTTTTGGAAAAATTTAAACCCCCTTCCATAGACCGATCGATCTGGTTTTCGAACTTAAAGTCATAAATGTTACTCTCCACATTTGCGCCAAATTTCATAAAAATCGGGCGCCTCTTTCAAAAGTTATCGCGGTAACGGACACATATATATATATATATATAAATTTGAACGAATAGTGTTTTTGGCATCTGGGGACCTCAAAAAAAAAGTTATCATGGTCTCGGGCTTAAGTCTTACCATGCCACCTACGGTAATAGCTTCTTCCCTATAGGGGAAATTCGCTAAAACCCATTTTTCTGTTCCTTGTTGCAGCAAACCTGCTTTCTCAGCCCCCATGTTATTCTTATGGAGAATAACTAGAATGTTATCTAGCGCTTATTTATGATTGAATATTGATGAAACTTAGTATGTGGCTTTGCCTAGTTAAATTCTATTTATTTTTGCATAAAAACCAATTGTTTCTGTTCCTTGTTTCAGCAAACCTACATACTCATTACCAATGTTATTCTTATATGGAGGATAATTAAAATCGCTTATATGTGAATATATTTTTATGAAACTTGGTTTGCGGCTTTATGTGGTATTAAGACATATATTATGCATTTGAAATTTGCTGAGTACGCAGGCTTGCTGCGACGGGGGTATTTTGGTTGATGACAAGAAAGAATCTTGAATCTTGGATCATCAGTACATATCCACAATAACTTATTTAAGAAGTGAGGCAGGTAAACTATTTTTGATAGTTAATGGTGAGTAAAACATTTTTTTTCCTCAGTTGTAGGCTTAATTGTGGAATAAATGTTGGCCTACGGTACCTAATCCAGTTTTGTTGTTAACCTAAACTTAATAAGTTTACTGAGGTAAGTAAACATTGGTTTACATAAGTAAGCTAAGTTTACATTGGTAGAATGTTGAACATTAACCGTGGTATATAGGCTCTTAAGTTGCCTAGTTACTGTTGTGATGGGAATAGTGTTAAATCTTCTGTTAGATTTAGCTAATGATGATGAATCTTTGTCTACTTAAAAAAAACCTGGCTGAAGTATGATTGATTAGTGTAGGTTAGGATTGCTTGTTGGTACTTTAGAGTCTAGACCTATTTTGTGTGCTGGTTTCTAGTCTATTGTAATCCGTTTCCATTAACATGTATATTAGCGAATTTCCCCTATAGGGAAGAAGCTATTACCGTAGTCGGCATGGTAAGACCTAGGCCCGGGACCATGATAACTTTTCGTTTTGAGGTCCCCAGACCCCAAAAACACCATTCGTTCGAAACTGTATATATATATATATATATATATATATATATCTATATATATATATATATATATATGTGTCCGTGAGCACGATAACTCTCGTAAAAATTATCCGATTTTGATGAAATTTGGTATAAACGTGTAAAGCAACGTTTATGACTTTAAGTTCGAAAACCAGCCAGATCGCTCTATCCGAAGGGGTATTTTGGGGGGGTTTTGTACCCCAAAAATGGGTTTTTCGAATTTTTTACATATAATTTTGGAAATGGTCAAATTTTATTTGTTCCCATTGGATTCAGCTTAAAAAAACACACAATTTGGTATTTTGATCATTTCTCTACGTCAACTGGTTACCGAGATATTGAAAGTGCTAAACACAGTACGTTGTCTAATGTTATTCTTATGGAAAAAAATAAAAATTTTATATCTCGCTTATTTATGAACGTATACTGACGAAACTTGGTATACGGCTTCATCTGGTTGTGGACCATTGATATTTGCTCAAAAAGACAATTATTTACCCAAGGCTCCCGTAGCAGCAAACCTGCGTACTCAGCCCCATGTTATTCTTATGGAGAATAAGTAACGTGTTATCTGCCTTCATTATGAAAATAAATTAATGAATTTGGTATGTGGCTTTACCTACATGAGTTATATTTATATTTGTATAAAACCCAATTTGTTGTGTTCCTTGCTTCAGCAAACCTGCATACTCAGCTGCCATGTTATTCTTATGGAGAATAATTAAAATGTCATTTATCGTTTATTTATGAATGTATATTGATGAAACTTGGAATGTGGCTTTATGTGGTATTAAGATACATATATATTCATTGGAAATTCGCTGAGTACGCAGGTTTGCTGCTACGGGGGTATTTTTTCAAGTTTTAACACTTTTTAGCGAATTTCCCCTATAGGGAAGAAGCTATTACCGTAGTCGGCATGGTAAGACCTAGGCCCGGGACCATGATAACTTTTCGTTTTGAGGTCCCCAGACCCCAAAAACACCATTCGTTCGAAACTGTATATATATATATATATATATATATATATATATATATATATATATATATATATATATATATATATATATATATATATATATGTGTCCGTGAGCACGATAACTCTCGTAAAAATTATCCGATTTTGATGAAATTTGGTATAAACGTGTAAAGCAGCATTTATGACGTTAAGTTCGAAAACCAGCCAGATCGCTCTATCCGAAGGGGTATTTTGGGGGGGTTTTGTACCCCAAAAATGGGTTTTTCGAATTTTTTACATATAATTTTGGAAATAGTCAAATTTTATTTTTTCCCATTGGATTCAGCTTAAAAAAATACACAATTTGGTATTTTGATCATTTCTCTACGTCAATTGGTTACCGAGATATTGAAAGTGCTAAACACAGTACGTTGTCTAATGTTATTCTTATGGAGAAAAATAAAAATTTTATATCTCGCTTATTTATGAACCTATACTGACGAAACTTGGTATACGGCTTCATCTGGTTGTGGACCATTGATATTTGCTCAAAAAGACACTTTTTTACCCAAGGCTCCCGTAGCAGCAAACCTGCGTACTCAGCCCCATGTTATTCTTATGGAGAATAAGTAACGTGTTATCTGCCTTCATTATGAAAATAAATTAATGAAATTTGGTATGTGGCTTTACCTACATGAGTTATATTGATATTTGTATAAAACCCCATTTTTTGTGTTCCTTGCTTCAGCAAACCTGCATACTCAGCTGCCATGTTATTCTTATGGAGAATAATTAAAATGTCATAAATCGTTTATTTATGAATGTATATTGATGAAACTTGGTATGTGGCTTTATGTGGTATTGAGATACATATATATGCATTGGAAATTCGCTGAGTACGCAGGTTTGCTGCTACGGGGGTAGTAACATTTTATCTTAATAATTGAACCTTGATTTTTATAAAATAATCTAAACTACAGTTTTTTTTTTTTTGATACATTAGGCAAATTGTTATTTGATAAAGCAGGGTGAAACGCGACGCTGCCGCTCATACTTGGAATCCGAGGGTATTCGAGGGTAATTTTGACAAGAACTGAGGGTAATTTGTCAAAAAGTGATTGGCAACCCTGGTGGTAGTGTACTAGTGGTAGTGACAGTGACTATGAGTCAGTGTTGCCACTTTTAGGGCAATTGCCCTTTTTAGGGTAATTTTACTGGTCTTAGGGTAATGGAGTTTTTAGGGTAATTTTAGGGTAAAATCTAGAGCCCCCTTATAATTTAAATTTAGATGTTTTGGCAATGTAAAATGGTTTTTTCAAGAATTAAAACATTTACATTAAGTGCTGGGTAAATTAAAAGTACTATAAAAGAGACATAACTAGCATGTACATCGTATATCCTATTGAGTATTAGACTAGAGATGCATGTAATCACAAAGGACACAAAGTTTAATTTTCGAACAGATCAAATTGAGGCACATTATGTTATGTGTCCCAAAATTGGGGACAACATAATAGTATAGAATACCCTAAACAGTAAAAATATATCGGGTTAATTTGGTTAAATATAGGTTGTTAGATTTACAGCGCAGTTGTAGAAATTATGTTTACTGAAGATTGTCTCTATTTTGACACATATTTGTATGAAGGAGCTAAATTGTATTTTATGCCTGTGACATCCCCATGGTGAGCTCATGGGTGAGCCAGATGAGCGCACATACAAACATTACAACAAGGCATAACATGTGTAAATTTGTGTGATGTGGTGTTGTATTGCAATGAAACCTATTGATCTAATCAAATAGTA
Source organism: Allygus modestus (assembly GCA_963675035.1). Taxonomy (NCBI): domain Eukaryota; kingdom Metazoa; phylum Arthropoda; class Insecta; order Hemiptera; family Cicadellidae; genus Allygus; species Allygus modestus. Next base: position 333,882,392 of record OY776111.1, read on the forward strand.
ATAATATGACAAACATTATTATTAAAATACCCCCGTAGCAGCAAACCTGCGTACTCAGCGAATTTCCAATGCATATATATGTATATTAATACCACATAAAGCCACATACCAAGTTTCATCAATATACATTCATAAATAAACGATTTGTGACATTTTAATTATTCTCCATAAGAATAACATGGCGGCTGAGTATGCAGGTTTGCTGGAGGAAGGAAAACAAAAAATGGGGTTTTATACAAATATCAATATAACTCATTTAGGTAAAGCCACATACCAAATTTCATTAATTTATTTTCATAATTAAGGGAGATAACACGTTACTTATTCTCCATAAGAATAACATGGGGCTGAGTACGCAGGTTTGCTGCTACGGGAGCCTTTGGAAAAAAATTGTTTTTTTGAGCAAATATCAATGGTCCACAACCAGATGAACCCGTATACCAAGTTTTGTCAGTATACGTTCATAAATAAGCGAGATATAAAATTTTTCTTTTCCTCCATAAGAATAACATTAGACAACGTACTGTGTTTAGCACTTTCAATATCTCGGTAACCAATTGACGTAGAGAAATGATCAAAATACCAAATTGTGTGTTTTTTTAAGCTGAATCCAATGGTCAAAACTAAAATTGGACTATTTCCAAAATTATATGTGAAAAATTCAAAAAACCCATTTTTGGGGTACATAACCCCCCCAAAATACCCCTTCGGATAAAGCGATCTGGCTGGTTTTCGAACTTAAAGTCATAAATGTTGCTTTACACGTTTATACCAAATTTCATCAAAATCGGATAATTTTTACGAGAGTTATCGTGCTCACGGACACACATATATATATATATATATATAGATATATATATATATATATATATATATATATATATACAGTTTCGAACGAATGGTGTTTTTGGGGTCTGGGGACCTCAAAACGAAAAGTTATCATGGTCCCGGGCCTAGGTCTTACCATGCCGACTACGGTAATAGCTTCTTCCCTATAGGGGAAATTCGCTAAAAAATAACATTAACAAATTTGTACAACTGAAATAAGTTTATAAAACAATAAAGTACTAAGTACTCCCAGTCCCAACAACTGTTAATAACAACATTTATCAGCAAGTTTTTATTATCAGCGATACCAGCACATTAAGTATAGCGCTGAATAAAAATATTACAACAGATTATTTATTTGAATTTTTTAATACATATTTCGTTTTATGTGTGATAAATAGTACCGAAGACGAGTAATAAATGCTATGTTACCTATACTTTGTATGCCTTAATCATGTTTTAAAACTAATCTCGAGTGTATTTTGAGCTTCTATAGAAGAAAATCAACTCTTAGGGTAATTATAGGGAAATTTACAAAAAGTTTAGGGTAATTTCACCACACGTTTAGGGTAAAATTTCATATACCTGGTGGCAACACTGCATGAGTACGACTACTGGTACGACCGGTGCGGCACTCGGGAGACATTTCAGGAGCCATGTGACGTCACTAAAACGCGTCATCGGTGAGGTTCCCTCATCGCCCGCCGCTAGCACCAGAACAGTTTTTGCCGACATCTAAGTTAATCAAGATCCAGGATCATCATCATCATCTCATCATATGTTCAATATTTGTACTTGTTACCACATTATCTTATTATTGGTGTCCTAAGTATTCCCTCACCCGATTGTCAGCGCTCTGCGGGGCAGCAGTTAGATACTGTTTTTTCACTGATTTTACAAGCAAAACAACAGCTACTTACTGAAATCAACCCTTTATCATTAACAGATTAACTTGGTACCACTTTTGCTGTTTCCAGAGTTAAACACGTTACTTTCATCCTCATCGCTATCCAATCTAATGGGCAATAATCCAACCTGGCCAGCAACCATAAACAACTTAATTAATAGCCCTAGTAAAATTATGTTCGGCAGGTTTTCCATAGTTATTAACATATTGCGTGATATGTTTCCCTATTTATTCGTCTTTTATAATTAAGTCAACCAATCGAGGACAACTTTGGTGTCCAATTAAGGAGAAAGTTTATTGAATCTTCTTAGTAGTAAAATTTAAATTTTCCAAATTGATATTTCTTATTTACAGCTACAAGCAAACAATTAGCTTATTAAAAGAATAACCAAATGTTTTGACTCATTACGCCAAACTGAAGAGGAACATGCTTTATTCAGATAGGCTATACTATGTTTGGCCTATCTACTTAAAATTCTTTGCAATTTATGTAATTACACACAACAAATAAAATGTGTGAACCTACACAACACACATTGAGTAAAAATAGAATTATAATGTTTCCAATTAATTGTAAGTAGAAGAAAAATAACTGTTTCCGATTAGGTTGAAACATTATGTAAATGTGCAGTAGCTTACATTTTTTAAATATAGGTATATGCCTATATTAATTTGTTTTCAAAGCCCAAAGAAACAAACACTTTTTGTTCTCATTTATTTGACGGACAAAATTATTATCAGTATGTAAATTCGTATGTAAGGCCAGTTACTGGGATATTGTTCAGGTTAATTTATGATACAATAAATACATAAACATTCCTTTCAGTCGATTTAGGGCCATTCCATGCCAAATCATCCAGGGGCTGACACCCATGGTCTCAGATTTTAATACAAATTTGTATATATCAAGTGACAATAAAAATAAGAAAAAATGCAAAGTTTCACCAAATTCCATTAAGTAGTTTCAGAATTATAGTCGTTTAAAGTTTTACGAAAATGTAATTTCCGAGGGCAGTATGAGCGGTAAATCAGCTTGTACGTTTCCACGTTTTTCTAAATAACATTTATATTTATGTAGCTAGAGGCTTCAAACTTTATGAATTTGTCCTAAATTTAATGGAGAAGCAGATTATACTATAAGTGTTGGCATTATAACTTTTCATCAATGTTCAAAAATTCATAAAAAACAAAAATTATGGTTTTTTTCAAATTGTGACGGTTATGTAAAAAACAATCTTTGGCTAAAATCTCTCTCCAGATACCCTAATACAACCATATATCACTGAAAAGAGCATAAAATTTCCTTTCAAATGGTGAAATAATATTTGTGGGTTTCTATGTTCTAAAAGTTTTATTACAATGTAAAGTTAATAAATAAATTTTTGAATAGCGGAAAAGGTATTTTCATTGACAAAGACAGTGTTTGTGGTAAGGATGTTAGAAAGTCAATAACATCTTCTAAAATAAAGGACTATGGAGCTAAAATTATAGATAATATACTTGCATTGTATTTTTGCACTTTATGGTAGACGTATTCTTGGCTGCAACCCACTTAACGCGTTGGCTGCTGCAGACCCCGACAATTTTTTTTCTCAACATAGAAACTTATGCAAATTTCATGTTTAAACATGTTTGCAGCAGCAGAAGTGTTAAAACAAATAATTTTAAACAGTGTGATAACCCTTAATTACGGGTGACCCGGAATCACAACATGGCTCAACATTGAAATATATATAAAATTTTCATCTTTAACCCTTTGAGTGCCACGCAACGATATATCGTTGTGCACGGAACATCCGAAAAATACTTCACAACGATATATCGTCGTCGGTGGTCTTACCGAAAAATACATTGCAACGATATATCGTTGTTATGGAAAATTTTTCTTACGTCATTACTTTTTATTATTTCTTACAGGTGATTTCCAGGATAGTTTCTAGCTCTATAAATCTAGTAGTTATTTGGTGAAAATCTTATATTTGAACAATGTTTATTTATCTGAAAAAATATAAAAAATTTCCCGCATGTATAATATTATGTACCTATTCAAATTTTTTATTTTGTATTTTTTAGATATTATATATGTGCATAATATTATAGCTAAACTTTAAACTGACAAAACAAAAAAGGTTTCATAATAATATCTTACCAAATAAAAAAGTTATTGATTTTATGTACAAAACCCTTGCAAAATGTTGATTTTGTGAATCGTTGTTGTAGAACATTTTTCTTACGCCATTACTTTTTATTATTTCTTCCAGGACATTTCCAGGATATGTTCAGGTAAACATATACTCCATAAATATACGAGGCCTAGTTAGTCTGCTTTATGAAATAAAATTGTAATAAAACTTAAACCCTTGAATAAAGTTAGGCTACTGTCTTGTGTACTAATTTGCCGTTTTTATATTTTTTTACATATATGGAAATAACTTGTCCGCCTAAAGCCCAAATTTAATGAAACTTTCAGGAAATATTTTGGGAAACATGTCCTCTATAAATCTAGTAGTTATTTGGTGAAAATCTTATATTTGAACAATGTTTATTTACCTGAAACAAATAAAAAAAATTAAAAGAAATTTCCCACATACATATATTTATTCAAATTTTTTATTTTGTATTTTTTAAATATTATATATGTGCATAATATTATAGCTAAACTTTAAACTTACAAAACAAAAAAAGTTTCATAATAATATCTTACCAAATAAAAAAGTTATTAATTTTTTTGCAAACCCTTGCAAAATGTTGATTTTGTGCCTGGCACTTTTGGGATATACTGTGTTAAAAACTCTGGCACTCTAGGGATATGACGACCGAAAAACTCTGGCACTCAAAGGGTTAAACTTGTTAAACAATGTTGACTTGTAGGTTTTAGGTTTATTTAATATGGAAGTAGTTTGCTTTATTCACATTAAGAAAGGGAAGGAATATTTGTTATATTTGTTGGCTCTAAGGGATTAATGTTTATTGAATTAAAATATCAAAATATACCCAATTGAAAGCAATAGTTCATAAAACTGCATTATTTTCAAACATTTAGTTTATTTGCTAGCTATGAAAGTAAAATGTTCTAAAATGTATTTTTAGTTATAAAGCAAAAACATATAACTATATATATTAAGCATTTTTAAGAAACAGTTTGAAGTTTGATTCAGTCAAGTGAAACAAAATTCTGCAGGGACACACTTTTATGTGTGTGTTTTCCTCCTGTCTGGACAGGGCATAACAACTCTCAACATGAGTCCCCTTCCATCTCCAGATTCTCTTGCTGTCTGTTCAATATACAGCTTGCTTTTGTCTAGTTAACATCCTGTGTGTTGTATCCCCATTAATGGCTTTTGATATTTTAAGTGTATGGTAGTGTATTTATAATGTGTAATATGTAGGCCTTTTTAAAATCATAAACAAAGTGTGTGATGTGAAGTGGTGTAAGTAATATACCTGATTATTGTTCTGGTTTTTCTTAACTATGGAAGTTATGGCGTGCAGTAGTGAGTATAGACCTAGTTTCATATGTACTGTGGGTATTTTTTTAAACTCTTGCTGCAAAAATACATCATTAACAAAGAATAGGGATATTTATGTGATTTCTGATCAATTGTCAGAGCAAGAAATAGAAGTGTTGTCTTGGCGGACAAATAATCAGTACAGTGAAAAAGACACAATTTGTTCCCACCATTTGTGTTACTTTGTAAAATATTTTGAAAGAAACCAAAAAGCCTGCTGTGATCCATTTCAAAGACACTCTATTCCCTTAACAAAGATAAACAATCTGAGGGTAATTACATTGCAAAAGGCAAAGGATATTAAGGAAAATAAAAACATTACTTTAGTCCCAGGTAAGTTGCTGTGCACTAACTGTAGAAAATCATTATTGGAGGCAAAATCTGAACAGGATAATGAAGAAATGATTGTAAGTTGTCAGAGTGATGAAGAGACTGAAGAAGAATTAAAAAATGCAAACAGAGCAGTTGAAAAAGACAAACTAAATGAGGCTCTTTTAGGATTAGATATAACACCACTGAAGCTTAAATCATTATCTACACACTCTAAGAAAAAATATGTTCAAAAAAAGTTGAAACAGGCAAAAACTCAGGTTAAAAAAAAATTATCATTTGTCGTACAAGTAAATGATTCCCAGAGTGAATCCTCAAGCGAATCAGAATTTGCAATAGAGGGAAATGAATTGAAGAGTAAATCTGAGGATCTTGATAATTTAGTTGATCTCATGAGGGACAAATTGAAGACAAACTTATCCAGGCGAGAGAAAATACAAATATTAACAATTGCTCCGAAGTCTTGGTCACGCAGGAAAGTTGCGGAGGAATTTAATGTAACAGAGTACTTGGTACGAAAAGCTAGAGCTCTAACAAATGAAAAAGGTATTTTGGCTTTACCAGAACCTAAACAAGGTAGAAAAATCCCCCAAGAGACATTAGATATAGTGCAAAATTTTTATCAAGATGATGAATTCTCTTATATAATGCCAGGTGCTAAAGATCGCATTAGCATAGAAAAAAATGTGTACATGCAGAAAAGACTTATTCTATCTAACTTGGATGAATTGTTTGTTGCTTTCAAGGAAAGATTTCCCCACCTGAAAATAGGGTTTTCCAAATTTTGTTCGTTAAGACCAAAATGGTGTGTGCTGGCTGGTTCACCAGGCACCCATTGTGTATGTGTGTGCTTATACCACCAAAATGTAGAGCTCTTGGCTAATGCTATGAACCAATATGACAAGGAATTTGTACATAACATGACAGACAAATTGGTATGTAACAGGCAGAATAGAGATTGCATGCTTCGGCGTTGTGATCAATGCCCTAAAACACCTGAGTCACTTAAACTTTATTTGGAAGAGGTTTTGGAAGACTTTGATGATGAAGAGGAAATAAAATTTTCACAGTGGATTAGTGATGGCCGAATGAGATTACAATCTATGCTTCTGCATCGCCAAGAATTTATTGATTTTACCATCCGTAAAATTGAATCCCTAATCCCTCACTCCTTTATTACCAAATCACAAAATGCATACATAAAGCAGAGAAAAGAAAACCTAGGATTTGATGAAGTTTTGGTCTTAATGGATTTCGCTGAGAGCTATAATTTTATTCTTCAAAATGAAGTACAGTCATACCACTGGAGCCATTTAAGTTGTTCACTTCATCCTGTAGTAATATATTCTAAAAATGGAGATGGTACCTTACTAGAAACATCATTGTGTTTCATTTCTGATGACCTAAAACACGATGTACCATTTGTCTACTCTGTCCAAGAAAAAACAATTGATTTCATTAAGTTGACATTTCCATCAGTTGGAAGAGTGGAATACATTACCGATGGGTGCAGTGCACAATATAAAAATTTCAAAACCATGATGAATTTGTGTTGTCATGAAAAAGATTTTCAACTTAAAGGAAGTTGGTCTTTTCATGCAACAAGTCATGGAAAAACTGTATGTGACGGAATCGGAGGTACAGTAAAAAGAACTATTACAAAGAGAAACCTCCAAAGTTCAAAAGAAAGTGAACAGATTGTAAATGCTTGGCAAATGTTCAAATTTTGTAATAATCTATTTTCAAAAATAAAATTTTTCTTTTTGAGTGAAGAAGATATTGAAAATATAAGAATAAACCAAAGTAGTCGTTTTGAATCTGGGCAAAGCATAACTGGAACAAGAAGTTTTCATTTTTTCCAACCTGCATCATCAGAAGAAATCACAGCAAAAAGAGTGAGCTCAGACTCTGATATCTGTTTAAGAAAAAACATGTTTAACCCATCAGGGCCAATGATTGAACCTAACCTCCATTCTTTTGTTGCCTGTGTTTATGAAAGCAACTGGTGGATTGGAATGGTTCAGCAAATTAATGAGGAAGAAGGGGATTATGATATCCTCTTTATGCATCCTCATGGTCCGGCTGAAAACTTTTATTGGCCTCAAAAAGAAGACAACTGTCCTGTACCACCACCTCATCTCCTTTGTAAAGTAAAACCTCCAGTGGCAACGTCACAATTGGGTCGAACTTATAAAATTGATTCTGACTCTCGAAAAGAAATCAACAAAGCCTGGAACAACTTTAAAATGTCACTATAGACGGTCATCAGTTTTAAGTTTCAGTGATTGTTTACTTACATTTTAAGTTACTTCCGAACCAAGACAAGACTTTTTAAAACTTTATAACAATTTTTAACGTTTAACAAATTGTGAAGATAAAAGAATAATGTGTGAGTATAACAGAAGAATTTTCCCAGAAAAATCTGTATAAGAAGTAAGTAAACCAGTACAGTAACTAAAAACTATCAATATTAAATGTAAATATTGTATATTTCGTGTAGGTAGGTATCATAAATTCGGAAGGTTGTTTAATGTAAGCTAAATCAGTACACCCTCAGCATTGGGGTAAAAAAGGAGCACTTAAGCCAGGTAATTTCATATTTGTATATTGTATTAAAACTCTTGTAATGCTACAACTTGCAAATATTATTTCACCATTTGAGACTGACATGCATGCTCTCCAGTAATACATAGGCTAACAAGGGTATACATTTAATTTCAAAATGACATCATGACATAATTTCAAAATGACTGTACAAAATTATGAGTTGTAATTGTGTTATATCCAACAGTGAGCCTTATATAATTACAAAATATGCCATGAAAATTGTATTCCATATGATTTTAGCTCCATAGTCCTATATTTTAGAAAATATTATTGACTTTCTAACATCCTTACCACAAACTCCGTCTTTGTCTAATAAAACTTTTAGAACACATAAACCCACAAATATTACTTCACCATTTAAAAGGAAATTTTATGCTCTTTTCAGTGATATATGGTTGTATTAGGGTATCTGGAGAGAGATTTTAGCCAAAGATTGTTTTTTACATAACCGTCACAATTTGAAAAAAACCATAATTTTTGTTTTTTATGAATTTTTGAACATTGATGAAAAGTTATAATGCCAACACTTATAGTATAATCTGCTTCTCCATTAAATTTAGGACAAATTCATAAAGTTTGAAGCCTCTAGCTACATAAATATAAATGTTATTTAGAAAAACGTGGAAACGTACAAGCTGATTTACCGCTCATACTGCCCTCAGAAATTACATTTTCCTAAAACTTTAAACGACTATAATTCTGAAACTACTTAATGGAATTTGGTGAAACTTTGCATTTTTTCTTATTTTTGTACACACTTAATGTATACCAAATTTCATGAAAATCTGAGAACTTGGGTGTCAAATTGTAATTTGGCTGGATGATTTGACATGGAATGGCCCTTTATAGACGCGTAAAGTTGTTAACATAATAGAGCGGACGACTCTTCAACTGACAGATGAGCAGCAGACTCTAGCTACAGTACATGTGATGTCATAGGGCTTCTGTTTTTGTGTTCATCGGTGACGTCATACGGCTCCTGAAATGTCTCCCGTGTGCCGCACCGCTGGTACGACCGTCTACGCGCAGTCCTTGCCGAAGCTGTTGCGCATGCGCACCAGCGTTGGATAGGTGTCACTGTTACATCTAGTATATACCTGTTCCTTTGTGCGTTCCACAGTTGAATAAAGTAACAGTTACGTTTTGTTAAGATGCTTCTCTGTTTTATTTATCAAGGTGTTGTTGCGAAACATAATTTTAGTTGTCTGCAAGATTCACTAGTTTTTTAGCGAATTTCCCCTATAGGGAAGAAGCTATTACGTACCGTAGGTCTCATAGTAAGACTTAAGCCCGAGACCATGATAATTTTTTGTTTTGAGGTCCCCAGATGACAAAAACACTATTCGTTCAAATTTATATATATGTATATATATATATATATATATTATATATATATATATATATATATATATATATATATATATAGATATAGATATATAGATATATGTGTCCGTGAATGCGATAACTTGAGTAAAAAACGTCCGATTTTCATGAAATTTTGCTCAAATGTGTAAAATGACATTCATGACTTTAAGTTCGAAAACCAGAAAAATCGGACCATGGGAAGGGGGGTTTATGGGGGTTTTAAATTGTCCAAAAATCAGTTTTTTGATTTTTTTACCCTACAATTTTAAAAAACTTAATTTTGGTTTTGACCATGTTATAGAGCTTAAAAAAACAAATAATTTAGTATTTTGAATTATTAACCTAGGTTAAGTGGTTGCGGAGAAAATCCAAAAAACCTACTCATAAAATCTCTCATGTTAATCTTATGGGAAAAAGGTTTTTGGCTTTTCCTCAGTTTATTTTAATGTAAACTTCACATTTGCTTTTACCAATCTGTTCAGTTCCACAAAACGATCATTTTGGTGTTTAAATTTGTGATTCCACGCCCAACCATTGCTGAGATATTCAAAGTGCTAAACACAGTACGTTGTCCAATAATGTTATCCTTATGGAGAACAAATAAAATTTGATATCTCGATTATTTATGAATGTATGTTGATGAAACGTATGTGGCTTCACGTAGTTCTGGTATATTGATATTTGCACAAAAAATTGATGTTTGTTGATTATTTCCATAGCAGCAAACCTACATAAACAGCCCCCATGTTATTCTTATGGAGAATAAGTAAAATGTAATGACTCCCTTAATTATGAATATAAATTAATAAAAATTGGTATGTAGCTTCACTTGGTTGAGTTATATTGATAATTGCATAAAAACCCATTTTTTTTGTTCCTCGTTGCAGCAAACCTGCTTACCCAGCCCCCATGTTATTCTTATGGAGAATAACTAAAATGTTATATGGCGCTTATTTATGATTGAATATTGATGAAACTTGGTATGTGGCTTCGCCTGGTTAAATTATATTTATATTTGCATAAAAACCAATCGTTTATGTTCCTTGTTTCAGCAAACCTACGTAATCATTACCAATGTTATTCTTATGAATAATAATTAAAATCGCTTATATGTGAATATATTTTTATGAAACTTGGTATGCGGCTTTATGTGGTATTAAGACAAATATTTTGCATTTGAAATTCGCTGAGGGTGCAGGTTTGCTGCGACGGGGGTATTATCCTATACAATGTCAAATCAAAGTTTTCATCCTGTTTCTTGATCTAAATATACTTTTGTTGCAAAAAATTGCCACCAGTGTCTCTTTAAATGATTTTTTAGACACATTTAGGCAAGTTAGCCGTTAAAAAACAACAATATTTATAGGCCTACCTAAACCATAGACTAACTACAGTTAGCTACTATAGTTAGTCTATGCCTAAACTGAGTTTTATATATAAAGTTGTTGTGTTTTATTTGAAGTTAAAATATAAAGTTTATTTGTTCTATAATACTTTATGGTGTCTATTCATTTTGAAACTGTGAAGTCCTACTCAAATTAAATATGAAGACAATTCAAACAAATAAGTGTTGCAGGCATATTTAAGTTTTTTACTCATAGTAGACATTTTCTATTGACAATTATTAAATAGGCTGTTGTAAATATCTATTATGGTTTGCTGTTGCAAGAGAATCCTGCACAATACACCTGGTAATACACTAAATAAAACCTGGAGCCTATTTTATAAACATATTTATAAAATAGTTTTTATTGTATAACATTCGATGCCAATGATCAAATATAAAAAATAACCAAGGGCTAGACGACTAGTGGCTCAGTAGCTGTCAAGTTCACAGGTACGTAAAATCGGTTACTTTCAACTATAGCAGTAACTGTTAATCGGCATTGGCGGCATCCACGGAAGGAACGGTTACTTTAAAATATAGCAGTAACTGTTCCACGGCATGGACTGCGCGTACTGCGCGTAGACGATCGTCTACACGTCTACTGGTGTTGGACTGGTGGTGATGATGATGTGAAATTATTTAGTGGAAGTTGACTAAGATAAGAATTTTATTTTATAATAGTTAAACTATTATAAAAGGTTAATCACCTTTTCAATCTAACTGCGGAGACTTGTGTAAAGCTAATTTATCGAAAATCAAACGAGTTAGTGACTGATAGTATGTTTTACTAACTACATAATATTAATAATAATTTTCTTTTGCAGGTTAGGGTTAATTCATCAAGAAACTTATTAACTTACTACTGCAATCCTTTGTATGGTTGTTCAAAGTAAGTTTAGCAAACTGATTTTTTATAATTGAGTTGTTTGGCTTTATAATAGTTTCATGCACAGAATAAGAAATAAATACCGGCCTATTAAGTTATTCTCAGTAACAGGTTACCCCCTCTTAAAGGTACTTAAATGATTAGATCGTAATCAGTAGTCTAAGTCTATTTAATTTGGCTTTCTATCTCTATTGGCTATATTAGATTCATATTAACGAATCTATTATGGCTATTATATTCATATTCATATTAACGAATCATTGGCTATTATAGAGTAAAAAAACTTGGGTTTCTTAAAATAATTATCTACGGTAACTTAATATAACTTTCTGTAATAATTTTGGCCAACAGCTAAGGTTAAATGGTCATATTTTACTAGACTAATCCTTTTCATGGTTTTTCAAGTAAGTAGCCTATTAGGCCTAAATCTAATTTTGGGTAAGTACACTTTCATAAGCGGAACAATATTAAAAAAAAAAAAAAAAAACGAATTATAGGCTATAGATTATTTAGGCCTACTTAAGTTTTGGTCATGTTTGGTCTCAAAACGGTGGAAGATATCGTCTGGCAGTTTTTCCTGGTAAACATTGATTCCACTAATAACAAAACATGTATTGCCACGGATTCTATGGCAATCTTAAACTCCTATTATGTTCTTTTTACATGCATTATATTATAGTTGTTGAGTTTTTTGTTTATATATACATTTTTTTGTATATAGCCTAGGCCTATTGGTAACGTTTATTTCACTTTTATTATAAGTTTAATTGAAAACAAAACTAAAATAACACACGTGACACAATAACTAACTTACAGATGGTTAAATATTCCACAATCGCCTTACAGTAATCAATATAGGTATCGAACAATTTTATTAAGTTTTTCCGCTTATGAAGGTGTACACCTAATTTCTTGTAGGTAGGCCTAGTTAGATTATTTGGCATCATGATGATTTGTCCAAAATATTAATAATAAGGCGGGGTGCTAGCTTAACTTATGCTTGTATCCATTGACGATTGTGAGTGCTAGCCTAAGTTTGTTGATGGAGTTGTTGAATCTGCGTTGTGTTGTCGATTTTTAAATAGTGTAGCCTAAACTAAGTTAAACGTCTGACCACTTGAAATTGTAAAAACTAAGTTATACTTCTGGTGCACACACACAGTGAGGTGAGGCCTTATAATGATCCAAGAGCAACCCACTATGAGGGGGAATGTGCCTTAGACCGCTCACCCAACCTGATCGGTTAGCCATATTGGGACGTATGGTATTAGCGGACAAGTTAGTTGGGTCTATCAGGTTTACATGGCCTAACATAAATTAAGACATACACAGCACACAGAGCTCACATCAGTGCTATTGATTGCATAGTAATTACACATTTTTTAAAGGTGTCTAAGTTAAATCATTAGAATGTAGTAAATAGGTTAGGTATATCTGATTTAATTTGGCTTATTATCTTGGTACTTTGGTATTATACGGATGCCACTATTTTTGGAGGTTAAATTTTTACCGGATACAAAGGATAACTACATAAATCGAAAAAACGTACTTTTATTGACTTACTGTACAAATTTTACATCATTCTGATTAGCAGTCTTTGTGTTGTGCCTCCCAAAAGGCAGCGATGTCCGCTAGGATCGTGTTGAATGCGTCGCCGCCGCTAGCAGCCACACCCGATCGCCACATGTACTCCGCCAAACATACAGCGCGCTGAGGCAGTTATGTTAGGATGGGTTATCATAAAAATATGTACGTTTTCCTCTTCATTTCGAGGTAATCCCACACCAAAAGAACGTCGCTCATTATGAAAACAAATGTAACGTAGTGCACGACAATAAATCGCTCATGACACTGACCCAGATACAGGCGGTGACAGGTGATGCGCGCGCTCCAGTCAACGACCTGACCTTGGCCTATTTGGAGGGGGTTTGGCGGCCGGAAGTATGACTCATCAGATATCATTCGATTTGTAATGAAACAATAAAAGTCCTACAGTCATTTTTATGATAACCCATCCTAACATAACTGCCGCAGCGCGCTGTATAAGGGTGGCATCCGTATAATACCAAAGTACCATTATCTTTAAAATAGCCATAGTAGTAGTTTTTAGCACCATTTTTAAGAATTTGTCTATGTACAATTTCAACGTATCTTCCTTGTGCACTATTAAGCCTATCTTGAGAGGAATTTTTGGCATGGGATAGCTGTTTCCGTCATTTTCTGCTATTATAATGTGTACTATTTACTAAACAGTTCATTAAGGGGGCCCGGAGTAATTGTAAGAGGGCGATTTGGAAAACACTGTACACTCAGATCGTTTTAGATCATTCTGGATCATTTTAAGTTGGACGATGCACCTGTTTGATAACTTATTACTGATTGTACAAATGTATATGTGCAAATAAAGTACTTCTGACTTATAACTCACTTCCTTACCTATCTGGTCACTTAAAACCTAAGCTGGGTTATTAACACCACCAGCAGTACTGCACCATCTTGGCCATCCATCATGTTCTCTTTGAAAGGCGTATTAAGACTAGACTAGGAAGCTAATTTATTGTTTTAAGTCAATTTGGTGAGGTTCTGAATATATTTGAATTAAAGCAAGCATATTTATACAAACTGGTATTGCCAGCTATTATTTTTGGTGGGAATAATAGCTTGGGGTGGGAGGGTTAAAGTTCACCATACAACCAAGATGTTCTGGGCCAACTGTTCCCAAACACTGAATTTGTTAAAATCTTTGGTGTTTTAAGTGTTTAGACAATAGTATATAAAACACATTTTAATCTTGTATCAAACAAAATTCATACTCTATACTTAGTTTTTCATCACATGAGCATTTCACACATGCCAATAAATTAGCCTGGAAATTAGTTATCAAATAAAATAATTGTTACTTCGATAAAAAGACCATGTCAAACGATCTAGCTATTTTAATAACAGTATCGAGATAGTCAACACAAGACAATAATTAGGCCTGTATTATTGCAAGGTCAAGGCCTATATCTGACTTAGGTCAATTGAACCGACTACAGAAAAATATCATCGCAACTTACGTTTTAGGAAAATAAAAACAATATAAATATCGTTTGGCATATAAAGGTTGAAGTTAAAACTAGTCAATACCAGTCAAAGTTATGTAAACAGGTTTGCATTATAAATACAATTTTTTCTTCATTTAGTTCAATTAAAAGTTGTGATGTTAAAGATGTAATAGAATAAAACGCATATAATTTTAAGAAATACATACCGGTAACTAATTATTTATTTTGTAAAATAGACTCTTTCCAAAAAATATTTATAACTGGATGAAATTTTTTCAGTACCTATATCGAATGATTTGATTGGCGTATTGATTTTTTCGGAGTTACGCATTTCAGACCTAACACCTGCAAAACTGTGTCATTTTTTGGAGTACTGCCTTTCAGGGTTACACATTTTTGGAATAATGTCAGACACTTGATTTTATTGCCCTGAAATGAACTGCTCCGAAAAGAACTGCTCCGAAAAGCACTGCTCCGAAAAGCACTGCTCCGAATAGCACTGCTCCGAATAAAATGAGTAGGCTACCTTGATGCACAAACTAATCAAGACAAATATTTTGATACCGCAATTGTCACAGTCGGTTCAGAATTGTATTAAAAAACCTATTAATATGTAAGATTATTTGTTTTCTAAATAAGTAAACACACTCACACATAAGTAAGTACTGTAATGGTGTAGGATAATGTAAGCAATTAGGTATTTATTGGTACCTACATCAGTAAGCCAGATTAGGTCTCATTATGGATATTAGGAAGATCCTGCGTGTCAAGAGTTAGGATCTTTTCATTGGCCAGTATCACCATTTCAAATCCTCCTGACCCCTTTTAAACACTCCAAATGAAAATGTTCCGCAAATGCATAGCTCCGAAAAGCAGTACTCTGTCATACACCGCTCTGAAAGCATTACTAAAAAAAGGAAAGCAGTACTCTGTCATACACCGCTCTGAAAGCATTACTAAAAAAAGGCAATACTCCGGAAACATTTTCGGAATACTGCTTTCGAAGTACCGGTAGTGCATTTCTAGAGTACTAATGCTTTTCGGAGTTATGCATTTCGGACTAATGCCTTCAAAATTACCTATTTATTTCAGACTACTGTATTTTGGAGATGTACATTTTCGGAACAATGCCGCGCACCGTAAAAGTCAAGACTGGAGGAGAAAAATGGATTCTCAGGTGTTTTCCAAAGATGTGGCAGTCCAAAATTAACGGGTCTTCAGTGACCCGGGCGCCACCAGGTATTTCGCTCTGTGGTGACGTGCCGTGCCGGGTGCCGTGCCGTTGGGCCGTGTCGGCGTAATGTCAAATTACACATCCAATGTCCAAACCGGTTGAGAAATAACAAAGTAGTGGGCCTAAAATGAAATTCCTTAATATCAACATATAAGATACTCACCTTAAACTATTGTGTTAATATTTCACTGCTTTAAAGATGATCAAGTCAATCCATATTAAAAAGGCCTACAGTAATAAAAAGTGCATTATGTGTTTCAACTATAATATCAAATTTGCTTGTTTAAAAATTGAATTTTAACGTGTATGTCATATTGTAGAAAGTTGTATGCAAAGTTATAAGTTCAGTGGTTATAAGGTACAACACGCAATACAATAATTACAATACACAATACAACATGTTGTGTTGTAAAAAACTTATCAATGCAGTTTTTGTTTCAGGAAAATTCTACTTGCAGTGTCAGATGAACTAGAAACATGTTCACAAAAGTATTTTCAAAACCCCTCTTCAAGCTTTCAGTGGTAATCCTGGTTAATGAAAACATACTTAGAGCCTCTCCTGTATTAAGTAAAGATATAAGGTATAGGAGCTTTGCCAGATGGTCATCAAGAAAGCCTTCTAAAGTTTTTACATCAGATAAAATTGCATCTGGAGGCTTTGATACAGAAGAATTTTTCAAGTCTGAATACACTGAAAGTTTTGAAAATAAACCGGTTATTAAAAATAAAGGGGAACAAGAGGAACATTTTCAAGAAGAAGTAAAAGTGAGGGAGCATACGTCTGCAGACCTGGATTATACGGTTCTGGAAGAAAATGATTTAACTTTTAGGTGAGAGAAGTACTTTTCAATCTTCAGTTAACCCTTTTTTTATACTGTTAAAAACAATTATTAAAGAAGTCATATACAGAAAGTAGTGGTATGATATATGGAAGTTGTAAAGCCTTCCCTGAATTGTATATCTCCATCATCCCAATAAGCTGGTGAGGAGAAGTCATATACAAACTTACTTACTCCCTCGTCGTCTCGCAGACCATATTTATGGCATGAGACCAGTTAGAAAGTAGTAGTATGATATATCTACTTATTTAAAGCTAGACGGGTTCACTCACTCACTCACTCATTCACTGATATAAACTATGAGGCACTTCCCGTAATCGTACCCCCCTTGACCCCATACTTGAACTAAAGCTCTTCACGAGAAACCCTCAGATAAATTGCCAAAAGTTAACATTTTTGAGTTTTGGAGGCACCTTTTGGGTGGGGAAAATTCAACTTTTTAAATTTTTCCACTTTTAGCGCGTTTTGTACGTAAACGGTAAGAGATGGAAAAAAATGTTAAATACAAAAGTTGTAGAAAACTTAATGCTCAACTAACGATCTTCCATCAGATTTTAGATCTGATCATTTGTTTAGCCACTGTTCATTAGAGAAGGAGTAATTTTTTGTGTTTTGGCTCATTTAAATGTGTACAACGTTTTGGAAAGCACACTATCTTTGGATAGTATAATAAAAATATTTATTCTGTGACAATGTTTAACAATGCATTGGAATTTACCACACAAAATATTAAATTTATGGGGAAATCTTTAAACCAGGTAAGGTAGGCCTGAGTCCTATCTTTCCCTTTCTGGCGAGGTACAGCCCTTTTTGTATCAGCTGATTTAAATAAACCTCCCGTGTCGGTGATAATTTCATTACATGAGGTTTATATATATTTCAGCTGTTACAAAACATGGTGAGCATATATCGCGTACACAGGAGGTTCAATATTGCGTACCGTATATCGTTTGTTACGATATCGGAAAATGTCATCAACCGATTGTTTGTTCTATCGAATGAATTTAGCCCAGTAGCCGAGTGGACGTGTTGTCAGATTCACAATCATGCAATTTCGGGTTCGAATCCTACTTTGATGTTTACTTTTTGAGGTCTGGAATGTCTGTTTAATTTAACTTTATTTTGTTTTTACAAATCCATTTATTTGTAATTATGTAGCACAACGAGCAGCCACCAAACAGCGCTCTGCGGATTTAGGTTAGGTTAGGTTACTATAATTTTGTCGTGAACTGCAGCCTAATTTGTTGTTATTTTTACACATAATAGTAGTTTTCATTACTAGTCTCGAAAGTGACTTATTGCGGGGAGAGATTGCATTTACGCGCGAGGCGAAGCCGAGCGTGGAAAAAGCTATCGAGCCCCGCAATGGCACTTTTGAGACGAGTATTGAACATTATTTTTCATTACGATATCGAAAAACTTGTAAACAACATGAATATTTTTGTTTATTCAACTTAGTAGGTATCAAGAAAAAAACAAAAAACAAACTCATAACGCTGAGTTTCCGTGCTGATGTCGAAAGCAACAGCAAATAATGCAACAGCTGATCGGCCTAATGCAACAGCTGATCGGTCTGCACCGCAAAATCCCATAACAGTTACTTTCCATGCACCACAAATGCACAGAAAGTTAACGTTATGTAATTTTGCCGTGCAGTAGCGGGAATAACCTATTTTCTTAGCTCATTTTACGTTTAGAAAGTGTACTTTCGTGTGTAGAGTAATGAAAATCCATTTTTAGGACTCCAATTTAACATTTTAACCGCAACTTTTTATTTAAATTATATGTGACTGACTTTGAATTGAGTGAGCACTTAACTTTTTGCTTTTATACACCTCGAAACAACTATCGTAGTCGGGAGTTAAAAAAACAAACAAGTATGCAGCCAGTTAGTAAAATGTTTCGATATTGAACTGATATCAGACCATCTTTGTAGGCTATAATGAGCTCGCCAAAGTCATTGTTGGGTATTTTTTCTTTGGTTAACAGACTTGAGTTGAGTTTGTTTTAAGCTTGCGTTAACTGAAGAGTGCAAGTGAGCGAAGCGAACTCCAAAAGGGGGTTTGAAGTGAAGCCTCAAATAGTGGTAAGCCTAGTATAATTTATAAAGCTTTCCCTTACTTGTATATCTCCATCATCCCGATAAGCTGGAGAGGAGAAGTCATATACTGAAAGTAGCGGTATGACATATAGAAGTTATAAAGCTTTCCCTGACATGTATCTCTCCATCATCCCGATAAGCTGGAGAGGTGAAATTTGGTAGCCTACATTGATTCTTTAGGTTTAAAATAAGAAAAGAAATGAGTTTTGATCCAGATATAACCTTTAGAGGACATTGGAGACAGCAGCCATTGGTTTCAAGCATTGGTTTCAAGAACCAATGTTAAAAAGAAAGAAATATCTTGCTTATTTATGATCAGAAAATTATGATCTCCTTAAATTAGGGTCTTTTAAAGACACATTTTGTTTGTGTAAATTTTTGAACTTGATAAATAATTTTCCAAATTAATAAAAACAAAATTTTAGGCCTATTCAAATTTTCGGGGGTTTCTATATAGCTTGGGGAGAAAAGTATTAACATAATGTAAAATCTGATCATGTTTCAAATACAAATTTTTTCAAAGTATTTGTTAAAAGGGGCCATACACATATTACTAAAGGCATTTAAGGGGGGGGAGGAAGAGGGCGATTTAGATCAACGTTACGCAACTCGCACATATTAACCCTAAGAGCTGGCGCACTCCCATATCTATTGATACTGTTATCAGCCTTAAAAATAAAAAATAAAAAAAATATATCTAAATCAAGGTTACAGTTAGTTATATAAAAAACAAATATGTCATACTATTTTACTAACAGTTAAACTAATAATAAATACATTACGTGTTTTGAGTAAGTTCTGTATTGCTTTACACCTATGTTTTGTGTTGTTTTAGAGTGTAAAATCATGACTTGATTTAGTAAAGTAGAACCTCGATAGTTTGACACTTTGTGGACTAAAGGGGTGTCGAACTATCAAAATGTCGAACTATAGGGAGTATATGGAACATTTTAACACAGGGAGTATTGTGAGGAAAAAACAATAGCGTATCATGAAATAATCAGAAAAGTTTTTAACTCCTGCAGCGTTTCGAGCAAACTGACTTGACCTACTTACTGGGATGGGCGGGGAAAGGGGTGGATAGGACGGGGTAGGGGGTAGAAGAACAAGTTATTTATAGAAAAGGCGGTAGCACACGTTCGCGAAAACAATAAGCGGGCTCCCATCACTGACCGGCAAATCCGTCAAGGACACAATCGGTCGCCGATACTGTCATGTCATGTCGTCATGGCCCATGTTGAAGTATACAGACTGTCGAACTATCAAAGTTCTACTGTATTGCACAGTGTATACCACATATATTTATTTTGTTATGTTCTTTTGTATTTGTATTAGTTACCAATTAAATTTGTTACGTTTTAGCTGAGATAGTTTATCGTGTTGTTTATATTATTAGTAACAGTCTTATTTGTAAACATTATGCTTTGAAATAAGGTATTAAAAAATGTTGTTAAAAGAAAGTAATTTAGAGTTAAAAGATTCATTGAAATCCATATTCCAAATTGCTAATAAAATTATGATTAAAAGGTTTAAGCTATTTTAAAGCCTTCTTCGATTGAGTTACGTAACACATTGGTGGTAGGGGGAGGGTATGGTCAAGCGTTATCGTGCGTTACATGGGGGTGTGGGGTCTGAAATGACGAAAAAACGTGTTACGTAATATGTGTATGGCCCCAAATAGCAATATCATAATGTAGTTTTTAATAAAGAGGTGTTGAGTATAAGTTAACAGTGGAAAATGTCTCTTCCCAGCTGGCCAGTTACAAAACCTGGCCCTCTTTCTGTTTCTTTAAATTTAATAACTAAAAATTATTATTTAGAAGCATTGTCCTAGTGATGCTTTTTCATTCATGTAGCATAACCCGTGGGACGTGTAATTTAGGATTAAAATCCGAGCCTGACCATGGTTGGCATTGTATAGAACTTTTGTACTAGATACAGGGTACAGCAGTGTGTAACATCATCAGCGACGTGACAGGATTTTTTGGTTAGTTCCGAGTTTTGGATCAACTTGTGCACATGTTCACTTCGCTCACTCGCCTATGGAAAAAAAAATTAAATAAATAGTTTACATCCTATTCTCAGTCCTACCGAATATACACACAAAATTTCATAAAAATCGGTCAAGCCGTTTCGGAGGAGTTTTGTTACAAACACTGTGACACGAGAATTTTATATATTAGATATAAATATATAAACATATATACAAATTTTAACGAATGGTGTTTTTGGCATCTGGGGACCTCAAAATGAAAAGTTATCATGGTCTCGGGCTTAAGTCTTACCATGAGACCTACGGTAATAGCTTCTTCCCTAAAGGGGAAATCCGCTCAAAATAATTAAATGTTCATAAATGTTTCAGATTATTTAAAAATATATCACTATGAACGTTTTTTGGTCTGAAGTCATTATACTTAGGCTGATTTATGTTGGCTAAGTGCACTAGGTCTATTCAAAATGTGATCCTATTTTAAGTTAATAATGTTAATACATATATCAGTATGCACACTCTAGGGTAGTGAGTAAATGCTTCTTTTTCAAACATATACAAAATTATAATATACCATAATTATATTTCCTAAAACTATACTATACTTGAAAATGAGCATGTTAATGTTGATATTTTTACCTACCTACCGTACTTATAATTTGTGATTTTTTTACAGTAAGCTTATGACACAAGTTGGAAATCGGAAGTTGCGTAGAAAGAATGATCTGATGATGCTAGAAGGAAAAAGACTCAACATGGATGCATTACAAGCTGGTCTGAAACCCATCAAAATTTTCTTTGCCCAAAAGTCTTTTTTGGAAGATTTAAACATACCTCCAAATTCAAAAGTTCCTTTATATAAAATACCGTATAAAACTATTGCCTTGTGGTCTAAGCTTGATTCTCCTCCAGGAATCATCGGTACGTAGTTTCTTAAAATTAGGAGATAAGAAATTCCTTAAAAATTACTCTTTCCATCTTAAAAGTTTGTTTCAACTATGCCTCTTAGTATGTGTAATATTGCATGCGTGCACCAGTGATGACTTGCTTCTTACAACACGCAACTAGCAGTTTTTCCCATGCGCTTCACCTCTATATTTCCACTGCCCATCTGCCCCTATTGCTGTATGACATGACATGTGACGGCATGTAGTGTCATGTACATGAATGCTTTTGATTTTATTGAGTCCTTATAGTCCAACCTGGACAACATTTCAGGTTCCTCAACTGCATCTCAACCTTTCACACAATTTTTGTTATTCTTAAAAAAATCTTGGGTTTTCCATTTGCTATTCCATGTTAACAATTAAAAACAAAACATTTTTGGGCAATAAAGTTACCAATATACTGAATGAGAAAATAGGCATAGGCCACCAATAAATTACATCATAAGCGTTTGCCAATTTTCAGATCCCCCGCCCCCAATAATCCCATGAGTATTCTACCGTGATAACTTGACAACTCACTCCACTTGAAAAATGATAACATCTTTGACTGAATCATAAAATATTACAAAAAAATAAGGCAACAGTATTTTAAACTTTGTTTCCTGTCTGATGTTGTTCAAAGCATTAAAACCTGTAAATTTGCGCCTTTTCCAGTGCAATCTAATTCAGTAACTGGCATACCCCAAATCGAGATAGGGTACACATTTGCATGCAGATTAATTCAATCCAATACCCAAAACATTAATAAACCTATGAACCACACCTATTAGCCTGGTACGATTAGAAACCTATATTTAAAACATTTAAGGACCTTTTCCGTTATACATAAATACCACCATTGTTTGTGATTAGTCATTTTATAATAGGATCCTTGATATCCTCCGTTTGAATATTTTAGAAGCAGTTTCACTATCTTATCTATCTTTATCTCTGTCCACGCGATAAGCGAACAAATGATATAATTTAATACTTTAAGGACATTAATAATTTGAAATTTACTGCCAGACAGCGCTCTGCGAAGTTAGTAACTAATTTGTCTTTATTTATGATAACCTAACCCTAACCTAACCTTTCTCCAAAGAAAAGGACCTATTAGAGGAAATATTGCACAATATTGCCAATTATTGGCCATCTTCATCGATCTAAACAAAAGTAACCTACTTAAATATATTGTATACTAGCTGTATACCCGTCCTTCGTACGGGTTGTATATAAATGGTAGATTAACTAAAGCCAATAACAGTCCACATTATTTTACAATATTAAAATTACATTTTACACATTTAATGTACAATTAAATCAAAGTTAACAAAATATACTGGCAGATAGTTCGGGTCCTGTTGCTAAGTCGAGGAACTCTGTCGGGTAGTAAACGGCGTGTGGTTTGTGACTCCAAATCGGTACACATAACACTTTGGATTCGCTTTTAGAAATAAAAAAACTCAAGTACAAAAAAATATAAAAAAATTCGGGGAGGAGGGTAGGGGGAGTATAAATATAAAATCGGCGGGGGGGAGCAAAGTATAAAATCAGGGGTTGGGCAGAAATACAAATCGGGAGGGGGGGAGTAAAAATATAAAATCGGGGAGGGGACAAAAATATAATACCCCCGTCGCAGCAAACCTGCATACTCAGCGAATTTCCAATGAATATATAACATAACACATTATAACACTTAACAGGATTCATAAGAAATGTATTCACAAACAAGCGATATTTAAAATATTAATTATCCTCCATAAGAATAACATTGGGGATGAGTACGCAGGTTTGCTGCAACAAGGCACACAAAATAATGGGTTTTTATGCAAATATCAATAGAACTCATCTTAGTGAAGTCACATACCAAGTTTCATCCATATACATTCATAAATAAGCGATATATAACATTTTAAGTATTTTCCATAAGAATAACATGGGGACCAAGTACCTAGGTTTGCTGCTACAGGAGCCATGGGCGAAAAATTGTTTTTTGTGCTAACAACAATAAACCATAACCAGATCAAGCCATATACCAAATTTCGCCAGTTTATGTTCATAAATAAGCGAGATATACAATTTTTCTTTTTCTCCATAAGAATAACATTAGACAACGTACTGTGTTTAGCACTTTCAATATCTCGGTAACCAATTGACATAGAGCAATAATCAAAATACCAAATTGTTTGTTTTTTTAAGCTGAATTCAATGGTATAAATTAAAATTTGATTCAAATTAAAATTAAATGTGAAAACCCCAAAAAACACATTTTTGGGGTCCAAAAACCCCCCTTCGGATGGTGCGATTCATCTGGTTTTCGAACTCGTTCAAATAAATGGTACTTTACACATTTGTACCAAATTTCATTAAGATCGGACCTTTTTTACGAGAGTTATCGTGCTTACGGACACATATATATATATATATATATATATATATAAATACATATATAAAAATTTGAACGAATGGTGTTTTTGCCATCTGGGGACCTCAAAATGAAAAGTTATCATGGTCTCGGGCTTAAGTCTTACCATGAGACCTACGGTAATAGCTTCTTCCCTATAGGGGAAATTCGCTAAAATGGAGTGAGGACATAAAATAAAAATATAAAATCGAAGAGGGGGGGAGCAAAATATAAAATTGGGGCGGAGCAAAAATATAAAATCAGGGGGGCAAAAATAAAAACCGGGGTGGGAGTAAAAATAAACAGGGGGGGGGGGTGGGGGGCAAAAATATAAAATGGAGGAGGGACAACATAAAATAAAAATATAAAATCAAAGAGGGGGGGGTGCAAAACATAAAATCGGGGTGAGCAAGAATATAAAATCAGGGGGGAAAAAAATATAAAATTGGGGGGGGCAAAAATATAAAATCGGGGGGAGGAAAAAGATAAAACTGGGGGTGAGCAAAAATACAAAACGGGGAGGGGGGCAAAAAATACGTAAAATCGGGAAGGGGGCAAAAATATAAAATGGAGGTCATAAAATAAAAATATCAATGGAAGAGGGGGCAAAAATATAAAATCGGGGGGTGGGGGGTAAAATATAAAATGGGGGGAGGGGAAAAACAAAAATTGGAGGGGGAGCATATATATAAAATCGGGGGGGGGGGGGTACAGGAAGTATCGGTAAACATTGTTTTTTGTGCAAATAAGAATAGACCACAGCCAGATGAAGCCACATTAATATTTGTTCATTAATATTAATTAATAGCTAGCTGACGTACCCGTTATTCGCACAGAGGTTTTCTCTACCCATTCTTTAGTCAATGCAATTTGCATTTTAGTTAGTTTGAAACAGCTGTTCTTGCTTCTGCTCTTTAAGCTGTCAAATGGAAGTAACCACAGCTGTTTGCATTGCAGTTTCTGAATGTTTACTTTATTCTGAAATGTAAACATTGAAACTTAGGACGTTCAAAGGGCGTAGCCCGAGGGAATTTTAAGGAAGTGAACACGTCTATGTGTTTCATGGGTTCAAGATTTACCTATGTGTAAAGTATCAGCCCAGTTGGTTCAGTGGTTTTTGCGTTCACCCGGAACATCAGACAGACAGACAGAAACCACCTCTTCTTTATAATATTATAGATTTATAACAAAAAACCAATGAAACTTAATTTTAAATAGTAGTATACTTATAACGGAAAAGATCCACATAAGATCACAGAAAACTTTAAAATACTACAGAAGGCTGACTGGAATAGGAAAATGGTTGTGCTCCCGTGGCAGTGCCGCGATTCCGGTCTCCGTGAGGGGAGTCAGCGGGTGGAGTGGGGGTTAAGTCTGCTCGCTGATAGGGATGGCAATAGGTGTACCCGTATGCACCCCTTCTGAGCGGCCTAGTGCCACTAGCGTTCAAACTAACAGAGAGGCCAGTGACCAAACTGACAGTTGTAAACACAACATGGCAGCCAGCCTTCTACGGTGTTTTAGAGTTTTCTATGATTACATCATTTTCTCTACAGTGTTTTAGAGTTTTCTATGATTACATCATTTTCAAGTCAACCCCCCTTTTTTTAAGTGGCACAATGTAGGCAATTAACCTTGGGTCTTTAATACCACTAAACATGCATTCCTTAATATTAAAGTTATTTATTTAAGTATATATATTTGGACTCATATATCTGTGTGCCATAGTACTCGTCTTATAACTTTATGTATATTCACTGCTTTATTTAAAATAATCCTTCTCCCTTTAAAGTATACCAATCGGCAGTCATAGAATTACTACTATTAAATTAGTTTTTGTGACAGGTTTCTACAATCTGATAAAAGAAGGGGACATTAAGACGGTGGACACAATACCTGTTAAAGTGATCTGTGACAACGTGCGAGACCCTGGGAACATGGGGTCCATCATCAGAGTTGCTGCCAGTGTGGGCTGCACTGAAATTGTACTGATGAAAGGTACGAGACAAACCACAAAACGAAACGTACTATGGTGGTATGCCTAGACTCTACATTTATTATGTAAGTGTAGGTGACCTAGCTAGGTTTTGGAATCAGTTCAGCGGGTTCTGGTGAACTAGCCGCAGTTGTTTCGTGTGAGTAATTGATCGGCACATCTTTATCCCCGCTACGCTTCATTCAAGGTCATCATACCTACCCCTTTCCCCGCACATTTAGTCCATCCGTATTGTTTTACAGTTGTGTGTTATTTTTCGCATCTGTCCATAAGTGTAAGTTGTCGATTTATTAACTTTATCTTAATGAAACCATTGACTATACACCTGTAGTAGACAGTAAATGCAATGCTAAAATCGGTTAACCAAGAAACAGGGGATTGGTTAACCAATATCTACCAGTCTATCTACAGGTTAACCAATCTATTGAGTGCGGTCGGCAACAGGTGCTATCGAATGTGCTTTCTCCTAGTAGTCATTATGCATACTACTTGGAATCGCATAGGCAGACGAACAGACAGAGCACGCTTGATTGACGCTGGTGAAAGACGGTTATGACGTCAACATCAATTTTATTACAACTTTTTAACAGTTATTACAATACTATTTTTATTTCATACAACCTTTGTTATTTCAGCCTTGCAGCCTTTGTTAAATTGTATATTAAAACTTCCGAGTTGCAAGGAAAGCGAGACAGTTGTTTTATTAACAATACCCCCGAAGCAGCAAACCTGCATACTCAGCGAATTTACATGGCATATAGATGGGTATCACTACTACATAGAGCCACTTACCAAGTTTCATAAAAATACATTAATTAATAAGTGATATATAGCATTTTATTTATTATCTATAAGAATAACATTATAATTGAGTACGCAGGTTTGCTGCAACAAGGAAGATAAGAAATGTGTTTTTTTTTTGCAATTATCAATATAACTCAACCAGTAAAGAGTCAATTACTGTTTATCAGTTTTATCTTCCTACATACCAAGTTTTATTAATTTAGGTTCACAACTAAGGGAGATATCAAACTTTACTTATTCTCCATATGAATAACATGGGGACCGAGTATGCAGGTTTGCTGCTACCGGGAAAAATAAAAAAAACTTATTTTGTGCTAATATATCTCAACTAGATGAAGCCACATACCAAGTTTCATCTATATACATACATAAATAATCTAAATATAACATTTTATTTATTCTCCATAAGGATAACATTGGACAACGTACTGTGTTTAGCACTTTGAATATCACTGCAATGGTTGGACGTAAAACAATTAAAACGCCAAAATGATTGTTTTGTAGAGCTAAACTGATTGGTAGAAAGAAATGTGGAGTTTTTAGTGAAATTATCTGAGGGAAATCTAAAAACCGTATTCCCATAAGATTAACATGGGAAATTTTATAGACACATTTTTTGACTTTACTCCACAACCACTAAACCTAGCTTAATGATTCAAAATACTAAATTATTTGTTTTTTTAAGCTCTATAAAATGGCTACAACCAAAATCTAGTGTTTTTAAAATTTTAGGGTAAGAAGTTGAGACTGATCGATCTGGTTTTCGAACTTAAAGTCATAAATGTTACTCTCCACATTTGTGCCAAATTTCATCAAAATCGGGTGCTTCTTTCAAAAGTTATCGCGGTAACTGACACATATATATATATATATATATATATATATATATATATAATAATAATAATAATATTTATTCCGTGACAATGTTTAACAATGTGTTGGAATTTACAAAACAAAATATTAAATTTATGGGGAAATCTTTAAACCAGGTAAGGTAGGCCTGAGTCTTATCTTTCCCTTCCTGGCGGGGTACGGCCCTTTTCTGGGAACCATTCCGGCATTTGCCTAGATTAGATGAGAAACCGTACAAACTCTTCTCAGAATGGCCAGCCTGGGATGAAACCCAAGACCTTCCGAATGTGAGGTGCAATACATATATATATAAATTTGAACGGATATTGTTTTTGGCATCTAGGGACCTCAAAACAAAAAGTTATCATGGTCTCGGGCTTAGGTCTTACCATGCTTCCTATGGTAATAGCTTCTTCCCTATAGGGGAAATTCGCTAAAATGAGATTTTAAAAACCCGCCACGGCCGAGCTGAGCATGCCAAGCAGCATGAGCCAGAATTACGTCCGCCATTGCGTGCGATGGTGGTGATTTCTATCCAGTGCTGTCAGAACTACGTGGAGAATCCCGCCTCTTGTTATCAGAAGGGCCCATAAGGTTTTCAGTCTAGTACAGGTGTCTAGTTCAATGATGAAAACTTTTCTCTGAAAATGGGAATTATGAAGCAATCAGAATCAGTCATCTTTATTGTGACAGTTAATACACTGTATAATAGTCTCATATAATTAACACAAGTGGACTTCCTAAACTAAATCATCTTGTAAATTAGCAAATTCGTTATCTCTGTAGAAACATTTCTCAATTTCCTAATTCCTACTGGATTTCCTATTTCCTCCCCAAGCCAAGCCAAGGCCAAGGCATGCCGTTACTCTAGAGACTAATTTCTTGAAATCTGAGCCTCCTGGCTGAACTTAGATACCCAGTCAAGCGAATCTTCCCACGCTTATGCCTGTCCTACTGCCCTACCAAATTAATTTTCCGGAAAATTTAAAAATCTTAGGTAACATAACAAAAATGGTGTTGCATAATCAATTTAAATAAAGTATAATTCCATCGTCAGACTACAGTATATTATCCAGGGTTAAATATCCAAATAATGTTGATGGTCTCACAGTTACATTAGACACCTAACTATGTTTTTTTACCTCAAAATTCAGTTGACGAGCAACCTGATATTTTTTGTTTCATTCTTAATGGCTGGTCTGTTGTTTGGCATCCAATCGAGGGTCGCTTTAATTTATTCAAGAGATAAGAGGTATACTACTTAAAAATGCTAAAACCGAAACTAATTATCTTACAAAGACAGATGATGGCTCTTTTTTGTCTAAATATCACAAACTAAATAAAATGTCAGATCAAGGTTGTATGACGTTCCGGTCAAGAGATACGAATAATACAATTACTGTTTATCAGTTTTATCATTGTTCGCGACTGTTCAAAATTTGCTTAGTTGATTTCCTCCTTTCCCGACATTTGGTTAGTTTTCATTTAAATTCCCGACCCTCCCAACTTTTCCAGCTGCGAGACACCCTGAAATTTATTTTTATTCAATTTCATTAAATCAGAAATTTAACATTACAGTATATTTTAAAACGTTAATTTAGAATCAATTAAAATTAATTATTGTAAAAACAAATTTTGTTTTCTAAGTTTTACACAAAACTTAAATCCCTTAATTGAACATTATAAAAGTATTTTTTATCGGTTAAGAATAGTTAACACCCAAATTGACAATGTAAAACATAATTTGGTTATTTGGTTAATATATTTTTGAAGGGTTTCCACCGACCGGGAAAACCTGGAAAACCGGAAATTATGCGAGAACTTTGGTGACCGGGAAAAATTTGTGGATTATGCAGGAATGTTCGACCAAACCGGGAATTTCAGGTCGCGATCGTCGGCGATTTTGTAACGCGTTCTGAATAGTAGGCGAAGTTAACGATGTGTTCTCAATAGCCAGCAACGTTAGCGATGTGATCTCGATGATTGGCGACGTTAGCGATACATTCTCGATGGTTGCTGACGTTAGCGATGCGTTCCCGATGATCAGCAATGTTAGCTATACGTTCTCGATGGTTGGTGACGTTAGCAATGCGATCTCGATGGTCGGCTACGTTAGCCATGTGAATTGGAGAGCTATTGTTGATGAAACGTTACGAAATGCAGTTGTGACTTTCGGCGACATTTTTAACTAAGATCAATAAATTAATGTGTATGTTACAAACAGTGGGTAATAGAAGTGGCTCATTTGTAATTTTGCGGTCTGGTCAAAATTGTTTATCTTTGATATGAAGCTCAGTTTCTAATGTAGTCTTTGGAGTCGCTGGATAATTTGGTGGCCGCTTCATAATCTAAGGTTTCGTGTCAGATTGATTCCTAGCAAAAATCTTTAAAATGTTTATAATGCTTTCTAAGACAATTTTTAATTTAGATATAGTAACAAGATTAGGACAAGAGGTGATTCACGGTGAAATCAGCTATTTAACAATGAAAGAAAATAAGGTTTTGGTAATAGCATGTATCCTGATACCGTTTATTTCTTATGGCTATTGATTTTGTTTACCGTTTACTATGGAGACATTTGTTAAACCTCTGGGTTTAGAAATCCGGCGCGAAGAACAGGATACTAGCATACACATGTAAAACTTTACATTCAATTATTTTTAAATTATAGGTTATGCGGGCAAAGCCGCAACAGATCTGCTAGTACTAGTGTAGTTAACATTGGTCAGATATAATTTTTTTATATGGCTGAAATGTTCGGTTTTAGTATATAAATTTGTCCTATCCTTACCTTATATTAGGCTATGTAAGTTAGTAGACTATATGTTATTTAGGTAAATGTTCACTCATCTACCTGAGAGATATTGTAACATATTCATTAGAAGTCTGTATCTATTATCTGTGAAAATTAATGTATAAACCACTCAACGAAAGTTAATGAAACTGCATGGTCATTTAGGATAACCCAAAGACGGTTTAAAGCTAATAAACTATAAATAAACTCAAGGGCTCTGCCACCACTGGACTTCAAAGTTACCATGTTACTCTTATGGAGGAAAGACCTATTTATCATTTTAGCGAATTTCCTCTATAGGGAAGAAGCTATTACCGTAGGTCTCATGGTAAGACTTAAGCCCGAGACCATGATAACTTTTTGTTTTGAGGTCCCCAGATGCCAAAAACACTATTTGTTTAAATTTATATATATATATATATATATATATATATATATATATGTGTATGTCCATTAACACGATAACTTGAGTAAAAAACATTCGATTTTGATGAAATTTGGCTCAAACGTGTAAAATGACATTCATGACTTTAGTTCGAAAACTAGAAAAATCAGACCATGGGAAAAGGGGGGTTTTAAATTGTACAAAAACCAGATTTTGCTTTTTTCACCAAAAAATTTTTAAAATACTTAATTCTGGTTTTTATCATGTTATAGAGCTTACAAAAACAAATAATATAGTATTTTGAATTATTAACCTAGGTTAAGTGGTTGCGGAGAAAATCCAAAAAACCTACTCATAAAATCTCCCATGTTAATCTTATGGGAAAAATGTTTTTGGCTTTTCCTCAGTTTATTAGTGAATTTCCTTTGGAAAGTGAACTATTAGCATGACCCGCACGGTGAAACTTAAGCCCGGGACTACCATAGAAGTTCCTAACGTGACCCCCTGAACACGTTTTGGGGGTCGTTCAAAATTTTATATATATATATATATATATATATATATGTATGCACTCTAGCGGTCACATTTTTTGTCCGATTAACTTAAAATTTGGTAGGGACGTTCTTTCTGCAATCAGTTGGACAAGTTCGTTGGGCAAAACAATTGGAAAACTCTAAACCCCTTTTTTGGGGATTAATCTTTCAAATTTTGAGTTTTTGGGCCCAAAAAGTGTCAGAAAAGCCCCGGATGTAAAATTAATGCATGCAAAAAGATGGGAATTAGTGAGGCTAAAGTTTTAAGCCCTCTCTCGTAATTCTAGCATAAATATTTACCGAGTTATTAAAGAAAATGTGTTTTGACTAAACACAGAATGTTGTCTTATGGGGGATTTACACTAGAAAAGCCTGCTATTCCTTTGTTAGAGTACTTTTATCATCCCCAGCAACTCACGCCTACTTTCAAGCCTGCCTGGACCTTCTCCTAACATTATAATGCGCAAAATTGTATTCCCAGCTTTGCAGGTAAATGAAACCAGGAGCATCAGAACAGCCAAAAAATCACTGTTTTCAGATTTCAATAAAAATTGGAATACATGTTTGGTTTTACACATATTTTGAGTTTTAAAAGTTTTTTTGGGGGAAATTCACTTCCCTCACGTCAGCGTGCTGCGTGCAAACTCGTTTTAATGTAAACTTCACATTTGCTTTTACCAATCTGTTCATTTCCACAAAAAAATTATTTTGGTGTTTAAATTGTGATTCTACGCCCAACCGTTGCAGAGATATTCAAAGTGTTAAACACAGTACATTGTCCAATGTTATCCTTATGGAGAATAAATAAAATTTGATATCTCGGTTATTTATGAATGTATGTTGATGAAATTTGGTATGTGGCTTCACGTAATACTGGTATATTGATATTTGCACAAAAAATTGATTTTTTGTTGATTATTTCTGTAGCAGCAAACCTGCGTACTCAGCCCCTATGTTATTCTAATGGAGAATAATTAAAATGTAATGACTCCCTTAATTATGAACATTAATTAATAAAACTTAGTATGTAGCTTCACTTGGTTGAGTTATATTGATAATTATATAAAGACCCTTCTTTTTGTTCCTTGTTGCAGCAAACCTGCTTTCTCAGCCCCCATGTTATTCTTAAGGAGAATAACTAGAATGTTATAAAGCGCTTATTTATGATTGAATATTGATGGAACTTGGTATGTGGCTTCTCCTAGTTAAATTATATTTATATTTGCATAAACACCAATTGTTTGTCTTCCTTGTTTCAGCAAACCTACGTCCTCATTACCAATGTTATTCTTATAGAGTATAATTAAAATCGCTTATATGTGAATATATTTTTATGAAACTTGGTATGCGGCTTTATGTGGTATTAAGACATATAATATGCATTGGAAATTTGCTGAGTACGCAGGTTTGCTGCGACGGGGGTATTAAGTTATTATTCTCTTTGATACTATTGAATAGGCCGATATGTTAAGCCGATATTGTAGTCGATATATTAAGACCAGTTTAACTTAACTAGTTTGATTCTGATTGTTAGATATATATATGTAATTTTTTTGCTAAAACAAATCATTTATATTTTTGTTTTAAACTTAACTTTTATTTACAGTTAATCTGTTGCATTGTATTGTTTTTGTTCTTTATATATTATTAACAGTTGTTTGAAGTCGTCTATTGTAGTTATATAATGCTGAATAACAATAATGAACTAATATTAATATTTTACAGGCCAAGGGTGGATACTCTAGATTTGGTCTAAAACAATGTTTTTTTCAGGATGCACGGACCCTTGGGACTCCAAAGTCCTCCGTTCTGCATCTGGAGGTCATTTCCATATCCCAATAAGAATAGATATGGTTTGGAGTCAACACCGAGAATTTCTCAACCCTTCTGATATTATCTGTCTAGCAGACAGTAAAACAGATAGGACAAACTCGTTGGCAACCAATGTGCCACAACATTTGTACTATGATATGAACTACAAGACATCACATTCTGTTGCCATCGTTGTTGGGGGAGAGACTGACGGTTTGAGTATCGATGCATTTAAGTTGGCCGTAAAATACAACAGTTCAAGATTACACATACCACTTTCCAACTGTATGGAGAGTTTAAATAGTGGCTGTGCCTTAAGTGTGGTGTTGTTTGAAATCAAAAGACAATTGTTGTCAGTTGGGGGTGTTTTTGGTAGCAAAGCCTCGAAGGAGAAAAATTGTTTAAGTAAAGAAGAAGAAGAAGAAGAAGGAGGAGAAGTAAGAAGAGTAAGAACTGGCTTGTAATCTTACTCATATGTAGTGATTTACCCAATGTACTATTAACTGTATATTTATAAATAAACTGATACTGTTAAAAGTTGGTATTCTTTAAATGACCAGATATACCTAAAGGTAACTGAACCAGACTTGATAAGAATAAGAACTTTATTCAGCCATAAAATATTTCATTCAAATACATTGGCACGTCAAAACCGTTTTAGTAGGTACATAAACTAAAAGTCCTTCTTAATTCAGACTTTTGTCATATATTCTTCCACATAATAGAAAGATAATTTACAGAAAAAATAATTAGGTTTAACTTTAAAATCCTTATCACTAAGTAGTCTTATATCTAACGATAACCTCTTATATATCCTATACTCTGAGTAAGTTTGCTTGCTTGCTTGCGACACGGATCTTAAAAAAGGCTCCAACGATTTCCTTCAAATGTTCGAAATAACTAATTTCTGGGATAAAAATAAGTTCTAGACAGGCCTCATCCCCAGGAAAAATCAAATAATGTAAAACAAATAAAATGAAAAGTTAAACAAATTAACATTGGGCTTATGGAGTTTCAAATCAAAACAAAAGAACTGTAACAGCTGTTCATAATCAACCAGGGAACTGTCAAAGTAATACTCATGTTGTATATGATTATTAACATGTGGTTTTCTGAGAGTAGAGATTAAAAGATTTGAGTGAAGATTACATAAATAGAGTAGTAAAATAAATCAAAGGGGCATTGAGCTATAAATAACAACTTGATTGACCTTAAAAATGTAGAAAAGAGGCAAATGAGTTATACAAATCTGATTACCAGTAGAGGGAAGTGGTGAAATATTACTCCAAGTCATGTAAACAAACTGACTGGCCTTCCCCTGAGCAAAGCTCGGCCCCCAGGTACTAAAACTTAATAGCCAATATCTAAGGGCTCTTATCAGCCTTAGCTAGTCTAACATGAGGCAGATCAATATTAGTACAAAATCAGCTTTATAACTGTGCAGATCTCTTCTACAATTTACTTGATCAAAATTGGCTCTAAGGTAAAGCAGACATTGTTCTAAATATAAAGAAAACAATATTGTTATATTTTAATATGTTTGAAAAGTTCCCTACAACCATGCTTCTTGTTTCCTCCTGCTATAACTCAAACAGTTTTCTTTTGCATAACAATACTTCTTTAGCATGAGGAGATGACCCCCAAGCAATTAAACCATAACTTAGATGACATTGACTAATAAATAAATACTAGATAAATCATTGACTACCATAAAAAACAACAAAGTCCCAAGAACGGAGCCTTGCAAGACTTCACTAGTTACAGGTTTACAGTGAGATATTTCTTTTATAAAACTACATACTGAGACCATTTTGCAGATACCAGTCAAATAAAGCTAAAGCTAGCTACCCCTTTAATATTGCAATGTTCTAATTTTGTTAACAGTATTTTATGAGATAATCAAAGGCTTTACCAAGATCACAGAAGGTTATTACAGGCTAATCCTTTTCATAACAGTCAAGAACCTTCCCAACTAAAAAATAATAGCATGAGTTGTAGCCAATCTTTGTTGGAATCCAAACTGTTCTTTGCAAAGTAAACCTTTAGTTTCTATATTTTGCCATTAATTGTTTACCAATAATTGTTTTAACTACTTTAAATAGAACTGGTACAATGGCAACGGGCCTATAGTTTCCTATTTCATGGATTTTACCTTTTTAATAAATAGGGTTTTAATAAATAGACTTGAGTGATTTTAAAATATCAGGAAATATACCCAGGCTTAGACAATTATTAATTAAAACTGTTAATGGAGAAGTAAAAAAAGTTATACAGTCGAACCTCAATAAATCAAATTCCTTAAGTCAAAGCTTTTTATTCCCCTTGAACTTGCCTACTTAATACTAGGTATGTCATTTTTTTACCTTCCAAGTCGAAGGTTTGGCGGGGAATCTCTCGATAACTCAAAGTTTTGCGGTCCTCTTGGCCTACAACCTCACCTCTATAACTGGATGTTTTGGCTGGAAAACCTCTATAACGTCACCATACTTCTATAAGTCAAAATTTTACATTATTGGTTTAGATTGAAATCCCCAGTTACTGTATTTGAGCATCTATCGTTGATGTTGCAACCCGTATAAAACTGTCTGATAATAGACAGGAAGTGGTAAACGGCCAAAATCAGTGTTTCTACTCAGCGGTAAAGAATATACCACGTGCTGACACAAAAATCCCACTTTATCCCACACTTTCCCTTATAATATCCCTCGTCATATCCCACACTTTCACACTGATTTTTCAAACCAATGCAACACGATTATATTCTTACTCACCCATTCTACACTCATCATTAATTCATATTCGACTTAAAATACGCCCATGTTGCTTCGGTGTCTTACAGAGTGATAGGAATGATAGATATTAAGATATTAAGCATGTGAACTAACCAGTGGCATATATAGACCTTTGTCAAGGGAGGGGGATATCTCATTAGGGAATACAAAACAAAAACTGTGTTCGTGACTAGCGCGGATACCGGTATACAAAATTGAAGACATCGTTGACGTGTCCCTTACATTCTTAATTATTGATATAGGCCTACACATCCAAGACATAAACCACTGATACAAAGTAATCAGTATTTGTAACATGACTAAAAAGTACTCCTATCAGTTGTAATCAGTACTGGAAAGCTGGAAAGTAATCGTTAAGCTAGAGTTGCCAAGTCACCAGATTTCCCAAGAGATTACCGGAGTTTTAAGATAAAAATATAGCTACGGAGTATTTCATTGAAAAATTAAAAATCTCCCCTTTTTGAAATTGTTCCCAAAAATGCTTTGAATAACGCAAATTTTGTGTTGAAATCCTATCTGTGAACGAAAATGTATTTACGTTTGCAACTTCATCGTCATGCAACGATTGCCAAATAAGCTAAACCCTTATTTCCCTGTTTACTCTAATCTCTATTATTTGTTACTCTTTGGCTTTTTTCGTCGGGAAATATCGTTGACTTTTACATGTATTTGCGGTTATAGAACGTTGAAAATCAGTGAGAAGATTTATGGCTCCCTGTAGTTAATTAAATTACAAATCTAATATGGCAACCGTAAGTTAAGCACATCACTAAGACCGTCTAGACGTCAAGGTCAGGTTCGCTAGTTGACGAACTGGCTGCTAGGGGGTGAGGGTAGACTGTTCGGTGACTACCTACCGTCCCAAATACGCAATGTGCAAATACCATGCCGCGTGCCGGTGCAGTTCATTTGCTACTATTTATTGTACGTGAACAATATTTGTAATATACTAATAAGATATTTTGGAGATATTGCACACATATTTTTTGTTTTTCAGAAACAGCATTTCTTTTTAATCAAAATGCATAAGCTTGATTTAAGGAGGATATAAATGTTTATGTTTCCAAGTTTCAAGGGAGGATATATCCCCCTGATCCCCCCGTACCTACGCCACTGGAACTAACTAAATTAGATAATTTAGTTATGTGAGAGGTACTAATATTTTTAAAGGTACCAAATAGTAAGACATAGGTATACTAAGTAATGGTAAATATTGTTACTTGTTACAACTTGGCCAGGCCAACGACATTGACGTGATTCAGTGTTCGCTCTGTGACGTTTATAAAATAATAGGTGCGGACAACGTGGTTTAAAAATGGGAATGTCCG
The DNA here is from genome assembly GCA_963675035.1 of Allygus modestus. Lineage (NCBI taxonomy): Eukaryota > Metazoa > Arthropoda > Insecta > Hemiptera > Cicadellidae > Allygus > Allygus modestus. The sequence goes on from OY776111.1 coordinate 333,920,048, forward strand.
CAAGTGCCAAGGTATTCTGGTCGTAAGCAAACTAGCAAACGTAAAGGCAAATGGTGATTCCCCAAAAATTCCACTTTATCCCACAATCCCATTTTATCCTACAAGCAGTCAAAATATCCCATATACGGTATAAAAATCCCTCAAGTGGAAACACTGGCCGACTGGCCAAAACATCACCAAATTTATGAACTGTGAGTCATTGTTTACTTTCCTTCTCTACGACATGTTCTCAGTTCACTAAAGGATGTTTTTCGTCCTCTGGTATGTTCACGACATAAGCTGTTCAAAACATTTCCAGGCCTATTTTAGATGTTTTCAATTATTAACATTATTTTTATTTTTAGCGAATTTCCCCTATAGGGAAGAAGCTATTACCGTAGTCGGCATGGTAAGACCTAGGCCCGGGACCATGATAACTTTTCGTTTTGAGGTCCCCAGACCCCAAAAATACCATTCGTTCGAAACTGTATATATATATATATATCTATTTATATATCTATTTATATATCTATATATATATTTATAGAGCCAGATCGCTCTATCCGAAGGGGTATTTTTAGGGGGTTTTGTACCCCAAAAATGGGTTTTTTGAATTTTTCACATATAATTTTGGAAATAGTCAGATTTTATTTTTTCCCATTGGATTCAGCTTAAAAAAACACACAATTTGGTATTTTGATCATTTCTCTACGTCAATTGGTTACCGAGATATTGAAAGTGCTAAACACAGTACGTTGTCTAATGTTATTCTTATGGAGGAAAATAAAAATTTTATATCTCGCTTATTTATGAACATATACTGACGAAACTTGGTATACGGCTTTATCTGGTTGTGGACCATTGATATTTCCTCAAAAAAACAATTTTTTGACAAAGGCTCCCATAGCAGCAAACCTGCGTACTCAGCCCCATGTTATCCTTATAGAGAATAAGTAACGTGTTATCTCCCTTAATTATGAAAATAAATTAATGAAACTTGGTAAGTGACTTCACCTAGTTGAGTTATATTGATATAAGCATAAAACCCCATTTTTTTGTGTTCCTTGCTTCAGCAAACCTGCATACTCAGCCGCCATGTTATTCTTATGGAGAATAATTAAAATGTCATAAATTGTTTATTTATGAATGTATATTGATGAAACTTGGTATGTAGCTTTATGTGGCATTAAGATAAATATATATGCATTGGAAATTCGCTAAGTATGCAGGTTTGCTGCTACGGGGGTATTATTTATTATGGTATGGTTAATTTTGATACACTGCGTATAAAATACTAAATGATGTAAGGATTATACACTTCCATGACTCATCGAATGCGTTATCGTGGTGTTCAGAATGCGAGTTTTATTTTGGTGTAGGTTGGTAGTAAATTTCCCCCAAATCCCGGCCGTCACAGGACTTCCCCGCATTCGTTTTCGGCCCACTTAGTCCCTCTAGATGGCAACCCTGGTAAACAGCTCCTAACCAGCTACTAGCTCCTAAAACGAGGATGGGTCATCTTGGATTGACGATTGTTCTTGTCAACACACTCGCTGCGGGGTACGCCCGGTACCGTGTTCCCGCCACACGGCAACTGTTCCGATAGGCACGATCACATTTTGAATTCCCGGCTTACGAATGACAAAAACATTGAATGACACTGTATGTGATACTGTGATACATCACAACTGGACTTAGTTTTACAAAACGCCACCAGGTAGCAGCAGGATCCAGATAGCAGTAGTCAACCAGCTGACTACTAGCAATATACATATTGCTACTGGTAAAGTTCTTACTCTTACCGTGAGACCCACGGTAATAGCATTGACTATACACACTTTTTCCCGATACACTTGTCCTCGATTTTCCGGGGTTTTAATGACTATTCCGCAGGAAAACGTGTGATCGGGAAAGTAATTGCACGTTCGTATTCAGGGTGAATTTCCGCACAATTTTGAATACCCACATGAGAGTATTATAAGAACTATGTTTCTCCGCTTTATCCGCGGAGAAAAACGTGTGATTGGGAAAATAATTGCACGTACGTGTTCAGGGTGAAATTTCACACTTTTTGAATACTCACATGATAGTATTATAAGAACAAAGTTATTTTCCGATTTTCCGGGGTTTTAACGACTTTTCCGTGGAAAAACTATAATTTCCATAATCAGCGTCAAATTTCCAACAATTTGGAAACAAACAATTTTTAATTTGCGTGGTGTCGTTGATCGATAGATTTACCAAAATGTTGTAGCCTTTATTTACAACTTTAAAAAATGATAATGATAACTTTTAGCTAAACGTCTAGTGATAAGACAATAAAAGTCATCAAAAATAAAAGGACAGCGCGGGCGGCCGCAGCAGAGCTACTTCCGGTGCACATCATAGGTTTGCGGCGGCGGCGCCGCGATGGGAAGAGGCTTGGTGTATGGTGTGGGACGCGAGTGAGATAAAGACAGCAAGCAGGAGAAATGAAATGGTATGAGTATGAAGGAGCGATGCGGGGAGTGGAGTGAGGGGGAGTGGAACAGAGATAGAGAGATGTGCGAGAGAGCGCGAGAACGAGATGCAGCGCAGCTCTAGCGGTACGAAGCAGAACTCCGTCCAAGGTTGCGCGAACTGTCGTCTTCAAACCGGTGCATTGGATGAAAAGTCTACTCACGTAGTGTGTATAGTCAATAGTAATAGATTCTTCCCTGTAGGGGAAATTCGCTAAAACACTGTATGACACTGTACTACGTTACATCACAACTGGACTTAGTTTTACAAAACGCCACCAGGTTTGAGCAGAATCCAGGTAACAGTAGTCAACCAGCTGACCTACATATTGCTACTGGTACAGTTGACTACTGCTATCTGGATTCTGTTGCTACCTGGTGGCGTTTTGTAGAACTACGTCCAGTTGTGTTGTAACGCAGTACAGTGCCATACAGTGTTTTAGCGAATTTCCCCTACAGAGAAGAAGCTATTACCGTAGGTCTCATGGTAAGACTTAAGCCCGAGACCATGATAACTTTTCATTTTGAGGTCCCCAGATGCCAAAAACACCATTTGTTCAAATTTTTATATGAGTACGATAACTCTTGTAAAAAAGGTCCGATCTTAATGAAATTTGGCACAAATGTGTAAACCACCATTTATTTGAACGAGTTCTAAAACCAGACGAATCGCACCATCCGAAGGGGGGTTTTTGGGGGGGTTTGTACCCCAAAAATGTTTTTTTGGGGGTTCCACATGTAATTTTTATTTAAATCAAATTTTAATTTTTACTATAGAATTCAGCATAAAAAACGAACAGTTTGGTATTTTGATCATTGCTCTATGTCAATTGGTTACTGAGATATTGAAAGTGCTAAACACAGTACGTTGTCTAATGTTATTCTTATGGAGAAAAAGAAAAATTTATATCTCGCTTATTTATGAACATAAACTGACAAAATTTGGTATATGGCTTCATCTGGTTATGGTTCATTGTTGTTTGCACAAGAAAATAATTTTTCTCCTATGGTTCCCATAGCAGCAAACCTAGGTAGTTGGTGCCCATGTTATTCTTAAGGAAAATAATTAAACTGTTATATAACGCTTATTTATGAATGTATATGGATGAAACTTGGTATGTGACTTCACTAAGATGAGTTCTATTGATATTTGACACACAAACCCATTATTTTGTGTTCCTTGTTGCAGCAAACCTGCATACTCATCCCCAATGTTATCTTTGTGGAGAATAATTAATATCTTAAATATCGCTTGTTTGTGAATATATTTCTTATGAATCCTGTTAAGTGCTTTAATATGTTATGTTATATTCATTGGAAATTCGCTGAGTATGCAGGTTTGCTGCGATGGGGGTATATTTGTCATTCGTAAGCCGGGAATTCAAAATGTGACCGCGCCTATCGGAACATCGGAACAGTTGCCGTGTGGTGGGAACACGCTATCGGGCGTACCCCGCAGCGAATGTGCAATTTTGTTACAATTTTGTGTTCAGGTACAGTGTTGGGGAAGCTACTTTTTTAAAGGAGCTAGCTACTGCTACAGCAACTTTTATAAAATAGTAGCTGCGCTACAGCTACAGCTACAGTTTTTAAAAAGTAGCTAGCTACATCTACAGCTACCTGTAAAAGAGGCTAATTTTAGCTACAATTTAAGCTGCAAATTTAGCTAACTTTTCAGCCGTGTCTTTACTTTCTTTAATGGTGTATTAATTGTCCCACACACCCAAATCTCAGAGGTTTTTAGTCATGAATGTTCTCAAATACATACCTTATTTTGTTGTGTTTTAGTCTTAGTTTTTTATGAACATATCAAATTTATTTGTAAACCTATGCTTAATGTAAAGAGATTAGTAACAGAAAATCTAATTTGTTTAAATGAATTAAAATACACATCTAAGAAATAAACAGGTGAGGCACAAAATATCATTTAGGTAAATATTAAATAAACCATGAAAAATGTAACAACGTTTACAAAGGTTAGGTAAGTCTTAAGCTACATCAGACTGGTTTCACAATTTACAAATACTAGGCCCATAGGCCTACTTGTATGTATAACTATAACATTATTGAAAAACGTTGGGCTTTACAATAATTTATTGGAAAATTCTCACAAACCCAAACTAAACTAATGGCCTTGGCCTAGGTCAAAATTGAAAAAGAATTAGGGGAGAGCGCGGGGCAATACCGTGCACTTAAGCTTCATAATTTTTTATCTTTAATTTCGAAACTGAAATGAAGCTGGAAATCGGAATCATCTTATTTTGTGAACAATTGAATTCTCTGCAAAACCTAGGCTCCATATTTGAAATATTGAGCCGTTTTCAATTGTTAAACCCATTTTATGAAATTTTAACATCGCAATTGTCATGTCATAAAAAACGTACATTTTAAAACGTTTACATTTTGTTAATTGCTGAATTTTTAACATGTTTGGGCCTCAAAATGACAATTTAAAACAATTCCCTGCCTACTGTCAAACTAACTGCGATGATAACGTGTTGCCTACGAAGAAATTCACTAAAAATGCAGAATTTTGTTATAAAATCACTATTTTCAAATTTACTTGTAAGCTCTTAAGTTTACGACCAAACATGTAATAACATTTATTTTAGGATGTAACAAGATATTTAAAATGAAACCTCATTTATCAAAATCGGGTAAGCGGTTACCGAGATATAAAATCTTTGTCTCTTTTCCCGGCATCAATCTCAAGCTGTCTGGAATACTATCTATAAGTTCATTGCTGTTACTAACCCATCCACAGATCACAAAACCTCCTTTACAATGTACATTTATTATTCCTGCTACTAAATTGTTAGCTTCTTCTATCAATGGACAGCTTCCAACATAATCATCCATGTAATGATCCTTCAAAATAGCTTTGCAAACTTCTGGGTCGGAATTAGTCTGTTCCAAAGCATTTAGATTTTTAACTTTTTGAGCTGAAAAGGGAGGGAAACCGCACTAAATATCATTCTCCTCATAACATATACCTCAGGTTCTTTTTCTCTTTCAAAGCCTCTCCACAAAAACTGTTGTGCTAACTGATCTTCATGTCTTATGATGATCTGTGGGAACATCTCCTTTATGTCTGCTGTCATTGCTACCTTATGTTAGCGGAATCTAAAGATCAGTCCTAAAATATCAACAAATAAATCAGGACCTTTAAGTAAGTTATCATTTAGACTCACTCCTTTGAACTGTGCAGCGGCATCAAAACAAATTCAAAACTTACCAGGTTTCTTTGGGTTGACGACACCAAGATGAGGTAGGTACCAAACCTTTTTTGATAGTCGGCACTCTTTAGTTTCGTCTGGTGTTTTTTTTGTGGCATATCCTTTAGATATGTATTCTTTTATCTTTTGTACATATTTTTCCCCAAAGTCTTTGTCTTTATCCATTCTATTTTCCAGTGTGTTATAACCTCTGTTTTGTCAAATTGTAGTTAACTGGCAAATCAAAGTTTTATTTCCAAATCAAACAAGTTTCCTAGCGATCTCCTATCTTTCTAGTCGTTGCCTTAAAAATATCTTCTGCCCTTTTCTCTTCTTCGGATTGAATTTAATTTTCTGTAATATCATCTTTCCAATTTTCTCCCATAGCTTCTCCCACTAAGTTTCTAAGTTCTTTACATCAGTCTCTTGGTACACCAAGTTTTAACTCATTTGCTTATGTGATATTTTGTTGGTGTAAAACATGCTGTTGATATTGTGCATTGTCCTCTTTATTCTCTTTTTTGTCAAACGTAGTGCCATGAACAACCCACCCTAGGAGAGTCTTACTGACTGCTGGACCTTTCCACGGCCCATGTATGACGTTTCTTGATACAATCAGAGGCCAGTTGTCTTGCCCGATCAAAATAGTTGGTTTCGCATTCTCAAATGATGAAAATTTAATTTTCTTCAAATTTTTCCATTTCTCTGAAAGTTGCCCCATATTGATTGATTGGATAGGGAGTGACAAGTTCTCTATTGTACGTACATTGTCTAGATAATATTTCTTTGCATTATTCTCGGTTCCGGAAATATTGAATGAGATTGTTTGCGAGTTCTCTTCCGACCTTGAGATATCGTTTGACCACTGCATAACTAATTCTGAAGCTGGATCCTCAATATCCAATTTAGTAGCGATTTCCTCTTCTAATAGTGTCAAAGTTGAACCATCATCTAAACACGCGAATGTTCCAGATCTCGTTTTGGTCCGTGTAATTTGATTGGGAGAATTCGCAAGAAAATCTTGTCTTTATGACTATACGATGTGTTGATAAGGTTACTAGCTCCAGAATCAATTGTATTAGGAAGATGTAGAAACGTATTATGCCTTTTTTACATTTCCTACAAACTTCTTTAGACTTACAAGTAGGTGCAGTATGGCCTTTTTTGAGACAAAGGAAACGAATATCCTCAATTAGTGCCCACTTAACTCTCTGTTCTGCTGTTTTTTCTTTGAAAGCATTACAGTAAAACAATGAATGTTTAGCTTTACATAATAAACACTTATCCTCGGTGTTTACTTTCTGCTCATAGTTTCTAGCTACATTACTTACATCAGCTTTCTTGATAAATGTCATTTCACCTGTACTTTACTGAGTTAATCTAGTATTTACTCGTAGCAGTGCATCTGACTTCCTACGCAACCAATCACTAAATGTCTTTAAATCAACAGGATTGTTTCCTAGTTCAGATAAATACTCTCCCCATTCTAACCTCATATGACTATTGAGTTTACTTGTCATCTGATTCAGTAATATAGGATTACACATATATTCTGGCCTACCAACTAGTTCTACTGTACTAAGAAGATTTTCAAGGTGATCAGCTAACTTGTCTAGGTTGTATTCATTAGTTTCATTTAATTGTCCCACAACTGATTCCAATCTTTGAATTAAATTACTTACTATGAAGTCTGACCTTCCAAATTCGTTCTCTAACCGAGACATAACTGCATTTAAGTTTCCAGGCAATAACAAAAGTGACTCTACACATTCTTTTGCCCTACCTCTTAATGCATGACACAACCTAATCAAATTTTCATCATCAGTAAATTCACATAATGTGGAAGTGCGTTTGAATTCCAATATAAAATGTGGCCATTCTATAGTGGTTTTCCATCAAAAGTAGTTTTCTTGTGTTAGAAATTGCCTAGAAAACAAGGTTTTCAAATTTAAATCCTGGCTAACTAATTTATTTTTTACAACTTAGAATACGCGATATTTGTGAACTTACTTCTCCTGAATGTACTTCCTTACAAGCATTGTGGTGGCGAACTCCCTCATCTCCAACGTTTGCAGTCCTGACTTCTAACGGTTGTTGCGCCCTCTGACTACTTTCGAGGGCGTGACGGCACCTTTCTTCTCGCAGAGGTCGTTCGCTGTTAGGTCTTGAGGTTCGTTCATGTCCATATTTCCGTGTAGAGCAGAGCCGATTGTTTCTTTGTAGAGCCCTTGATTTTAAACCCAATCTATAGTTCTTCGATGTGATGAAGCGGCGCTCAAATTTGACAGAATGGATGTATTACTTGTTGATCTTGATTTTCTTACTTCGTTTTCTTTTGATTTTAAAGCTTGTTTTCTTTCTAGTTCCTTAAGTTTTCTCTCAAGTTAAATTTTTTGAAGCGCTCTTTCTCTTTCCATTTCTTCCAACTTAAATTCTTGTTCTAATCGCTCTTTTTCCCTTTCAATTTCCTGTGTAGCAATCAGTTCTTCTAATTCAACTTCGGCTTCTGTTCTCGTTGATGAATTAGTTGATTTATTCCTTATTGACCTTTGGTTTCCCCTAATTATTCTGTTTGGAGGTTTTTCCACATCTCTATTCCTTAGACTCAGTGTACGTAAACCCTCCATAGGTCTTGGATCTTCTTTCCCCGGAGGACCAATATTACTACCAGTGTCCCCACCACCCTCAATACACTGTTTGTCCTGCACCACTTCCATACCAGTGCAGAACATAATAAAGATTGAATTAAATGATGGAGGAACACGGTAAGTAAATAATATAAATCATGAGTTTTGTAGTAAACCAAAAATTATATTTTCATTTTTAGAAATGTAAACAAAAAACTGAATTTTAATTCATACAATTTATAAAGCATATGTAAACATAACAAAAATAAACCATCTGATTTAAATTAATAAATACAAATCAAATGGATAAGTTGGAACAAAAGGGTTTAAACTAACACGGGATACATTTTTTTGAAAATTGAAAAAAAAGTTATTTTTTGGCTGTTCTGATGCTCCTGGTTATATTGAAATTGACTAATATGATGCCAATGTTGTACTTTACAAAGTTAGAAGGGAGTATAGTCGGGCTAACAAGTTGGTATAGGGGTATTGGGGGTGATAAAACGATATTAAGATATGAATAACAGCCTTTTCCAGTGTAAAATCCCCGTAAGACAACGTACTGTATTTTGACAATTAACATTTTCTTTAATATATCGGTAAGTACTTGTGCAAGAATGATGAGGGAGGGCTTAAAATCTTTTGATTTTTACGTACAGTACTTTAATGTGCAATAAGTGTACATTCGGGGCTTTTCTGACCCTTTTTGGGCCCTAAAACTCAAAATTTAAAAACTTAAAATCTCCAAAAAAGGAGGTTAGAGTTTTCCAATTGTTTTGCCCAACGAACTTGTCCAACTGATTATAAAAAGGAATGTCTCTACCAAATTTGAAGTAAATCGGACAAAAATTGCGACCGCTAGAGTGCAAAAACATATATATATATATATATATATAAAGTTTTTAGAGACCCCTCAAAACGTGTTCAGGGGGTCACGTTAGGAACTTTTATGGTGGTCCCGGGCTTAAGTCTCACCGTGCGGGTCGTGCTAATAGTTCACTTTTCCATAGGAAATTCACGAATAAAAAAAGAAAACGAAGTACCCTGTGAAGTATGATTTACGTATAGTAAATGCAGCCTACATCTACTTTGTATTTTATTGTAAGTTTTAACTTTGCAAAAGAATAAGGTCAGGGATTGAGGTTATGATATTTGAATTTAAAACGCTTGGTGCCAGTGGATTAAAAAACAAAACAAAAAAACAGTTGAATATAAAAGCTAAAATAACAGAAACCGCTAACTATATAAATTAATGCAGTAACAGCTTTCAATGAGTAACGAAACTTTTGTACTCGGGTCAGTTCGTTATTAATTGAAGTATGTACTTAACTTCAATTATATTTTATTTACATAATTTATTTATCATACATTTATTTATTTATTATATATTTATTTATTTACATAATTACATCAAGATTGTAAAAGTAGTGAAAAAAGTTGCTACATAACCCGCTACATCTACTCTACACATGTAGTGCGCTACAGCTAAAGCTACTTTTTTCCAAAGTAGCGGCGCTACAGCCGACGCTATACGCCTAGCTACTGTAAACAAGTAGCTCGCTACTGTAGCACCGCTACTTGTAGCGCTCTACTCCCCATCACTGTTAAATAGTGATTCAAATTACAATTATTATTTACATTAAGACTAAGACTAATTGAATCTTTGCATTATCAATAAAGCTAACATTTGCCTGATTTTTTAGCTTCTTTACTCTTAGGTCTGTACATGATTTTTAATTTGTTGTACCAAGCAATATTCCTTACTTTTGAAAAATAGTAGAGACTATCTAATCTTTCTTTAAGTTTTGGTAACTCCGTATTGTACTATTACACTCTTTGTGGGCCTTATTATTTTTAATTTTAAAATTGTTTACATTTTTTGTTTAGTTGTTTACTAAAGTAATAAATATTTACAAAAGTATTAATGCTAACAAGAACATCATTATTTGTCATAAATACATCCTCCCAACCTTCTTTCTTTATAGTTGTTGAACTCTCTAATATCTGCCTTAGTTATCTTTGTCAGGTTGTAACATTTCCTTTAGAAATATTATCCAGCCCACCCTCAATAAAAATTGTAAAAACCTGAGCGAGATGATTGCATTATGTTTGTTGACTACAGTGGTCGTATAATTATTTTCCAAAGAAGTAAACACATTGTCCAGGCATCTGGTACTTCGAGTAGCCTCAAACACTGTCATTTTGAAACCGTATGTACTAAAGAGGTTTACAAAGTTTTCAGTGTATTTTTCTAACTATAAAAATTCATGTTATAACTAAGAAATTAACTAACTAAGAAATCAGCACATATAACTGATTGCTTTTTCAACTGATTAATGTGACTTGGTACTTTCTCCATAATATCAAAGATACGTTCAATATTACCATTAGGACTGCGATGTATGGTTACTAACATTAATTCAACATTCAAAATTTCGAAACATGCAATTTCATAATCTAGTTTTACAGACAATCTAATAATATCATCCATTAATTTAATATGTAATGAACCCCATGGGACTTGGAAGTCCTACAATAACTTGCGACATAATTCAGCTCACTAATTGAATAATTACAGATCTCGTTATACTGCATCCAGTGTTTGGTAATACAGTAAAACCTCGATCAACCGTCACTCTCTGTTCCGTCTTCTGTATATGAGAATTTTACGATTTAGTAGCGCCGGGATTTTTGCCGTATGACAGTGTCTGAGCATCTGTACGAGCTATTATGTATCTTATTTATATAATTATAAATTATAAATATGACATAATTATATCATATGTATATAATTGTAAATTATAAAAATATGACATAATTGTGATGACATTTATATTCAGTCTATTCAGTTGTCCATCACAGCCTCTATTCAGTCTATTCAGTTGTCCGTCACAGTCTCATAGAGTCTCCACTGTTATTCAGTCTATTCAGTTGTCCGTCACAGTCTCATAGAGTCTCCACTGTTATTCAGTCTATTCAGTTGTCCGTCACAGTCTCACAGAGTCTCCACTGTTATTCAGTCTATTCAGTTGTCCGTCACAGTCTCATAGAGTTTCCACTGTTATTCAGTCTATTCAGTTGTCCGTCACAGTCTCATGGAGTCTCCACTGTTATTCAGTCTATTCAGTTGTCCGTCACAGTCTCATGGAGTCTCCACTGTTATTCAGTCTATCCAGTTGTCCGTCACAGTCTCATAGAGTCTCCACTGTTATTCAGTCTATTCAGTTGTCCGTCACAGTCTCATAGAGTCTCCACTGTTATTCAGTCTATTCAGTTGTCCGTCACGTCTCATAGAGTCTCCACTGTTATTCAGTCTATTCAGTTGTCCGTCACAGTCTCATAGAGTCTCCACTGTTATTCAGTCTATTCAGTTGTCCGTCACAGTCTCATAGAGTCTCCACTGTTATTCAGTCTATTCAGTTGTCCGTCACAGTCTCATAGAGTCTCCACTGTTATTCAGTCTATTCAGTTGTCCATCACAGGCTCATAGAGTCTCCACTGTTATTCAGTCTATTCAGTTGTCCGTCACAGTCTCATAGAGTCTCCACTGTTATTCAGTCTATTCAGTTGTCCGTCACAGTCTCATAGAGTCTCCACTGTTATTCAGTCTATTCAGTTGTCCGTCACAGTCTCATAGAGTCTCCACTGTTATTCAGTCTATTCAGTTGTCCATCACAGGCTCATAGAGTCTCCTCTGTTATTCAGTCTATTCAGTTGTCCGTCACAGTCTCATAGAGTCTCCACTGTTCATTAAAAGTCTATTTTTCCAAAGTACCAATTTGATTAGAGAGGCTTTAACAATTTTGATGGTAAATTGTTATATTTGTCTTCCTACAGCTTTTAACTTTTTATGATGTTCAGTAAGTTTTCTATTATTTACAATATAATTAGCTGATGAGCTGATTAGCTAAAAGTGAGATTATGTAACTTGTATAGTGCAGATATACTGCTGTTTTTTTAATTTAAAAAAATCTGTGAGTTTATCAATATTTTTAGTCGATGATGCATGTGAACGGTTGTTTCCAGAGAGATGTGTAACCTGCCGGCTGTTGCTGCGCCGTCATAATTATATCGCTGCCACCACTGCTCTTGTTTTACAGAAATTAACTGTCATTTCATGTTCGTGATATAGCTTTAATGAGGATTTCCAAATAACAATTTTCCTTTCGTCAAATTTGATGTAATTATACCCTATTTATTTTTTCCTTACTTTTTCTTTTATAATATAATGTTAATTGAACTGTTAAGAGGTACCTTTATTTATTTGATTAAGAAAATTCACCCGTTAAACCTTTTATTATTCCTTCACGCTTTCAGTTTCATCACAAATAATATTGCCATTATTTTATTAATATTGTTTAAGTAGATTTTAAATTAATTTTCAGATACACAAATGTATTATTAAGATATTTATTTTTTTAAATAATTGATTCTGCTTTTTATTTTGGCTGATGCAAATGATTACCACAGGCCAATAATCTTACTTGTACTTATGGTTATGAGTAATTTAGAAGTCTAGCTCACCCTGGTTTGCAATGAGTGCTGCCACGGCTACCAGGATGGTGACGATGTTGGCCCTTGAATGTCTCCTCCTGTCGGATGGTGTTGGGTGACCCATGATGTCGGATGAGGTTGGAAGTCGCATGTTGTTGGTTGAAGTGGGAATGCTCGTGGTCATCCTTCGTCTTCTTCCCCTCGGTCGTGGACGTCCGTCGATCTTCCTTCGGACTGGTTTCCAGCTTGAGGCGATGAGGCTCAGATATCCCACCACTGATCACCAATGTAACCTGCTGGCTGTTGCTGCGCCGTCATAATTATATCGCTGCCACCACTGCTCTACTTTTGGGGAGCAGACCCAAAGTTCGTGAAAGGAATGTAAATTTCAATTAACACATGTTATTAAAGAGTTGTAATTTACTAATTTATTTGATAGTAGACTAACACATTGTTGAAAAGTAAAGTGAACGAAATACAAAGAATAATTAAAATATGAATAATTTCTAAATCATTCGGAGCAATAGGTGTTAACAACACCACTACTAAAAAGCGTCTCTCTATTGTCTCCAATCCCCCACTCGTCAAGCGATCACCTCGCTTCTCATTGGCTGCACGGCCGAAGTGACGTGATTGCTGACTACACATAAGCGGTCCGCGGCGCGTGGCCGGGCTCGCATCTAGGAAACTTTAAAGTGAAAAAAAAATAAATCATTTTATTGATTTAAAAACAATAATTGATTCACAAAGTTACTTGACTCGTGACGAGAGCGGGGCCGTAACAGATGGAGTTAGTAGTAATGCCGCGCGCTTTGGCCCCAACATGGGGTCTTATGGAGAATAGAATAACATGGACTCTTATGAAGAATAGATTAACATGGACTCTTATGGGGGAATAGAATAACACGGCTCTTATGGAGAATAGAATTGGGGTGTAATTGCTCCCCTCTGCGACTCTTTTGCTACCCTCTGTGGTTGATTATCTAACCCTCTGTGTTTAATTATCTACAATTTTGGTAATTAATTGATCCTCGTGTCCTTCTGTTGTTAATCATCTAACCTTCTGTGTTAATTATTTAACCCTCGTGTCCTTCTGTTGTTAATCATCTAACCTTCTATGGTAATTATTTGACCTACGTGTCCTTCTGTTGGTAATCATCTAACCCTCTGTACATCTAACCTCCACATCCTTCACCCCCTTCTGCGTATCTATCTACAGTTCCTGTTCTCTCAGCTGGCGGGTGTAACACTTTAAGTAACCTGATTGGCAGGTATGTTAATTCGCGTTCTGCTCAAGGGTTGACACCCACTACAATTTCGCAGTACTATCGCCTCCAAACCTGTCCCCCAGCCAACGTTCACTACCAGTCCCCCAACCACCACCACGACCCTGTCGCTACCTCCTGTAACAAATAAACATATTGCATCAGCCACCTCCCCACCACTTTCTATTATCCCGCACGCATTCTCTCTCTCTTTGCTCCCTGCCCCCGTTGCGATCGGACGTGTTTTTGCACTGCTCCGTTCGCTGCGTTTTGCAAAGATTAAACTTGAGCGTTAGCCTCCCATAGCGGCTTCACTTTTCCTAACCTCACTTTTTCTAACCTCACTTTTATTTTGTTTTATTCTGTGTAACATAACCTCACACCCAGTAACCTCAGTTTCTTGTGTCAAGAGGTGTGTCGTACTTGTATTTGTTGACTGACATAACCTTACATCTGTAACCTTTGAGAGTTACCATAACCTCACTTCCTTGTTCTTTTATGCAGTAACTTCACCATTTTGTTTTACTTGGTAGTGTTGTATTTGTATGTATCGGCTAAAATAACCTCACACCCAGTAACCTCACTTCCTTGTGTCAAGAGTAGTGTTGTGTTTGTATGTGCTGAGTAACAGTAATCTCACTTTCCATTCTTGTTCTTTTGGTTAGAGTAGTGTTTGCTACCTTCATTAAAGTTAACTTTCGGTAACCTGTAGTTCTGGTTTGACTTGCGTTGTTTGTGTGTTAGTGTTTTTCTGACTTTCGTAGTAATACAGAGGTACTGTGCTCTTTTGTAGATCCTCTGTACCTGTTCTTTTAGAGAACCTGTATCAGTTTCAGTAGATCAAACTTTGAAAAAGTAACAGATCCACTCTCTCTATATATATATCTCTTACAACAAGCTCTAGTTCTTCAGTCTGATTCCAGTCGTGACGCTGATCAGACGTGTTTTGTGCTGCTCTTGCGTAAGTGTTCTCTTGCACAGATTATTATTGATTCTGCGTAATTCAGTTATATCCGTCGCGGTACTTGCTCTTTTAAGCGTTGGCACAGTTTAGCTTGTTTTCAGTATTTAATTCTCTGTTGAATGATGGACGTTTCTAAAAAGGACCCTCAAAACCCGGTAAATTTAATTAGTAAAGATGAAACCTATGTTAGACACTTTAGACTTTACGGGACTAACACTGTTTTCAAATTCACTTTGGGAGATACCTCCCAAAGGTATCTCTGAGTTTGATTGGATTCGTAAAGGTTTTAATCAAATTGTAGGCATCCAAAGCCAAAGTTGCACCCACTGATTATCTAGGGTTTAAATTACAGTCTATAAATTTAAAGAGTGCTGAACCGGGATATGTATCATTGAGACCGGTCTCTGAAGTTAGCGGTGATGTTCTCTGGGATATTTTCGGGGGCATAATTCAAAGCAACGCGCAATCTATAACCTCTAGTGACACGTTTAGAGTTGATGTTACGAGGATTAACGTCCCAGTAGGTAAAGGGAGAGTAAGACCCGACTTTTTTAATACATTTGATGAAGAATGTTATGCTAGGAAGGGTATTGTAGTAATTAACAACAAAGATAATTTATGCCTGGCTAGAGCGTTGGTAGTAGGCAAAGCACTTGCAAAAAATGATCCCCAGTACAAAGCAATACGTCAGGACAAGGGAAAAAGACAAACTTTCAGAGCTAATAAGCTCATAGCAAAAGCCCGTGTAGAAATGCCCGAGGAGGGTGCAGGAATCCCTGAGCTTGAAAAATTCCAGTCCCATCTTAAAAAATACAAAATTACCGTCTACAACTACGACAACAAAGGCCGGGATGTTTACTTTGAAGGAGGTAATGAAGACGCTAAATTCAAAATTAACCTTCTCTTTCACAACGGTCATTACAATGTAATTAGAAACTTAACTGCCGCATTTGTTTGTAATTTCTTTTGTGAAGCCTGTCATATTCCCTACAGTAACAGACATGAGCATCGATGCTCTAACAGATGCTCGTCCTGTCATACCATCTCCCCGCCCTGTAAACTAGAACACGGTGGCGTCACATGCCGTTTTTGCAACCGTTTCTTCAAAAATGAGCGGTGTTTAGTAGCCCATCAAGGGCAAATTTGTAAAACTGTAAAACTCTGCCGTGACTGTAAGAAAATGATTTATCCAAAAAGACTTAAGACAGCTCATGTATGCGGAGAAGTTTACTGTAAACCCTGCGAAGCGTTCAAAGACACCGCACATCAGTGTTTCATGAGGGTAGATAGGAGAACACCGAAAGATCGTGATTTTTTGTTTATTTTCTTTGACTTGGAAACAAGGCAGGACGAGTCACTTCCCTCAGACCCACAACAGAAAGTTCATAAAGTAAACTTGTGTGTATCACAACAGTACTGCTTTAAATGTATTAATGGGGGTGAGTGTGAAACTTGCTCGGAACGGCAAAGGGTATTTGAAAAAGAACCGGTAAAACACTTCATGGACTATATCATGGGAATTCGAAAAAAATTTAAAGATGTCTGTGTAATTGCTCACAACGGGCAAGGTTTTGATTTCCAATTCATACTACAGTATATTATAGAAGAAACTAAATTCACACCAAAAATAACTCCTCGGGGAACTAAAGCTATATTGATTGAAGTAGCCAACGTAAGGTTTATGGACTCACTTAGCTATTTCCCCATGGCCCTCTCTGCGCTCCCTAATGCCTTCTAACTGCCTCCTGAGAAAAATAAGGGCTACTTCCCGCATCTTTTCAACACTCTGGGAAACCAAAATTATGTAGGCCCGATGCCCGACAAAAAGTACTACTGCCCAGAGTCAATGTTTGAGAAACCTCACAAGGCCTTTGAAGAATGGTACGATGAACGAGTCGCTGAAAACTACGTTTTTGACTTTAAAAAGGAAATCTTAGAGTACTGTATCTCTGACGTGGAGATTCTAGCCAAAGCGTGTATTAAATTTAGAGCCTTACTTCTTCAAGAGTGTAACGTAGATCCTTTTCTCGAGGCTATAACAATCGCCAGTGCATGTAACTTGGCCTTCCGTCGTAACTTCTTAAAAGAAAATACTATTGGACTAATACCAAAATCAGGGTACCGACTTGCAGACAATCAGTCAGCCGTTGCTTTACAGTGGCTAACATGGGAGGAGGAGAAACGTGGAGTAAAGATTCAACATGCGGGCCGGGCCAAAGAAGTAAAAATTAACGGGAAGAAAGTAGATGGGTTTGACGGTGAGCGAATTTATGAGTTTCACGGGTGTTACTGGCACGGCTGCCCAAAATGTTATCAATACAGGAGAGAAGAACCTCTGCCGGATGATCCCTCAGACAGTCTGCATCTCCGTTACGAGAGAACCAAGTCCAAAATGGCAAAATTTAATAGCTATAAAGTTGTAGTAATGTGGGAGTGTGAATTTAGAGCATTGAAAAAGGACAAAAAACTAAATCACCTGAACCAACTGTCCATTCTAAACACACTTCCGCTTAATCCTAGGGATTCCTTCTTTGGAGGCAGAACGGGTAATACTAAAACGTATTGTAAATGTAAAGAGGGAGAAACGATACAGTATGTCGATGTCTGTTCCCTTTATCCGTTTGTGAATAAATATTGTAAGTATCCCGTTGGTCACCCTACTGTTTACGTTGGAAATGAGTGCCAAGAGAGAGGCCTTGAAGTAGAGGGCTTGTTGAAATGCAAAATTCTACCTCCTTACAACTTGTATCATCCCGTACTCCCCGCTAAAATGAATAATAAATTGATGTTTGTTTTGTGTAGAACTTGCGGTGAGACTTTAAACCAAGGGGAATGTTTTCATGATAGTGAGGAAAGGGCAATGGTAGGAACATGGACTATGGATGAAATTAGAAAAGCTGTAGAAAAAGGCTATGTGATATTGGACATGTACGAGTTGTGGGAGTATGAAATCGCCACATACGAGAAAGATGGCCTTTTTACCGATTTTATTAATAAATTCTTGAAAGTAAAGCAGGAAGCCTCAGGGTATCCCGCATGGTGTAAAACAGAGGAAGATAAAGACAAGTATGTTTCTGATTTCTTTGAGCGTGAGGGTATTCAAATGGAGAACGACAAAATTGCTAAAAATGGAGGACTCAGGTCAGTAGCTAAATTAATGTTAAATTCATTCTGGGGAAAGTTTGGTCAACGAGAAAACATGACAAAAACTGCAATCGTGAGAGACTCTAAAGAATTATTCAATTCGTTAACTCAACCAGGAAAGGAAGTAAAGTTTGTTGAAGTAATTAACCAAGAGGTTTTATTAGTTAATTGGCAGAATGTTGATGATGCCGGTGAGGCTCTAAAACCTGTAAATGTTGTAATTGCGGCCTACACCACAGCTCACGCGAGACTTAAACTGTATGAACATCTAGATGCTTTGGGCGGTCAAGTCTTGTATTATGATACAGATTCGTGTATTTATTTATACCGTGATGGTTTGTACAGGGTTCCTACGGGAGATTACCTCGGGGAAATGACGGACGAACTAGCAAGTGAGTACGGCCCCGGCTCTTATATTGTAGAATTTGTTTCTGGGGGGCCGAAAACGTACGCTTACCTTGTTTGGTCAACCAAAAAACAAAAATTAATTTCTGTTTGTAAAATCAAGGGCCTCACCCTCAATATGAAAACCTCCGAAACATTAAACTTTGAAGCTCTAAAAAAGATGGTACTAAACGAAGCTGCTGAAATACTAGAAATTGAAGAGAATAGAATCAGGAGAACAAAGACAAGAGAAGTCGTTACAGTTAGTGAAATTAAAAAGTTTAGAATTACAGGACCCAAGAGAAAAGTTAATGATGATCACGATACCCTGCCTTTCGGCTTTAAAAAACAAAAACTAATGGAACCATCACATGGGTACTAAGCGTATATACCTGTAAACATCAAATCTATTAACTCATTCTGTTCTGAGACGTGGTCCTGATCGGTTGTGTTTGTGCTGTTACACTCAGTTGTATATTGTTTTGTTATATTCTTGTAGAATGTCTGCTGAACATAATACATCCGCTAACCAACAGGTTTTTCTTCAACTTATACACAAAAAGAGGTTAAATGAAAATGTAAAATTTAATATTACACGCTTAGAGTTTAAGTTCTTACTTACAGGTTCAATAAATGCCCGGGAATGGCCTTTGGTGTTTTCGGAGTATATAGTAGATAAAATAACGGAGAACTCCTCATCAAACACCTACATCGGAGTATCAATAAAGCACACAGGTGCATCAGGAGACATACCTTACATGCCTTTAGCTAATCTAACACCGACAGTTTTTGATGATCACTTTGAAGAAATGTTTTGTAACGTTGAGAAACTATCTGGGGTTTTAAATTTTGAAGTATCACTTGTCTATATTCCTAGTTGCTACCGTCGATAAAGGTAGCACCTTTCCCTATGGAGTAGCGTTACTCCTGTATATACCACTTGTCACTATTACCGTTACATCATTCTGCTCCAAGTCGTGGTACTGATCAGACATTCTTCTGCGCTCCTTTTGCCTGTACTATTGAGTAAATTGTGACATGGCTGCTAAATACTATACATTCAATAACAAGCCGGTATTGATTCTGTTTGATATTGAAGGAAAGCCATGGTTTAAAGCTAAAGACGTAGCTACTGCTCTAAAGCATGTTAATGGTTGGAGTGCAGTTCGGAAAAATGTAGATGACAGTGATAAATTAACTGTTAGTAGTTTTACTGACGCCCAAAAACAGGGCGTTGGACCGATTGAGAAAACAACGGTTTTTATAAACGAAGCCGGATTATGTTCTTTGATGTTAAAATCAAATACTCCTGAAGCAAGACTGTTAGTAAGAAGTCTGTTGCCGGAGAAGTTTTACCTTACTTACACAAATATGAAAGATGAAAGTTCACTTTAAATGTAAATTTTTCTTTAAAATCACAAGTTCCCACTGTATGTGTGTGTGTGTGTCTGTGTGAATGAAGGTCCCTGGCGCGGGTGACGAAAAGCCCCGTAAACCTGTATGAAGGTCCCTGGCGTGGGTGACGAAAAGCCCCGTAAACCTGAATGTGTGATGAAGGGTTTAGTAGATTGAGACGCCTGGCTAACACCCCGGCTACTCCTTTGAACAACCCGGTGTGAATGAAGGACTATGTACATTGAGGCGCCTGGCTAACACCCAGGCTACTCCTTGGAACAGTCCGTACGGTGGGACTTGTAAAAAATGAAATAAAAATAAAAAAATAAATAAAAAAGTAAAAAAGTACAAAATGAAAAACAAAAAATATAAAAAGGAGGTAGCATTTTGATATGGAGTGACTACCACTGTGAGAGGCGATGGTTGGGGCCTCTCACCCCAGAGGTATAGGGCTCCTGGCGATGCTCTGGGTAACCAAAAAGAACGCGCCGACGCTCCTACGGCATAGCCTAACGGCTTACCGTGGTGTGGAAACGGGAGCGTTCAAAATTATTTCACCGGAGTTATAAATATTTGACGGAAACATTACAGTCTAAACAAAATATTCTCCCGGTAAAGTATTTTTACCGGACTCTAAAGTAAATGACCAAGAAATTTAATATATTACTGTCAAATTAATTGCAGCCCCCGTTAAAGTAACTTCACCGGACTTGGACATAATTGACCGAGAAAGTTAAAACACAACGGTCAAGTAAAATGCATCCCCGGTAAACAGTTTTCACCGGACTTGGACATAATTGACCGGGAAACTTAAAAAGACACTATGGTAAAGTTAAATGTAATCCCTGGTAAAGTATTTTTTACCGGACTCTAAAGTAAATGACCGAGAAATTTAGGAAGTTTCGGCCATGTTAAATATAGTTCCCGACCAATTACGTTCAGCGGACTTGGAAACTTTCGGCCGAGAAATTTAAGAAGATTCGGTCAAATTAAAATGTAACCCCTGGTAAAGTAACTTTGGCGGACTTAGACATAATTGACCGAGAAATCACATGGTGAAAGTACCTCACGGACCCCGGCAAACAGTTTAGCGGGCCTGGAATCCTTTGGCCGAGGGATTTAAGAGTTTCAGTCAATTTATGACACTGCCCCCTTAAAACACCTTCAAGCGGAATTTGAAGTATTTGACGGAGAAATTACACCGTAAAATTACAACAGACCCACCGTTTTACCGGACTTAAATACAAATAACCAATCAAATTTAAAGACTCAGAGCTAAATACTGCATAATTTCTGTCCTTCTAAAGAATGCATTTTATGCTTGTTGTCTTTTAATATGTATCCATGGTATGTTATTTGTTGCCAACTCTCTGATATTGGTGTTGGTTACAATCCTTTTACTAGTAAATTCAGTAAAATTATATATTGATTCAGTTTGTTACAGAGATTTTCAAGCAATCAACTACAACAAAAAAAAACAACTCTGTATTTGTTTAACTTTACAAAATACCCTACTTTCACCTGTCTCTTTTTGTACACATTAGTTTAAATTTTTAAACAGTGGGTCCTGAGGGTCGAACACTTAGAATCATAATAATTGAGTTGGGACCCATTTTGGGTCCCAACTACTTCCGGTGTAGTGTTATCAAAGGGTGAAGGGTTTTCTTGTCTGTGTATTTCTGCTAGTTTTTACAAGCCTCTTCTCTCCTTTCAGTTAATATTACCTTGAGATTTCTAAACAGTTCAATACATGTAAAGTTGCCCAAAGTAATCCTACTAAAATAAGCTTAACATTACAAGTATTCCTTTAGTTTACATACACTACCCCATACACAACAGCTAAAACCCAGCTATTGGTCTATTTATCTAATAAACAAGGCAGATACACATCCCATTAGAACAGCTAAAATGTCAACATATTTTAACAATAATTACCTTAATTGTAACAGTTAAAAATAGCCATAGAGCCATTTTAGCAAAGGGAGGTGTTTTGGCCCCTTTACCTTCAGTAACTTCTCGTTAAACAGTCGGTCAAAGTATAATTTATTTTGTGTTGGTTTGTAACCATTTTTCTTGTATGTTTAATATTTTTAATCACAAGTATTTGACAACTGTAGAAAAACTAAAGAGACTGCTCAAATCTTGGGTACGCTAACACAAAACACGCAATTCGTACCCATGTTAGAGAAAAACACCGCAAAACTATACCGGAAGTACAGGGGGGCGAAACGCCCCCCTTGTACTTTCATTCCCAAACAAACTTTCTTAACGAGCCCGGTCTTTATTCGCTAATTTTAACACAGAGATAGTTTTCTTGTATGTGATTGTTTGTTTAAAATGTTCAAGCATGACATGGGCAATGGCATGATTTAAGAGTATCCAAGGTCTTGGATGATGTAATGGAAACAGAACCTGAAGTACTAGGCGAACCCCTCTTCCCCACCCCACCCCAAGGGAGTCCTGATTCGGGACTCCCTTTGAATTATCAAACTCATACAGTTTACATCAACGAACCAGGTATTTATTCACTTAATTTAACATTACAAACAGAAGTTAAAACTTACAGCTCCCAACATCCACATGCTAGCCTTTACAGACTCAGGACTTATACCAGTTAATGACCTAGTAAAAAGACAGAGCCTGATGAACTCAACTGCTTCTAAACAACAGCTAAAAAGTCAACATATTTGAACAATAATTACCTTAATTTCAATAGCTACAACTTTGTAAAAATAGCCAGACAGTCATTTTAGCGAAGTTCCAGTACTTTCAACACCTTCATTGGTTTATATTCTCGTTGAAGAATCAGTCAAAGTATCATTTATTTTGTATTGGTTTGTAACTAGTATTCTTGTATGTTTAATATTTTTCAATCACAAGTATTTGACAATGCAATTAATGGTAAAGGTGTAGATGAGGAAGATAAGTGTAATGCTTTAAACATAATAAGCGAGGGGGGCAGTTGACTGCCCCCCTTTAACTTTCAAGATCAGTCTAACTTCATCAATGAATCTGGATTGTACTCTTTTCATTTAACATAACAAATAGAAGCTAAAACTTGCAAATATTCAGGAAAGCTAGTAAAACAGAGCTACACCTCTCTAGTTTTCATGTATGTGAGTGTTTGTATAAACTGTTCAACCATGTCAGTGGTATGATTTAAGAATATCTGAGATGATGTAGAGAAAAAAATACCAGGAGGACGGTGGAGCGAAACTCTCCCGCCTATCTTATAATGAACAAACCAAATCTTTACTCACTTAATTCAACATAACAAATAGAAGAAAACACCCTGGACACTATCAAACTAACACAGAAGCTAAAACTTTCAAACACCCTGAAAAACTAGTAAGACAGAGCTTGTAGTCTGTCCAGTTTTGTAATGTTTCTTCTTTACAGAGTTAGCGTGAGTTAATAAGTACCAAACTGCATTTCAATTACCCTAAAAACTCTCAAGATATTTAATTTTAAAGTGTAGCTCCTCCAATTATTTTGATACTACCTGCAGTACAGAGTTTAAGTTTTAGTGAGATGTAGCAGAGGTTAAGAGGTACATACATACCAAGTTTCATTAGAATCGGCCAAGCCGTTCTTAATATATTAAATTTTAAAGTTTTACACCCTCCACCATTCCCTAAACAACCCTTTCCTACCCTCCAACAAAATTGAAAGTTATAAGATGTTAACAAGTATCCACATATCAAGTTTCGTTAAAATAGGCCCAGCGGTTCTTAAGATATTGATTTTTAAAGTATGACTCCTTCAATTATTTTGATACTTTCCCACAGTACAGGGTTTAGGTTTTTGTAAGATGTAGTGGAGGTTAACAGGTACCCACATACCAAATTTCATTCATATCGGCCCAACCGTTCTTGAGATATTTAATTTTGAAAATTTGCGCCTTCATTTTTTGAGATGCAACCCGCAACATTTTAGTTAAGACTTTTTATATGGGTAGGTACACCCTTGGAGTGCCTACACTACGAAGTAGGCAGTTTTCTGGGGTCAAAATGACCCTAGGACTTACCGTTTTCGAGATATAAGCAATTTTAAGATAATCAGACTCAATAAAGAGAAGAAGAAGAAGAAGAAAGAGAGAAGCAGCGGCGCGGAGTGGTGAAGGGGGGAGGTGAAGGTGAGGGGAGTAACATAACATGCAGAATAATACACAAGAGAGAGAAAAAGAAGAAAAACAGAACGCACAAGAGAGAAGAAGAAGAAATAAAACAGTGGATGGGTGAGGGGGAGAGGGGAGGGGAAGGTGAGGGTGAGAAGATGAAGAACACGCAAGTGGTAACAGAAGTGAGTAGTAGGAGTCGCAGCGAATGGGTCCTAAGATGGGAATAGTTTTTGAAGTAAATGTAAGTGTCCATGGTCTTTTATATATGTATATGTTCACGTTAGCGTGATGTGAGTTGGCAACAGTTGCTTTTTTTCTTAAGTTGTCAACGTATTTTTTTTTGTTGTTAACTTTATTACTTAACTGTCCATGAGCGTGACGTAATGACTCCATTATTCATAAATCAATGACTTTATTTTCTTTGGTCACGCTCTTTGGTTTACCCGTCTTTGACGTAACGAGAATCTGGCGGGATTAAAAGTAAGGTTAGGAAATCTGGCGGGATGAAAAGTGAGTTTATGTTTGGCGCGCAAATTTGGCGGGAACGCCACCATGGGCGCCGCCATATTGGATCACGTGACCTAATTAGACCAATCAGAAGCCAGATTTTAAGCCCATAAGCGCAATGTTAGACCTCATGGGGTGCGTCGACTACTACTCACTTCTGTTACCACTTGCGTGTTCTTCATCTTCTCACCCTCACCTTCCCCTCCCCTCTCCCCCTCACCCATCCACTGTTTTATTTCTTCTTCTTCTCTCTTGTGCGTTCTGTTTTTCTTCTTTTTCTCTCTCTTGTGTATTATTCTGCATGTTATGTTACCCCCCTCACCTTCCCCTCCCACCTTCACCACTCCGCGCCGCTGCTTCTCTCTTTCTTCTTCTTCTTCTTCTCTTTATTGAGTCTGATTATCTTAAAATTGCTTATATCTCGAAAACGGTAAGTCCTAGGGTCATTTTGACCCCAGAAAACTGCCTACTACGTAATGTAGGCAAGGGGGTACCTACCCATATAAAAAGTCTTAACTAAAATGTTGCGGGTTGCATCTCAAAAAATGAAGGCGCAAATTTTCAAAATTAAATATCTCAAGAACGGTTGGGCCGATATGAATGAAATTTGGTATGTGGGTACCTGTTAACCTCCGCTACATCTTACAAAAACCTAAACCCTGTACTGTGGGAAAGTATCAAAATAATTGAAGGAGTCATACTTTAAAAATCAATATCTTAAGAACCGCTGGGCCTATTTTAACGAAACTTGATATGTGGATACTTGTTAACATCTTATAACTTTCAATTTTGTTGGAGGGTAGGAAAGGGTTGTTTAGGGAATGATGGAGGGTGTAAAACTTTAAAATTTAATATATTAAGAACGGCTTGGCCGATTCTAATGAAACTTGGTATGTATGTACCTGTTAACCTCTGCTACATCTCACTAAAACTTAAACTCTGTACTGCAGGTAGTATCAAAATAATTGGAGGAGCTACACTTTAAAATTAAATATCTTGAGAGTTTTTAGGGTAATTGAAATGCAGTTTGGTACTTATTAACCCACGCTAACTCTGTAAAGAAGAAACATTACAAAACTGGACAGACTACAAGCTCTGTCTTACTAGTTTTTCAGGGTGTTTGAAAGTTTTAGCTTCTGTGTTAGTTTGATAGTGTCCAGGGTGTTTTCTTCTATTTGTTATGTTGAATTAAGTGAGTAAAGATTTGGTTTGTTCATTATAAGATAGGCGGGAGAGTTTCGCTCCACCGTCCTCCTGGTATTTTTTTTCTACATCATCTCAGATATTCTTAAATCATACCACTGACATGGTTGAACAGTTTATACAAACACTCACATACATGAAAACTAGAGAGGTGTAGCTCTGTTTTACTAGCTTTCCTGAATATTTGCAAGTTTTAGCTTCTATTTGTTATGTTAAATGAAAAGAGTACAATCCAGATTCATTGATGAAGTTAGACTGATCTTGAAAGTTAAAGGGGGGCAGTCAACTGCCCCCCTCGCTTATTATGTTTAAAGCATTACACTTATCTTCCTCATCTACACCTTTACCATTAATTGCATTGTCAAATACTTGTGATTGAAAAATATTAAACATACAAGAATACTAGTTACAAACCAATACAAAATAAATGATACTTTGACTGATTCTTCAACGAGAATATAAACCAATGAAGGTGTTGAAAGTACTGGAACTTCGCTAAAATGACTGTCTGGCTATTTTTACAAAGTTGTAGCTATTAAAATTAAGGTAATTATTGTTCAAATATGTTGACTTTTTAGCTGTTGTTTAGAAGCAGTTGAGTTCAGCAGGATCTGTCTTTTTACTAGGTCATTAACTGGTATAAGTCCTGAGTCTGTAAAGGCTAGCATGTGGATGTTGGGAGCTGTAAGTTTTAACTTCTGTTTGTAATGTTAAATTAAGTGAATAAATACCTGGTTCGTTGATGTAAACTGTATGAGTTTGATAATTCAAAGGGAGTCCCGAATCAGGACTCCCTTGTGGTGGGGTGGGGAAGAGGGGTTCGCCTAGTACTTCAGGTTCTGTTTCCATTACATCATCCAAGACCTTGGATACTCTTAAATCATGCCATTGCCCATGTCATGCTTGAACATTTTAAACAAACAATCACATACAAGAAAACTATCTCTGTGTTAAAATTAGCGAATAAAGACCGGGCTCGTTAAGAAAGTTTGTTTGGGAATGAAAGTACAAGGGGGGCGTTTCGCCCCCCTGTACTTCCGGTATAGTTTTGCGGTGTTTTTCTCTAACATGGGTACGAATTGCGTGTTTTGTGTTAGCGTACCCAAGATTTGAGCAGTCTCTTTAGTTTTTCTACAGTTGTCAAATACTTGTGATTAAAAATATTAAACATACAAGAAAAATGGTTACAAACCAACACAAAATAAATTATACTTTGACCGACTGTTTAACGAGAAGTTACTGAAGGTAAAGGGGCCAAAACACCTCCCTTTGCTAAAATGGCTCTATGGCTATTTTTAACTGTTACAATTAAGGTAATTATTGTTAAAATATGTTGACATTTTAGCTGTTCTAATGGGATGTGTATCTGCCTTGTTTATTAGATAAATAGACCAATAGCTGGGTTTTAGCTGTTGTGTATGGGGTAGTGTATGTAAACTAAAGGAATACTTGTAATGTTAAGCTTATTTTAGTAGGATTACTTTGGGCAACTTTACATGTATTGAACTGTTTAGAAATCTCAAGGTAATATTAACTGAAAGGAGAGAAGAGGCTTGTAAAAACTAGCAGAAATACACAGACAAGAAAACCCTTCACCCTTTGATAACACTACACCGGAAGTAGTTGGGACCCAAAATGGGTCCCAACTCAATTATTATGATTCTAAGTGTTCGACCCTCAGGACCCACTGTTTAAAAATTTAAACTAATGTGTACAAAAAGAGACAGGTGAAAGTAGGGTATTTTGTAAAGTTAAACAAATACAGAGTTGTTTTTTTTTTGTTGTAGTTGATTGCTTGAAAATCTCTGTAACAAACTGAATCAATATATAATTTTACTGAATTTACTAGTAAAAGGATTGTAACCAACACCAATATCAGAGAGTTGGCAACAAATAACATACCATGGATACATATTAAAAGACAACAAGCATAAAATGCATTCTTTAGAAGGACAGAAATTATGCAGTATTTAGCTCTGAGTCTTTAAATTTGATTGGTTATTTGTATTTAAGTCCGGTAAAACGGTGGGTCTGTTGTAATTTTACGGTGTAATTTCTCCGTCAAATACTTCAAATTCCGCTTGAAGGTGTTTTAAGGGGGCAGTGTCATAAATTGACTGAAACTCTTAAATCCCTCGGCCAAAGGATTCCAGGCCCGCTAAACTGTTTGCCGGGGTCCGTGAGGTACTTTCACCATGTGATTTCTCGGTCAATTATGTCTAAGTCCGCCAAAGTTACTTTACCAGGGGTTACATTTTAATTTGACCGAATCTTCTTAAATTTCTCGGCCGAAAGTTTCCAAGTCCGCTGAACGTAATTGGTCGGGAACTATATTTAACATGGCCGAAACTTCCTAAATTTCTCGGTCATTTACTTTAGAGTCCGGTAAAAAATACTTTACCAGGGATTACATTTAACTTTACCATAGTGTTTTTTTAAGTTTCCCGGTCAATTATGTCCAAGTCCGGTGAAAACTGTTTACCGGGGATGCATTTTACTTGACCGTTGTGTTTTAACTTTCTCGGTCAATTATGTCCAAGTCCGGTGAAGTTACTTTAACGGGGGCTGCAATTAATTTGACAGTAATATATTAAATTGCTTGGTCATTTACTTTAGAGTCCGGTAAAAATACTTTACCGGGAGAATATTTTGTTTAGACTGTAATGTTTCCGTCAAATATTTATAACTCCGGTGAAATAATTTTGAACGCTCCCGTTTCCACACCACGGTAAGCCGTTAGGCTATGCCGTAGGAGCGTCGGCGCGTTCTTTTTGGTTACCCAGAGCATCGCCAGGAGCCCTATACCTCTGGGGTGAGAGGCCCCAACCATCGCCTCTCACTGTGGTAGTCACTCCATAACAAAATGCTACCTCCTTTTTATATTTTTTGTTTTTCATTTTGTACTTTTTTACTTTTTTATTTATTTTTTTATTTTTATTTCATTTTTTACAAGTCCCACCGTACGGACTGTTCCAAGGAGTAGCCTGGGTGTTAGCCAGGCGCCTCAATGTACATAGTCCTTCATTCACACCGGGTTGTTCAAAGGAGTAGCCGGGGTGTTAGCCAGGCGTCTCAATCTACTAAACCCTTCATCACACATTCAGGTTTACGGGGCTTTTCGTCACCCGCGCTAGGGACCTTCATTCACACAGACACACACACACACATACAGTGGGAACTTGTGATTTTAAAGAAAAATTTACATTTAAAGTGAACTTTCATCTTTCATATTTGTGTAAGTAAGGTAAAACTTCTCCGGCAACAGACTTCTTACTAACAGTCTTGCTTCAGGAGTATTTGATTTTAACATCAAAGAACACAATCCGGCTTCGTTTATAAAAACCGTTGTTTTCTCAATCGGTCCAACGCCCTGTTTTTGGGCGTCAGTAAAACTACTAACAGTTAATTTATCACTGTCATCTACATTTTTCCGAACTGCACTCCAACCATTAACATGCTTTAGAGCAGTAGCTACGTCTTTAGCTTTAAACCATGGCTTTCCTTCAATATCAAACAGAATCAATACCGGCTTGTTATTGAATGTATAGTATTTAGCAGCCATGTCACAATTTACCCAATAGTACAGGCAAAAGGAGCGCAGAAGAATGTCTGATCAGTACCACGACTTGGAGCAGAATGATGTAACGGTAATAGTGACAAGTGGTATATACAGGAGTAACGCTACTCCATAGGGAAAGGTGCTACCTTTATCGACGGTAGCAACTAGGAATATAGACAAGTGATACTTCAAAATTTAAAACCCCAGATAGTTTCTCAACGTTACAAAACATTTCTTCAAAGTGATCATCAAAAACTGTCGGTGTTAGATTAGCTAAAGGCATGTAAGGTATGTCTCCTGATGCATCTGTGTGCTTTATTGATACTCCGATGTAGGTGTTTGATGAGGAGTTCTCCGTTATTTTATCTACTATATACTCCGAAAACACCAAAGGCCATTCCCGGGCATTTATTGAACCTGTAAGTAAGAAATTAAACTCTGAGTGTGTAATATTAAATTTTACATTTTCATTTAACCTCTTTTTGTGTATAAGTTGAAGAAAAACCTGTTGGCTAGCGGATGTATTATGTTCAGCAGACATTCTACAAGAATATAACAAAACAATATACAACTGAGTGTAACAGCACAAACACAACCGATCAGGACCACGTCTCAGAACAGAATGAGTTAATAGATTTGATGTTTACAGGTATGTACGCTTAGTACCCATGTGATGGTTCCATTAGTTTTTGTTTTTTAAAGCCGAAAGGCAGGGTATCGTGATCATCATTAACTTTTCTCTTGGGTCCTGTAATTCTAAACTTTTTAATTTCACTTACTGTAACGACTTCTCTTGTCTTTGTTCTCCTGATTCTATTCTCTTTAATTTCTAGTATTTCAGCAGCTTCGTTTAGTACCATCTTTTTTAGAGCTTCAAAGTTTAATGTTTCGGAGGTTTTCATATTGAGGGTGAGGCCCTTGATTTTACAAACAGAAATTAATTTTTGTTTTTTGGTTGACCAAACAAGGTAAGCGTACGTTTTCGGCCCCCCAGAAACAAATTCTACAATATAAGAGCCGGGGCCGTACTCACTTGCTAGTTCGTCCGTCATTTCCCCGAGGTAATCTCCCGTAGGAACCCTGTACAAACCATCACGGTATAAATAAATACACGAATCTGTATCATAATACAAGACTTGACCGCCCAAAGCATCTAGATGTTCATACAGTTTAAGTCTCGCGTGAGCTGTGGTGTAGGCCGCAATTACAACATTTACAGTTTTTAGAGCCTCACCGGCATCATCAACATTCTGCCAATTAACTAATAAAACCTCTTGGTTAATTACTTCAACAAACTTTACTTCCTTTCCTGGTTGAGTTAACGAATTGAATAATTCTTTAGAGTCTCTCACGATTGCAGTTTTTGTCATGTTTTCTCGTTGACCAAACTTTCCCCAGAATGAATTTAACATTAATTTAGCTACTGACCTGAGTCCTCCATTTTTAGCAATTTTGTCGTTCTCCATTTGAATACCCTCACGCTCAAAGAAATCAGAAACATACTTGTCTTTATCTTCCTCTGTTTTACACCATGCGGGATACCCTGAGGCTTCCTGCTTTACTTTCAAGAATTTATTAATAAAATCGGTAAAAAGTCCATCTTTCTCGTATGTGGCAACTTCATACTCCCACAACTCGTACATGTCCAATATCACATAGCCTTTTTCTACAGCTTTTCTAATTTCATCCATAGTCCATGTTCCTACCATTGCCCTTTCCTCACTATCATGAAAACATTCCCCTTGGTTTAAAGTCTCACCGCAAGTTCTACACAAAACAAACATCAATTTATTACTCATTTTAGCGGGGAGTACGGGGTGATACAAGTTGTAAGGAGGTAGAATTTTGCATTTCAACAAGCCCTCTACTTCAAGGCCTCTCTCTCGGCACTCATTTCCAACGTAAACAGTAGGGTGACCAACGGGATACTTACAATATTTATTCACAAACGGATAAAGGGAACAGACATCGACATACTGTATCGTTTCTCCCTCTTTACATTTACAATACGTTTTAGTATTACCCGTTCTGCCTCCAAAGAAGGAATCCCTAGGATTAAGCGGAAGTGTGTTTAGAATGGACAGTTGGTTCAGGTGATTTAGTTTTTTGTCCTTTTTCAATGCTCTAAATTCACACTCCCACATTACTACAACTTTATAGCTATTAAATTTTGCCATTTTGGACTTGGTTCTCTCGTAACGGAGATGCAGACTGTCTGAGGGATCATCCGGCAGAGGTTCTTCTCTCCTGTATTGATAACATTTTGGGCAGCCGTGCCAGTAACACCCGTGAAACTCATAAATTCGCTCACCGTCAAACCCATCTACTTTCTTCCCGTTAATTTTTACTTCTTTGGCCCGGCCCGCATGTTGAATCTTTACTCCACGTTTCTCCTCCTCCCATGTTAGCCACTGTAAAGCAACGGCTGACTGATTGTCTGCAAGTCGGTACCCTGATTTTGGTATTAGTCCAATAGTATTTTCTTTTAAGAAGTTACGACGGAAGGCCAAGTTACATGCACTGGCAATTGTTATAGCCTCGAGAAAAGGATCTACGTTACACTCTTGAAGAAGTAAGGCTCTAAATTTAATACACGCTTGGGCTAAAATCTCCACGTCAGAGATACAGTACTCTAAGATTTCCTTTTTAAAGTCAAAAACGTAGTTTTCAGCGACTCGTTCATCGTACCATTCTTCAAAGGCCTTGTGAGGTTTCTCAAACATTGACTCTGGGCAGTAGTACTTTTGTCGGGCATCGGGCCTACATAATTTTGGTTTCCCAGAGTGTTGAAAAGATGCGGGAAGTAGCCCTTCTTTTTCTCAGGAGGCAGTTCGAAGGCATTAGGGAGCGCAGAGAGGGCCATGGGGAAATAGCTAAGTGAGTCCACAAACCTTACGTTGGCTACTTCAATCAATATAGCTTTAGTTCCCCGAGGAGTTATTTTTGGTGTGAATTTAGTTTCTTCCATAATATACTGTAGTATGAATTGGAAATCAAAACCTTGCCCGTTGTGGGCAATTACACAGACATCTTTAAATTTTTTTCGAATTCCCATGATATAGTCCATGAAGTGTTTTACCGGTTCTTTTTCAAATACCCTTTGCCGTTCCGAGCAAGTTTCACACTCACCCCCATTAATACATTTAAAGCAGTACTGTTGTGATACACACAATTTTACTTTATGAACTTTCTGTTGTGGGTCTGAGGGAAGTGACTCGTCCTGCCTTGTTTCCAAGTCAAAGAAAATAAACAAAAAATCACGGTCTTTCGGTGTTCTCCTATCTACCCTCATGAAACACTGATGTGTGGGGTCTTTGAACGCATCGCAGGGTTTACAGTAAACTTCTCCGCATACATGAGCTGTCTTAAGTCTTTTTGGATAAATCATTTTCTTACAGTCACGGCAGAGTTTTACAGTTTTACAAATTTGCCCTTGATGGGCTACTAAACACCGCTCATTTTTGAAGAAACGGTTGCAAAAACGGCATGTGACGCCACCGTGTCCTAGTTTACAGGGCGGGGAGATGGTATGACAGGACGAGCATCTGTTAGAGCATCGATGCCCATGTCTGTTACTGTAGGGAATATGACAGGCTTCACAAAAGAAATTACAAACAAATGCGGCAGTTAAGTTTCTAATTACATTGTAATGACCGTTGTGAAAGAGAAGGTTAATTTTGAATTTAGCGTCTTCATTACCTCCTTCAAAGTAAACATCCCGGCCTTTTTTGTCGTAGTTGTAGACGGTAATTTTGTATTTTTTAAGATGGGACTGGAATTTTTCAAGCTCAGGGATTCCTGCACCCTCCTCGGGCATTTCTACACGGGCTTTTGCTATGAGCTTATTAGCTCTGAAAGTTTGTCTTTTTCCCTTGTCCTGACGTATTGCTTTGTACTGGAGATCATTTTTTGCAAGTGCTTTACCTACTACCAACGCTCTAGCCAGGCATAAATTATCTTTGTTGTTAATTACTACAATACCCTTCCTAGCATAACATTCTTCATCAAATGTATTAAAAAAGTCGGGTCTTACTCTCCCTTTACCTACTGGGACGTTAATCCTCGTAACATCAACTCTAAACGTGTCACTAGAGGTTATAGATTGCGCGTTGCTTTGAATTATGCCCCCGAAAATATCCCAGAGAACATCACCGCTAACTTCAGAGACCGGTCTCAATGATACATATCCCGGTTCAGCACTCTTTAAATTTATAGACTGTAATTTAAACCCTAGATAATCAGTGGGTGCAACGTTGGCTTTGGATGCCTCTACAATTTGATTAAAACCTTTACGAATCCAATCAAACTCAGAGATACCTTTGGGAGGTTTAGTGAATTTGAAAACAGTGTTAGTCCCGTAAAGTCTAAAGTGTCTAACATAGGTTTCATCTTTACTAATTAAATTTACCGGGTTTTCTGGGTCCTTTTTAGAAACGTCCATCATTCAACAGAGAATTAAATACTGAAAACAAGCTAAAAAAGAGCAAGTACCGCGACGGATATAACTGAATTACGCAGAATCAATAATAATCTGTGCAAGAGAACACTTACGCAAGAGCAGCACAAAACACGTCTGATCAGCGTCACGACTGGAATCAGACTGAAGAACTAGAGCTTGTTGTAAGATATATATATATATAGAGAGAGTGGACCTGTTACTTTTTCACAGTTTGATCTACTGAAACTGATACTTTTGGAACTGTTACCTTGAAAACTGTGGGAATGGGAATGGGTAGTGTTGGACCTGTTACTTTATTGGAACGGTTACTTTGGAACTGTTACTTTGTGGCAGTCTTCATCGATATTAAATGAACAAGATAGATTAACACTATACCCTTCACTACTGTAACACTTACACTGTACACTACGGTAACTGTAACACTTGGAACTGATACTTTAAAGTCACCGATCAGGTTCTCTAAAAGAACAGGTACAGAGGATCTACAAAAGAGCACAGTACCTCTGTATTACTACGAAAGTCAGAAAAACACTAACACACAAACTACGCAAGTCAAACCAGAACTACAGGTTACCGAAAGTTAACTTTAATGAAGGTAGCAAACACTACTCTAACCAAAAGAACAAGAATGGAAAGTGAGATTACTGTTACTCAGCACATACAAACACAACACTACTCTTGACACAAGGAAGTGAGGTTACTGGGTGTGAGGTTATTTTAGCCGACACATACAAATACAACACTACCAAGTAAAACAAAATGTTGAAGTTACTGCATAAAAGAACGAGGGAGTGAGGTTATGGTAACTCTCAAAGGTTACATATGTAAGGTTATGTCAGTCAACAAATACAAGTACGACACAACTCTTGACACAAGAAACTGAGGTTACTGGGTGTGAGGTTATGTTACACAGAATAAAACAAATTAAAAGTGAGGTTAGAAAAAGTGAGGTTAGGAAAAGTGAAGCCGCTATGGGAGGCTAATGCTCAAGTTTAATCTTTGCAAAACGCAGCGAACGGAGCAGCGCAAAAACACGTCCGATCGCAACGGGGGCAGGGAGCAAAGAGAGAGAGAAAGCGTGCGTGATAATAGAAAGTGGTGGGGAGGTGGCTGATGCAATATGTTTATTTGTTACAGGAGGTAGCGACAGGGTCGTGGTGGTGGTTGGGGGACTGGTAGTGAACGTTGGCTGGGGGACAGGTTTGGAGGCGATAGTACTGCGAAATTGTAGTGGGTGTCAACCCTTGAGCAGAACGTGAATTAACATACCTGCCAATCAGGTTACTTAAAGTGTTACACCCGCCAGCTGAGAGAACAGGAACTGTAGATAGATACGCAGAAGGGGGTGAAGGATGTGGAGGTTAGATGTACAGAGGGTTAGATGATTACCAACAGAAGGACACGTGGGTCAAATAATTACCACAGAAGGTTAGATGATTAACAACAGAAGGACACGAGGGTTAAATAATTACCACAGAAGGTTAGATGATTAACAACAGAAGGACACGAGGATCAATTAATTACCAAAATTGTAGATAATTAAACACAGAGGGTTAGATAATCAACCACAGAGGGTAGCAAAAGAGTCGCAGAGGGTAGCAATTACACCCCAATTCTATTCTCCATAAGAGCCGTGTTATTCTATTCCCCCATAAGAGTCCATGTTAATCTATTCTTCATAAGAGTCCATGTTATTCTATTCTCCATAAGACCCCATGTTGGGGCCAAAGCGCGCGGCATTACTACTGGAGTTTTCCGACAGGGTGTCAGTTTCCGGGGCAGTTGCTAGGCTTCTCGTGGTCCCTGCAGGCATCTTCCTACCCCAAATAGTGGAGAAAGCCACTTTTTCAGCTATTAGATGAGATAACCATCTGTTGCCCTTGTGATTAAGGTGTTGTCTATATCTCGTATGCAACTGACTGTGAGCTTCACTTGTCCTGCCCCTACCGTAACATTACTATATTGTTCACTGAGGTACAAGACGCTTTGTTTTATAATATAGAGTTAATTGAACAATTAAGAGGTACCTTTATTTATTTGATTAAGAAATTTTACCCTTAAAACTTACAGCAGAATAAAAAGCAGAATCAATTATTTAAAAAAATAAATACCTTAATAATACATTTGTGTATCTGAAAATTAATTTAAAATCCGCTTAAACAATATTAATAAAAATAATGACTATATTATTTGTGATGAAACTGAAAGCGTGAAGGAATAATAAAAGGTTTAACAGGTGAAATTTCTTTGTTTACACATGACCAATGTGCCAAGTTGTGTCTCATTGGTAGGTCTACTAAAACAACATTTAGGCCTATATATTTTGCTTTATTCAGGGTTTCTCTTAAAAGAATCAAAAACCTTGTCTGTTTCATTTTTTGCCACATCATTAGGGGCATATACTTACACAAACCACCACTGAGACATCATTTTCATTTAAATTTTCCTATTCAATATTTATTTCATTCAGAACTTGTTTGGCAAGTCCACCAGGCCTTACAAAACTCACTGCCTCGTTGTTACCTGTACTGCGTTCATATGGCTTACCAAATCACGACCATGGCTATTGGCATTAATAATAAGTAGTTTCTTCTTATTTCTTCTTTTATTAATGGCATTAGCAACAGGATGGTTTGTAGTGTTTTCTTCTTCTTTATCATCATCAACTGCAAGTGATTCATATAGTGTTCTGGGTTCAACATCTTTATATAACCTTTGTTTTACCTGGCTATGTGCTCCAATTTTTACTTCTTTATTCAGAAAATTCACTGTAGAGTGCAGTGCGGGAAAACTGAATTAATTGGATATCATTATTTTCCTTTATATTAGTGGCCTAACGATTATACTTAATTCACTATATTTTTCTCTAGTATTATTATATGGTTTCCTCTTTTTTAAACTAAAGTTTCAAGTTGTATCTTTTGGGTCTTCAGTTCTCTTATTTCCCCATTAGCTTGATTGAGATTTTCATTCAAAGTTGTTATTATTTAATTTTGAGTTTTGAGCTCTTGACTTACATCAGCATCTTTTCTTTTGTCTGCAGACATAATTTTCATCTTTAATTTCTTAAGTGACATCATAGGATTTGCAAGGATCACATGTTCATTTTACATTTCCTTTGTACATTTCGTTAAATTCCTCATGGCTAAGTGAAGTCCACTTTAGGTGATGCCATTTGTAAATGGCATCACCTAAAGTGGATCATCAGGCTGTAGCCTGTACCTTTACACAGAAGAGCTTTACATTTAACAATATTTTGAGAACACTCTCCATAAGGATACTGTTTTTATTCTTAATTTTGCCCCAACTAATTGGTTGATTTAATTGTATTTGCAATAAACAATAATAAAACAATATTTTTAAAATTACTACTGGTTTTCACTATAATTGTCTAAGAGAACAATCACTTCCTGTTCAAATACATAATAATTAATAGGGGGATAATTAAAGAGGGTAGTTTTGATATCTATTGCGGATTAGTGATCAAAGAGCTATTAATTAAATGTTAAAGAAATTATCAAGGTAATCTTCAAGAGTTGTTTTTTCTCAGGGAGACAGCGTTAAAAATAAAAATAAAAATACTATTACTAGATTATATGACAAATATTTGATAAAGCTTGATGCTTATCAATTAGATAAGATAATCTTATAATTTATTTACTTTCATTAATAATTATTACCATTTATATTATATACTGTTCATTTTAACAATTATACTGTCTAAATTAATTGATACAAATATAACAAATCTAGAATGCATGTTTTACAAATTATTGTCTTTATTAAAACTGCTTACAATTAAGAACACAAGGATTCACATGTTTGGCTACATGTGACTAAATTGATCTCCCCTCCAAGGAACTCGAAAACAAGTCTGTTATAATCAGTAAAATCTTCGTCAAAGCTTTCTCTTGCTCATCAGTGTAATTTTTGGCATTTTGCTTCACAACCCACAACACACATTGTCCTAAATGCTATCCATAAAAATGTGAAACTTTAAATAAAATACTTATAAGTAATAAATGTATTAAAACAGTAATCTGATTATATTATTGTAATGCAAAATTGGAATTATAATTTTAACTTGGTATACTGTTGTTCTATCTCGACCAGCCTAACAGTTTTTTTAATTTATCAGTAAACTCTGACTTTTAATTAAATAATGACCTAAAAATCGCTCTGGGAATACAGGTGACATTATTTATATGATTGACTAATTGATTTATGTATAAACCATTGACTCAATTATCTCATCAAGCTGTTCCACCATTTTAATTATTCAGTTAAAAAATTAATAAACTATTTTTCAAGGAGTAAATACTCTTTTATTCCTGGAAGAGGTTATTTAGTTCTTTGAAATATCCGAAAATGCCCTTAATTGTTGCACTACAAAGAGGGTCCTGCACTACACTTATACAACTTACAAAAGCCTGACAACAAGCAAAAAAAAAAGACTAGGTTGCCACACCACTGATTGTACCTAGGGGCTTACAGCTCCTAAATCCGGCCCTGACGAGGCTTATGGCTATAATGAACAATACTACACATCCAATAATACGTTTCTCTTATGACCTTAAAGTTATTTTGATCAAACATTCCAGTAATTCCCAAGATGTTTCCTGAAAATGTGAGGATATTCAAAATGCAGACAATTAAAATTATAATGCTGGAAACAAGTTTGTACCTAAATGCGAAAAGTGTTAAGGATTTCTTGAATTGTGGGCCCCGAACAAACAACCTGTAACTCCACCCATGTGTCTTCATTTGCTGCTGTTAAATTTCAAGATATGTATGTTTCTTTATAAACAAACTGAACAATTTCAGACACCTTTCAATATATTTCAGCCAGGTGATAGGAGTTAACAGTAAATTTTACCCTTAAAACTTACATCCGAACAAAATATAATCAAATATGCGATTATGCCTCTATCTATGTTTGGGGTGCAGTGTTATCACTAGAAATAGTTTTTCTATAAGCGTGTCCCTATTTATTCAGTTAAGTAAACATTGAAGTTATCGATGACGTCAGGCTGGCAGTGATGAGTGCCCCACAGGGATGACGTTAAAAGTAAATAGTAAATATGCCAAAAATGAATGTATCAGAAGTAAATGATGTGATAAAAAAGTAAACATTTTGAAAACCATATTTTCTATGATCCAGTGAACTATTTCAAGATGAAGTACTGTACTCACGAATCACTGATGGTGTTACAGTCAACCATCAACTCTACAATAGGAAGAGTAATTTCCAAGCTTTGGATGCTATTTACATTAGTTATTCTGGTTATTGATCAAAATATTTCTAATACCACTAACTTGCTCTGTGTGTAGATTGAGTAGATAGGTGTGCTTGCTTTATAATTTGGGGTTTAAATAGATATAAATACTAAGCACAATTTAGAAAAGAAAAAAAATTCCAACTATGACTATTCTTATAGAACCTAATGCCAAACTGTGTTATATCTATCAAACTAACCTCAACATTTTCTCGAGATACTCCAATTTCCATTTTCTTGTGTAGAATCCCAAGTCTTTTCAAAGTCTCAAAAACTGCCTCCGTATCATCTAAATGATTTATCATACCTGTAAAATGTGAAGGAAATATCTGAAAAAAGAGGGGATGAAAACATGGTAGCTGCTTCTTCCAAAATCAACCAACTTGCATACTTGCCTGTTCGA
Source organism: Allygus modestus (assembly GCA_963675035.1). NCBI lineage: Eukaryota > Metazoa > Arthropoda > Insecta > Hemiptera > Cicadellidae > Allygus > Allygus modestus. The sequence continues at coordinate 333,959,540 of OY776111.1, forward strand.
ATCTGTATCTATAAAAGGCAAAGCCCTGGCTGACTCACTCACTCACTCAACACTAATTCTCCACCTTCCTATGTAGGTAGAGAGCTGAAATTTTGTACACTGATTCTTTAGGCATAAAATAGGAAAACTAATTGGTTTTCATCCTGATCTGAGCTTAGGGCTCCGCCAGAGACCCCGACAAAATTCCCATGTATTCCTTATGGACATTCATTTTTGTTTGAGCTGATGAAAATATAAACAGCTGATCTTGATAATTTTACAATGGGGGATCGGATACTTAATCTAAAAGTAAGCACAGTAAGAATTCAAAATCAGTCAGAATAATAAAACTCTTTAAGGACTTTGGAGATCAATTTAAAAGATATTACAAAGTTTTGGAATGAATTTTAGGAAGTAATGGCCCTTTTAAGACATTTTATTTTTATAAAGTTATAAATATTAACAAACGGCGTTGAAATTCAAAAAAATCCCAGTTCTTTAAAAACGTATATTTACAATTACAATTTGAGTGTAACCCTAGTGGTTCTAACCAAGGTGAGCTGCCATGTGCCTCAGTAATCTCTTCTATGTACCAGGTCACAGAAGACTGCCCAAATCCTCCTGGCTGTGGCTGTGGCTGTTGCTGTTGCTGTCTAAGATCGCTAACAATGCTTCTCATGTTCTTTTTCTACAGCTATTACCATTGTATTACCCTCCAGAGATATATCTTTTAAATTGTTTTAATCTTAAAAATCAGATATGGGGAGTTGAATCGTTGGATTTATTTTTTACATTAAAGCTACCACTTCTCTAAGATTGGTGTAGTATTCGAATTGAAGACTAATTTTGGAAATTTAAAAAATAATTTATTGTACAATATTTTACTGCTTTGAAAATAAAATAGCTTGATACACAAACACTTGTGGCATTTAATATTGAGCCATAAACAAATCAATGAAAATAGTATTAATAAATTCCCCAAAAATGTTACTTGATAAGCAAGCAAACCACTTAAGTAAGTTAGAGAAAAACCTTAGGGACTGAGTTTCTTTAGTGAATGAACCTTAGTGAAAAATCTTCACATTACAAGTTTATTTTTTTGTTGTTTTCTCCCCTAATATAAAGAGAAAGTATTGTTTTGGTCAAAATTTTTGAATTTGAGTTGTAGTAGAAATATTTGTTTTGGTGCTACTTGAACCCAAAAAAGTGATTTTTACGTGATGTCTGGTTGTGTGTGTGTGTGTGTGTGTGTGTGTGTGTGTGTGTGTGTGTGTGTGTGTGTGTGTGTGTGTGTGTGTGTCTGTCTGTGTGGATGTGTACAGAGCTAGAGACGACACCAATTGTCCAATTTTCATGAGATTCGGTATGTAGGTACTAATTGACAATATCTCCAGGTGGTTTAGAAATTTTTGATTTTGAATCGTAATTAACCCCCCAAAAACCGCTAAAAAACATGAAAAATCCAAATTTCTCAAAAACGGCTCTAACGATTTTGATTATACTTTAGTGGTTTGTAGAGCTTTAGAGAAGCTTCTAATATTTCAAACAATTTAAGAGTCTTCATCACCGGAAGTGACCAGACAAAATCTTGGAGTTTTGTTCCATAAGACCAATGTTAACTTTGTGCCTCTGTTACTCCTTACCCGATAGTCACAAAACATTCATTTAGGTGTCAAAATAAAGGTGTAGTGATTCTCGAGGGAATTACAATTTCGATTTCCTTAATTTGGGCATTATTATTTTATAATAAACTGTTTAAGTTTCAATTGTATTAGTGTGCAGTTTCTCATTAATTTGTAAAACAATTCTAAATTGTCTTTCACTAGAGGACGACAAACCCTTTAATTAGACACCAAAATGAATTGTATGTGACTATCAGGTGAGGAGTAATGGAGGCACAAAGTTAACATTAGTTTTATGGAACAAAACTCAAAGATGGCGTCCGGCAACCTCTGGTTAAGTGAGTGTTGTTTTTATATCTAGGAATGTCAAAATTAAAAATCTTGAGCTTCAGTCTTACTACTAAACCTATGGTAATACTTAATGACATTCCCGTTTAGGAAATTTGCTTCAGTGACTACTGTACCTCCCACAGTTGGCAACAAAACATGCAGCATGTGCTTTTTAAATCTTGGGTTGTCGAAGGGGTCCTCGAATCCCGTCATTTCCGTGAAAAAGCTTTTGTATGATGGGTATAGTTCAAATAATCTGTAAGGAGTTTTGTTATAAGAAATGTTAAATATTCATTTTATGTGTTTCTTAAGGCTTTCATCAAAATGTTTAGACAGTACTACACTATATAGGAGTGATTTAAAAACTTAACCACAATCTTCCAGTTTACCGGATGAACCTCTTTGAAACAAGGCCATCATAGGCTGGGTCTAAATTTCACCTTTTCCAGCAGAAGTTAAAGAAAAAAAATAAAAAGTTTCAAAAACAAATTAGAGCCATGGTTAATAGATCAGTTATTTTATAACTTAAAAGAGTTCATTGACTGTAAAAATTGCTAAGACTGTATTCCTTTGTTTATGATTTATAATTTATAATTTCGTCTTATTGATTGTAATTAAAGAACTTTCTATGTATTTTGTCTACTATGTCTCCTTTTTTACTGGAAGTATTAGGGCAAGAAGATAACTAAACAAATGTCAAAATAATTATTAAATCACATAAGTTACTATAACATACAATAAAGTATTTGATACCACATCTTTAAAATGAATCTTTATATATCTTAATCGCCCACAGAAAATCTGCTTAGACATAAATGTGAACGTACAGAAGGGAAAATAATACCCCCGTCGCAGCAAACCTGCGTACTCAGCGAATTTCCAATGCATGAAATATGACTTAATACCACATAAAGCCGCATACCAAGTTGCATAAAAATATATTCACAAATAAGCGATATATACAATTTTAATTATTCTTCATAAGAATAACATTGGGGATGAGTACATAGGTTTGCTGAAACAAGGAACATAAAAAATTGGTTTCTATGCAAATATCAATATAACTCAACTAGGTGAAGCCACATACCTAGTTTCATCAATATACATTCATAAATAAGCGATATATTCCATTTTGATTAATCTCCATAACAATAACATGGGGGATGAGTACACAGGTTTGCTACAACAAGGAACAAAAAAATGGGTATTTTGGCAAATATCAATATAACTCAACTAGGTGAAGTCATATAAGAGGTTTTATTAATTTATGTCCATAATTAAGTGAGACATTGCATTTTAATTTTTCTCTATAAGAATAACATGGGGGCTGAGTACGCAGATTTGCTTCTACGGGAACCTTTAGCAAAAATTTTTTTTGAGGAAATATCAATAGACCACAACCAGATAAAGCCGTATACCAAGTTTCGTTAGTATACGTTCATAAAGAAGCGAGATTTAATATTTTTCTTATTCTCCATAAGAATAACATTAGACAACGTACTGTGTTTAGCACTTTCAATATCTTGGTAACCGATTGACGTAGAAGAATGATCAAAATACCAAATTGTGTGTTTTTTTAAAGCTGAATCCAATAGTAAAAACTAAAATTTGACTATTTCAAAAATTATATGTAAAAAGTAAAAAAAATTTTGGGGTACAAAACCTCCCCCAAAATACCCCTTAAGATAGAGCGATATGGCTGGTTTTCGAACTTAGTCATAAATGTTGCTTTACACGTTTATACAAAGTTTTATCAAAATTGGACCCTTTTTATGAGAGTTATCACACCCACGGACACACACACACACACACACACACACACACATATATATATATATATATATATATATATATATATATATATATATATATATATATATACAGTTTTGAACGAATGGTTTTTTTGGGGTCTGGGGACCTCAAAACGAAAAGTTATCATGGTCCCGGGCCTAGGTCTTACCATGCCGACTACGGTAGTACCTTCTTCCCGATAAGGGAAATCCGCTAAAACAGATCTTTCTTGAAAATTCCTCACACTATTTACTATAATACTTTGGTTCATATGAAACCAATAACTGTCAAAAATATTAATATGGGAACAATGAAGACCAATGGGGCCGTCGACGGCTCTCTGACTGGTCTATACTAGTACAGAGGTCAACATTGGGTTTAGCAAAGTGAAGCTTTGGTAAGTTACAGTATTGGTAAGTCTTTTGGCTACCCAGTGTGACTATTTCCCTTCCTTGGTTCCTCCTTGTTTCTTCAGGGGGCTTGACTCTCAGTTGAGCCTGGATTCCCAGTCTAGACCAAGTCCTTAGAGGGAGTAGTGGATCTTCCTTGCAGCCTGGGACGGGTGCCTGGGAGGAAGGGCCCTTACCCGATGGTCTTCGGTCTGCCTGGATGGGCGACGAACCATCCTGGGGCCACCCGACCCCTGAGAGGTTGGAGGCTCTGGGTGCGATGGTGGTCCCTGTCTGGTGGACTTAGGGGGACTTCGGGTTATAGGGCGAGACGTCCTGGGGTGTTGTCACCCACAGAACCCGGGAGCTAGGTAAGGCTCTCTGTCCCTCTCTGGAGCGAGGCAGACCAACACCATCCTACCACCTTTCCCATCCCTCTTTTCCCTCTTTCATGTGGCTGTACAATATCCCAAGAGAGATGTGCCTGGCCGGCTATGCCGGGGTCTCCTAATCCCCCCAAAAACAAACAAACAACAAATAAGACCAATGGGGTGCAGCTCTACTGTACCATTCGGATATGCAATCTTCACTCAACAGTTTTAGTCACTGCTTTCAGGAAACCACCAGTGAGCTCATTGTACAACTGGAGAGACTACTGCTGGTTAGATTTTCGTGCCATCATTGGCAGCATTTTTCCCATCTACTGTACCAACATTACAATACGAAAATGGCATCTTGTACATGGTGTTTGTTATGTTATGTTGGTACTGTAGAGGGGAAATATTGTGCTTCCAGCTGATTTCCACGGCATGTTTTTGCGAATTTCCCCTATAGAGAAGTAGCTATTACCGTAGGTCTCATGGTAAGACTTAAGCCCGAGACCATGATAACTTTTTGTTTTGAGGTTCCCAGATACCAAAACACTATTCGTTCAAATTTATATATATGTATATATCCATATATGTGTCCGTTAACACGATAACTTGAGTAAAAAACATACAATTTTGATGAAATTTGGCTCAAACGTGTAAAATGACATTCCATGACTTTAAGTTCGAAAACCAGAAAAATCGGACTATGGAAAGGGGGGTTTATGGGGGTTTTAAATTTTCAAAAAATCAGTTTTTTGCATTTTTCACCCAAAAATTGTTAAAAAACTTAATATTGGTTTTGACCATGTTATAGAGCTTAAAAAAAATAATATAGTATTTTGAATTATTAACCTAGGTTAAGTGGTTGCGGAGAAAATCTAAAAAACCTACTCATAAAATCTCCCATGTTAAGCTTATGGGAAAAATGTTTTTGCTTTTTCCTCAGTTTATTTTAATGTAAACTTCACATTTGCTTTTTACCAATCTGTTCATTTTCACAAAATAATCATTTTGGTGTTTAAATTGTGATTCTACGCCCAACCGTTGCAGAGATATAGTACGTTGTCCAATATTATCCTTATGGAGAATAAATAAAATTTGATATCTCGATTATTTATGAATGCATGTTGATGAAATTTGGTATGTGGCTTCACGAAGTACTGGTATATTGATATTTGCAAAAAATTGATTTTTTCTTGATTATTCCTGTAGCAGCAAACCTGCGTACGTAGCCCCCATGTTATTCTTATGGAGAATAAGTAAAATGTAATGACTCCCTTAATTATAAACATAAATTAATAAAACTTGGTATGTAGCTTCACTTGGTTGAGTTATATTGATAATTATATAAAAACCCCTTTTTTGTTCCTTGTTGCAGCAAACCTGCTTTCTTAGCCCCCATGTTATTCTTATGGAGAATAACTAGAATGTTATAAAGCGCTTATTTATGATTGAATATTGATGGAACTTGGTATATGGCTTCTCCTAGTTAAATTCTATTTATATTTGCATAAAAACCAATTCTTTGTGTTCCTTGTTTCAGCAAACCTACGTACTCATTACCAATGTTATTCTTATGGAGAATAATTAAAATCGCTTATATGTGAATATATTTTTATGAAACTTGGTATGCAGCTTTATGGTGTATTAAGACATAAATTATGCATTGGAAATTTGCTGAGTACGCAGGTTTGCTGCGACGGGGGTATTTTTGTTAGAAACTGCATGGCAGTAGTCTCTCCAGATTGTATAGAGCTTACATTCCCCTTCACACACATTCCCATTCTTCAAACCGTCAGCACACTTAACACATGAACATTTCATAAGATCATGCACACACAACAGTTATATAAATCTATAGTAAAAATTATAACAAAAACAGTAGAATAACAACTTCATCCAAGCAACAATTATAAATAGAAGTACCTGGGGGACGAGCGTTGCTTGGGGAAGGCCAGTCAGTTTGTTTAGATGACTGGGAGAAATATTTCACCATTTCCCCCAACTGATTTTCATATTTGTATAGCTCATTTGCCTTCTGCATTTTTAAGGTCACTTCAGTTGTTATTTATAGCTCAGTGTTCCTTTATTGAAATATTTTTGATATGACCACTCTATATATACAATCTTCTCTCAACAGTTTTAATCACTGTTCTCAGGAAACCACATCCCGGGTGAAACAGATGACAGGCTAGCAAAGTTTGTTTTTATCTTCGCTCGCAATATTTTTATAATTTAATTTTTTTTGTTCTTTCCATAGCTTATAGTTGTTTTTTCTTGATAATTAACGACTTCTCTTAGTTTTTTTAAATAAATTTCAATAGTTATATCGTGAAATGAATAGATTAAACTCAGTTTTGAAACCGCCTATCCTACCTAACCTTGCAAAATCACGATTATACTACAATAACACACGTGGAAAACACAGCCATCCATAATGGTAAGCATAGAACGCTAGAAGACACTTGCGTATCTCCACCTAATAAATGATTCGTTCATGAACAATCATCACATTTAGTTGAGGGAACTCAATAATGGATCTAGGTAACCCCAACTTAGGAAATCAATCAAACATTGACTTTGAGGTTGTAAATAATAGGAAATCAAAATCATCTACATCTCGCATCCAACCAAACAATCAACATTACAAAACAGTAATCCAAAATAGATTTGACCCTATATCAACTGCTAATGACAATGACGACACCCCTGCTTCTCCAAAACCCCAACACATTCCACCCATTTTCCTTCACGATTCAAACAATTACCAAGCTCTGATTGCAGACCTTAATAAGGTACTGAAACATGACTATTACACTGTAAATAAAGGTAACACTATCAAAATTAACGTTTCTACTTCTGACGATTATCGTGTATTAACAGCACACTTCGATAGTGTAAACGTCCAGTATCATTCTTTTTGCCCTCCTGAAAACAAGCAACTGTCTGTCATCATGCGGAACGTACCTATTTCCCTGACTGACGAAGAAATTTCCACAGAACTGAAATCGAAACACTATCCAGTTCTAAAAGTCACACGACTGTACAACAAAAACAAATACCCCATGCCTCTTTGTGCCATCGAACTTGAAGACTCCGATTCCGGAAATGAAATATTTGGTCTTGAATTCATATTTCATTCTAGAATTCAAATTGAGATGAAGTGGAAAGCTAAGTCGATCCCGCAGTTCACTCGCTGCCAACGCTTTGGGCATACTAAAAATTATTGTAGACTTGAACCGCGATGTGTTAAATGCACGGGTAACCACCTATTCTCGGAATGTCCCAAAAAGAGAGAAGACCCCGTTCAATGTGTAAACTGCAGTGAATCACATACGGCTAACTATCGGGGTTGTCCCTACTACCTACATCTGAAATCACAATCAAATCAAAGCAAGAACGTCCATCCATCAGCAAACACTCAGAGTCATAATACATTTAATGTGAAGTGCAATAACTTCCCAGCCTTAAAAACTAACGTAAGCGAAAACTCTGCAAGAATCCACAATGACAATCTCCGTTTGCCTCATCTTAGTTATGCTGGCGCTGCCAATGGAGCTAAGCCCAAATGTCCTAATACAAATATAACAGACTCAAGCCACGAACAATCAGAAAACGATTCACTTCATCCACTGTTCAATTCAATACTATCCCTGATTAAACCTTTTATTTCTCAAATAAAATAATTTATCTCTGAACTCGTATCATCTATTTTTTTAAATGGATTTTAATCTACTACCAGTCCATAATTTAAACATACTCAATTGGAATGCTAACGGTTTGAAAGAAAAACGCTCTTCATTTATTGTGTTCCTTGCTCAAAACAAAGTAGATATTGCCTGTGTTACAGAGACTCATTTATTATCAACTGAAAAGTTTACAATACCAGGTTATTTTGTGTACAGATTTGACAGAGATGCTCCGAGGGCATCGGGTGGCGTAGCCATAATAGTTAAAAGAAATACCTCTCACCATTCGTTGTACTTACCTCACATGAACAACCTAGAGATTGTGGCTATCAAAATACAAATCAACAATGACGAATTAATTTTATATTCTGCCTATCACGCTCCACGATATAAGTTCTCAAAAATCTACATTAAAAACCTATTTTGTTATAATATTCCAACAATATTGCTGGGGGACTTAAATTGTAATACGAAGCTTGGTGCTGTAATAAAACTAATCCTAACGGTAGAAGACTCTTAACAGCTGCTACTGATTGTAATGTCACGATAGTAGCACCCAATGAACCTACACATTACTCTTACAACCCTAACGTTAGACCAGATATTTTAGATATTGGTATATTTAAAAATGTGACACACCCTACACACATGACACCCATTGTTGACCTCGATTCTGATCACTAACCGGTTATAAATTCTTTTAATGAACCACGTGTATTTGAACCCTTACAAGACAAACTAATTAAAGGAGTTGTAGAATGGAACAAATTTAAAGAAACGTTTCAAGAAAATTTCATTCCCATATGTCGTCTTTCAAGTGTACCTGAAATTGTCAAGGCAATTAATAAGTTTATAAATGCAATTATTTTTTCAATAGAACAAATCACGACTCGACCATTTCAACCTACAAGAAAACCTCCTTCAACTCCGCAGTATATTATGTCCCTTATTAAACTGAAGAACAACCAGAGAAGATTATGGCAACGGTACAGAACCCCTTGTTTACGTAGAAGATATAATCAATTGAATAGACGAGTTAATTAGGAACTAGACCACTTTCGTTACGAATCGTATAACAAATATCTATCCAATTTGTCACCCAATGATAATAACTCTTTGTGGCTGGCAACAAAACGTATTCTAAAGGAAAACTCTACAATCCCTAGCTTATTAAATAATGGCAATGTTTATGAAAGTAAGGCAGAAAAAGCAAATGTGTTGGCTGATTACTATCAGTCGACGTTTCATCCTAACGATGACATTCAAGTTGCTGAATTTTCATATCACGTCACCTCAGTCATTTCATCACTATAGTACACCGTCGAGAGACCTGTAAAATATACCCCTGTCACAGCAAACCTGCGTACTCAGCGAATTTCCAATGCATATATATGTGACTCACTACTACATAGAGCTATTTACCAAGTTTCACAAAAATACAACCATAAATAAGTGATATATAGCATTTTATTTATTCTCCATAAGAATAACATTAGGGTTGAGGACGCAGGTTTGCTGCAACGAGGAAGATAAGTTATGTGTTTTTTTCAATTATATCAATACAACTGAACCAGGTGAAGCTACATACCAAGTTCTTTTAATGTAGGTTCATAATTAAGGGAGATATACAACTTTACTTATTCTCCATATGAATAACATAGGGGCCGAGTATGAAGGTTTGCTGCTACGGGGACTATCAACAAAAAACTTGTTTTTTGTGCTAATATCAATATACCACAACTAGTTAAAGCCACATACCAAGTTTCATCAATATACATTCATAAATAATCGAGATGTAGAATTTTATTTATTCTCCATAAGGACAACATTGGACAACGTACTGTGTTTAGTACTTTGAATATCTCTGCAACGGTTGGACGTAGAACAACGATTAAAACACCAAAATGTTTGTTTTGTTGAGCTAAACACATTAATAAACAGAAATGTGAAGTTTGTAGTAAAACTATCTGAGAAAAATCTAAAAACCTTTTTCCCATAAGATTAACATGGGACACGTTTTTTAGGATTTCCTCCGCAACCACTTAACCTAGGTTAATGATTCAAAATACTAAATTATTTGTTTTTTAAGCTCTATAAAATGGCTATAACCAAAATTGAGTGTTTTTAAGATTTTGGGGTCAAATTTGCAAAAAACCGGTTTTTGGAAAATTGTAAACCCCCATAAAACCCCCTTCCCATAGCGCGATCGATCTGGTTTTCGAACTTAAAGTCATAAATTCTACTCTACACATTTTTGCCAAATTTCATCAAAATCGGGTGTTTCTTTCAAAAGTTATCGCGGTAACGGACCCATATATATATATACATATATATACAGGGTGTCTCTGAACTCTCTACCAACCTTTTCAGGTATTATTCCTGGACCATAGACAAGCCAAAATATCATATTCAAAATTTCAAAAACTCAAAAGTTACTGTACTCGTATAGCCGTCTTTTGTTTTTTCACATAGGAAATTTTAATTTGAGAACGGCTAGTTATAATTTAATGAAATTTGGTATTTATCTTTATTCTCTAAAGACCTAATTACAGAAAAAAAATTATTTTTTTACAATCATTAATTTCAAAATGGCGGCTGCCTAAAACTTTTTAAAACGTAAATATCTTAAAAACCGCTCATAGTACAAAAATACATTAATTACGTTTTATTTAGAGAATTTAATTGCAAATCTAATGACACCAAATTTACGGAAATCGGTTCATAAATAACGGAGAAAATCCATTTTTAAGATATTGCATTCTTGTCAATATCAACTGTTATCATGTGACATCGCTGCTAGTGAGCCACGTCGATCAGCTGTTTCAAGTATAATTCCATCAAACAGCTGATTAAAACATTAACCAGCTGTTATTAAGTTCATTTGAACCAATCACCTGATTGATACCCTTACGATTCCCAGTGTTCACTAATGCTTCAAATAAAACATAAAATATCAAAAATGCGTTAAAATTACAAAAAAAATGGATTTATTTACATGAGATATGGCTACAATTCTACAAACGATGTTCAATATGCCCACCGCCAAGTCGATTGCACATCGTGAACCTAGATGTCATGGATTTCCGGACAGCTTCAAATTCATTTTTCTCTTGGATGACCGCAGCCGCCTCTACAATTTTACCGATCAGGTCCAGTTCATTTTCCACAGGTGTTGAATAAACAAGTTCCTTCATTCTCCCCCAAACGTAGAAATCTAGGGGAGTAAGATCAGGTGATCGCGGAGGCCACGACACCGGTCCCCCGCGACTAATCCACTGCTGATTGTAATTTTGGTTGAGGAAATCTCTTACAATTTGCCCAAAGTGTGTAGGAGCACCATCATGTTGCAGCCACATGTTCTGTAAGTCTGCCAAGGAGAGTTCTCCAGAAGTTCTCGGAGTATGTCCCTCAGGAACACGAGATAGGTGGGGGAATTCAACCTATTTGGGAGAATTTAGGGGCCAATTAAATTATCCCCCAAAACTCCAGCCCAAACATTAACTGAGAAACGGTGTTGCTTGCTGGAAATAACAGTTTCGTGGGGATTTTCAGGAGCCCAAACATGGCTGTTCCTGGTATTGAAAATACCATCCTGGTTAAAACTGGATTCGTCTGTAAAAAGAACGGATTTCAAGAAATCTGGATCGTCCGCCATTTTGTGCAGGAACCACCTGGAACAATCTACCCGACCTGGATAGTCTTGAGGTTCAAGGGCATGAACCTTTTGGAGATGATATGGGTACAAATTCTCTCCATTGAGTACCCTCCACACGGTGTCTTTGCCTGCCCCCATCTCATTACCCACAGCTCGAGTACTTGTTCGAGGGTTTTCTTCAAATTTACGAAGGACTTCCTCCTCAAATTCAACTGTACGCACCGACTTCGCAGCACCAGTATCTGCCATACTCACATGAAACGTACCAGTTGTGTGGAGACGATTGTGGACAGCAGTGAACGTTTTGGCAGCAGGACATTGTCTATTGGGGAAATAGTCGCTATACAACCTTCTCGCTTCATTTGCATTTCCAAATGCAGCTCCATAATAAAAATGCATATCGCAATACTCTGCAACACTATAATTAGCCATTTATCAATAAATATGAATACTGAATACGTTAACTCAGATTACTATTAAAAAGCAGCACACTGATTAACTATAAGCAACATACAGGAAAAAGACACATTGTAACAGGAAACTGTAATAATTTTAACAATAGATTGATCAATCAGCTGTTTAGTGGAGTTATACTTGAAACAGCTGACCGACGTGGCTCACTAGCAGCGATGTCACATGATAACAGTTGATATTGACAAGAATGCAATATCTTAAAAATAGATTTTCTCCGTTATTTATGAACCGATTTCCGTAAATTTGGTGTCATTAGATTTGCAATTAAATTCTCTAAATAAAACGTTATTAATGTAGTTTTTTTACTATGAGCGGTTTTTAAGATATTTACGTTTGAAATCTTTAGGCAGCCGCCATTTTGAAATTAATGATTGTAAAAAAATAATTTTTTTTCTGTAATTAGGTCTTTAGGGAATAAAGCTAAATACCAAATTTCTTTAAATTACAACAAGCCGTTCTCTAATTAAAATTTCCTATGTGAAAAAACAAAATGGCGGCTATACGAGTAACTTTTGAGTTTTCGAAATTTTGAATATGATATTTTGGCTTGTCTATGGTCCAGGAATAATACCTGAAAAGGTTAGTAGAGAGTTCAGAGACACCCTGTATATACATATATATAAATTTGAACGAATAGGGTTTTTGGCATCTGGGGACCTCAAAACGAAAAGTTATCATGGTCTCGGGCTTAAGTCTTACCATTACCATGCCACCTACGGTAAAAGCTTCTTCCCTATAGGGTAAATTCGCTAATATAGGGGAAATTCGCTAATACTTCCCCATCAGAAATATCTCACCACATAAAGACATTAAAAAAGAAAAAATCTCCTGGTCATGATGGGATACCTAACATTGTACTCCAAAATTTACCTAAAAAAGGACTTGCTTTCCTCGCATGTCTTTTCAATGCTTGCCTCAGTGTCTCATACTTCCCAACAACGTGGAAACATTCCTTAATCAGAGTAATTCATAAACCTGGAAAACCTTCGTCTCAAGTAAATAGTTATCGTCCTATCAGCCTTCTCACAACTTTGTCAAAGTTATTCGAAAAAATTATAAAAAAAGTTTAGACACTTATGTGAAAAGTATATCTCTTATACCCCCACAACAATTTGGCTTCCGTTCTCATAATTCTACAAGTCACCAACTATTAAGAGTATCAGAAGATATAATACAGGGATTTGAAAGAAAATGTCATACTACTGCTGTATTTCTAGATGTAGGTCAGGCTTTTGATCGTGTTTGGCATGATGGCTTATTATTTAAATTGAGAGAATTGGTATCCCTGGTTATTTATAAAATGTTATAAAAAGCTTTCCTGAAGATAGGTCATTAGCAGTGAAAATTGGTGGAGTTTTATCTACAACCAGGCCCATATAAGCCGGAGTGCCACATGGTGCAATTTTGTTGCCTCTTTTATACAACATATACATTTCAGACATGCCTCTGTCAACTAATGTTAAAACCGCTGTTTTTGCTGATGATACCCTTATTTATTCCACACATGCATGTTGCTACAACAAACGTTCAAGAATCCCTGGACAATTTAATTCATTGGTTTACGAGATGGAGAATAGGAATCAATCCCAACAAAAGTGAGGCAAAAATCTTTACTCCTCGCAGACCTGAAGAACCTCAAAATCTTGAAATATTAGACAAGGAAATACCATAGAACCCTCCACATCAGGCAATAAAATATTTAGGAGTTTATTTTGACCGAAAACTAAATTGGAAATTTCATATGAACAAAAAGCTTAATTTAGCATATGGAAGATTATCAAAACTGTTCCCATTATTAAACAATAAATCATCCCATCAGTGAAAAATGGTGTTCTTCTCTACAAAACTATCCTCCGACCATTACTGTTGTATGCATGCCCAGAACAGGGCACTGCTTCGACCAGTGCAATTAATAAACTACACACTTTCCAAAACAAAACTTTGAGAATAATACTTAAATGCCCTTGGTATGTACGTAATGCCCAAATTCACCATGAACTTGGAATTTCCCAAATCAAAGAATTTATAAAAAAAGTCAGCTCTAAAGTTTTTTACAAAACTTGCATCTGTAAGAGGGATTCAATATTTACACAGGGCTCCCGTCCGATTTCAGAAGGCTTTGTCTCAAACCAAGGTTACCTCAAGATGTTTTGTTAAATTAATGTGAACAAAAAAGTCTGCACACCAAGATTACCCGAAGATTATGTTACTTGTTGTGTTGTTTGTTAGATTATTACACAAAGAAGTTACGTGGCAATACCCTGTGCCACTGAACATTATGAAATCTGTGCCTGAGGGGCTGATCGGTTGACCTCAATCTTTGTCATTTCTTATGCTATCCACATGTATTATATTAAACTTTAGCCTGTATAGCAATTGTAATAATACTGAACGGTTTAATAAAATGGTTAGGGAAAAAAGAAAAAAAGGAAACCACACGTTAACAATTATAGACAACACGAGTATTACTTTGACAGTTCCCTGGTTGATTATGAACAGCTGTTTCAATTCTTTTGTTTTGATTTTAAACTCCACAAGCCTAAAATGTTAATTTTGTAACTTTTCATTTTTGTTTTTTTACATTATTTGATTTTTCCTAGGGTGAGACCTGTCTAGAACTTATTTTTATACCAGAAATTAGTTATTTCCAACATTTGAAAGAAATCTATGGACCCGTTTTAGAGATCAGAGTTGCATGCACCATGCATGGCACGCACAGACGAAAGCAAGCAAACCTTATTCATATTAGAGTATAGGATATATGTCAACTGACTATGAGTTGCATCCTTTTCCAAGGCAGCATTTTCAAAGACAGCCTACGTATTTCTGTTGAACGTTTGCTGCCTTACAGCAATTAGGCTTACAGAATTAGGTCGTCTGTGAGCTTCATCTTTCTCAACAGTTTCTGTAATCACTTCTCTGCCATTTCAGTTGCTCTCAAACTGGCCTGCCGCTGAGCTTGCTCTTCACATCAAAGTTGTTATTCTTCTGGAGTTTCTTCTGCTCTGAGCGCTGCCTGTCTTAGAGCTTGCTGAAGCCTTCTAATTTCCATTTATGGTAACTTTTCCTGACTTCTAGCCACTTTATTAATTCTGGCTTTCTTTAACTTTGAGACAAATTGGGACAAATATGTTTCCATTGCATTATTTTGATACAGCTACCTTCGTGCTTAACAAAAGTGCAAACACAAAAATAAATAAATATAAACAAATAAATAAACTCAAAATCTTGTTGAAAAGCTCAAATGCCGCATACCTGCTTTAGTTATCATCTGATCCAGTAAATGTTAGTGCCCATAAGATAACATGGGAAGTTTAGAGGCCACCAGGGCAAAGCCCGAAAGGGATTTTAAAAAGTGAATACGCGTATCTGTTTCTTAAGGATATTAGTTAACTTTCTACCATATATTAGCTCAATCGGTTCAGTAGGTGGAGCATGATTTAGCCACAAACAAACCAACTCACCAACTTTCGGTTTTATAATATTAGACTGATCCACCCTAATTTATGTAACTTAAAAAAGCCTTTGTAATCTTGTGAAAAACTGTATACGTTTAAGTAGAGAAAATTTGTCATCATAATTGTATTTGAATGCAGTTAAAAATGATTTAAACATACCCAAGTAGCATATAAATAATTTGTAATATTTTAAAAATAATTTCAAATGTTTTTTAAATGAGTTTAAATCGAGTTAAAATTATTTTAATATAACTGTGATATGGGTTAAATTGATTAAAAATAATTTTGAAAACATATATTAAAGTAGTTTCTATATCAGTTTGGATATTATTGTAAATAAATGTTGCAAAACTCGTACAAAATAGCAGAAACAATATTTTAAAATTGTATTAATATAATTTTAAATTATTTTATATTATAAAATTTGATGCTTTTTTAACATTATATTAAATCATTTAAAATCATTGTTTCGTTGTTTAAAAATTACAAATAAATCAAGAGTGAAAATAAGTTTAACATTAGTTTCAAAATAGTTTTAAATAATTTTGAAACTATTTTAACATATCTTTAAATTAGTTTCAAAATAACTTTATAATATTAACTTAAATTTTTTGTATAATTGCTTTAAAATTACGTTAAATAACTTTTTACTAACTCAATTGAAAATCCTAACTAAACCTTTTAATATAATTTTAAAATTTGTTTAAATAAATAACTTTTAAGAATATGAAATGTTTAAAATTATTAATATTTTTTTCACTGATTAAAAGTTAATGAGAAACAGGCCCAACAAAAGGCCTATTGCTAAGCAAAGAAGTTCTGTATTAGTTTCAAAATTGTTTGGGGAGACCGAGCCATGCTCGTTGAGATTGATTAGTTTCGTGGGTGAAAAATATGTCAATTTGTAATCTGACATAATTATTACTTTGACAGTTCCCTGGTTGCTTATGAACAGCTGTTCCAATTCTTTTGTTTTGATTTGAAACTCCATAAGCCGAATGTTAATTTTTTTAACTTTGCATTTTAGTTTTTTTACTTTATTTGATTTTTACTGGGGATGAGGCCTGTCTAGAACTTATTTTTATCCCAGAAATTAGTTATTTTGAACATTAAAAGGAAATCGTTGGAGCCGTTTTTGAGATTATCTTTAGCCAAAATGAGTTGATGTAGTAATTCGTTTTCAGCCTCAAAAATTTTATATAAATGTACATTTCATTCCCCTTCCCGTGAAAGTCGATGTAAACCAAATAAATACCTTCGAGGGTTTTTTTTATTTTTGTTGCATGCAAAGCATTTGTGTAAAATCGGTTTTGGGTACTGTAAGAAAAACAGGAATAAAATATATTGCACATCAAAAGTAATCCATTTGATTAAAACTTCTCAAGTAAACATAAACAAACTCAATAATAAATATTACATAATCATATGGTACAACACCTCATATGTCATTCCCTCCACTTTCAACTAGCCAAATCTTTTTTGCTTCACAATTATCCTCCCAGACCTTGTCTTGTAGCTCTCTATTTTATTTGCGTCTCTAGAAGGAGGCTGGGGATGGAAATGTTCCGGACTTCTGAACTTCTGATTGCCTGCGTTCAACTTCTTGCCTACGTTCAACTTCTGATTGCCTGTTCTCTCCCTGTGGCTGTCGCTGTTCAACCTCCAATCGTCTCTTCTCTCCTCTTGACTGTCTTCTTTCTTCGCAATGAGGAGCTTCTCTTATATCTGGTTGAATGTTATTTGGTGTATCAGCGTCAGAGTCCAAAAGTGGAGCAGGCTGCAAAAACACTCTGTTTCGCCTAAAAACTTTACCATGGACGTCAATAAGGTACTCTCTATTATTCACTCCTGCTGATACAATATATCAATCCATTTTATTACAACTTCTCAAGTAAACATAAACAAACTCAATAATAAACATTCCATAATCATATGGTTCGACACCTCATATGACAGGTTCCATATTGCTCAACAATTTTATATATCAGTGGAATATTGCCAGTTTTGTTTCTAAAACCTTATGATGTATACAAATTACAGTGTTAACCAGCAACAGCAAAAGCTAACACGGAATGCTATAGTTTCACCATTGACTATAAATACTGAAGTAGACTTCTCATTGCCATTGTAAAATCTGTCCCTAGTGTTGGGTGTGCCAGGATTCAAAGAGGGCGTAGTTCTCACTAATCACAAACAGAGTATAGTGCTGTCAACTATTACTTATCCTCTCAAGGAGGGGATAACACAACGTTGGTGTGTCAGGAAGCAATGTTATCACTTGCTTTCTGGGGTGGAGATATTTTACAAGTTAATCCTATACTCTAATATGAGTAAGGTTTGCTTGCTTGCTTGCGACACGGACCTCAAAAACGGCTCCAACGATTTCCTTAAAATATTGGAAATAACTAATTTCTGGGATAAAAATAAGTTCTAGACAGGCCTCATCCCCAGGAAAAATCAAATAATGTAAAAAAACTAAAATGAAAAGTTAAAAAAAATAACATTGGGCTTATGGAGTTTCAAATCAAAACAAAATAATTGTAACAGCTGTTCATAATCAACTAGGGAACTGTCAAAGTAATATTCATGTTGTTTATGAGTACCTGGGGGGCCGCGCTTTGCTCGGGGGAAGGCCAGTCAGTTTGTTTAGATGACTTGGAGTAATATTTCACCACTTCCCCCTACTGATAATCATATCTGTATAACTCATTTGCCTCTTTTCTACATTTTTAAGGTCACTCCAGTTGTTATTTATAGCTCAATGCCTCTCTAATTTATTTTACTACTCTATATATGTAATCTTCACTCAAATCTTTTAATCTCTGCTCTCAGGAAACCACATGTTAATAATAATATACAACATGAGTATTACTTTGACAGTACCTGGGGGGCCGAGCTTTGCTCAGGGGAAGGTCAGTCGGTTTGTTTATATGACTTGGAGTAAATTTCACCACTTCCTCCTACTGATAATCATATTTGTATAACTCATTTGCCTCATTCCTACATTTTTAAGGTCACCCCAGTTATTATTTATAGCTCAATGTCCCTTTGATTTACTCTACTACTCTATATATGTAATCTTCACTCAAATCTTTTAATCTCGGCTCTCAGGAAACCACATGTTAATAATCATAAACAACATGAGTATTACTTTGACAATTCCCTGGTTGATTATGAACAGCTGTTACAATTCTTTTGTTTTGTTTTGAAACTCCATAAGCCCAATGTTATTTTGTTTAACTTTTCATTTTAGTTTTTTTACAGTATTTGATTTTTCCTGGGGATGAGGCCTGTCTAGAACTTATTTTTATCCCAGCAATTAGTTATTTCCAACATTTGAAGGAAATCGTTGGAGCCGTTTTTGAGATCAGTGTCGCAAGCAAGCAAACCTTACTCATATTAGAGTATAGGATTATTAACATGTGGTTTCCTGAGAACAGAGATTAAAAGATTTGAGTGAAGATTACATATATAGAGTAGTAAAATAAATGAAAGGGACATTGAGCTATAAATAACAACTGGAGGGACCTTACAAATGTAGAAAAGAGGCAAATGAGTTATACTAATCTGATTATCAGTAGGGGGAAGTGGTGAAATATTACTCCAAGTCATCCAAACAAACTGACTGGCCTTCCCCCGAGCAAAGCTCCGCCCCCAGGTACTGTAAATAACTAAAGTAAATAGTTGACAACAGCACAATCTGATGGTGACCTAATCAAACTACAGTGTCATAGGGGGGGAATCAGGGGGATATATCCCCCCCTTGTAACTTGGAAAAATTAAAATTTATATCCTCCTGAAATCAAGCTTATGCCTTTTGATTAAAAAGAAATGCTGTTACTGAAAAACAAAAGCAAATATGTGTGCAATATTTCCAAAATATATTATTACATCCTGCAAAATAAATTATTTATATATTACGTATTTGCGAACCATAAATAGTAGCAGATGAAGTGCACCTGCACACGGCACGGTATTTGCGTGCCACAAGTGGGACGTGAGTCACCGAACAGTCTACCCTCACCCCCTAGAAGCCAGTTCGTCAACTAGCGCACCTGACCTTGACCTTGACGTCTAGACGGTCTTAGTGATGTGCTTAACTTACGGTTGCCATATAAGAGTTGTAATTTAATTAACTGCAGGGAGCCATAAATATTCATTCTGATTTTCAGCGTTCTATAACTGCAAATAGGTGTATGTAAAAGTCAACGATATTTCCCGACGAAATAAAGCCAAAGAGTTAAAAATAATAGAGCTTAGAGTGACCAGGGAAATAGGTGTTTAGCTTATTTGTCTATCGTTGCATGACGATGAAGTTACAAACGTAACTACATTTTCGTTCACAGATATAGGATTTCAACACAAAATTTGTGTTATTCAACACATTTTTTGAAAAAATTTCAAAAAGGGGAGATTTTTAATTTGTAAAGGAAATTTCCCGGAGCAATATTTTTATCTTAAAACTCCAGTAATCTCCGGGGAAATCCAGTGACTTGGGAACTCTAGCTTAACGATTACTTTCCAGTACTGATTACAACTGATACAAGTACTTTTTAGTCCCGATAAAAATACTGATTACTTTGTATCAATGGTTTATGTCTTGGATATATAGGCCTATCAATAATTATGAATGTAAGGGACATGTCAATGATATGTCTTCAATTTTCTATCCCGGGATCCGCGCTAGTCACGAACACAGTTTTTTGTTTGGTATTCCATAATGAGATATCCCCCCCTTGACAAAGGTCTACCTACGCCACTGTCAAACGACGTCCACTTTAAATTCTGGCAAACACTAAAAGTGGGACAGTTGGGCCTGAAAGATGGGATGTCTCCTTCAGTATATATAGTCAATGGTTTCACCAAGTCCCCGTAGGGTGAAGTCAATTGGTTATCTTTTGTTGCCAGACCTAGGCCAGCACAACCTTTATTTATCAAGGGGTGAAGTGGCCAAGAGGGTGTGTGTGTGTGTGTGTGTGTGTGTGTGTGTGTGTGTGTGTGTGTGTGTGTGTGTGTGTGTGTGTGTGTGACTAGTGAACAACAGGTTGTGGGTTCAATACCCGGTTAGGTCATAATATTTTTGAAACGTAAAATATATTTCATAATTTTTTCAATGATTTTCATGCGTATTACATTAGTTAGATTGTGAAAATAAATACTGTATAAACATTATGTTTTCAGTAAATATTAATTTTGTAATTTTTAAAAATATTTTGAAATCATTTAAAACTAATTTAAAACTGATTTATAAGTTATTTCAAAATTATTGTAAAATACATTTTAAAATGAATTGAAAATATAAAATAGATCAGATAGGATTTTTTTGTAAAAAAATCATTTTATAATAATAATGAAACCATAAAAAAATCATGTAAAAATTATTTTAAAATTGATTTGGCCATTACAAATGCTACTTGGGTATGAATAGTCTGCTTTATGAGTCGAAAAGTAAAAATGACGGGTGGGAAGTCAGATATGCACAATGGCATTTAATAGGCTTAGAAGCAAAAAGTTAGTCGCCTAGTCATGTGACCACAAATACATGCAGAACACCAATATTTGTTATTAGGTTCCTATGTGCAGCATATTCAGTGGTGAACCTACAAATATAGGCTCAATAGGGATTCATACACTCACTCCACAAACTTAAGAATCTTTTAAATTGGCATTGTCAACCTTTTTTAAACTCTACTCATTGATATATATTTAAACATTTAATTTTAAACTTTGTTTTTTCTGCTTATATTTTACAAATAAAGTGAATTATTTTCATCTTTATGTAAATTTGTAAGTACTTCTGAGGACTCAGTCTCACTGAAAGTCTTCATATTAATCATCATGCCAAACACACTGACAATCAAGTGCATGAGTCAAACAAGTTACTGACTGGCACTGTTGAGTCTCCAGACTCCTCACATATGACAGTCTAATTTGTAGTAATCAAGGTGGCTCATGTCATACAGTGTAAATTACCCTATCAATTATATTAATAGGCAAGCATGATTTTTGTTGTACGTTTCTCAGCTCGTGCGCATCGTAGGAAAATCTAAGCACATCGTTAGATATGAATTTTCTGTAGATGTGCACAATACAATCGTAATTTACATTAGTTTCTGATAAATCGAGAAAATTTAATTTAAAATTTGAAAAAAATAACATTGGCCTAATGGGATGCCATGTTAGTTACGGAATAACAACGAAATATAAATAGAACTTTCAAATCACATGTTAGATTGCAGCGTGCATTGAAAACTGTGCATAGAGTACTTGATCATACCATTTGATAAGGAAAAAACACCCCCGTCGCAGCAAACCTGCGGACTCAGCGATTTTCCAATGCATAATATATGTTTTAATACAGCCTAAAGCCGCATACGAAGTTTCATAAAAATATATTCACATATAAGCGATATGTACAATTTTAATTATTCTCCATAAGAATAACATTGGTGATGAGTACGTAGGTTTGCTGAAACAAGGAACACAAACAGTTGGTTTTTATGCAAATATAAATAGAATTTAACTAGGCGAAACCACATACCTAGTTTCGTCAATATTCAATCATAAATAAGCGCTTTACAACTTTTTAATTATTCTCCATAAGAATAACATGGGGGCTGAGTAGGCAGGTTTGCTGCAACAAGGAACAAAAAAATGGGTTTTTATGCAAATATCAATATAACTCAACATGGTGAAGTCACATACCAAGTTTTATTAATTTATGTTCATAATTAAGGGAGTCATTACATTTTATTTACATTTAAGAATAACATGGGGGCTGAGTACGCAGGTTTGCTGCTATGGGGATAGTAAAAAAAAATCAATTTTTTGTGCAAATATCAATATAACAGTACTACGTGAATCCACATACCAAGTTTCATCAATATACATTCATAAATAATCGAGATATAAAATTTTATTTATTCTCCATAAGGATAACATTAGTAGGGGGCAATAGCCGATTCAAAACCAGCACAGGCGAGTGAGGAGGAATGAGGAATCACCCCCCCCCGGTGACGTCAGCCCCCCCCCCGACCCCCGACCCCCCTGACCCCCCTGACCCCCCTGACCCCCCTGACATTCCCCATAGCCAAGCTCGGACCCCCCCCCCCGGTCGCCAGCGGCACTTTTCGTGATGACCTTGAACATGAGGAAAAAACTTTCGAAAATTAATAACTAGCCTATTTATCCACCGATTCCCACGGGACTTTTTCCAGAGTGTAGGCCTATCCCCAAGGAAGCGAATGACGTAAGAACCCCATAGATCCACCATTAAACAAGGCCGCTATTAATTTATAACCGCGTTTTCCTTATGGGATCTCAGCTGTTTACCGACCGATTTTGACGAAACCTCACCACATGTCAGGCGGCGGCCTAAGTAATCCATCGCTTAAAGAAAATTGAAAATCCACCGTTAAACGGACCCACTATTAATTTATAACCGCGTTTTCCTTATGGGATCTCAGCTGTTTACCGACCGATTTTGACGAAACCTCACCACATGTCAGGCGGCGGCCTAAGTAATCCATCGCTTAAAGAAAATTGAAAATCCACCGTTAAACGGACCCGCTATTAATTTATAACCGCGTTTTCCTTATGGGATCTCGGCTGTTTTGCTGACCAAACTCGATGTGACTTCGTTACACGTTGTATGCCGGCTTGACTAAGCCAAACTGCGAGCGGCTCCGCGGAGTCACGTGTCGAGGCGCGTGCTAGGGCCTACGTGACCGCCCGGGGCTGTTTACTCATCAGCGGTTCCGGGAACTGTTTACCGCTAACATTCCACTGCGAAGCTCCTCCGGAGGGCGACAGCGGGTGAAAGCGGTGTTCGAGTCAGTCTTGACCAGAGCCGCTTCCATAATGGACGCCCTTACTGTGGAAGTCTTTGTCAACGTTCCCAACATCAGCCGGTACCTCCTGCTCGGACCGGAGTACCTTACTCCCACAAGGACTCGGGTCGAGGAGGCGATGAGGAGAGGCGGTCACGTCTTCCTCAGGCCGGGGCGGTGGAGTCCAGCCAGTCCCGTGATGTTCTCCCGTCGTTACGACCCGGGGGACCCGGCGCAGTGGGACGAGGTTCTGCAAGTGCTGCAGTTAACTCTGAACCAAGGCGGCATGGCGGTGTTGGACGTCCAGGAAAACTATAGAAGGCCTGTACAGTAACCGGTTAAACCCCAAACCGGTTACTGTTACCCCAACCCAAAGACCCAAGACCCTCTGTCCTACCACATAACCCTCTGTCCTACCCCAACCCATAACCCTATTCCCATCCCACCCCAATAAAACTAGCAAGGGTGGAGTGAGGGCCCACCGGATTCAGCATGCAGGTGAGGAGCTTCACGTTTCCAAAAGCTTCTAGAAGGTCCACTGGAGCGCGCGACTCGGCTATAAAACCGAGGCAGAGCCGCGCGCGCGACCTCAGTGTTGTTCGAGGCGTCACCATGAACGGAAACGGAGTCAGTGCAGCTGAAGTGGACCAAACGATCCGCTCCTTCCTAGAGGAGCTGAACGCAATGAACGATGAGAACGTCAACGCACCACCAGTACAGCAGGGATGTGCGTCAAAGAAGAAAAAGCTCGATGGGTGGACTGTAAAGAGGGAGGAAGTGCCTATCGATTCCCCGACACTGTGCTGGTCCGCTGGCGGATATCAGTACACCGTGAAGAACCCTACCAACAGCGGTAACGTACTGTTGAAGATGAATGTGTTCAAAGGAGGTCGCCCCACGTTCAGTTGCGGCTTGTACTTGGACGAGGAGCGAAACGATGAAATCTGCATATGTCTAGAGGACCTGCTATCCAGATTGCAAAACCTATGGTTGGCAAATAGCGAGACGGGAGAGTCACGATACGACGGGATCACTAGGACCGCTACTCCTCTACCCACCTGGCGAAAGACCGATTGCATCATCTCAGGGAAAACCAAGAGGAGCGCACACTCCAGGCGCGCTGTCCAGTAAACGAGAGAGCGTGGAAACTTCCACTAAGCAACCGAGATGCTTCTAGAACAATCCACTTGTTTACGCAGTAAAGCTTTCCATTACGTCACTCTTCCTGGAATTGAGCGTGGAAACTTCCACTAAGCAGTTGATAACCGAGACGCTTCTAGAACAATCCACTTGTTTACGCAGTAAAGCTTTCCATTACATCACCCTTCTTGGAATTGAGCGAGTAACTATGTCAACATGTTGTTGATACGCGCGAGTCGGCACGTAGACACCGCTAATAAAAGGCGACTCGGCGGCGAGAGCCGGTCATTCTGCATCCAGCCGCTGCGCCATGCTCAACACGGACCACAAGATGGACCTCAGGACAGCCCTCAACAGCTGCAAGGCCGCGGGTTACACTCGCATCGCAGATCTGCGGGACAACGCGGTGTACCCGATTCGCTCGTTCGAGTGGGTAGACACACCATATGGTGAAGCGGTTATGGCCACCTTGGAGGGTCTTGTCGGCGACGACCCGATCCGGATTAACATGCCTCGGCGGTACCTCACGGTCTTGGACGACAACGCCATCTCCCAGTACAACGTTGGCGTGGGGCCGAGGACGAGCCTTGTAAAGAGGAGCGGCCCTCCTAGCAGCAAACTTCCTTTCCTGGAATTTGTTTAAATAAACGGTATTTCCTATTCCCTTATTTCCCTTCAATATTAAAAAAATAAAAAAAAGCAAGACAAGAATTTAGTTTTAAGAGCCGAGGTGGCGGTGCATGGAAGTCAGTAGACGCCATGGACTTGAGGTGGAAACACCCGTTCACCGCCATCGTGGCTGGGCCATCGGGCAGCGGCAAGTCGCACTTCGTGGCTCGCTTCATAGAGCACGCCGACCGCATGTGCGATACGCGGTTCGCCCGCATCACTTGGCACTATGGCAGTGGTGGCGGCGGTGGTAAGAGCCGTGCGGACTCTGCCGTGCGCTACGTAGCCGGCCTGCCAGACCTGTACGACTACGACGGTAGCGAGCCCGCCCTGGTCATCGTCGATGACATGATGCGCGAGGCTGGTCCCGGCGTGGCGGACCTGTTCACCAAGGGCTCGCACCACCGCAACATGAGCGTGTTCTTCATCACGCAAAACCTGTTTCACCAGGGCAGGGGCCAGCGCGACATATCGCTGAACGCTCATTACATAGTGTGCTTCAAGAATCCCAGAGACCGCGCTCAGATCAAACACCTGGCTCGCCAAGTATACCCGGAGAACTCCAAATTCGTGGAGGAGGCTTACGCGGACGCCACGCGTGATCCGCACGCCTACCTGCTCATAGACTTGAAACAGTCCACGCCTGAAGAGATGCGCGTACGTTCAGCCATTTTCCCAGATGACCCGGTGAACTACGTGTATCTGCCTAAGAAGAAGTGATAAATAGGCCGAGCGCACGTCAGTGTCAGTCATCATGTCACACCACGTGAAGAAAGACGCAGCGCTGCTGAGGGCCCTAGTACACGCTACGCCCAAAGAACGCAAGGCCCTGTTAAAAGCGTGCGACGAGAGTCGCATCAAGTCATTGTGCGAGTGCGCGTATAACGTGCTACGCGGAAACGTACCGCCTTCTCCCTGCCTCAAACGCAAATTGAGCAAACACAAACAGGCGCTCAGACGGCTGGTGAAACGCGGCGAGGGTTGGGCCAAGAAGCGGCACTACCTCGTCCAACGGGGCGGAGGGATCCTCCTACCTCTGCTGTTGAACGCTGTTCTGCCCGTTCTAGCGCAGAAACTAATCGGACATGGAGTACGCTAGGAAAATGGTGGTTGTACCGCAGGAGCTCATCGAGAGATTGCGAGAAGGACCGGGACCAGGACCGGGACCAAGAGGAGGAGCAGGTAGCGCCAATAAGCCAGCCAGCCTGGACGCTGAGATGCATCGCATATTGAGCGACAAGCGGCTGGACGATACGGAGAAATGGAAACAATATCAGCAGGTGTTACAGCGGTTCCTGCACTTTTCCGCGGCTAAACGTCAACCCATAGGTCTGTCAATCATCGAGGGTGAGGAGAGGGAGGAGGAGGAAGCGGCGGGAGGCCCGAGTCAGATGAAGCGCGAGTCTAGCGCCTCGGCGGAGGAGGACATTGTGGAATCGTTCTCAAAAATCTACAGGCCGGTGGCGCGCAACTTGTTGCGATTCATGACCCGGCAAGGCAGCCCCATCGCCTGGGACGCCAGTGGGGCGGTGTACGTGGACAAGGTGAAGATCTCCGGATCCAATATAGTGGACATCGCGCACAGCATAGTGAGAGCGCGAAGGGCGGACCGATTACCTACCGGCTGGCATCAAGTGATGGTCGCCTTGAAGGACATGAACGTGCCCAAAGAATACGTGAGCAATCCCACGGCGTTGCGTTACTTAGGCGTTGGGCTGGACTCGGCATCGAGCCCCTGGGGAGACACGACGGCCTCCTCAACACCCCTCTCACCGAGGTTGACACCGATACTGGACCGCCTGAGACCGCGACCTCCAGCGGCCCGAAGAAGGATAATAACCGAGGAACCCGACCGGGAATCGTCATTGGACAACTGGGAGCCGTACTCACCGTAATGGAGAAGCTGTACTACGACCCGAGCCAGCCCGGTTCCCTCGGCGGGGTGGCTGCTCTGACCAGAGCCGCGTGCCTCCCGAAACGCAGAGCGGTGGAATGGCTGCGCGCCCAGGACACCTACACGCTGCACAAGCCCGCGCGCAAGAAGTTTCCCCGCAACCACTACGTCGTGTTCGGGCCCCGGGAGCTGTGGCAGGCGGACCTGAACGACATGCGCGGCCTGAGCCGGTACAACGACGGAGTCAACTACCTGCTGACTGTGATAGACGTGTTCAGCAAGCGGCTGTTCACAGTACCACTGAGGAGGAAAAGCGGGCAAGAGGTGGCGGCAGCGTTCGAGAGGATATTCTCCGAGGCGACTCCTCGCTGTCTACAGACTGACAAGGGGACGGAGTTCACCGGGGCCGCTACCAAGCGAGTGTTCAAGAGTCACGGTGTCACGTACGTCACCACACAGAACCCTGATGTGAAGGCGGCGGTGGTGGAGCGAGTCAACCGCACGCTCAAGAACCGCACGCTCAAGAACCACATGTGGCGCTACCTGACCTACAAAAACACGTATCGCTACATCGACGTGTTGGACAGGCTTGTGGATGCCTACAACCGCAGCCCGCACAAGAGCCTGGGTGGTGGTCTGCGACCCGTGGACGCGGACAGCGGCGATGGAAAAACTGTGTATAAGGTGTGGCGTCACATGTACGGAAAGGCGATCTGGCAACGCAAGCCCAGGTTCGAGCCGGGCGACACGGTGCGCATAGCCAAGGAGAAGGGCACGTTCGCCAAAGGTTACGAGACCAACTGGAGTAAGGAGCTGTTTGTGGTAGACCACGTATACGGGTCGCATCCTCTGCCATTGTACGTGCTGCGCGACCTGAACGGGACGCCGCTGGAAGGGCGCTTCTACGAGCACGAGATGCAAAAAAGGTGACGATCGCCCCGGACCGCCTGTACCAAATAGATAAAATACTGGACACCAAAGGGCGAGGCCGCAGTAAGCGCTACTTGGTCAAGTGGGTCGGTTACGGAGAGGACTTCAACTCGTGGGTACCTGCATCTGAAGTGCAACAGCTGCTATGACGACAAAGCGCAGACAGCTGTACCTGACGTTGCCCAGCAACAGCTCAATGGACTATTATCCAAACAACACCGTGGCTAACTACATCACCCATCTACCGTCAGTCGTGCGATTGGGTGGTGATGGTGAATGGGAAGTCGCTTTAGTTGAGGTCCATTACCCATGCTCGTTTGTCACAGTGGGGGAGGACGCTCGCGTATATCTCTACACGAAGGATGACACCGACAATCCTGAACTGACCGCTGTAAAGGTGTAAGCTGGAAACTATAAAGATATCGATGAACTGGTCAACGCCATCAACGCCATTCCAAAATTGGACTTGTACCAATGCCAGTTTAAGTACGACAAAGAGATTGGGAAGGTGGAATTGATCTCAATAGACCAGACTGTGGTGCAACTGGAATTTAGCCCCACCCTAGCGTTACAGTTGGGATACGACGTGCACAATGTGGATTTGATCAAACATAGAAAAGCTATAAGACCACCCAACTTACTAGCCGGGATCCCTTCGCACATGTACGTGTACTGTGACCTGGTGGAGCCCCAGCTAGTAGGTGACACTGTAGCGCCCTTGTTAAAGATTGTGAACATCGACGCAAAAAACTACATCTACGGTGCGAGTACCACCATACACTTCACCGACCCTCACTACGTGCCGCTGATGAAGAGCTCCTTCGATAGTGTGGAAATCGATTTAAGGGACAGCGTCGGACGCCACCTGCCATTCCACTTCGGGACTACGTGCATGAAGCTTCACCTGCGCAGAGAGTAGCAGCAATGAACCCGAACGACCCCTATCTGGCGTACTACCGCCAACAGCAGTCTGGGCACGGAGTGTCCACGGTATTCAGAGGAGCCGCTTTCCAACGCGGCCACGGCATCGGCAGTTTCCTAGGTGGGCTGATGCGTACAGTGGTCCCTTTGATCAGATCCGGTGCATCGGCGCTGGGCAAGGAGGCGCTGAGGTCCGGTGTGGGTTTCTTGGGCGACGTGGCGGCGGGCACAGCCGACCCCCGAGTCGCGGCCAACACCCGGCTCAGACAGTTTACCGGGTCGCTGAAACGCAAGGCTGATGAAAAACTGGATCGCGTGCTGAGCGGTGGTGGCGCCTATAAGAGGAGGCGTGTACAGCAGGTTACTCCTCAGTCTCTAGCGAAACTCCTCGGAGCGAGGAAGAAAAGCGCTGTGCCCAAGAGGAAAAGGAAGCCCGCAAAACGTGTCGCTAAGAAGAGGAGAAGCAAGAAGAGTGAGAGTACCGTGAAGGACATTTTTGGATAATGGCGTTTCTACATCAGAAGTCGTGCGAGTGTGTCAAGACCGAGTTGGACCTGTTCTCGCTACCGCCCACGCAGACCAGTATAGAGAGTGGTAAATGGGTGCAGTACAAGCCCGTCTCCTCCCTGACAGACGACTCACCCGTTGAGTTCATAGTTCCGGGTCATGGGGACGAGTACACGGATCTGTCACAGACGCTACTGCATGTGAAGACCACCATTAGATCGGCTAATGGAGGCGCTGTAACGGGTGATCAAGCGATAAAAGAGGTGGGTCCGATTAACAACTGGCTGCACTCGCTGTTCAGTCAAGTGGACCTGTACCTGAACAACAAACTGGTGTCTCCTCAGAACAACACGTACGCCTATCGCGCCTACCTGGAGAACCTGTTGTCCTATGGTGGTGATGCCAAGACATCGCACCTCACCGCGGAGTTGTTCTACGAGGACTATGCTGGGTACATGGACAATACTGAGGAGGATAATTATACCGGGCTCAAGAAAAGGAGGGAGTTTATCAAGGGAAGCCGGTACGTGGACATGGTCGGACATCTGCACGTCGACCTGTGCAACCAGGAGAAGTTCATGTTAAACGGCGTGGAGATGCGCTTTCGCCTGATCAGGTCAAAGAACTCATTCTCCATCATGTCCAAAACCGTGACAGACTATAAAGTGGACATCGCCGAAGTCAACCTGTTTATGCGCCGCTGTAAGATCAACCCAAGCGTGCTGTTGGCTCACAGCAGGACGCTGGAGTCGGGCACAGCCAAATATCCCATTACGCGCGTGGAAGTGAAATCCTTCACGCTACCTGCCAGTATCAGCAGCAAGACTCTGGACAGTGTGTTTCTGGGTCAACTGCCGAAACGCGTTATAGTTGGTCTGGTCAGCAATCAGGCGTTCAATGGGGACTACAAGAAGAACCCGTTCAACTTCACCCACAGCCACGTGAACTTCTTCGCGCTGTACATAGACGGTGAGCAAGTGCCATGTAAGCCGCTTCAACCAGATTACACGTTCGGTCATGAGTTGTGCGTGCTCGCTTACCACACGCTGTACACCGGCACCGGCATCAATTTCTCAGACTGTGGTAACGAAGTCAGTCGCAACGAATACCCCTACGGATACTGCCTGATGGCGTTTTATCTGACACCCGATATGGCGGCCTCTCAATCCAGCCACTGGAACCTGGTGCGCAACGGTAACCTGCGCATAGAGATTGGGTTCTCCGAAGCCTTGGCGGAGGCGTTCAACTGCATAGTGTACGCCGAGTTGGACAACGTCGTGGAGGTGGACCGTCATCGCAACGTGACTGTGGACTTTGGTGGGTAAAGGAGTTGCGGCCACCGTGAGGACCGTTAGGTGGACTTTGGCGGGAACACGAGTTGCCGCGCGCTCAAGGCCACCGTGCGGACCGTTAGGTGATGGTGCGCATGCGCGCTAGTCCAAGGTCGCCCGACAGCAGCGCACTCAGTCAACTCAGTCGAGTTCTGTCAGCCGTACGGGATGGACGTGCCGCCACCAATCTACAACGAGCCACCGCCAGCGCGCTGTCATCATGGAAGCGTGGTGATGGATATCCAGTGTTTTAAAGACAGTGATAATGACTTTCTACTGAAAGAGGTTTGCGTGGTGGACGTGACTACCGGCACGCTGCTCCTACATCACATCGCCCGCCCACCCTTCAGTAAGGACCTCCTGACTCCCGAGAAACAGCGCGAGAGCGTCTGGCTTACGCGCCACTGCCACGGCTTGGAGTGGGACCAGGGTGTGATGAGCATAACCGGCGGTGAACTTTAAAACGGCAGAAAGATCTAAAAGATAAGAAAAGTCCAGCTGGGAAGGGGACGCAGTCGCTTCTCTCTCACTTCTGCTCCATCCGTCCGTGTGTTCGTAGGTCCAGGCTAGGTGTCTTCACGTAGTAAAAATCTTTGAAATTTGTGCGCTTCACTGTTTAGCGGAGTTTTTTCTTTTAGGCCAACATTAATTTGTTATCAAATTAGATTTGTTTGGAACCGGAGGAAATAAATTCGTTTTTTAAAATAAAAGATGTAAAATTATCGGGTTTTAGCTGCAGCATAAATCTCGTGATCAAACACGAAAATAAGTGAACGCACATTCAAATTTTTCTTGTCGAAGTAAGTGAAATACCTATAAGAGTGAGCTAAAATAACTAAAAATAAAACATCGAGGACACCTAGCCGAGGCGCGTAAAAAAAAGCGGATAAAATTTAAAGAAATAAAAAAAAGTTAGTTTGTTTTATGGGCCATTCATGTCGGTGTTTGTCAGAACGTGTTTGTCTATGTGTATGTGGTGAGTGTTTAAATTATTTATTTGTATGTTAATTTATTGATTAAGTATAGTTGCACCAAACAAATTTTTATTTTAAATGGTTGTATTTATGCCTAATTGTTGAGTTTTTTTAAAGGTTAAAGTTGTCAATTTATTGAACCTAGGTAAGATCATATAATATGTAAAATTGTTGTAGCTTTTTAAAGGTTTTAGTGTTGTAGGGCTAAACTGTATTAAACCTAGGAAAGATCATTTATAAATTAAATTTTGATAAATTGTATGCTGGCAATATACGATTGTATTTTAAAGATAAGTTTTGGTTTAATTTGAAAAATATTATTACTGGGCAATTTTTTTAAATCAATTATTGTGATGTCTTAAGGATTTTAAGGTGAGGTTAACGAAATGGTATATAATCTGAGGATAAAGAAATGTGTAGTTGCGTGTTGGAGTAGTGGTCAATAATAATTTCACAAAAGGCTCTAAGACTAGTTGTACAATTGTGGGTTGTGTAGTCAGGTCCCTTCGCCTTGTTAAATAAAATTTCAAAAAATTATCGGGTTTATAAAAACGAGTATCCCTGACAGGAAGTGAAGGTGTGGTGAACAAATTCACAACAGTTTTTATTACACCACCAACCATACTTCACAAAAGGTGTTAGGAGGAAATTAAAGGGTTCTGGCCGGAACCTAGGTGTGAAAATAATATTGCCAACCCGAGCCTTATTGAGTTTTCGCTTTATAACTAACCAAACTAGATTTGATTTATACATGCTACTGCTCTGACAGGTGACTCACATCATATCCAAAAAATATAAATTGTTCAGATATAGCCTCTATTAAGTTAAGTTGTACATCACAATAGTTGAAAACAAAATATAAAATATAGTCAAGCCCCCAAAGAAAATAATCATATTTGTATTATCGCTGCCATAGTTTAAATAATAAATAGAACTGTCAGAGTTGCAGGGAAATACATTGGTCTTATATATAAAAATGCAATGGTTGTTAAATTAATTTTTCCCAGTGTTTCAAATAAATAGTTTTTTCTATAGAAAAGGTTATCCTGTTTTAAAATAGTGTGGGTCACATTGTATCTGAGCCTTTATAAGTTGATCATATATTTTGGGGTATATTTTACCTATTAGTATTTTTTTGACTTGATAGACCCTAACTCAATTGATCCACTAGTGTTTCCTCTGAAAATTTACATTAAAAAATAAATAAAGGGTTTGAGCTATCTTACACTGCGCCAATCCTTACGAAATTTATAAGAATTAAGTTTTTTCCCCCAGGTGGGGGGAAACTATAAATTTATGTGAGGATTTTCTTTGCATAAATAAAAGAAAAAGTATTTTTTTTCCTCACAAGGGAGACATCGCGTACATCGCCCTGCTGGACAAGCTGCGCTCCTGCCTCATCCACCGCCCCTTGGTCTACGTCAAAGGATCGCAGAAGAGGGTTTTTGTACAACGCCACCTCATAACCGAGCCCGCCGCCACCACCGCTCAGGACATGGAGGATCTGGGCTGCGGGTCGCTCAACGGTCCGCCCGCCTACCAGACCCTACGCTGTCGCCACCATAAGAGCTCCCACAACCGTTGCGCCTTTCATAACTGCATAGTATTGCGGGACTGGCTCGTGGCTAACGACAGGCCGGACCCGTCCGTCTCAAGCTGCCTGTGCTGCTTCCGCCCACGATGAATACCGTCCAGATCAGAGAATGCCTGGTGAGGATCCCCGGACTGAGGAACGTTGCGGTCTACGCCTCTGACCAACTACCGGACGTGCCGGTCAAGCCTCTCACCGCCATCGTGTCCAACACGGTAGCACACACCGAGGGAGGCGAACACTGGGTGGCGTTTTACTGCTCGGAAGAGGACAGACTCGAGTACCTGGACAGCTACGGAAGGCCGCCATACCAGGCCGACTTTCAAAGGTTCCTGAGACACAATCCTCATCACCGCCACTACGTCTACAACCGGTATCGACTCCAGGGCTACGATACCTCTGTTTGCGGTTACTACTGCCTCACTTACCTGTACTGCCGGGCTGTTCTCCGCACGTCACTCAACGACTACGTCCAGCTCTTCGACCCTGCCGCTCCCACCGCCAACGACGCTCTGGTCCGCAGGCTCTTCCACTCCATATTCGCTTAAAACTAGTTTGTAAGGTTTTTGTTGTATGTGTATGTAACCTTATTACTGTACAATACATGCCTCATAATGATAAAGCTTGTGTTTTCATTTCTCCTTTCTCCTTACTAAATTTAAAAAAAAATTATCAAAACTGAGGCAGCGGGGCTGGACCTCAGGTTTATATACCAGCGGCGCGTGTCACTGGCTGAGCCCCCGCCAAGCGGCAGTAAAGGCCGCCAAAGAGGGCGCGCCACGAGACCCCTCGGACATCAGCAAACCGCTGAGTAATTCGAGGGTGACCCCTCGGACATCAGCAGACCGCTGAGTAATTCCTTCCTGGGCAACTCCTTCAGGGTCGTCCCCGACACGCGCCGCCAACCGCTCCCGGTTGGCGGGGGCTTTTTAAGCTGCACGGCTCGGGCCAAACGGCCCATAACGCCTTTCCGAGCCTAACGGCGTGTGACTTTTGAGTGAGCAAAGGGAGGAAATAAACAACTCGGGTTCATGCTGTACATAAAGCTATTATATTTTCTTACAAATACTATTTACAATTTTTTTCTCTTATAACTAATATATACAACTAGACGGGGAATTCCTCTTCTTCCTCGTCTTCGTCCTCGGGCTGGCGCTGTCCCTCCTCCTCCTCCTCACCGTCCACTTCCATCCGCTGCGGATGTTCTCCTCTCCTCCTGGCTGGCGGTAGCGGCGGGACGTCCTTGTGTCCCCACGGCAGAGTGTGGATGCCGTCGGGGAGGACGCACCGCTTGTCGTCAGCTGGACTGAGGCTCAGCTTGTCCACCTGCACGGTGTACACCCGGAGCAAGTGGGACTGGAACCGGACGTTGGTGGTGTGTTTCTGGACCCCGTCAAACAGACACTCTCTGTAGTCGTCGGGGGTGAGGACGTTCTTGACAACGCCCTTCGCAACCCCCTTGGCTCGCTTGAGAGCCTTACTGCCGCCTGTCGCTGCGTCCTCGATGTCCATGAAGTACAGCTTGGACCGCAGGCCGAGGTACTCGTATAAGGACAGGCCGTTGCACTCGTCCTTAAACTTTCCGATGACCTTGGCGTTGACGGGGCTGTAGCAGGGGTGAGACCTCGGATAGCCGCTGGTGTCGAAGTCGTCCAGGTGTTCCTTCATCTCGGCGTAGACGTCCTGGGACACGATGTCAAAGACGAAGCTGTCCGTGTCCATGTAGTCCACGGTGAGGCGGTCACCGTAGCGCTCCTTCATCTAGCGCAGGAACTCGTACATGAGCCACTTGCTCAGCTCCAGGACTGACATGCCTACGTAGACGGGCTTGTCCAACACAATGTTGACCTTGGACAGATGCACCAGAGCCACGTCCTCCGTGTAGTACGTCCGGTCCAGGAAGTTGGATCTGGCGACGTACTTGGAAAACTTCTCCGGGGTGCACACCAGCTTCACGTTGAGGCGCTTCCGTACATTCTCGATGGTCTTGCCAAAGACCGCGTTGTTCATGAGCTTGAAGAAGTCCTGTTCAAACTTCGTTTTGGCCTTCTTCCGCAGCTCCGTGTTCATCAGGATGTACGGTTCCAACCACCGCGACTGGTGAAACGAGATCGCCCGATGCACCGCGACCAGCTCCAATCCGTTTTGCAGCGCCTGCTGCAAGACCCTGTAGTGACAGATGTAGTGCGTCTTGTCGTCCAGGGTCGTCAACAGTTTGGGGAACTTCCCTGTTGGCGGACGCTTCGTCTCGCAGCAGTAGGGAAGGTCCTTGTGCAGGTCGTGTAGGCGCGCGGGGTAGTGGAGGTCCACCTCCAAGATGTAGCCTCGATCGGCCTCCGCGTCTAGCGCCGCGACGTCCAACGCCCGGATTTCCTCACGGCTGAGCCACTGAAAGTCTCCGGTCGGCAAGCGCTGGGACATGGCCCAGCCGTAGAGGTTGTTGGCGTCCAGGTACAGGAGGAAGCGCTTGGGCTCGTCCGGGCGGTAGTCCGGGCACCTGTCGTGGTTGGCCTTGGCGTAGCGGGTGATGGCCTGTGAGATCCCTCCCCTGATCCCTTGCTCCACGAACAGGTACATGTCGAAGTCCTGCAGCGTGTCCAGCTCCACGTCGCAGGTCTTGAGCATCACGTCCCAGGCGTAGGACGGCAGGGTGTAGTAGTGGGCGGGGTCCAGCCCGTACTCGGCCAGCGAGGTGTCGCGGAACTGCTCAAAGACATCGGTGAGCAGGGCGATGTCGCACCGCAGGTACTTGTCGGCGTAGTCCTTGAGGTTGTGACACTCAAAGGCTCGCCACACGTTGAGGGCGTGCTCGTACTCCTCGTCCTTGATGTCCTCCAGGGTCATGGAGTTCCTGAATGCCTCCTTGGGCGGCAGCTCCCTGATCCTGTACAGCGTGTCGTAGGACGTCACGAAGTCGTAGGGGAACACGCCCTTCCTGCGCACCAGGTCGAACAACCGGTCGTCGGGGAAGCGCTTCCTCGTCTCGCGCATCTTGTCAGTGGGCAGTCCCGCTGCCAGGCTGGCCAGGCTCATGGACAAGAACCTGTAGGTGTCGAGGAACCGCACCGCGAAACTGCTCTGTCGTTGGTTGTCCCCGGGCTGACCAAAGTGAAACCGCTTGGTGAAGGCTATGTAGCGCTCTTCGGTGTACGCCAGCACGTCCACATCACCGGGGTCGATAGCCAGCTCCCGCACTACGAAGTGAGCGTCGTAGTTGGACAGGTTGTGTAAGTAGCAGTTGATGTGTCGCTGCTCCCGGTACCTGAGGTTGCACGAGCGGTGGGCGGCTCCTCGGAACTCGTAGGGCGGGGCGTGGTTGTGGTCCCGCACCTTGACGTCCTGGTCCGTGAACTCCTTCCCGCAGAGGTAGCAGTGAGTCGCCACCAGGTACTCGTCCATCTCCTGCCGGGTCAGAGAAGGGTGCAGAGCTCTCGTGCTGAACAGGAACTCCCACAGCGCCAGCACGTCCATCTTGAGCCTCTCCATGAAGACCTTGGACGCGTCGGCCCCGAATTAGACGCGGGGCTCAAACTCCTCCAGGCCGAGCGAGTCCACGATCTGGTAGGCGAAGGCGTATGGGACTGCAGTTGCAGGGGCCTCGTGCCGGGCGGCACTTCCGCAGGGTCGGCGGCGACGGGCTGCAGAGCACACTCAAAGTCCGCGTAAACGCAAAAGTGCTCGCGCCGAGTGTACTCGGGGTGGGCGAAGCGGATCCGCTGCTTCTGGGACATGTCCAAGCGGAGGGGGGCCTTGGCGGTGCAGTATCGCATGTGCTCCTCCAGACGCTCGGCACCGGACAGTTCCAGTTTGTTAGGCTGGTTGTCAAAGTAAGCGAAGCATCGCTTACACACGTGGATGGCTTGGCCGTGAGACGTCAGCTGGGGTCGCACCAGCCTGCTGACGTTCGCGATGTAGGCGTAGTGACTGTCCCCGCTGGTGGTCACGTACAGCAGGTCCCGGTGATCCTCCAACTCCCGCTTGCATATCTTCAGCGGGAACACGCGGTCCTGGAACTTTGGGGAGCCGTCGGGGCGTCTCCCCACCATGGCGCGCTCGATCCCGTACACGTTGACGCTGATGGGGTTCCTCCTCTCGAAGACTTTGATGTCCTTCACGGCCACGGGGAAACGTAGGCCGACCCAGTCGTAGCGTGCCATGACGTCCGGTGTGTACGATGCGGGCCTCTCCGGGTGTTGCGCGACGAACTTGGCCAGGACGGCGTACGCGAAGCACATGTCATCGACGTTTTGCACGTTGATAACGGCGCGCGTCTCGCAGATGGTCCTGGGAAGCTGGACGAACCGGGCTCCGCGTTCTCCCAACGGGGTGTAGAGATTGACGCGGATCTCCAGGTCGCGTATCCGGAGATAGCTCCACCCGCTGCCCACTAGCAGACACTGCTCCTTCTCTTCCTCCAGCTTGTGGAAGGACGCCGACAGGAAGTCCTCCAAGTTGGACGCGGCGGTGAGAGGCACGTTCTTCGTCTTGAAGGCCCGCAGACAGGTGGCCCCGTGGACGTTGGCGAATTCGCATTCCAGGAACATGTTGACCTTGATGTTCGGGTGTCGGGTCCTGACGTCGGCCAGCAGTTC
Organism: Allygus modestus; assembly: GCA_963675035.1. NCBI lineage: Eukaryota > Metazoa > Arthropoda > Insecta > Hemiptera > Cicadellidae > Allygus > Allygus modestus. The sequence continues at coordinate 333,997,676 of OY776111.1, forward strand.
CAGGACGTTGTCGAACAGCAATACCAGCGCGTCCTCCACGGCCAAGAAGTCCTCCATGGGCCGGGACAGGCCGAAGGTCAAGAGCCGTCCGCGGAACGCCCGTTGGACGGTGCGGAACGCGGGCAATCCGCCGCCGCCTCCCACCATTCCGTCGGGTGCAGTGCTGGATCCGGGCTGGGGCTCGTGGCTGGGTCCGGGCTGGGGCTCGCGGCTGGGCCCGGGCTGGGGCTCGCGGCTGGGTCCGGGCTGGGGCTCGCGGCTGGGTCCGGGCTGGGGCTCGCGGCTGGGCCGAGGCTCGGGTGACAGAGTGGGCAGGTGCGGCATCTCGGCCACAACGAGGTTCCTCACGACGGGGCAGTTGTGGACCTCGTGACGGTCCCGGTTGTAGCGCCGGGTGAAGCCTCGGTCGCAGTAGGCGCACGCGAACCTCATACCGCGGTGGGCGCTCTCCATGTGCCGCTGGAGATAAGCGGCCCTGTGGAAAAGGGCGCCGCAATCGGGACAGCGGACCTCGTTGGCGTGCACCAGCTGCACGTGACGCCGGAGCAGGTCCTCGCGGGAGAATCGCCGCCCGCACGCGTCGCACTCGGGCCGTGGGTCTCTGACGGGTGGCGTTGCGGCGGTGGAGGAGGAGGTTGAAGCCGACGGGCTCGCACCGTGAACCGCTTCCATATGGTGGCGAAGATCCTCAGGACCCGCCAGGGCGACGGAGCACAACGGGCACGGATGGCCTGCGAACAGGAAAACAAGTCCTATTAGTGACCCCGATAAACACGAGGGTGAGGAACTGGCGACCTCTTCCTCATCTCGATCACCAGTTTGAGCCCAGTAAATACGAGGGTGAGGAATTGCACATAAGACTGGCAACCTCTTCCTCATCTCGAGCACCAGTTTACTCGGGTCCGGTAATACAAGAGTGAGGAATTGCACAGAGGCTGACAGCCCCTTGTTTACTCGGTTAAAGCCGTTTACTCTCTCTCTCGAAAAAAAACAGGTCATTAGTACTGGTGGTTTCTTGTTTAACATAAAACCATGCCTGGCGCTTGATCGTGAGGAAGGGTGAGGAACTGTACAGAGGACTGGCGACCTCTTCCTCATCTCAATCGCCAGTTTACCTGGGTTCAGTAAATACAAGGGTGAGGAATTACACAGAGGCTGGCAGCCCCCTTTCTTGTTTAACATAAAAAACCGTACCTGACGCTTGATCGTGAGGAACTGTACAGAGGACTCGCGACCTCTTCCTCATCTCGATCGTCAGTTTAGGTCCAGTAATATAAGGGTGAGGAACTGGATGAGGATATTGGAGAAGAAGGCGTGCTTAACAGATCTACTGGCGGTTTCCTATTTAACCTAAAACCGTACCTTGCGCTTGGTCGTGAGGAGTGGGAGGATGAACTGATGCGAGGTGGCGTCGCAGGTTGTCGCTTCGCCCGAAGCGTCTCCCGCAGACGTCGCAGTCGAAATGGCGGTCGCTGTGGGTCGCTGCCGTGTGGCGGGTCAGGTTTCCGGCGTTTGCGAACACGCGGCCGCAGACCACACACATGCTGGGTCCAGCCATCTACAAAAACATCGGGTATCTATATTCCCCATCCGCTACAAAGGCACAGTTGCCGCAGCAGAAACACTTTTGTAGCGATACCCCTGGGAACGAGGCGAGTCTAACCCTTTTAATAATGTTGGATAGAAATAGATGGCATGAATCGCTCCTATGACATTCCCAACACTGGTACACGTCTTTGTCTTTGTTACGCTCACACAGAGCGATTTCGCCCTCGTCTGTAATTCCGCTAGGCACTTGAAATTTTGATTTAAAAGCGAAACCAAATTTTATTTCACTCAAAACGTTTTTAAAAAGGAGTGGAAGCGAGTCTATTTTGCTTTTTAAATTTGGTTCGTTAACTTTAATCGTTAGAAAACACAACTGTTCCAAGGTCATTACGGTTTCACTCATCTCCATCTGAAAAGAGACAAGGACAAGACTCAGTGTACCGAGATATGCAAAACATTAAATATTAATTTTAGCTAATAAGATTTTAGAGCATTGGTAAACTTGCTGATGAAACAGTGAATTACATGTTACTTACGTTTTAAGATATTCAAAGAGAAAGTCGTAACAGTCGCACAAATAATCACCGCGATAGTAATGAAAATTAAAAATAACGAATAATTAAAATAGAAACGCTAATTAATAAATATGTTGTTACTTACGTTAACTTTTACGGGAATCCAAATTCAATGAACAGCAGGTTGTGTAGGTGTATCGCAGAGACAGCAATACTTCGTCCGCACAGCAAGAGCTCTAAAGACAAACTGACGAAACCCTTGAGGATGTGCTCATAAATAGCACTTGTCGGAGTGAGAGGTCTGGAAGGCCGCTGATGAGTAAACAGCCCCCGGCGGTCACGTAGGCCCTAGCACGCGCCTCGACACGTGACTCCGCGGAGCCGCTCGCAGTTTGGCTTAGTCAAGCCGGCATACAACGTGTAACGAAGTCACATCGAGTTTGGTCAGCAAAACAGCCGAGATCCCATAAGGAAAACGCGGTTATAAATTAATAGCGGGTCCGTTTAACGGTGGATTTTCAATTTTCTTTAAGCGATGGATTACTTAGGCCGCCGCCTGACATGTGGTGAGGTTTCGTCAAAATCGGTCGGTAAACAGCTGAGATCCCATAAGGAAAACGCGGTTATAAATTAATAGTGGGTCCGTTTAACGGTGGATTTTCAATTTTCTTTAAGCGATGGATTACTTAGGCCGCCGCCTGACATGTGGTGAGGTTTCGTCAAAATCGGTCGGTAAACAGCTGAGATCCCATAAGGAAAACGCGGTTATAAATTAATAGCGGCCTTGTTTAATGGTGGATCTATGGGGTTCTTACGTCATTCGCTTCCTTGGGGATAGGCCTACACTCTGGAAAAAGTCCCGTGGGAATCGGTGGATAAATAGGCTAGTTATTAATTTTCGAAAGTTTTTTCCTCATGTTCAAGGTCATCACGAAAAGTGCCGCTGGCGACCGGGGGGGGGTCCGAGCTTGGCTATGGGGAATGTCAGGGGGGTCAGGGGGGTCAGGGGGGTCAGGGGGGTCGGGGGGGGCCGAGCTTGGCTATGGGGAATGTCAGGGGCGTCAAGGGGGTCAGGGGGGTCAGGGGGTCGGGGGGTCGGGGGGGGTCGGGGGGGTCGGGGGGGGGGGCTGACGTCACCGGGGGGGGGGGTGATTCCTCATTCCTCCTCACTCGCCTGTGCTGGTTTTGAATCGGCTATTGCCCCCTACTAACATTGGACAACGTACTGTGTTTAGCACTTTGAATATCTCTGCAATGGTTGGGTGTAGAATCACAAATTAAATACCAAAATGATTTTTTTCTGGAGTTGAACTGATTGGTAAAAGCAAATGTGAAGTTTACATTAAAATGAACTGAGGAAAAGCCAAAAACCTTTTTCCCTTAAGATTAACATGGGGGATTTTATGAGCACGTTTATTGGATTTTCTCCGCAACCACTTAACCTAGGTTAACTAGGTGTACGCTCATTCTTCCCGTAAGAGGATGAACGAAGACTGAATTTTTAAAGATATGTAGGCAGGTATACTGGATTGCTAACACTCTTCTGTTATCCGTTTTAACTCCACAACAGCAAGAACAGATAATTAATAAACCAAACATTTTACTAATGGAATGGTAACACCATTCCCATATCCGTTTTAACTCCACAACGGCAAGAACAGATAATTTAGGACTAATGTAAATAAAAAATACTACTGACTACTGGAGTGGTAAAACCCTTCTCATATCCGTTTTAACACGACAGTACCTGGGGGCCCAGCTTTGCTCGGGGGAGGGCCAGTGGAGTAATATTTCATCACTTTCCCCTACTGATAATCAGATTTGTATAACTCATTTGCCTCTTTTCTACATTTTTAAGGTCCCTCCAGTTGTTATTTATAGCTCAATGTCCCTTTGATTTATTTTAATACTCTATATCAAATCTTATCTTCACTCAAATCTTTTAATGTCTGCCCTCAGGAAACCACATGCTAATAATCATAAACAACATGAGTATTACTTTGATAGTTCTCTGGTTGATTATGAACAGTTGATAACATTCTTTTGTGTTGATTTAAAACTCCATAAGCCCAATGTTAATTTTAGCGAATTTCCCCTATAGGGAAGAAGCTATTACCGTAGGTCTCATGGTAAGACTTAAGCCCAAGACCATGATAACTTTTCATTTTGAGGTCCCCAGATGCCAAAAACACCATTCGTTCAACTTTTTAAATATGTATATATATATATATATATATATATATATACACATATATATATATATATGTGTCCGTAAGCACGATAACTCTCGTAAAAAAAGTCCGATCTTAATGAAATTTGGTACAAATGTGTAAAGCACCATTTATTTGAATGAGTTCGAAAACCAGACGAATCACACCATCCAAAGGGGGGTTTTTGGGGGGTTTTGTACCCCAAAAATGGGTTTTTTGGGGTTTCCACATGTAAATTTTATTTAAATAACATTTTAATTTTTACCATTTAATTCAGCATAAAAAACCAAACAATTTGGTATTTTGATCATTGCTCTAGGTCAATTTGTTCCTGACATATTGAAAGTGCTAAACACAGTACGTTGTCTAATGTTATTCTTATGGAGAAAAAGAAAAATTGTATATCTCGCTTTTTTATGAACATAAACTGAAAAAATTGGTGTATGGCTTCATCTGGTTGGGGTTTATCGTTGTTTGCACAAAATACAAAATTTTCATGTATGGTTCCCGTAGCAGCAAACCTAGGTAATCGGTCCCCATGTTATTCTTATGGAGAATAATTAAAATGTTATATATCGCTTACTTATAAATGTATATGAATGAAACTATTAGAGTATATGATACCTGGGGGCCGAGATTTGTTCGGGGGAAGGCCAGTCAGTTTGTTTAGATGACTTGGAGCATATTCCACCACTTCCCCCTACTGATAATCAGATTTGTATAACTCATTTGTCTCTTTTCTAAATGTTTAAGGTCACTCCAGTTGTTATTTATAGCTCAGTATCCCTTTGATTGATTTTACTACTCTATATATGTAATCTTCTCAAATCTTTTAATCTCTGTTCTCAGGAAACCACATATTAATAATCATAAACAACATGAGTTCCATGTGGTTCCATAAAATCAGATAATAAATCCTTTGAATGAAGATTACATGTAGAGTGGTCATATCCAGAATGACTCAAAGGTGCATTATAATAACAACTGTTGTGACCTCAAAAATGCTCGTTAGTAGGGTACATGGTGAAAACAACTCTAAGTCATAAACAAGATTGACCTTTCCCTAGCAAAGCTCAGCCCCAGGTAGTACTTAAACTATATAAGTATAACTTTGAGAGTTCGCTGAAAGATTTTGAACAGCTGTTATGACTCTTTTGCTTTTATTTTAATCTCCAAAAGCCCAATGTAATTTTTTCAATTTTCTATAGCGGCTTTTTACATTATTTGATTTTTTTGGGGGATGGGACATGTCTAGAACTTATTTTTAACCCAGATATCAGGTTTTACAACACAAGTAGTTGGAAGGACACATTAGTTATTTTTCAAGAAAATCGTTGGAGCCGTTTTTGAGATAAGAGTTGCAAGCAATCAACCAAGCAAGCGAGCATGCAAACCTTATTCATATTATAGTGTAGGATAGGATTGAGTCAAAATAATGCAGCATTTGTATTGATTACATTTTACATTTGTATTGATAACATATTTTTACTCTTAGGCACATCGAATGTAAATGAGACAGGAACAATGATTCTGGATTCTAGCATGTTTGAAGTTCTGCATACAGACGGCCAGGGCTGAATTTAGGGTCTGTACAGGCTCTGGTCTACAGCCTAAATGCAAGTGCGGGCCCTTACCAGCCCGGCCAACTTTCCTGTTTGATTTATATAATATAACCTACGCTTATATCAGGCTCTACAGATGGCGTTGTGCAATTACTTAAATTTCAAATTGCTAAAATCCGTATTGCTGCCTAGTGTATATTAACATTGTCATGGCAAGAGTGATTTTTATTATCTAAATACATAAAACAAAGTCGGGATTGTATGTTAGTTATTTAGTTTCATCAAACAGCTGTTATAAGGATGATATCTAAACATACTTGAAAAGCATATAAACATATGTTTATTATATAAATTTTAAATCTATTTTAATAGCAACTAATTTTCAATACCGAAGCAAGCTCTATATAAATTAGGACAGAATAATGTCTGTCTGACCAGCTAGTAGTACTCTACCCGAACGCTGACCCGAACTCCCGAACGCTTACCCAAGGATCATCTTTCCTCCATAAATTTAACAAGGCAAATTTTAAAGCCAGCGAGGCGTAGCTCTAAGGTCGGGGTTAAAAAAATAACAACAATTTTTTGTATGATTGAAAATTTTCTAAAATTACTAAAAAAAGGCGTAAATAATAACATAGAAAATTTTCCTGTACGGTGGAGGTCTATGGTTGAGTAGGGCGGTGTATCAAACGTGGGGACATCTTTCAGGAGATGCTGCTTTAACAAAATAAATTCAACGAATCATACGTTAAAATTAAACGTTGGGAGTGATAGTAAAGGCAGAGCCCTGAGGGAAGAACAAAGAGGTATCCATAATATTTTGGTACCCAACAACGTAGTATATAGGTCTGGAGCAGTTTTGAGGAGCCGCTTTCGAAATCTTTGGATTTTTTATTTGGTGGTTTATATTAGGTTTCTAATAAAATATACCACCTGATTTTTTAGAAAAATTTGGGTTCAGAAATTACAGGGCTTAAGAGATCCCAAACTTCAGTTTTTTTACCTTTCTTAGTACCATCAACTTTAAATATTTTTAGCAGTTTTCAACAGTTTTATCTCATTGCCATAAAAAGCTCTAAAAGATGAAAAATTAGTACTCCAATCCACACACGGTTAAATTAGTATTTCGTTAGTAGGCAATTCGGCTGATGGTTGTGGAGAATATTTCAATTTCCATTCAGCAGTAAACTAAGTATATTGTCCGATGTTATTCTTATAAGAAATAAAAAACATATATCTCTTGTATACTGATTAATTTTATTAAAACTTGGTGTGTTAGCATTGACCAATAGAGAATATTCGTCCTAGGACAACCTTAAAACTGTTCTATACCAGTTTGGATGCTGACATTGGGTACAGCAAATGAAATTGTCATTACATATGAAGTTTTTTGGATGTCCATTATGACAAACTTCCCTTTCACCTTTGGTCCCTCCACTTGCAGCGGCTTGGGGCGGAAACTCAGGGGTTGGTTCCCAACCTGAGAATGTATGGTCCCTGGCTGTTGTACATGGATACCCCATCCGTTGAGTTGGCCAGTTGGAGGGCAGAGCGGGTCCACATTGAGCCTGATCACAGCTGTCACAAGGCACGGGAGTTGGTACTCTGAAAGGCCAATTTGGCTGCCTGGCCCATCCCACCCTTTCCTTTCCTGCTATATCCTAACCTTCTGGTAACCTGCGCCAAAATTCCCGCTTGTGGAAAACGTGCCTATAGCAGCTATGCTGGGGTTTCCTAATCCATCAACAATGAATAGAGAATATGTGGAATACGTTTCCATCTAACCCTGGAGGGTGAGGTGGAGCAATTAACCTCTTAAAACCACTGTGTGTACCTAGCAAATTAGATTAAACTGATTGCGTTTATTTGGTCACAGGTCCTAGCTATGGCCATCAGGCCTGTTCACGCTTTTTTATGACTCGGCCAATGACTAATATATTTTTGGCACCGTATGGTTTTCGACGAGTTTTAAATATATAACTTGAGGGAAAAGTTGCCAATTATTATTAGACCTATTAATTTCCAGCTCCAAAATCGGGGGGTTAAACATACAGAAATATACTTGTTTTAAACCCATTTAATGTAAAAATAGGTATTCAATGATTTATTTATATAACAGTATCTTATAAAATTCTTACCTTAAATTAAATGTTTACATCATTAATATATGTTAGTTTGAATTTAAATACACAAGCTACTGAAATCGCAGCTCGAGAGGTTTAAAAGCAAAATCCAACATCTACATTAATGACAATTTTTCAGGAGGGCAATCTATCTACATCGTAATTAGTTGAACAATGTAGGCGGTTGGGATTACGGAGTTTTGGACATCTTGATTGTTTATGAAAATCAATATTAACCACAGAAAATGCAAACAAATATAAACTGTAACCAGACTATTTTACTGACCGGTAGATTACAAAACTTTAATCCCATGTCATTAGGCTTATTTGGTGCATTACATGTAATAAAGATAGTTTGCACGTATGATCGTTTAGTAAGTCTACCATCAAGTAATTTGTTCACAATGTAAAGAAACTACTATAGGTCTACAACACGCTTGATTATCAATCACAGTCAGTCGTGTTACAGAGTTATACTGTCCCAGTAATTCAAAACTTCCAAAACCTATTGTATTAATTTATCATCACTAGTCCAAACACTTAGCTTTTACATCGAAGTTTTCCAGTAAAAAATAAACTTATAATAAATCTAAATAGATATAAGCATTGTTTTAAACACGACAAAACACTATTAATTTACATAACACTCACATTTTAAACTATTTCGAGATAAAAAAAATTGACGGAACAAAACATAACCAAATCCATAGTTGAAATTTGTTTACATTTGAGTGATTTATAAACAAATATGCAGTGTTTCCACTCTACGGTAAAAATATGCCACGCACTGCTACAAAAATCCCACTTTATCCCAGACTCTCCCTTATAGTATCCCTCGTCATATCCCACACTTTCCCACTGATTTGTTGACATTGCAACACAATTAATGTTAAATATTATATGATTATTGAATAATGTATTATTACAATATTTATACCGTTAGATAGAGCTTATTTAGATCTACTAATTACCTATAGGTATTTTACATTTTATTACCTCAAACGATTTTGAGCAATGCGACATAGGTTAAATGATACGGTGAAGTAACTAAATTAAATAATTTATTTACGTGAGAGGTACTAATATTTTTAATGGTAGTACTACAGAGTACGAAATAGGTACTAAATAATGGCAAATAGTTTGCTTGTTAATTCCAACATGGGCCGGCCAGCGAAATTGACATGATTCCGTGTTCGTTCTGTGACGTTTATAAAATCATAATAGGTGCGGACAGCGAGGTTAAAAAATGGGAAACCCCGCAACTGCTAGTACGGCGAGAAAATCCACTAGAAGTGCTACTGCTAAGGTGCTCTGGTCGTAAGTTGCAAGCAAACTAGCAGATGTAATGCCGATTTCAAAAAAATCCCACTTTATCCCACAATCCCATTTTATCCCACAAGCAGTCAAAATATCCCATATAGGGGATAAAAATCCCTCAAGTGAAACATAGATAAATCCCAGCTGACATTTTAAAGACAACCATAGTCAATAGCTTACTACGAAAACCAATTCAACTACTGAATATCAAACATTAAAATTAGTTTTAATAATTATTAATAATCCAAAATAAAATACAAATGCTGTGTTAAAACATCCCTTTGGTATCCCAAATGACTCCTTCAAAATTTCATTAAGAAATGTTTTACAGTTATTTAGTATTTCGATAACACACCCACACACACACACACACACACACACACACACACACACACACACACACACACACACCCACACACGGCCACTGAAACGTCTTCATCAATACAGTGATTCACTTCGTTCATCAATAATTCAAAATACTAAATTATTTATTTTTTTAAGCTCTATAACATGGTCGAAACCAAAATTACCTTTTTAAAAAATTGTAGGGTAAAAATTGCAAAAAACTGATTTTTGTAAAATTTGAAACCCCCATAAACCCACCCGCCTTCCCATGGTCTGATTTTTCTGGTTTTCGAACTTCAAGTCATGAATCAAGTCATGAATGTTACTTTACACATTTGAGCCAAATTTCATCGAAATCGGACGTTTTTTACTCAAGTTATTGCATTCATCACGGACTCACATATATATATATATATATATATATATATATATATATATATATATATATATACCCCCGTCAAAATATATACCAAGTTTATACCAAGTTTCATAAAAATATATTCACAAATAAGCGATACATACAATTTTAATTATTCTCCATAAGAATAACATTGGGGCTGAGTACGCAGGTTTGCTGCAACAAGGAACACAAAAAATGGGTTTTTATGCTAATATCAATTTAACTCAACTAGGTGAAGTCGTATACCTGTTGTTATTCATTTATGTTCATAATTAAGGGAGACAGAGCATTTAATTATTCTCCATAAGAATAACATGGGAGCTGAGTACGCAGGTTTGCTGCTACGGGAGCCTTTGGCAAACAATTTTTTGGAGCAAATATCAATAGACCACAATGAGATGAAGATGTATACAAAGTTTCGTCAGTATACGTTCATAAATAAGAGAGATATAAAAATTTTCTTTTCCTCCATAAGAATAACACTAGGTGTACGCTCATTCCTCGCGTATAAGGGTAATTGAAACACATGATCAAACTTAAATCGAGTCTCATAAAAAATTCAATGTCTGATTTGAGTAACATCATCAGAATACATTCCGTTCTCATTTAACTGCCACCAGAATCCGGATTTTATGTCTACACAGTATAGCTATAGTTTTAGTCACTTCTCTAAGAATCAATTATCGCGGTAGCTGAGGGGTATCGCACTGGCTCTTGGAGCGTAATGTCGCAGGTTCGGATCCCCCGCCGACCTAACATTTTATCCGTAGAAAAACATACATACATTTATCACTTGTTTTTATCAAAGTAAATGTTGTATAAATACGTAAATTTATTTATTTTTAAAATAAATTGAAGATTTCAGGCATGGTTTGTTGTTAGGATTGGCATGGGTGCGTTATCTTAGAACAAACAGAGCATTTTGGGCTAAGCAGTGACTTTAGCAGTGTGGTTAATTTAACTTTTAAGAGAACAGCGAGTTTCCTATATGAACTAATGTTAACAATTTCTATAGGCTAAGTCAAAATATCCTTAAGGATTAACAATAAATCGTCAGGCCCAGTTATGTAGATGAAAAAATGAGATTTCAATATATTGTTTCAATAGCATAGGCTATCATGAAATTAAATTCTATAAACATGGGTTGGTCCAAGACCGTACATGAAACTTCTAAAATGGCAAGTAGCCTAAGTGTATAGACCTACATTTTATAACCATAAGTCCAAGTTTATAATGAAAACAGCTCAGTATAATCCAAACCTAGGATTTGTCAAATCATTTCAGATAACCTGTATAAAAGGCTTAGTTTGGTTAGAATAGTTTAAAGCTTTTGTTTTGATTCGCTACAACATTCTTGGTAATGTGTTTAAAGTATTTTACAACAGTTGTATTTTACAAAATGATATTTCAATATATTGTTTCAATAGCCTAGGATTATGAAATTAAATTCTATAAACATGGGTTGGTCCAAGACCGTACATGAAACTTCTAAAATGGCAAGTAGCCTAAGTGTATAGGCCTACATTTTATAGCTATATGTCCAAGATTATGATGAAAACAGCTCAGTATAATCCAAACCTAGGATATGTCAAATCATTTCAGATAACCTGTATAAGCGTAGTTTGGTTAGAATAGTTTAAAGCTTTTGTTTTGGTTTGCTACAACATTCCTGGTAATGTTTAAAGTATTTTACAACAGTTATATTTTACAAAATGATATTTCAATATATTGTTTCAATAGCCTAGGCTATCATGAAATTAAATTCTATAAACATGGGTTGGTCCAAGACCGTACATGAAACTTCTAAAATGGCAAGTAGCCTAAGTGCATAGACCTACATTTTATAACCATAGGTCCAAGTTTATGATGAAAACAGCTCAGTATAATCCAAACCTAGGATTTTTCAAATCATTTCAGATAACCTGTATAAAAGGCTTAGTTTGGTTAGAATAGTTTAAAGCTTTTATTTTGGTTCACTACAACATTCCTGGTAATGTGTTTAAAGTACAGTTTTACAACAGATCTTGTATTACCAGTTTAATGTCGGCTTACTCTTACTCTAATCCAACCCTAGGCTATGTCAAATCATTCAAGATAACCTTCCGAAAAAGGCTGTTTGGTTCGAATAATCTATAGCTTTTATTGTGGTTACCTACTACATTACTGTTAATGTATTTTAGGTAATGTAAACAGTTTTTATTATTAATTTAGTGAAAATATAACCTAGCAAATAATTGTCCTACAAAAATAAATTTTAAGGTTGTTCGCTTACTGTGACTAACATCATCAATGCTTTCTAGACAAATTGAGGCTTTGTATACTTTTAACACATGCCAATCACAATATTACCAATTGTCTAAGAAAATGTAATAAAAAAACTATTTTATAAGTTAATATCTTAGTATCTACAGTCATCAAAAAGTTATTTTGAGTTTTTCGAACTGCCACACGCGTCGTCTGCCACTGATACACAATCGTCGCCTTCGACACTGGGGACGATATTTACACAGAGTAGGCGTCCTAAGTGAATATTAACTGTATAAATATTTTTTTTTTAACGTATACTTAATAATTTATAAAATAATAAATATGCTCACAACTTAAAAATATACTTCGATTTATCTCTCTTGTGTGTTTTTTGTTGGTAAAAAACTGTTGTTATCCAGTATAACAAAGTATACTCTAGTAAACTAACTATTGTTACTCTGTGGTTGAAACATAGACGTCGGCTAAATTTTAACGATTCAAGTACCACTAAAATGGCTTCCAATGTTATTCTTATGGAGAAAAAAATAAATTTGGTTTTAAGATAATTTGATTAATACTGAAAGAAATTATCTGAATAACGAACTTGACAGAGATTTTGACCTGTTAAATTTTTCTGGAAAATTTTAAGTTTAACTGTGGAGGCATTCTCGAGTTATTGTGGTCACAGACACGCCAGTTGAGTTGATTCTCTTACCAGTCTAAGCAGCAAGTTGTGTATAAGGATACTTTCACTTCGTTCAATTATCCAATTAGACAACGTACTGTGTTTAGCACTTTCAATATCTTGGTAACCAATTGACGTAGAGGAATGATCCAAATACCAAATTGTGTGTTTTTTTAAGCTGAATGTTGAAAACTAAAATTTGACTTTTTCAAAAATTATATATAAAAAGTTCAAAAAACCCATTTTTGGGGTACAAAACCCCCCAAAAATACCCCTTTGGATAGAGCGATCTGGCTGGTTTTCGAACTTAAAGTCATAAATGTTGCTTTACACGTTTATACCAAGTTTCATCAAAATCGGATCATTTTTACGAGAGTTATCGTGCTCACGGACACACACACACACACACACACACACACACACACATATATATATATATTATATATATACATATATATATTCATTGAGTCCGTTAACTCAATGAATATTGAAAAAAAAGATTTTGATGAAATTTTGCACAAATGTTTAAAGAAAAATTCATGAGTTAAAGTTTGAAAACCACCAAAATCTGACCATGGGAAAGGGGTTTTATGGGGTTTTAAAATTTTCCAAAAATCAGTTTTAAGCATTTTTCACCCTGAAATTTTGATTTTGACCATTTTATAGAGCTTAAAAAGCCCAAATAATATGGTATTTTTAATCAGTACCGGCTCTAGGGCAGTGCGAGCCGTGCTCCAGCACGGGGCGCGCAGGGCGCGGCGCTGTTGGGGGGGCGGCGCTCGGCGCTCATAACGGGTCGTGGGATGCGGCCGCAGTGGCGAATTGTCGTAGTTGGGTATAGCCGCCTTTAAAGGCGGCTTTGAGTTGGGAGCCTGGGGCGGCGGATATATTTGTTAGGGGCTATATATACAGTAGGGATTGAAGAGGAAAGCCTATTCATATGTATGTGTACGATGATTAGGGGCGTGCGAATACTCAAAATTTGAGTATTTAAATAGTCAAATGGACTCAAAGTTTTGAAAAGTACTCCAAAGTTTGAACGAGTATTTCTCGCCAATCTTTGGACGATCGCGACATGCCAAATCACGTAGTAAACGGCCGCCAAAGACGATCGCACCACGTATAATCGGCCGAAAATTCCGAGACATAACATTATGTATTACACATGAATCGGACACCCCTAACTACAACCTAACTGTGTAAATGGCGACTGAACCACGTTTTATCGGCCGTAGTTGAAGACGTTACAGATGATATAATCTGGAATTAACGTCCTTGCCGCGTAATATCGGCTATAAACGTCGACGGAAAACAAAATACTGTCCAAAAATGACGACTTTACTACGTAATAACGGCCCAAAATATGACAGAAGATCGGTAGCGATTCTCCGGAGATCAGCGGAAAATACTCGCTCAGACTTTCGAACATTTTTCAAAATTTGGGGACCTATGCCAAAGCGGGGCCTGGGGCGGACCGCCTCTCCCTCGTCAGTACACCACCTGATGCGGGGTGGGCGGCATAGGCCGTAGCACTAACATAAAGTTGTAAATATATCAAAACCAAACTGATTCTGTAAATTGTTGTATATTAGTATTATAAGTTGTTGAAAGGCAATATTTGAAAGAAAGTTATGAACATTCACCATGTTTTGCACCTTCATCATACTTAAACATTAAATTTACATATCAGACAATACAACTTCTGCTCCCCTCATCTATTCCAAAACGAGCAGCTGTTTTGACCTCTATCGGTTTGTGACAACTTCAGGGCATACTGATTGGTATTGAGAGTTAGAATAAAATTCGCAATACGATGCAAGAAATTTGCAATGTTAAAATATAAAGTAACACAATGCAACTAATTGTTTTAATCCGCCCAGGCCGATTTTTTAAAACTAGTTCCTATGGATAAGGAAAGATATGGTTTGGAGGCTGGAGAATATTGAATAGGGATTTGATCTATTTGAGTTTAGTATTATATGAAATAAGGGGGAAATATGATGCACCCTCATCAGATTCTGGCGCCCCCTTACATCGTTACTTGTAAGGTTAACTCTTTAGTTTACTTTGAAAATATAGTTTAGCGTTCTGTCTGTTTAGTAACCATTTTAACCAAGTTCTTACTTGTTAACTGAGCCATTTCGGAGTATTGGAGATTTAGTCGGAAATGTTAAGAATTAAACATATACTTCTCCTCATTACAGATTAAGATTATTTGAGCTCTGGTCGTGGTTAATTGACTAATCATCTGTATTTCTTACTAATTGGCATTACTTTAAATAAGTTGCGACAGTGTATCACAGTATAGTACTATAGAAAAAACATGTTTACACCCAACTTGAGTTTTTAGAGTCATTGGTGTTAAACTTAATTGATCCAAACACTTTTAGAAGATAAGTTTCGATATATCACAGAATAAAAAAAATTAAAATTAAGCTTTATAGCTACACAAAACCTTAAAGATTAAATACTCGAAGATATAGTCAGTATAACTGAAAAACGTGTTATACATTAAAATCATTAAACAAATAATATATTCAGAAATCATTAGTTTTTTTTTTCAAAAACAAAAATAACTCAACAACAAACTTTGCTGTATCCATCGAAAACTTCAGCCTTACAGATTCCAGGAACCGTCAGAATCGCGGTCGGTTTTGAACAGCGTTTTGAATATTGTTTTGCTTCCCCTGGACGAAATCTTTCCCACGCTCAGAACAGATGTACTGTTATCAGTATGTACTTCACCGTTCCTGCTCAGTTTTAAGGGTTTGTTTTCATTATTATTTTTCTTAAAGAAACACATAATTGTTTTATGATACACAGTGTATTGTGATACGTTGATTACAAGTGTGCACATTTGTTGTTTTAAAATTTTAGATTTTTTATTTATTTGAGGTTTTTAATTTTTTTATGGCAAAAAGTTTAGTGGCGCGGAAGATCGGAAACGGGATACATTTCCAGGACGATAATATATGAAATCAAGATTTTGAACTTCACAAGTCTCTTTTCTGAATGTGTTCCATAGCTTGTCATTTCAGGTGATTAGCTTAGGACGGAACCAGAAACATCGCAAACGCAACAACAAGCGAGGGAGAGATTCGTTCGTTTCGTGAAATTCTAGTGAACGGGAAAGTCCCTAGCCCACAGTAGCTGTTTAGGGCGCTTGGGCTCTCTTCTTCAGCCGAATAAGGGAGAGAGACGCGCACGTGTCAGTCTATCTCAGGGAGGTTTTGGATTATGGTGGGGGGGCGGCAAATTTGGTCTTTGCACGGGCGCTGAAAAACTGACGGGCCGCCCCTGTTTTTAATCATTGTTATAAGTTAAGTGGATGCTAAGAATATCCTTGTTCATAAAATTTCCTATGTTAATCTTATGGGTAAAAGGTTTTAGCAATTCCCCTAAAGGGAAGAAGCTATTACCGTAGGTCTCATGGTAAGACTTAAGCCTGAGACCATGATAACTTTTGGTTATGCCAAAAACACTATTCATTCAAATTCAGATATATATATATATATATATATACCCCCGTAGCAGCAAACCTGCGTACTCAGCGAATTTCCAATGCATATATTTGTATCTTAATACCACATAAAGCCACATACCAAGTTTTATCAATATATATTCATAAATAAACGATTTATGACATTTTAATTATTCTCCATAAGAATAACATGGCGGCTGAGTATGCAGGTTTGCTGAAGCAAGGAACACAAAAAATGGGGTTTTATACAAATATCAATATAACTCATGTAGGTAAAGCCACATACCAAATTTCATTAATTTATTTTCATAATGAAGGGAGATAACACTTTACTTACTCTCTATAAGAATAACATGGGGCTGAGTACGCAGGTTTGCTGCTACGGGAGCCTTCAGTAAAAAATTGTTTTTTTGAGCAAATATCAATGGTCCACAACCAGATGAAGCCGTATACCAAGTTTCGTCAGTATACGTTCATAAATAAGCGAGATAAACAATTTTTATTTTCCTCCATAAGAATAACATTAGACAACGTACTGTGTTTAGCACTTTCAATATCTAGGTAACTAATTGACGTAGAGAAATGATCAAAATACCAAATTGTGTTTTTTTAAGCTGAATCCAATAGAAAAAACTAAAATTTGACTATTTCCAACAGTATATGTAAAAAATTCAAAAAACCCATTTTTGGGGTACAAAACCCCCCCAAAATACCCCTTCGGAAAGAGCGATCTGGTTGGTTTTCGAACTTAAAGTCATAAATGTTGCTTTACACCAAATTATACCAAATTTCATCAAAATCGGATAATTTTTACGAGAGTTATCGTGCTCACGGACACACACATATATATATATATATATATATATATACAGTTTCAAACGAATGGTGTTTTTGGTTATACCTCAAAACGAAAAGTTATCATGGTCCCCGGCCTAGGTCTTACCATGCCGACTACGGTAATAGCTTCTTCCCTATAGGGGAAATTCGCTAATATGAATTTGAACGAATAGTGTTTTTGGCATTTGGGGACCTCAAAACAAAAAATTATCATCGTCTCGGGCTTAAGTCTTACCATGAGACCTACGGTAATAGCTTCTTCCCTATAGGGGAAATTTGCTAAAAAGAATGTTACATTGAACCATTACTACACAACTTAAGTGGTGTACTCAGTGGAGTGTAATACAAATTGCTGAAAAGCAATAATATGTTTAAATATAAAAGAGTTTGCATGTAGCACGCTGACGTGAGGGAAGTGAATTTCCACATAAAAAACTATAAAAACTCAAAATCAGTTAAAACATACATTTATTCCAACTTTTATTCAAATCTGAAAATATTCATTTTTTGGCTGCTCTGATGCTCCTGGTTCTATTTACCTGCAATGCTGGTATTACAAATTTGCGCATTATTAGGTTAGGAGTGAAAGTAGGCGTGAGTTTGCTGGGGATAATAAAAGTACACCAACAAATGAATAGGGCTTTTCTAATGTAAATCCCTATAAGAAAACGTACTGTGTTTGGTCAATGCACATTTTCTTTAATAACTCGGCAAATATTTATGCTAGAATGACGAGAGAGAGCTTAAAAGTTTTGCCACACTAATTCCCATCTTTTTACATGCATTAATTTCACACCCAGGTCTTTTCTGACCCTTTTTGGGTCCAAAAACTCGAAATTTTAAAGATTAATCCCCGTATTTATGAATGTATTTTTGTCAAACTTGGTAAGTGGCTTTATGTAGGAGTGATAAACATATAAATGCATTAGAAATTCGCTGAGTACGCAGGTTTGCTGCGACGGGGGGTATTTTTGGTTTTGTGGTAGTGAAAAGTCTGCGTGGCATGAGAAACTAATTATTTTACTATGTTGTTTCACTAGCTACTGGAATTGTAACACCCTTCTACTATCCTTTTTACCTCCACGTTAAAAAAATTAAACCTGCATGTGATGGGGAAAAGGATGAGGGCTGGTGAGAGGGCGGGGTGGAGAGGTTTCAAGTATAAATAAAAAGGCTACTGTTAACTAGAATGGTAACGCCCTTTTGCTATCCTTTTTAACTCCACATAAAAAAAATACCTGGGGGTGAGGGTTGGAGAGGGGAAGGGAGAGAGAGAGGGAAGAGAGAAGGAGAGAGAGATGAGCGCAACAAAACCCAATAAATATTACAATTTTTTCAAATATTCGTCAAATAATATTTGGTCTAATTTCGACAACTGGGCGGTTTCTAGTTTATATCAATAAAGTTTAATAATGATTAATTGGTGATGTGGCTATTTCCACTCAATCTTGGCTTAATAGTGAATAAAATAAATTAACATAAAAGCCAATTTTATCTTTATAGAAAATAAATAATTTCTTTATTTGCATGATACGTGTTGTTACAACTAAACAGGATGGATAACATAGTCTTACAACACTATAAAGTATGGTTACACTTATACTGTACTTACATACAAGACGGTAAAATATACACAAAAGATGAGTACAAAAGGCTATCACTGTCTTTTGTGTATATTTTACCGTCTTGTATATAAGTACAGTATAAGTGTAAATATACTTTATCGTGTTGTAAGACGTATTTTATCTATCCTGTTCAGATAATACAAATAACAAAAATATTTCCTTATGGAACAGCAATCGTCAAACATATTTATTTTTGACAGCACTATATACATTTGATTAAATTATAGGAGCTGGGAAGGAAAACAAATGAAAAATTGGATTTTGACCTACCTCATGAATGTGAGTTTTCCATACTCAATATAACATTCCTCCACTTGTTTCCAAACAGTTTGAGCTGCGTATTTCTCTGATTCTGATATACGTCTCTGCAATTTTATAAATATGATCTGAATGTAAGGTCAGTGCATAATCAATATTTTAATATTCAAAATTACACAAGAATTAAACAAATACTTTCCTAAACAACTGCTAGTTGCCCACCAAAATGCTCAAGATACAACAAATAGTATTGATAAATTGACATTGTTAATGTAAGGAGCTCGATCCATAAATTTTAATTAATTGTTTGAGAGGAGGGTTACCAGATTTCCAAACAGTCTGAGCTGCGTATTTCTCTGATTCTGATATAAGTCTCTGCAATTTTATAAATATGATCTGAATGTAAGGTCAATGCATAATCAATATTTTAATATTTAAAATTACACAAGAATTAAACAAATACTTTCCTAAACAACTGCCAGTTGCCCACCAAAATGCTCAAGATACAACAAATAGTATTGATAAATTGACATTGTTAATGTAAGGAGCTCGATCCATAAATTTTAATTAATTGTTTGAGAGGAGGGTTACCAGATTTCCAAACAGTCTGAGCTGCGTATTTCTCTGATTCTGATATAAGTCTCTGCAATTTTATAAATATGATCTGTATGTAAGGTCAATGCATAATCAATATTTTAATATTCAAAATTACACAAGAATTAAACAAATACTTTCCTAAACAACTGCCAGTTGCCCACCAAAATGCTCAAGGTACAACAAATAGTATTGATAAATTGACATTGTTAATGTAAGGAGCTCGATCCATAAATTTTAATTAATTGTTTGAGAGGAGGGTTACCAGATACTTGTGAGGCTAGCTCAGGACAGCTGGAGGTACATCATCATCCCCCCCATCATCATCATATCCCCAGTTGCTCAGTAGTGCAGCCAAATAGATGATAATAGAAAAATACCCCCGTTGCAGCAAACCTGAACACTCAGCAAATTCACAATGCATGTTTATGTTTCTCATTACCTCATAAAGCCACTTACCAAGTTTCAAAATACATTTATAAATAAGTGATATATTTTATATATGGCAATTTATTTATTCTCAGTAAGAGTAACATTACGGCTGAGTACGCAGTTTGCTGCAACAAGAAATGTAAGAAATATATATATTTATTCAATTACCAATATAACTCTATATTATTAATAATAATTTTTGTTTGCAAATATCAATATACCAGTACTAGTTGAAGCCACTTACCAAGTTTCATCAATATACATTCATAAATAATCGAGATATCAAATTTCAATTATTCTTCATAAGGCTAACATTGGACAACGTACTGTGTTTAGCACTTTGAATATCTGTGCAACGAATGGACGTAGAATCACAATTTAAAAACCAAAATGATTGTTTTGAAGAGCCGAGCCAATTGGTATTAGCAAATGTGAAGTGCACAGTAAAATTAACTGTGGAAAAGCCAAAAACCTTTTTCCCATAAGATTAACATGGGAGATTTTATGAACACGTATTTTGGATTTTATCCGCAACCACTTAACCAAGGTTAATAATTCAAAATACCATATTATTTGTTTATCAAGCTCTATAAAATAGTCAATACCAAAATTGAGTGTTTAAAAAATGTTAGGGTAAAAAATTAGAAAAACTGATTTTTGGAAAACTGTAGACCCCCATAAAACCCCCTCCCCATAGTCAGATCATTCTGGTTTTAGAACTTAAAGTCATGAATGTTTCTTTACACGTTTGTGCCAAATTTCATCGAAATTGGATGTTTTTTCAAAAGTTATCAAGTTAACGGACACATATATGAATATATATATATATATATATATATATATGAATATATATATATATATATATATATATATATATATATATATATATATACAGGGTGAGTTTCTACTGACGCCCATAACTTCGCCAGGGGATTCTAATGATAAAAAGGAACATAAAAGATCCAGTAAACGCTAGTCCGATTCCGAACCGTTTAGTCATAATTGAGAAATTTGTGTTTTCTAGAAAATATTAGACTCTGTCTCACTATTTACTTTATAAAAATGAAACAAGTTAACCTAGTGATTGATATTTAAAATAATTAGAAAGGGCATTAAATTTGCTATAAAACCAAGGTTACATGTACAAATTTCATTTCATACATCGGTTCCTAGCCAAATTGAAATGAAAAATATGATATAATTAATTATTTAGGCTAAGTTTAAAGACCCTTTTTTGTTACTTTAACCTGGTGCAACGCGATGTCCAACTAGATAAAAAACTTCCTCATTTAATAAGCTTTAAATTGATATGCTATCTTAAACTGTTGTAGGTGGGAATGACAGAAAAACTACTATCAACCTAAATAAAAACACGGTTTACGAGTGAAGGTATTCTTATTAATAATACAAGGCAAATGGCCACAAAATTGTAATACGGTAACTCAATGTTTACTTTGCATTAACAAATTAATTACAAGCCTTCAGAATGAACAATGTTGATTGCTACTTGAGTAAGTTTTCAAAATGACCACCACTTTGTCTGATGCAGATGCGGACATGTTTTCTCAGCTCTCTCACAGTAAATCAGTGAGTAGATTATTATTAGTAGGTTTGTTACCTTGTTAAAACCAAATCAGTAAACAGTGTTTTACTTTAGTTTGGTGGTAGTTTTTCTGTCATTCCCACCTACAACAGTTTAAAATAGCATATCAATTTAAAGCTTATTAAATGAGGAAGTTTTTTATCTAGTTGGACATCGCGTTGCAACAGATTAAAGTAACAAAAAAGGGTCTTTAAACTTAACCTAAATAATTAATTATAGCATATTTTTAATTTCAACTTGGCTAGGAACCGATGTATGAAATGAAATTTTTACATGTAACCTTGGTTTTATAGCAAATTTAATGCACTTTCTAATTATTTTAAATGTCAATCGCTAGGTTAATTGGTTTCATTTTTTTAAAGTAAATAGTAGGACAAAGTCCAATATTTTGTAGAAAAAACAAATTTCTCAATTATGACCAAACGGTTCGGAATCGGACTAGCGTTTACTGGAACTTTTTTGTTCCTTTTTATCATTCTCCTGGCGAAGTTATGGGCGTCAGTAGAAACTCACCCTGTATATCTATACATATAAATAAATTTGAACGAATAGTGTTTTGGGCATCTGGGGACCTCAAAACAAAAAGTTATCATGGTCTCGGGCTTAAGTCTTACTATGAGACCTTCAGTAATAGCTTCTTCTCTATGGGGGAAATTTGCTAATTAAAATAAATTTATACATTTTTGACTTATTTTATGTTATATTTTGGTGTCAGACTAGATTTATGGTATTACGCAGTTTACTGTAGACAAAGTGTCTGCTAGTGCCAGTGCAAGTTCGCCAACTTTTGTCTTTTTATGTCAAATTTACCTCGTTGCTCACCAAGAAAACTTAAACATTTGAGATGAAACATACGATAACGGTTGTAATATTGCTAAAATATTGTAACTTTATTTTCTTGAAAAATCTAAAACCCCGGACAAAGTAGCAACCCCGGACCGGACACCGGACAGAGCCTCGAAACCCGGATATCTGAAGACCCTATTTGTGAGTAGTGACTCACATTGTATTCAGTTGATTTGTAATACAGTATCATAGATCACAACAAATCCAATTATGAAACACCTTTCAAACCAGAAGTTTGACTTCCTTGTTTTCATTATATACGATAATATTTATAAACGGTGATTTTTGTGCAGGGATTACTTGCAAAACTAATAGCACCTATAGTAGTTATAAGTTATATGAAAGCATTAATTAACACCAACTTATGCCTTTCAGGGTCTCAAGTTTGTAAAAGGGGTTGAAAGTTAACAATACACCCTCAAAGTAAAAGTCTGTTCTGATAACGATACTCCCGTCGCAGCAAACCTGCTTACTCAGCGAATTTCCAATGAATGCATATGTTTCTCACTACCACATAAAGCCACTTACCAAGTTTCATAAAAATACATAATGATCTATAGCATTTTAGCGAATTTCCCCTATAGGGAATTAGCAAATTTCCTCTATAGGGAATAAGCTATTACCGTAGGTCTCATGGTAAGACTTAAGCCCGAGACCATGATAACATTTTATTTTGAGGTACCCAGATTCCAAAAACACCATTCGTTCAAATTTTTATATATGTATATATATATATGTGTGTCCGTATGTGTATATATATATGTGTGATAACTCTCGTAAAAAAGGTCCGATCTTAATGAAATTTGGTACAAATGTGTAAAGCACCAGTTATTTGAACGAGTTCGAAAACCAGACGAATCGCACCATCCAAAGGGGGGTTTTGTACCCCAAAAATGTTTTTTTTTGGGTTTTCACATGTAACTTTTACTTAAATAAAATTTTAATTTTTACCATTTAATTTAGCATAAAAAACCAAACAATTTGGTATTTTGATCATTGCTCTACGTCAATTGGTTCCTGAGATATTGAAAGTGTAAAACACAGTATGTTGTCTAATGTTATTCTTATGGAGAAAAAGAAAAATTGTATATCTCGCTTATTTATGAACATAAACTGACAAAATTTGGTATATGGTATCTGGTTGGGGTTTATCGTTGTTTGCACAAAATACAAAATTTTCACGTATGGTTCCCGTAGCAGCAAACCTAGGTAATCGGTCCCCATGTTATTCTTATGGAGAATAATTAAAATGTTATATATCGCTTAATTATAAATGTATATGAATGAAACTTGGTATGTGGCTTTACTTAGATGAGTTCTAATGATATTTGCATGAAAACCCATTATTTTGTTTTCCTTGTTGCAGCAAACCTGCGTACTCATCCCCTATGTTATTCTTATGGAGAATAATTAATATTTTAAATATTGCTTGTTTGTGAATATATTTCTTATGAATCCTGTTAAGTATTAATGTGTTATGTTATATATTCATTGGAAATTCGCTGAGTACGCAGGTTTGCTGCGACGGGGGTATTATTTATTCTTTATAAGAATACATTAGGGCTGAGTAACATGTTTGCTGCAAAAATAAAGAGAAGAAACTGATCAAGTTGTTGTGATTAGTTGAACAACTGATGGTTTTGTTCAGTTATCAATATCACTCAGTCAGTTGAAGCTACTAAGTTAAGAAACATTATGTAATTAACCTAATGATTCTTAAACTGATAAGAATAACATTAAGGCTGAGTATACAGGTTTGCTGCTATGGGGATAATCAACAAAAAATCAATTTTTTGTGCAAATATACCAGTACTACGTGAAGCCACATACTAAGTTTCATCAATATACACATTCATAAATAATCGAGGTATCAAATTGTATTTATTTATTCCCCATAAAGATAACATTGAACAACGTACTGTGTTTAGCACTATGAATATCTCTGCAATGGTTGGACGTAGAATCACACCAAAATAAACACCAAAATTATTTTTTTGTAAAGCTGAACTTATTGGTAAAAAGAAATGTGAAGTTTTCAGTAAAATTAACTAAGAAAAATCTAAAAACCTTTTTTTCATAAGGTTAACATGAGAAATTTTATGAACACGTCTTTTGGATTTTATTTGCAACCACTTAACCTAGGTTAATGATTCAAAATACTATATTATATTTTTAAGCTCTCTAATCGTCAAAACTAAAATTAAGCGTTTTACAAATTTTAGGGTGAAAAATGCAAAAAACTGATTTTTGGAAAATTAAAACCCCCATAAACCCCCCTTCCCTTGGTCCGATTTTTCTGGTTTTCGAACTTAAAGTCATGAATGTCACTTTACACATTTGAGCCGAATTTCATCGAAATCGGATGTTTTTTACTCATGTTGCATTCACAGAGATATATATATAAATTTTAACGAATAGTGTTTTTGGCATTTGGGGACCTCAAAACAAAAAGTTCCCGGGCTTAAGTCTTGCCATGATACCTACGGTAATAGCTTCTTCCCTATAGGGGAAATTTGCTAAAAACGATGATGTAATTTCACTTATTGGTGTCTATTTTGCCAATCGCTCATTTTACACTGAAAGCTGAATACACATTTGTAGAAGGGTGCTCACATACTGTAATAGCTGTTCACATTATGATTTTACATTTTGCCAATTTGCATAATGTGTTTATCAATAATTTGACTGTGGGTAAGCGACAAATACTGCACCAGCTGTCACCAGAAACTCTAAAGCCTCTGTCGTTGACAGGAAGTGGTGAAAGAATGCAGATTCTAGCCCAACAGATTCTAGAATAGAACTAGAGTCAATCCTAAAGCTACTTTAAATAGACTATAGTTAAATACTTCAAGAACCACCTCCATAGGTTTACAATTTCAAAAGTCCTTCTACGTGGGCGTCTTCCCAGACCACCTGGTATTGCCTTCCCCCAAAATGTTTTTCTGAATCTGCCCCTGGCGACGCGCTAGCAGTTCTCAGACTGACATCTACCTCAGGTGGCTCTGTGAGACAGTTAAGACGGAACTTGTTTTTAACTGGCAGCCATATAGGGTTAAAAATCACTTAATTGTTTTTTAATATGTCTGTTTTAAAAACAAGTAAGTCTTGAAGACAGTGAGTATATCTAGACAAAAGTCTTACAACATTCATTAATTTTTCTAAAAATATATTTTACGAGATAATTCATTAGTACACAGTACTTAGATTAGCGATTCACTAAGCTTAAGTTGAAATTTGTTTGATATTTATTCACAATTTATATTTGTGATTACTTACCAGTTTTCGAAGGCCATGAGATCTAGTAATAAATTGAATATTTGAATAAGCCATTGTTCATTAAATTTTCTAAAGCTTATCATAAGTTTTATAAATTCAGTTTATTTTTCATCAAAAACAAATTTGGTGCATAATTTTTAATGATAGTTTACTATGATTTTGAAAAACAACTTGATAACAATAATTGTGTGTCTTGAAATATCGGTTATGAAAGGTTAAACCATGTTTACGTTATTGTTTGTAAATAACATTTAATGACAATAAAAACCACTTCATGAGCTAGAAACTAGATTACAGCTGTTTTTTTATGCTGGAGTATGTTTTGCTGGTCTTAAATGTCTTACACCACCTCTTCTCTGGCAAAGACTAGGCGGCAAAAGAGAACGCGAGTGTGTAATCTTTGACATTGGGGTGTTATGATTCGCCAGTCTCACCCCTGTTTATTGTATTAGGCGATAAATTGATTTCTTTTAGGGAAATGAGCAAAGTCAGAATGTGGGTGAAAGGCTTTACAAGGCTTTATAATGTTTTATAAGACCGTTGGTTATTTGGTCTCTGGATAGGGCATGGATAAATATTATATGATAGCTAATGTCTTTTTATGTTTCTATGGTTTACATTGTTAAATTTCCATGGAAATTAGGATTAGTTGATTATGTTTGCTCCTGATGTTGTAATTATCTATTAGCGAATTTCCCCTATAGGGAAGAAGCTATTACCGTAGTCGGCATGGTAAGACCTAGGCCCGGGACCATGATAGCTTTTTGTTTTGAGGTCCCCATACCCCAAAAACACCATTCGTTTGAAACTGTGTATATATATATATATATATATATACCCGGGTGTCCAGCCTAAAGTGTTACAATAGCTAACTTTTTTATTTTATGTCTGACAGTAAACTTCTTATGGGGGACCCCCTTTATTTTTTTATGCTGCTTCTAAGTATGTATTTGAATTATCGAAATTTCCCGCCATTTTTCCAATATGGCGAACAACTTGTTTTTTCTTATGGAATACCCTGTATTTTATTATGATTTTAGATAGCAAACAAGATTTTAAAAAGTTTTTATTCTTGGTATTTTTTTCCTAAACCTAATGAATGAGGCTCTAGAGACACTAAAATACCATTTTTAAGTAAAATTCAGTTTAGGTAGTTTTTATTAGTTTTTAGTTCTGAAAAATAGTTAAGTTAAAATTAATAGTAAAACACAGATTTTAAATGTGAATGATATTGCTTATCTTCATTTATTTACAGTTTAAAACACTTAGATTAAATTATGTACACGTTCACAACAAGAGAGCTCAATTATCCTAGTTCTACATAAGATGCTCAAACAACTGTCCATGTTGCTCAATACACATGGCCAAGCGCTCTTCATGAGCTCTTTGCGAAATAATAATAGTTTGTTCATTTATGTCACTGCAGGCGGCTTGGATCCTGCACTTCATGTCTGCAGGTGTCGTTGGTCGGG
This sequence comes from Allygus modestus, assembly GCA_963675035.1. Classification (NCBI taxonomy): domain Eukaryota; kingdom Metazoa; phylum Arthropoda; class Insecta; order Hemiptera; family Cicadellidae; genus Allygus; species Allygus modestus. Next base: position 334,025,052 of record OY776111.1, read on the forward strand.
TTTGAAACACTTTGTCCTTAATCGCACCCCAAAGAAAAAAGTCCAGTGGTGTGAGATCTGGTGATCTCGGTGGCCATGCAACTGGGCCTCCTCTCCCTATCCAATATCCTTCAAACACATCATTGACGGTTTCTCTGGCCACTCTGGAGAAGTGTGGTGGAGCACCGTCCTGCTGGAACCACATATCCATTCTGGCCTGAAGGGGAAAATTGTCTAGAAGAACAGGAAGATGGTTTTCTATAAAGTTAGCGTAGTCGATCCCGTTTAGCGGGCCATCAAAAAAGTAAGGCCCAACAATTTTGCCTTCGAAAATACCACACCAAACATTTAATGACCATTTTCTTTGGTTATCAATGGTCTGCATCCAGTGAGGGTTGTCAGTAGACCAATAATGCATATTATGTCTGTTCAAATGTCCGGTACTGAGGAACGTTGCCTTGTCTGAAAATACAACAGTTGACAAAAAACGAGGTTGCAACTGGATTTGTTCTGTCAACCATGTGCAAAATGCTAACCTTCTAGGGTAATCAGTTTCTCGTATCTCTGGGTTAAGAATGACATGATATGGGTGAAATTTATGTTTCCGTAATATTACTGAAACTGAACTCTTACTTATGTTTGTATACCTCTCAATTTCTCGAGTAGAGAGGTGCGGGTCAACCATAACTGAGGCCAAAACATCTGCTTCTGTATCAAAATCGGTGATAGGATGTGTTCGATTCCGTTTTCTAGGACCCAAGTTACCTGTTAAACGAGCTTTTTTTTCAAGGCGTAAAAAGCTCATACCTGATGGATGCCGCCTGTTAGGAAAACGAGTGGCATAGAGTTCAGCTGCGGATCTTGTGTTTTTGTGGCATTCCCCTAAGATTAATAACATATCCACTTGTTCGTTAAAAGTCATTGTAACAATAAAAAAACACTATTACAATACACAGTCACATTAAATTGTACAATTAAGACAGTGCATAAACACAACAACGAATAAACAGGAACAGGAAACCTCTTACTTTTGATTTACTTGAACATTACCATTCTTTAACATTAACATTGTGTAATTACCATTGTTGCACAGCTGTGACTTTCGACCGTATGATTCTTGAAGTTACAGTGAAATTAAACCTTAAAAATGCTCTAGAGCCGCATTGATTAGGTTTAGGAAAAAAATACCAAGAATAAAAACTTTTTAAAATCTCGTTTGCTATCTAAAATCATAATAAAATACAGGGTATTCCATAAGAAAAAACAAAGTTGTCCGCCATATTGGAAAAATGGCGGGAAATTTAGATAATTGAAATACATACTTAGAAGCAGCATAAAAAAATAAAGGGGGTCCTCCATAAGAAGTTTACTGTCAGACATAAAATAAAAAAGTTAGCTACTGTAACACTTTAGGCTGGACACCCGGTATATATATACAGGGTGAATCTCGTAAGTTGTCCAGTATTGATTTCAGACAAACCGTTGGTCCTACGATGATGAAATAAAATTATTTCCCACTAAACCAACCCCAAGGAATAACGTAAAAATATTTTTAACGATTTTTAAATACAGGGTGTACCAGAAACTAAGGGTCACTAGTCCGAATCTACGAAATATCAAATACAAACGTATATCATGATATACATCAAATTAAAGCTCTTTTCAATCCAAACCATTTGGCGGAATCGGATTTTGATTATTATTGATTCATTTCAAAATGGCGGCTGTTTTTGTAAAAAAATTAGTATTTTTTTGAATACCCTGTATTTTTCTTAAAAATGCAGATATCTTGATTCTGATTCAAATATCGCATTCCTTATGAGCTAAGCTTTATTTTGATATGCAACACTTCAATATTATCTCAAAAACAAAAAGTTTCAAAAATATCAGTTTTTGAAAATATGTACATAGCCAAAACTCAAAAATTTCAAATAGCACCATATGTCAAATAGCATATCATTTTAAAGGTATTGCAATTCTAAGAAACTTTCAAATTTAAACCTTATGCGTATCTATTTTGGTTTTCGAGTTATCAACAAAAAACATGTTTTTCCACATTAAAACGCATGTTATTTGTTAAACATGGTGGTAAGAACTATGGTCCAGCCTTTACCACCATGTTTAACAAATAACATGCGTTTTAATGTGGAAAAACATGTTTTTGTTGATAACTCGAAAACCAAAATAGATACGCATAAGGTTTAAATTTGAAAGTTTCTTAGAATTGCAATACCTTTAAAATGATATGCTATTTGACATATGATGCTATTTGAAATTTTTGAGTTTTGGCTATGTACATATTTTCAAAAACTGATATTTTTGAAACTTTTTGTTTTTGAGATAATATTGATGTTTTGCATATCAAAATAAAGCTTAGCTCATAAGGAATGCGATATTTGAATCAGAATCAAGATATCTGCATTTTTTTAAAAAATACAGGGTATTCAAAAAAATACTAATTTTTTCACAAAAACAGCCGCCATTTTGAAATGAATCAATAATAATCAAAATCCGATTCCGCCAAATGGTTTGGATTGAAAAGAGCTTTAATTTGATGTATAACATGATATACGTTTGTATTTGATATTTCGTAGATTCGGACTAGTGACCCTCAGTTTATGGTACACCCTGTATTTAAAAATCGTTAAAAATATTTTTACTTTATTCCTTGGGGTTGGTTTAGTGGGAAATAATTTTATTTCATCATCGTAGGACCAACGGTTTGTCTGAAATCAATACTGGACAACTTACGAGATTCACCCTGTATATGTGTGTGCCCGTGAGCACGATAACTCTCGTAAAAATTATCCGATTTTGATGAATTTGTTATAAACGTGTAAAGCAACATTTATGACTTTAAGTTCGAAAACCAGCCAGATAGCTCTATCCGAAGGGGTATTTTCTAGGGGTTTTGTACCCAAAAATGATTTTTTGAATTTTTTACATATAATTTTGGAAATATTCAAATTTTAGTTTTTACCATTGGATTCAGTTTAAAAAACACACAATTTGGTATTTGATCATTCCTCTACTTCAATTGGTTACCGAGATATTGAAAGTGCTAAACACAGTATGTTGTCTAATGTTATTCTTATGGAGGAAAAGAAACATTTTATATCTCACTTATTTATGAACGTGCACTGACGAAACTTCGTATACGGCTTCATCTGGTTGTGGTGCATTGATATTTGCTAAAAAAATTTTGTCAAAGGCTCCCGTAGCAGCAAACCTGCGTACTCAGCCCCATGTTACTCTTATGGATAGTAATTAAATGCTATGTCTCCCTTAATTATGAACATAAATGAATAAAAACTGGTATATAACTTCACCTAGTTGAGTTATATTGATATTAGCATAAAAATCCATTTTTTGTGTTCCTTGATGTAGCAAACCTGCGTACTTAGCCCCAATGTTATTCTTGTGGGGAGTAATTAAAATAGTATATATTGCTTATTTGTGAATATATTTTTATGAAACTTGGTAAGTGGCTTTATGTAGTATTAAGACATTTATATCTCCATTGGATATTCGCTGAGTATGCAGGTTTTCTGCGACGGGGATATTTCGTCACAGTACTAAAATGTCAGCTGGCGCACAATTAAAGTTTTTCGGGAGGCCTACGCTGACTCAAAATCTTTTACTGTTTCATTAAACAGCAACAATACTATTTGGTCCTGGAGATGCATCTTTACTTATTTCAATTCATAAACAAATGTGAATGGTGTTGTTGCCGGTTTGAATTTTTTTTTATTTAATAACATATATAACCACCCTTTGTCAATCACTCGTAGCAAAAGTGCCCTTCGGTATTTTATCATATTTCTGTACTCGGCTTTTCCGTGATTTAAAACCCGATCTAGTTCACTCATATTTAAACTATTAACCCTTTGAGTGCCAGAGTTTTTCGGTCGTAATATCCCTAGAGTACCAGAGTTTTTAACACAGTATATCCAAAAAGTGCCAGGCACAAAATCAACATTTTGCAAGGGTTTGCAAAAAAATTAATAACCTTTTTATTTGGTAAGATATTATCATGAAACTTTTTTTGTTTTGTAAGTTTAAAGTTTAGCTATAATATTATGCACATATATAGTATTTAAAAAATAAAAGATAACAAATATTTATACATATATGTATGTGGGAAATTTCTTTTAAATTTTTTTATTTGTTTCAGGTAAATAAACATTGTTCAAATATAATATTTTCACCAAATAACTACTAGATTTATAGAGGACATGTTTCCCAAAATATTTCCTGAAAGTTTCATCAAATTTGGGCTTTAGGCGGACAAGTTATTTCCATAAATGTAAAAAAATATAAAAACGGCAAATTAGTACACAAGACAGTAGCCTAACTTAATTCAAGGGTTTAAGTTTTATTACAATTTTATTTCATAAAGCAGACTAACTAGGCCTCGTATATTTATGGAGTATATGTTTACCTGAACATATCCTGGAAGAAATAATAAAAAGTAATGACGTAAGAAAAATTTTCTATAACAACGATTCACAAAATAAACATTTTGCAAGGGTTTTGTACATAAAATCAATAACTTTTTTATTTGGTAAGATATTATTATGAAACTTTTTTTGTTTTGTCAGTTTAAAGTTTAGCTATAATATTATGCACATATATAATATTTAAAAAATACAAAATAAAAAATTTGAATAGGTACATATTATACATGCGGGAAATTTGTTATAATTTTTTTAGATAAATAAACATTGTTCAAATATAAGATTTTCACCAAATAACTACTAGATTTATAGAGCTAGAAACTATCCTGGAAATCACCTGTAAGAAATAATAAAAAGTAATGACGTAAGAAAATTTTTCCATAACAACGATATATCGTTGCAATGTATTTTTCGGTAAGACCACCGACGACGATATATCGTTGTGAAGTATTTTTCGGATGTTCCGTGCACAACGATATATCGTTGCGTGGCACTCAAAGGGTTAAATGAACTGTCATTTATAGGCTTAGTCTATTAGTCATTTATCAAGCTTGGTTTTGCCAGTACTGTACTACATACCTAACATATTACAAGAAATTTACACAGGTACTATTTTTAGCGAATTTCCGCTATAGGGAAGAAGCTATTATTTAGGTGGCATGGTAAGACTTAAGCCCGAGACCATGATAACTTTTCATCTTGAGGTCCCCAGATGCCAAAAACACCATTCGTTCAAATTTATAACCCGTAAGCACAATAACTCTCGTAAAAAAGTTCTGCTCTTAATGAAATTTGGCATAAATGTGTAAAGTAATGTGAAAACCTATATTTTGTGTTCCTTGTTGCAGCATACCTGCTTACTCAGCCCCATGTCATTTTTATGGAGAATAATTAAAATTGTATATATCGCTTATTTGTAAATGAATATTGATGAAACTTGGTATGTGGCTTCAACTAGTTTAATTCTATTTATATTTGCATAAACACCAATTGTTTGTGTTCCTTGTTTCAGCAAACCTACGTACTCATCCCCAATATTATTCTTATGGAGAATAATTAAAATTGTATATATCGCTGATTTGTGAATATATTTTAGTGAAACTTGGTTTGCGGCTTTATGTGGTATTAGGACATATATTAAGCATTGGAAATTCGCTGAGTATGCAGGTTTGCTGCGACGGGGGTATTTTAATATTTATGTGTGTTACTCTTTATACTTATTTAATACGCTAGGGGTTTTTTGTGACAGGAACTCCTCCTAGAGTTTTCAACCGATTTTAATATTTTTGGTGTCATTGGATAGATATTGGTCTGAAGTTTTTTGTGCCCAAATTTCATGAAGATCAGCCCTAGCAGGTAAGGGCCCTAGCCAGCCCTTAAAGTTCATAATCTGTCCATAAAGATTAACATTGAGAAATAATTATTTTGAATTGTACGATCAAACAGCTGAATGAAATAAACACAGTTTATCAGTAAGAACATATAATCACTAATGGAAAGGTAACGGAATGTACATAATTTTGATTATGAATGTTGGCATTAATCACAGAGTGAGTTTATAACATTTATCCCAGAGTGCAGCATAAGAAAATTGAATGTTAAATAAAAATAAATATATTCTTTGTGCATTCTACCAAAAAATCACACTTTAATTTTTAATAATGCCAACAATTTTATAAACATTCTACTTTATAATTTGTTATCAAATTTAATAGCTGAGTGTAGTTAACTTTCAAGAAAGTATCTGTTATTGATGAACGAAGTGAATCACTGTATTGATGAAGAAGTTTCAGTGGCCGTGTGTGGGTGTGTTATCGAAATACTAAATAACTGTAAAACATTTCTTAATGAAATTTTGAAGGAGTCATTTGGGATACCAAAGGGATGTTTTAACACAGCATTTGTATTTTATTTTGGATTATTAATAATTATTAAAACTAATTTTAATGTTTGATATTCAGTAGTTGAATTGGTTTTCGTAGTAAACTATTGACTATGGTTGTCTTTAAAATGTCAGCTGGGATTTATCTGTGCTTCACTTGAGGGATTTTTATCCCCTATATGGGATATTTTGACTGCTTGTGGGATAAAGTGGGATTTTTTGAAATCGGCATTACGTCTGCTAGTTTGCTTACAACTTACGACCAGAGCACCTTAGCAGTAGCACTTCTAGTGGATTTTCTCACCGTACTGGCAGTTGCGGGGTTTCCCATTTTTTAACCTCGCTGTCCGCACCTATTATGATTTTATAAACGTCACAGAACGAACACTGAATCATGTCAATTTTGCTGGCCGAGCCATGTTGGAATTAACAAGCAAACTATTTGCCATTATTTAGTACCTACTTCGTACTCTTTAGTACTACCATTAAAAATATTAGTACCTCTCACGTAAATAAGTTAATATTTAACATTAATTGTGTTGCAATGTTTAACAAATCAGTGGGAAAGTGTGGGATATGACGAGGGATACTATAAGGGCGAGTCTGGGATAAAGTGGGATTTTTTGTATCAGTGCGTGGGATATTTTTACCATAGAGTGGAAACACTGCATATTGTTTTTAAATCACTCAAATGTAAACATATTTGAACTATAGACTTGGTTATGTTTTGTTCCATCAATTTTTTTTATTTTTAAATAGTTTAAAATGTGAGTGTTATGTAAATTAATGGTGTTTTGTCGTGTTTAAAACAATGCTTATATCTATTTAGATTTATTATTAGTTTATTTTTTACTGGAAAACTTCGATGTAAAAGCTAAGTGTTTGGACTAGTGATAATAAATTAATACAATAGGTTTTGGAATTTTTGAATTACTGGGACAGTATAACTCTGTAACACGACTGACTGTGATTGATAATCAAGCATGTTGTAGACCTATAGTAGTTTATTTACATTGTGAACAAATTACTTGATGGCAGACTTACTAAACGATCATACGTGCAAACTATCTTTATTACATGTAATGTACCAAATAAGCCTCACTGTCACCTAATGACATGGGATTAAAGTTTTTTAATCTACCGGTCAGTAAAATAGTCTGGTTACAGTTTATATTTGTTTGCATTTTCTGTGGTTAATATTGATTTTCATAAACAATCAAGATGTCCAAAACTCCGTAATCCCAACCGTCTAAATTGTTCAGCTAATTACGATGTAGACAGATTGCCCTCCTGAATAATTGTTATTAATGTAGATGTTGGATTTTGCTTTTAAATCTCTCGAGCTGCGATTTCAGTAGCTTGTGTATTTAAATTCAAACTAACATATATTAATGTTGTAAACATTTTTTAATTTAAGGTATGAATTTTATAAGATGCTGTTATATAAATAAATCATTGAATACCTTTTTTTACATTAAATGGGTTTAAAACAAGTATATTTCTGTATGTTTAACCCCCTGATTTTGGAGCTGGAAATTAATAGGTCTAATAATAATTGGCAACTTTTCCCTCAGGTTATATATTTAAAACTCGTCGAAAACCATCCGGTGCCAAAAATATATTTGTCATTGGCCGAGTCATAAAAAAGCGTGAACAGGCCTGATGGTCATAGCTAGGACCTGTGACCAAATAAACGCAATCAGTTTAATCTAATTTGCTAGGTACACACAGTGGTTTTAAGAGGTTAATTGCTCCACCTCACCCTCCAGGGTTAGATGGAAACGTATTCCGCATATTCTCTATTCATTGTTGCTGGATTAGGAAACCCCAGCATAGCTGCTATAGGCACGTTTTCCACAAGCGGAAATTTTGTGCAGGGTACCAGAAGGTTAGGATATAGCAGGAAAGGAAAGGGTGGGATGGGACAGGCAGCCAAATTGGCCTTTCAGAGTACCAACTCCCGTGCCTTGTGACATCTGTAATCAGGCTCAATGTGGACCCGCTCTGCCCTCCAACTGGCCAACTCAACGGATGGGGTATCCATGTACAACAGCCAGGGACCATACATTCTCAGGTTGGGGACCAACCCCTGAGTTTCCGCCCCGAGCCGCTGCAAGTTGAGGGACCAAAGGTTAGAGGGAAGTTTGTCATAATTGACATCCAAAAAAACTTCATATGTAATGACAATTTCATTTGCTGTACCTAATGTCAGCATCCAAACTGGTATAGACCAGTTTTAAGGTTGTCCTAGGACGAATATTCTCTATTGGTCAATGCTAACACACCAAGTTTTAATAAAATTAATCAGTATACAAGAGATATATGTTTTTTATTTCTTATAAGAATAACATCGGACAATACACTTAGTTTACTGCTGAATGGAAATTGAAATATTCTCCACAACCATTAGCCGAATAGCCTACTAACGAAATACTAATCTAACCGTGTGTGGATTGGAGTACTAATTTTTCATCTTTTAGAGCTTTTTATGGCAATGAGATAAAACTGTTGAAACCTGCTAAAAATATTTAAAGTTTATGGTACTAAGAAAGGTAAAAAAACTGAAGTTTGCGATCTTTTAAGCCCTGTAATTTCTGAACCCAAATTTTTCTAAAAAATCAGGTGGTATATTTTATTAGAAACCTAATATAAACCACCAAATAAAAAATCCAAAGATTTCGAAAGCGGCTCCTCAAAACTGCTCCAGACCTATATACTACGTTGTTGGGTACCAAAATATTATGGATACCTCTTTGTTCTTCCCTCAGGGCTCTGCATTTACTATCACCCAACGTTTAATTTTAACGTATGATTCGTTGGATTTATTTTGTTAAAGCAGCATCTCCTGAAAGATGTCCCCACGTTTGATACGCCGCCCTACTCAACCATAGACCTCCACCGCACAGGAAAATTTTCTATGTTATTATTTACGCCTTTTTTAGTAATTTAAAAAAATTTTCAATCATACAAAAAATTGTTGTTATTTTTTTTTAACCCCGACCTTAGAGCTCCGCCTCGCTGGCTTTAAAAGTTGCCTTGTTAAATTTATGGAGGAAAGATGATCCTTGGGTAAGCGTTCGGGAGTTCGGGTTAGCATTCGGGTTGAGTACTACTAGCTGGTCAGACAGACATTATTCTATCCTAATATCACTGAATTTGTTTTATGTCAAAGATTCTCGTTCTTTTTCAAGATGAGCTCGTTCGCTTCACTCACTCGCCTCCAGGATGAGCTCGTTAGCTACGCTCACATGCCTATGTTTATATAGAGCTTGCTTCGGTATTGAAAATGAGTTGCTATTCAAATAGATTTATTATTTCTATAATAAACATATGTTTATATGCTTTTCAAGTATGTTTAGATATCATCCTTATTTCAGCTGTTTGATGAAACTAAATAACTAACATACAATCTCGACTTTGTTTTATGTATTTAGATAATGAAAATCACTTAATAATATCTTTCCATGACAACGTTAATATACACTAGGCAGCAATACGGATTTTAGCAATTTGAAATTTAAGTAATTGCACAACGCCATCTGTAGAGCCTGATATAAGCGTAGGTTATATTATATAAATCAAACAGGAAAGTTGGCCGGGCTGGTAAGGGCCCGCATTTGCATTTAGGGTGTAGACCAGAGCCTGTACAGACCCTAAATTCTGCCCTGGCCGTCTGTATGCAGAACTTCAAACATGCTAGAATCCAGAATCATTGTCCCTGTCTCGTGTACATTCTATGTGCCTAAGAGTAAAAATATGTGATAGTCAATCAATACAAATGCTGAATTATTTTGACTCAATCCTATCCTACACTATAATATGAGTAAGGTTTGTATGCTCGCTTGCTTGGTTGATTGCTTGCAACTCTTATCTCAAAAACGGCTCCAACGATTTTCTTGAAAAATAACTAATGTGTCCTTCCAACTACTTGTGTTGTGAAACCTGATATCTGGGTTAAAAATAAGTTCTAGACATGTCCCATCCTCCAAAAAAATCAAATAATGTAAAAAGCCGCTATGGAAAATTGAAAAAATCACATTGGGCTTTTGGAGATTAAAATAAAAGCAAAAGAGTCATAACAGCTGTTCAAAATCTTTCAGCGAACTCTCAAAGTTATACTCATATAGTTTAAGTACTACCTGGGGCTGAGCTTTGCTAGGGAAAGGTCAATCTTGTTTATGACTTGGAGTTGTTTTTCACCATGTACCCTCTACTAACGAGCATTTTTGAGGTCACAACAGTTGTTATTATAATGCACCTTTGAGTCATTCTGGATATGACCACTCTACATGTAATCTTCATTCAAAGGATTTATTATCTGATTTTATGGAACAACATGGAACTCATGTTGTTTATGATTATTAACATGTGGTTTCCTGAGAGCAGAGATTAAAAGATTTGAGAGAAGATTACATATATAGAGTAGTAAAATAAACCAAAGGGATATTGAGCTATAAATAACAACTGGAGTGACCTTAAAAATGTAGAAAAGAGGCAAATGAGTTGTACAAATCTGATTATCAGTAGGGGGAAGAGGTGAAATATGCTCCAAGTCATCTAAACAAACTGACTGGCCTTCCCCCGAGCAAAGCTCGGCCCCCATGTATCATATCATATACTCTAATATGAGTAAGGTTTGCTTGTATGTTTGCTTGCTTGCGACACTGATCTCAAAAACGGCTCCAACGATTTGCTTAAAATGTTCAAAATAACTAATTTCTGGGATAAAAATAAGTTCTAGACAGGCCTCATTCCCAGGAAATATCAAATAATGTAAAAAAAACTAAAATGATAAGTTTTTTTTTTTTTTTTTTTTTTATATAACTTTATTTGATATTTTACAATCTGTTCAAAAAGGATGGAACAATCAGCAAAAAAGATAAAATAAATTACATAACATGGGCAAGTTGCTGTCCAATAACAGATCTTGCATCAAACATTCTTCCAATTTAAAATATTAAGTAAATCTGTATGGCAGTTCAAGCACTTTAACATTTTTCTTGAGCCTGTTAGTAAACTCGCTATTGTCAAGGAGGTTAACAGCTAAATAATTTGGATGTTGTTCTAATTTTCTTTGGTAAATCTGGCTGTATCGTGTAATTTCTTCTTTTATGGTTGGAATTTTCAGATCTTCATGAATAGTCTTATTTGAAACGAACCAAGGAGCACAGATAATTTTTCTCAATGTTTTTGACTGGAATCTTTGCAAAATTTCAATATTAGATTGGCTTGCTGTTCCCCACAGCTGTATACCATATGTCCACATAGGCTTTATCATACTTTTGTACAATGTAATTTTGTTAGTCAATGATAATTTAGATTTTCCACAGATTAGCCAATTGAGTTTTCTAATTTTTAGTTCCATTTGTTGTCTTTTACACCATAAATGATTTTTCCAATTTAGTCTTTTATCAATGTGAATTCCTAAATATTTAACACTTTCAACTTCAGTCAAGGCAACGTTGTTTATAAATACGGGGGGACAGTCTACTCGTCTAAGAGTAAAGGTGATATGGGTGGATTTAGCTTCGTTAACCCGAACCCTCCAAATCTTTAGCCAAGCTTGAAAGTCATTCAGATAATTTTGTAAATTATCGGAGGCAGTTTGGGGGTTTTCATGGCTACACAATATTGCAGTATCATCCGCAAATGTAGCGACTGTGACGTCTTCACCTGAGGGAATATCAGAAGTATATATCAAATACAAGATAGGGCCAAGAACACTACCTTGGGGAACTCCAGATTGAATTGGCTTTAGTTCGGTCAATACATTATCAAATTTAATTTGGAAAAACCTTTCAGATAAGTATGATTGTAACAAACTAAAATAAGAATGAGGAAGAACCTTCTTCAATTTATAAAAAAGTCCTGTGTGCCAAACTTTGTCAAACGCTTGTTGTACATCCAGAAAAGCGGCAGAACAGACATTTTTGGACTCAAATGTATTTTTTATCTCATCTACAAGTCTATGAGTTTGTTCAATGGTAGAGTGTTGCTTGCGGAAACCAAACTGATGATCAGGAATCAAATTTTGCTCACTAATAGCAGTATTTAATCTTTTTAGAATCAACTTTTCAAACAATTTAGATACCATGGGTAGCAGACTAATAGGCCTATATGATGAAGCTTCATTTGGTGGCTTGCCTGGTTTGGGAATAACAATTATTTGTGCTACTTTAAGTTGAATTGGAAAGTATTGTAGACGTAATATTGCATTTAATATAAATGTTAGTAATAATATACCCTTTCTTGGTAATTCCTTAAGAATCTTCCCAGTAAAATGATAAGTTAAACAAATTAACATTGGGCTTATGGAGTTTTAAATCAACACAAAAGAATTTTATCAGCTGTTCATAATCAACCAGGGAACTGTCAAAGTATTTTTTTTTTTTTTTTATCTTTTATTAGAGGCTTTGTATGAAATTACATGAAGCCTTAAGAGCTACGAACAGAAATATTATTATATTACAATTCAAGTCCAAAATTTAATTGATTTCATCCGGTTTATGGCCACGTAAATAATTTTCCCGATTTTATGTAAAAATTATAGGACGTAACACTATAATTTTGAAAACACACTGAATTAATTTCAATTATAATACTCATGTTTTTTATGATTATTAACATGTGGTTTCCTGAGAACAGAGATTAAAAGATTTGAGTGAAGATTACATATATTTCTTTATTGGTAAGTATCTTAATTGCCATAATTAAATTATGGTTAAGACTAAATTACATTAACAGAGTATGTAATGCTAATAATAACTGATAGAATTTTGATTATTTAAATCCTTGAATAATAATCTTCTTTCAAAATAATCTTCGTCCAATCTTGAAACACAACATTTTGATTTTAAATTTATATTATATTTTCATTGTTGTTTTCATTTAAAAAAATCTTCAATTTTGTATGGACATTTAACGATAAGGTATTGCTTTAATTTATTTTTGAATTGTCTTATGTTACTTAAAGATTTTATTTCTGAAGGAATTTTGTTGTAAATTTTGATTGATATGTAGTCTGAGCATCTTTGTCGGAATGTTGAATTTGGATGTGGCAAGTCAATATGGTTGATATTTCTCGTGTTATAATTATGAATTTGTCTTCTGAAGGAAAATTTATCAAGGTTCAAATGTACAAAACTTGCTGCTTGTAATATAAAAATTGACGATAATGTTAGAATATTTAATTGTTTGAATAGTTGTTTGCACGATGTTCTTCTTGAGACTTGACAAAGTGTTCTTATAGCTTTTTTCTGCATTTTAAATACAATTTTGGCATTTGGGCTTGAACCCCATATAATTAGTCCATATGATATATGTGAATGGATATAAGCATAATATACCATTTTATTTATGTCTAGAGTGCAGCATTTAGAAAAATATTTTATCAAAAAGATTCCTGAACTGATTTTTTTGCAAATTTTATCAATGTGAGATAACCATGAAAGATTTGGTTGTAATGTTAATCCAAGAAATTTATACTCAGTTGCCAGTGGTATCGTAGAGTTGTCAAGTTGAACAAGTTGAATTGTTTCATTATTAAATTTTTTATTATATTGTAAAGCTGAGGATTTCAAATCATTTACTATCAAACTGTTATCTGTAAACCATTGTTCCATTTTAGAAATTTGAACAAAAGAAGATATCTCTAATTGTTTGTTAGAACTTTCGGTAATATATAGAGTTGTATCATCTGCAAAAAGTATTACTTCTCCTTTATCTACGACGGATGGTAGATCATTCATGTAGATAATGAAAAATAATGGCCCTAAAGTAGAACCTTGTGGTACTCCATGAATTATATCAGATGATATTCTTGATTTTGTTGGATGTTTTCTATTCTTTAGTTCTGTGAAATGTTTTCGTCCTGTTAGAAATGATTTTATCCATCCAAGCGCTGACCTGTTAAATCCCATCAATCGAATTTTATCAAGTAGTCTATTATGATTAACACTATCAAAAGCACGGGATAAATCAAGAAATATACTAAGAGATGGAAGATCTGTATCAATGTTTGCCATTACACTTGTTACTAGTTTATATATCGCATCAATTGCAGATTTGTTTCTTTGAAATCCAAATTGATTTGGGTTTATTATTGAGTTTTCTATAATATAGTTTGTCATTTGGCTGTGAACAATTTTTTCAAATATTTTAGAAAAAATTGTGGTCAAAGCAATTGGACGTATATTATTAATTTTAAATCCTTCTTTTTTGTTTTTTATCATTGGGACTATTTTAGAGAGCTTCAATTGTTCTAGAAAAATGCCTGATAAAAATGAATTATTCAATATAAATGTTAAAGGGTGAACAATTAACGGGGCGCTATGTTTGATAACAAGAGAAGGATAACAAGATATAGAGTAGTAAAATAAATGAAAGGGACATTGAACTATAAATAACAACTGGAGGGACCTTAAAAATGTAGAAAAGAGGCAAATGAGTTATACAAATCTGATTATAAGTAGGGGAAAGTGATGAAATATTACTCCAAGTCATCTAAACTGACTGACTGGCCCTCCCCCGAGCAAAGCTGGGCCCCCCAGGTACTGTCGTGTTAAAACGGATATGAGAAGGGTGTTACCACTCCAGTAGTCAGTAGTATTTTTTATTTAAATTAGTCCTAAATTATCTGTTCTTGCCGTTGTGGAGTTAAAACGGATATGGGAATGGTGTTACCATTCCATTAGTAAAATGTTTGGTTTATTAAATCTGTTATCCTAAATAGTTATCCTAATGTTAGGATTAAATCTGTTTAATTATCTGTTCTTGCTGTTGTGGAGTTAAAACGGATAACAGAAGAGTGTTACCAATCCAGTACCTGCCTACATATCTTTAAAAATTCAGTCTTCGTTCATCCTCTTACGGGAAGAATGAGCGTACACCTAGTATTAATAGGCAAGCATGATTTTTGTTGTACGTTTTTCTCAGCTCGTGCGCTTCGTAGGAAAAATCTAAGCACACCTTTAGAAATGTATTTTTCTGTAGATGTGTACAATACTATAGTAATTTATGTTAGTTTCTAAGAAATGGAGAAAACTTAATTTGAAATTTGGAAAAAAATAACATTGGCCTAATGGGTTGCCACGTTGGTTACGGAATAACAACGAAATATAAATATAACTTTCAAATCACATGTCAGATTGTAGCGTGCATTGAAAACTGTGCATAGAGTACTTGATCACACCATTTGATAAGGAAACGAGTTCGCACGCAGCACGCTGACGTGAGGAAAGTGAATTTCCACTTAAAAACTTTTAAAACTCAAAATCAGTGGAAAAATATACATTTATTCCAATTTTTATTAAAATCTGAAAACAGTGATTTTTTGGCTGTTCTGATGCTCCTGGTTTCATTTACCTGCAAAGCTGGGAATTCAATTTTGCGCATGATAATGTTAGGAGAAGGTCCAGACAGGCTTGAAAGTAGGCGTGAGGTTGCTGGGGATGATAAAAGTACTCTAACAAAGGAATAACAGGCTTTTCTAGTGTAAAACCCCCATAAGACAACGTACTGTGTTTAGTCGAAACACATTTTCTTTAATAACTCGGTAAATATTTATGCTAGAATGACGAGAGAGGGCTTAAAACTTTCGCCTCACTAATTCCCATCTTTTTACATGAATTAATTTTACATTTGGGGCTTTTCCGACCCTTTTTCGGCCCAAAAACTCGAAATTTGAAAGATTAATCCCCAAAAAATGGGTTTAGAGTTTTCCGATTGTTTTGCCCAACGAACTTGAATATATATATATATATATATATATATATATATATAAAATTTTGAACGACCCCCCAAAACGTGTTCAGGGGGTCACGTTAGGAACTTCTATGGTGGTCCCGGGCTTAAGTTTCACCGTGCAGGTCATGCTAATAGTTCACTTTCCAAAGGAAATTCACTAAAAAGAATGTTACATTGAACCATTACTACGCAACTACGTGAGGGACTCAGTGGAGTGTAATCAAAATTGTTAAAAAGCAATCATATCTTGAAATATATACCCCCGTAGTAGCAAACCTGCGTACTCAGCGAATTTCCAATGCATATACATGTATCTTAATACCACATCAAACCAAATACCAAGTTTCATTAATATACTTTCATAAATAAACGATATATGACATTTTAATTATTCTCCATAATAATAACATTGCGGCTGAGTATGCAGGTTTGCTGAAGGAAGGAACACGGAAAATGGGGTTTTATACAAATATCAATATAACTCAAGTAGGTAAAGCCACATATCAAATTGTATTAATTTATGTTCATAATTAAGGGAGATAACACGTTACTTATTCTCCATAAGGAACATGGGGGCTGAGTACACAGGTCTGCTGCTACGGGAACTATAGGCAAAAAATGTTTTTTAGTGCAAATATCAATAAACCCCAACGATATGAAGCAATATACCAAGTTTTATCAGGATAAGTTGAGAAATAAGTGAGATATACAATTTTTCTTATTCTCCATAAGAATAACATTGGACAACGTACTGTGTTTAGCACTTTCAATATCTCGGTAACCAATTGACTTAGAGCAATAATCAAAACACCAAATTGTTTGTTTTTTTAAGCTGAATTTAATGGTGAAAAATAAAATTTGACTTTTTAAAATATTACATGTAAAAACTTCAAAAAACTCATTATTGGGGTACAAAATACCCCCTAAAAAAATACCCCTTTGGATAGAGCGATCTGGCTGGTTTTCAAATTTAAAGTTATAAATGATGCTTTACATGTTTGTACCAAATTTCATCAAAATCGGATAATTTTTACGAGAGTTATCGCACCCACGGACACATATATATACAGTTTTGAACGAATGGTGTTTTTGGCATTTGGGCACCTCAAAACGAAAAGTTATCATGGTCCCGGGCCTAGGTCTTACCATGCCGACTACGGTAATAGCTTATTCCCTATAGGGGAAATTCCCTAAAAATATAAACAATAACAAACCAAATTTAATCATCAATAGTGATATGCACGACTTTTTACTATTTATTTTGGTTTTGTGGTAATAAAAAGTCTGCGCGTCATGAGAAACTAATTATTATTTGACAGTGTTTGTTTTTTTAGTGTTTTCAGTAGTGATATGTCCGATTTTTCACCGTTTATTTTTTATTTTGTGCTCGTGAAATGCCTGTGCGTCATGTGAAACTAATTATTTTACAATGTTGTTTCATTAGCTACTGGAATGGTAACACCCTTCTATTATCCTTTTTACCTCCACGTTAAACAAATTCAACCTGTTTGTGAAGGGGAAGGATGAGGGCTGGGGAGAGGACAGGGTGGAGAGTTTTCAGGCATAAATAAAAAGGCTACTGTTAACTGGAATGGTAACGCCCTTCTGCTATCCTTTTTAACTCCACATAAAAAAATTACCTGGGGGTGATGGTTGGGGAGGGGGAGGGAGGGAGAGAGGGAAGAGAGAAGGGGAGAGAGATGAGCGCAACAAAACCCACTAAATATTAAACTTTTTTCAAATATTCGTCAAATAATATTTGGTCGAATTTCGACCATTGGGTGGTTTCTAGTTATTATTATTTTGTTGTTAAAATAAATTACCCTAGCTGTTATCCGGTGTGATTTTGATCATGTGACCTTTCTTTATTAGGCCTGTCGTTGATTTCCATTTATTTTCCCACTGGTACAAATTTTGTTATCATGAAAAATAAAATTAATTCATCACCCCATAAAGTTAACTTTGACAGCTTTTAAGCATACACATGATGAATATGACAGTAGGGCGGAGCCCCAAAATATTTTCAGTATGGGTCTGAAGGTTACATTCTCATGTACCTGAACTCCTACTAAATTTCAGCACTAAACATAACTGTGTATAAATTCCAGAAGGGTAGGGTGGAGAACTTTTGGAACGAGAGAAGGGCATAGTTTGAGTGGAATTTTAGGATCATCAGTACTGCATGTAGTTGGTTGTGATAGTTAACATGAAAATAATAAAGGTCAGCGGGGTGGAGTCCTAAATAATATTTTGATCAGGAAGCCTATGTCTGCTTTGAGTATATTAGCTACCCTCCATCCGAACTTACCTACCTCCTACCTCCAGCCCCATAGCATTTTTGGAACTGGAGAAGGACATGGTTTGAGTGGAATTCCAGGATCATCAGTACTGTAGTTGGTTCTGGTAGTTAACATAAGAATAATAAAGGCCAGTGGGGTGGAGCCCTAAATAATAATTTGATCAGGAGTAGTCCTATGTCTGCTATGAATATATTAGCTACCTTCCACTCAAACTTCAGATCCATAAGTCCAGTAGTAGGTGCGAGGTGATAACCTTGGTTTTAAAAACCAGTGAGGCGGACCCCATATGAGTTTTGGAACAGGAGTAGCACAACTATATATTCTAAAGTATGGACTATTTTCCAAACTTTAGTTTCACCGGTTCAGTAGATGGGTGTGTGATAGTTGACGTGGGAATGATAAAGGTCCGCTGTGCGACCCCTAAACAATATTTTGATCAGTCGTACGTCTATTGTGATTTGAATAATTAGCCATCTTCCTACTGAACCTCAGCCCTATGAGTCCAGTAGTAGGCACGAGAAGGTAAACATATCTTTAAATGCCAGTGGGGCGGGGACCCAAAGAATCTTTGGATTGAGGGAACATCTACTTTGATTCTGGTGTATTATTTATTTCCCTATCAAATTTTAGCTCCATTATTTGTATCTGCCTTGAGCTATCAGCTAAGCAGCCAGTCAGCTTTGTAAGTCAAGTAGTAGGCGTAAGATGGTTTGAATAAGTATTTTGAAGGTCAAAGAGGGCAGAGCCCTAAAACATTTGCTGAACAGGGGAATACAAATTTTTTTGGACTTCATAAGCCTAAGGAATAGGGGATGGGGAAGCCATCGATCACGAAAACATTTATTTGAAATGGGTAGAAAGAATAGAACAATTAAAAATTAATGATTCATAATTCACAGTTTTTTATTGTATTTTAGAATTAAGGGAATCATATTATATTATTAGAAAACCACCAAACCCAGCTTGAAGCAGATCTTTTTCAGAATGTGTCAGTCAGATGTAACGAATTGAGAATCAGAATTAACGTCTTGGAAGACAAAATTATCCCATCCTTATTTTCAGAGTATCCAAAAAATGTGAAGCAAAATTAGCATGCCATAAATTTTGTGCAAAATTGTATTAAACCTTCCTTATTCACAATGGAATATCAACCCAGTATGTGGTAAAATTGTTCAAACCCCAGAACTTAGAGAGTTGACACATTGTATACCTGAGAGTATTTACAGCAAATAAAAATAGCCAATATCAAGTACAGTATACAAACTTTAAAAATGAGTTTTGGAAGGATAAGTTATCATATATTTAGAAAAGATTCGGTACATTGATACCCAATCAGAATTCCAAAACCCTGAGTTGCCACTCACCCATCTATTTATAGTCTGAGACAAGAAGGACTGAATTAGCCTTACATATGATAATATTGATAAAATTCATGCTTCTCAAAGCGAAATATTGCTCGATTTCGAGCAACGGGTTTACTAGTATGGACAGTTCTCATTGTCATGTCTTGTAGTTGAATTTACTAAGCATGTTTGATATCAAAATTTTGTTGTAAATTAAGTTTTTGAGTGTTTGCTCTTTGTGGATTAATTGATTGCATAGTTGAATTCATGTATGTATGTAACGTTTATTATCTTATATATTATTTTCCTAACCTGTTTTTCTGTCAGTCCGCGAGATCTTCCTAAGATAATTGTTCCTATATTCATATATTTTTTATTTGGAATATTTTGTCGTTAAATAGTTTAAAAACAAGAATTGAAACTCTCATATGGTATTTAACGTGGGGTGAAAATTCACAATTTTGCAGTTTTTTGGACAGTTTGTCTGAGACCTCTAAAAGACTGATTAACCCTTTGAGTGCCAGAGTTTTTCGGTCGTCATATCCCTAGAGTGCCAGAGTTTTTAACACAGTATATCCCAAAAGTGCCAGGCACAAAATCAACATTTTGCAAGGGTTTGCAAAAAAATTAATAACTTTTTTATTTGGTAAGATATTATTATGAAACTTCTTTTGTTTTGTAAGTTTAAAGTTTAGCTATAATATTATGTACATATATAGTATTTAAAAAATAAATAATAAAAAATTTGAATACATATATGTATATGGGAAATTTCTTTTAATTTTTTTTATTTGTTTCAGGTAAATAAACATTGTTCAAATATACGATTTTCACCAAATAACTACTAGATTTATAGAGGACATGTTTCCCAAACTATTTCCTGAAAGTTTCATCAAATTTGGGCTTTAGGCGGACAAGTTATTTCCATAAATGTAAAAAAATATATAAACGGCAAATTAGTACACAAGACAGTAGCCTAACTTTATTCAAGGGTTTAAGTTTTATTACAATTTTATTTCATAAAGCAGACTAACTAGGCCTCGTATATTTATGGAGTATATGTTTACCTGAACATATCCTGGAAATGTCCTGGAAGAAATAATAAAAAGTAATGACGTAAGAAAAATTTTCTATAACAACGATTCACAAAATAAACATTTTGCAAGGGTTTTGTACATAAAATCAATAACTTTTTTATTTGGTAAGATATTATTATGAAACATTTTGTTTTGTCAGTTTAAAGTTTAGCTATAATATTATGCACATATATAATATCTAAAAAATACAAAATAAAAAATTTGAATAGGTACATATTATACATGCTGGAAATTTTTTATATTTTTTTCAGATAAATAAACATTGTTCAAATATAAGATTTTCATCAAATAACTACTAGATTTATAGAGCTAGAAACTATCCTGGAAATCACCTGTAAGAAATAATAAAAAGTAATGACGTAAGAAAAATTTTCCATAACAACGATATATCGTTGCAATGTATTTTTCGGTAAGACCACCGACGACGATATATCGTTGTGAAGTATTTTTCGGATGTTCCGTGCACAACGATATATCGTTGCGTGGCACTCAAAGGGTTAATATACGGTTTGTACTATATGAATTATCCTATGCTTGCATGTTTTACTTCCTTTTAACGAATTTCCACTATAGGGAAGAAGCTATTACCGTAGTCGGCATGGTAAGACCTAGGCCCGGGACCATGATAACTTTTCGTTTTGAGGTCCCCAGACCCCAAAAACACCGTTTGTCCGAAACTGTATATATATATATATATATAATCTATAATATTATAAAGAAGAGGTGATTTCTGTCTGTCTGTCTGTCTGTCTGTCTGTCTGTCTGTCTGTCTGATGTTCCGGGTGAACGCAAAAACTACTTAACCGACTGGGCTGAAACTTTACACAAAGGTAGATCTTGAACCCATGCAACACATAGGCCTATTCACTTCCTTAAAATCCCCCGGGCTACGCCCCGTGAACGTTCTAAGTTTCAATATTTACATATCATAAGAAAGTAAACATTCAGAAACTGTAATGTGGACAGCTGAGGGCACTTACATTTGACAGCTTAAAGAGCAGAAGCAAGAACAACAGTTGTTTCAAGCTAACTAAAATGTAAATTGCATTGACTAAAGAACGGGTAAGGAAAACCCCTGTGCGAAGAATGTGTACATCAAGTTTATATATATTTATTTCAATATACCGTATAATTAATCTATATAAATAAAATTAGAGTTTTGTCTGTACATTGCTTGGAATTATGAAATTTTTGCATATTTTCACGTTTTGCACCCTAGCTAGGGAAACCAAAACAAATCTTATATCAATTTATGTCTGTCTGTCGGTAACGCTCAAGGACGGGTTTTTGTTCGCTTTTCACTGGAAAACGGGTGCACTGACATTAATGAAACTTTGTTTCTTTGTTCTATATATGCCTGAGAAGGTTTTAGGGCACTATAAACTTGCATACGCCTTTTTAAAAATAATGGCGGCCGCTCAAAAACGTGATTTTGTGCGGTTTTGGTCATTTTAGCGAATTTCCCCTATAGGGAAGAAGCTATTACCGTAGTCGGCATGGTAAGACCTAGGCCCGGGACCATGATAACTTTTCGTTTTGAGGTCCCCAGACCCCAAAAACACCATTCGTTCGAAACTGTATATATATATATATATATATGTGTCCGTGAGCACGATAACTCTCGTAAAAATTATCCGATTTTGATGAAATTTGGTATAAACGTGTAAAGCAACATTTATGACTTTAAGTTCGAAAACCAGCCAGATCGCTGTATCCGAAGGGGTATTTTGGGGGGGTTTTGTACCCCAAAAATGGGTTTTTTGAATTTTGTACATATAATTTTGAAAATAATCAAATTTTAGTTTTTTCCATTGGATTCAGCTTTAAAAACACACACAATTTGGTATTTTGATCATTTCTCTACGTCAATTGGTTACCGAGATATTGAAAGTGCTAAACACAGTACGTTGTCTAATGTTATTCTTATGGAGGAAAAGAAAAATTTTATATCTCGCTTATTTATGAACGTATACTGATAAAACTTGGTATACGGCTTCATCTGGTTGTGGACCATTGATATTTGCTCAAAAAAAAATTTGTTGCCAAAGACTCCTGTAGCAGCAAACCTGCGTACTCCGCCCCATGTTATTCTTATGGAGAATAAGTAACGTGTTATCTCCCTTAATTATGAAAATAAATTAATGATATTTGGTATGTGGCTTTACCTACATGAGTTATATTGATATTTGTATAAAAACCCATTTTTTGTGATCCTTTCTTCAGCAAACCTGCATACTCAGCTGCCATGTTATTCTTATGGAGAATAATTAAAATGTCATAAATTGTTTATTTATGAATGTATATTGATGAAACTTGGTATGTGGCTTTATGTGGTATTAAGATAAATATATATGCATTGGAAATTCGCTGAGTACGCAGGTTTGCTGCTACGGGGGTATTTTGTTCGCTTTTCACAGGAAAACGGGTGCACCGATTTTTATGCAACTTTTTTCTATGTTCTATATTATGTGCGTTAGAAGGTTTTAGGCTAATTGGATTGTTTTAAATTACCTTAGGACACTGCCCCATAGGGTTTTAAAGATCCTATGCTATTCTTATGGACAAAGCATTTATTTATATTGAACCAGATAAATAGGTTTTTTAGTTCTTTTTTAAAACGTTAAGTGAAGATTGGTAATAAATAACATAAGTGGATATATGATCTAAATCTATATTTGTCTCATGCACTCACTGACATAGTGATCACTTTTTTTAAGAAACGACAATGTCTATTGAAGATAAAATTTTGGATGGTGGTTCCCCTTATGCTGCAGATTCACAATAAGAATACATTTAAAAAAGTCCTATAGGGTTCTTCGCTAATTTACTTTTATGGCAATTTTATGAGTATTAGTACTTACTGGACCTTTGTAAGTTAATTTTCGGTAGGAACATAACTAATTCATCAGAAAAAACGCAAGCCTATTCCTGTTACGAAAATGTTTAAGGACTTCGCCCCCCGGAATTTCAAAATACAATATTTTAACAATCTTGCACATACTCTTGGACTGATGGATCTGAAATTCGGTAGGAATGTAGCTGATAGCTCAGTGCAGGCATTTACCTACTCCAGACACAAATATACTCAATGACTCTGGCCCAATAGCCTTTAATATAAGCGCGTTAGTCATAACACACCAACTACTCAACCAGTAGAGCTGAAATTTGATGCCTTAAAGGAAATAAGAAACAACATCATGGGGAGTCATGGTGTTGTTCTCTAGAGATCTCACATAGACCCTTTGTCGTAAGTGAGACATGAGTGGACGAGTCTACGCCTCTCTAAAAATATATTTTATGTAGCCGACCAGTGAGCGTCTGAACTTAACAGTAAATATGAAAATGTATTTTTGAGAAGATTAAGGGGTTGATCAGTTTTCTTATGCGCTTTTAAAAGTTGAGATTGGGACATTGAAAAAACAAATTAAGGTCTCAGAAACATCTATCCTTCACTCGGCACTATCGATGAATCACAGGATTTATTGATTTACAGTTTGTTACACCGAGGTTCATAAACAGTTTAATCTGGAAAGTGCCTGGCTCTGTGATTGTGCCATCCTCACGTCCACCAATGAACAAGCAACGGAGATCAACACAAATGTAGGTCTATTCCAAAGGGAGGAACGAACATATACAATATTTAATACCGTTCATTTAACCATGACCACTGTTAGAACAGTTTGTATATATTGATTTACATTTATTTAAATAAAATCAAGTAGTCATATGTTTTTAAAACATATGATTTTTCCAAGTTTAAATTGTTTATTTACAATTATAATGAAAACAGGACCTGGCAAGAATGGTGATTTTAAAAGTGGTTTGTCAATCTTTTTAAAGTTAAATGTTTCGTTACATTACTATTAATTTATTGGAATGTAAATATTAATGTATCAAAGTATTTAAAATGTTAAATTAAACGGGGTTAATATTTTGTTATACTTGAGATCTTTTATTTCTAAAATCGAATCCAAAGTGTTACGTGTACCGATTTGGAGTCGCGAAAACCACACCGTTCACTACCCGACAGAGTTCCTCGACTTGGGAACAGTACCCGAATTATCTGCCATAGTATATTTCGTTAACTTTAATTTAATTCTACTTTAAAAGTGTATAATGTAATTTTAATATTGTAAAATTATGTGGGTTGTTAATATTTTTAGTTAATCTACCATTTATATACAACCCGTACGAAGGACGGGTACATCAGCTAGTATATATATATATATATATTTGTGTCCGTGGGTGCGATAACTCTCGTAAAAATAATCCGATTTTGACGAAATTTGGTATAAGCATGTAAAGCAGCATTTATGACTTTAAGTTCTAAAACCAGACAGATCGGACTATCCGAAGGGGTATTTTGGGGGGGTTTTGTACCCCAAAAATGGGTTTTTTGAGTTTTCTACACATAATTTTTGAAAAAGTCAAATTTTAGTTTCCTCCATTGGAATCAGCTTAAAAAGACGCACAATTTGGTGTTTTGACCATTGCTCTACGTCAAATGGTTACAGAGATATTGAAAGTGCTAAACACAGTACGTTGTCCAATGCTATTCTTATGGAGAATAAGTAAAATGTAATGTATCCCTTAATTATGAACATAAATTAATAAAACTTGGAATGTTGGTTCACCTAGTTGAGTTCTATTGATATTTGCATAAAAACCCATTTTTTTGTGTTCCTTATTGCAGCAAACCTGCGTACTCATCTCCCATGTTATTCTTATGGAGAATAATCAAAATGGCATATATCGCTTATTTATGAACTTATATTGATGAAACTTGGTATGTGGCTTCACCTAGTTGAGTAATATTGATATTTACAAGAAACCCGATATTTTTTGTTTTTTGCAGCAGCAAACCTGCGTACTCATCCCCAATGTTATTGTTATAGAGAATAATTCAAATTTGATATATCGCTTATTTTTGAATATATTTTTATGAAACTTGGATTTTTATGGC
Source organism: Allygus modestus (assembly GCA_963675035.1). Lineage (NCBI taxonomy): Eukaryota > Metazoa > Arthropoda > Insecta > Hemiptera > Cicadellidae > Allygus > Allygus modestus. The sequence continues at coordinate 334,050,817 of OY776111.1, forward strand.
TTTATGTGGTGTTAAGACTTATATTTTGCATTGGAAATTCGCTGAGTACGCAGGTTTGCTGCGACGGGGGTATTATCATTGACGACTATAAATATGATATTTTACTTGTAAATCAGTACCAAGACCGAGCGCCTTTCTTCACTCCAAGAACAATTTGTTCACCATAACAATAACATGGCAACTTTTTAAGACCGCTGGGGCGGAGTCCTAAGGTTAGCAAGACTTATTAATATTACTTCAGTTATTAACGCGCTGAAGTCCAAAAGCAGGTTTGAGGACAATTTCGAGCCATTTAGATAACTTATTTTCTCTATAAGTATAACATAGCAACTTTTGAGGTCAATAGGGTGGAGCCCTCAAATGTGGGGGGAAACATATCCAAAATCTGTTTGGTCCCCAACAACATTGTATAGTCCAGGAGCAGTTCTGGAGGAGCTGTTTAGAACAAAATTTTCTCATAAGAATAACACGGCAGCTTTTAATGCCAGTGGGGTAGAGCCCCAAGGGTGCCCCAGGGGGATCCCCCCATGCCTCATGGCACCATTCCCCCCCAAATTTGGCTATTCCTCCCACCACCATCATAAGCAAAAAACTTTATCCTTAGTAGCTGAGTTGTGAAAAGAGAATGAAAACCTACATATCTACAATAAAGTCGACCGGGGGGGGGGGGGGTGACCACGCCGAGATTCTATATACCGAAAGAATTATAATACACATATAATGATAATGGCGACAATTAACAAAAAAATGCCTTAGTTATAATTGGGTAGATTATCTACTGTACTACCTATAGAACGCAGAAAAACATTTCCTCTGGAACAGCTGACACAAACCATTCAGATAAATGTCGAGGGAAGTGCGGGGATCATTAAATTAGCATTACAGACAACATAAACCTAAAAAACAGTGTTTCTTGCTATTATTGTTTGTTGTTGGTAGAAATCTAATGCTATAGTAAGATTGTTTTGACTAATCAAAGCTGAATTCTCAATTAATTCATAATACATCATCATCATCATCATCATTGTTGCGGATTAAGAAACCCCAGCATAGGAACCGTGCATAGCTGCTAGGCACGTCTTCCACAAGCTGGAAGCTGGAATATCGCGCAGGTTACCGGAAGAATAGGATATAGCAGAAAAGGAAAGGGTGGGACGGGATGGCAGCCAAATTGATGGTAGCCTTTCAGAGCCAACTCCTGTGCCCCTGTGACAGCTGGGCTGAGGCTCTCAAACAGGGGACCCACATTCTGCCCTCCAACTGGCCAACTCAACTGACAGGGTATCGATGTACATCAGCCAGGGACCATCCATTCTCAGGTTGGGGACCAAACCCGGAGATGCTGTCCCTAGCCGCTGCAAATATAGGGGTCAAAGGTGAAAGGGAAGTATGTCATAATGGACAGCCAAAATACTTACTATATGTAATGACAACTTCATTTTCTGTACCCAATGCCAGCCTCAAAACTGGTATAGACCAGTTTTAAGGTAGTTCTGGGACTTCATAATAAATTATTTTTACCGTTTGTTTGGATTTAGAGAAATGTATTTTTAGAAGATATATACATCTTGGATTAAATGTTTAAACGTTCCGTCATAACCATGAAATTAATTTCTGGACGAAACTGAAAGGTCGTCTACTGCTTTTGGACTTGGGCTTGACTTGACTTTGGCTTGTGAACTTTTGCTGCAGAAAAATTGTGGGTAATTGTCATGCCTATAAAATAAACTTTGGGCTCATTTCAGAAGAAGAACATAGCTAATTTTCAATTTTAGAAAAGGGAGACCAAGGTGGAGAAGTACCAACATTCAATGACAATCAATGAGTGAATTTGTGACAAGACATTATTCTATTTTAACAAAATGATTTTCAAAACCATATATTTATAAAATAAAGACTGTATGATAAAAATAAATGTATGGGAGGAATGAGGATGTGTGTGAGGTGGCAAAATAAAATAAATATCACAAAAAGAACATATTTTTTGGTGGAAGTATAGTTGGACCGGAGCTACTACAAAACCATAGTAGATACCACTATACCTACTATAGTAGGGCCAGAGCTACTTTAGTAGATTGACTTATTATTTCACTGACAGTGATAACGAACTCACTAGAGACTGATAAAGAAAATCCTAAGCTTTTCAACTCAACCGTTTTCCATGAATCTACTTTAAAAACAGTCAATACGGAAAATGTCCACAGTTAAATGTTCATATATATACTTATTTTGTCGTAGTTTATTTTCCTTTAATAATATGTTGTAGGACAGTAATTTTATTTAATGAATATTGTAATTAGTTAACATGAATTATTTAGAAATGAGAAGGTTATCAACACTCTTAGGTATTAGTATGGGCCAAAATAAAAAATATATAAATCCTATAAATCACAAATCATTTAGTTGATTAATACTACTCCCCATATTTTATATTAGCAAGAAATAAAACCTTTAATTTGCTGCATGGTGATATGAATAAACAAAGTTCTTAGGACCTGCATTCAGAAGGCCTAGTTTTTTAAAAGGTAAAAACATAACATAAGTGAGTACATTTATATCAATCCATTTTGTTAATAACAAAATTATTGTTTTTAAATAAAAGCCTACATAGTTAGGGCTCAGAAAGTGTAGTTAGGTTGGGAGCATAAAGAGAAAACGGTTTCAAGTGATTTTTTAGGTTAATGTTTCAATCCAATCCAGTCATATAATCAGAAGCATAAATGTCTAAGATTATTATAGCACAGGAACACTTTCCATCTCTCAAAAGAAAGGTTATTTTGCGCATGTTCTACTATAACAATTCTTTGCCAATAATATTATTTATTATTTTCATCCTCCCTTAAAAACACGAAATTTTGATTGTGATTCACAAACTGTCACATTTATTTATAGTTTCAAAAATCCCTCCAACAATTTTAAATCCCCTCCAAAAATTGGTTTGACGGAGCTCTGAGCGCCATATCCCCCCCTTCTGGGCACCCCTGCGGAGCCCTGAAGTCTGAGGGTAAACAAAAAAAATTACCTCAATCCGAGTCGAAATTATCTTCAAATACCTTCGAAATCCACTTTTAATGCATCGTTAGATTTTCCTGTAAGCAGTATTCGATAGGTTTTAGGTACTACCTGTAGACATCGTTGGTATGGCAATACTGTTATAAGTTAAAACATACAGGCAGTTGCTACCTAGCGGACTTTCTTGACATCCTTGGCCCCGTGGCTTTTCCACATTTTTAACCTAGGCCGATCACTTTATACGTAATTGATGACGGGACAAAGTGAAGGAATCTATGTATTAGCAGAGACAAAATAATTTGTTGTCCGTCAATATGTGGGTGTGTGTATTCGTAATGCAATACCGTGAAACGGCTGCACGGATCGTTGTCAGATTTTACACAAATGTTTTCCAGTACACTTCACGCTTCCAGTTAAGAAATGGAACACATTCGTGAAACGGTTTTTTATTAATTAATATTTCAAAGTTGTAATTTCCATAGGATTAAAGCATTGGATAAAAATTACTGCTTGTAAAGTACGAGATACTAATACAATATCGTTTCGTAATTGCAAGAAACTACTAAAATTTGGTCCTATATTTATGTTTTATGATTAAATAAATAAAGTACGTGTGGCAAGATGCGCCATGTTGGTCTGGCTTACAGCCTGAAATCTACGATCCACGAGCTCAATACGCGGTAAAACTTCGCGACCGATACACGGCCATTATCAACAGTAATAGTTGAAGAATACTGTTGAAATTTTGCTTGCTTATAGTGTAGAGTCTGAGGATAACGATGGTAATAATTTAAAGTTAATAATAATGTTATTAAATGGTATATAAATAATTTAATACACACTTGTAGCTCTGTTTTTCAAAACCAGACATCAAAAAGTTGTTCTTCGGGAAAGTTTTTTATTTTTTGGTCAGAGACATTTTGTCAGCGGGAACGTTGTAGACAAATAAACAAATTTAATTTTTTATTCCAACTTTTTATTTCTAAAGTGTTTGGTTTCCTCAGAAATCAAGGTATAAGAAAGCGGCAAAACTGTCTTTCGCGCAGCCCGCTGCCGCGTCGCGCCCGACCATAGGCAGTGCAGTGTGTTTGTTTTCCGGCTACGTTGTTGTTTTTATTTTTATTTGTAATTTTATTTTAACTAGGATTAGTAATGATATCGTATTCATTTAAGGACTAGTAAATGAAAAATAATTTGTGTAACTAGTTTTATTTACTTATTTATATGTTTGTAATATCTTCGAAGTTTCACTCGCTATAGCTGATTAAGGGTATTAAATAACGTAGTCCAAATAGTTTTAAAACATTAATCAATGTTCATTTACCCAAAGAAATTACAGTTTTATTCAGTTGTTGTCTCACCTTATATGTATGCAGACCTTCATTAATAATATTACTGTAATGATGGTTCATTATACAGAAAAGTACTTATGAGCTATTATTTCGATCATTAAACAACAATTATTATCGTCCTACTCATTATCAGAAAAATTTAAAAAGTTGGGGAATAAATCCATACCATACCTACAGACTGACCAAGTACATGGTTTTACATTTTACTGAGAATATCGTTTTCACTTAGACTATTATAGTTAGGTCCTCCTAAAACATCTTTCACAAAGTCGGCACACTTTTAGAAGGATTATTGTCCAAGCCCTTAATTTACGAATGAAAAAGTAATGATTTTAAAATGTAAACGATAGTACAAATGTGGATTTTATTATATTATTTATTCCAAGTGTCTTTTATTCCATAAATAAAAATACTGTTTATTATATATAAAATAACTGGTACTTAAATTTTCGTTTTTTGTGGCCAACACAAAAAGAATCATTAATATATAGAGCGACTAGATTTCATAGAGAAAATTATAGGAATATTCAATACAATTTATGACTAAGCAAGCATATTTTTTAACCACTTAATATGAATAACAAATTAAATTAAAACAATGTGCTTTTGTGAAATATAATCCCAGAGGGTGATTTATACCCCGTTCTAAATAGGTGTCCGGTTATTGCAATCAATTTACCATCTCGTGTAATTCGACATCTTAGGTCTACAACAAAAGCCGTATCCACCCTCACTGCGACTAACTGAAATAGTGCGTAGTGGTGCGTGATAGATGCTCGGACTAGGGCAGCACCGCCATCTTGGACTGTCTCATCCGTCCGCCAGGCTGGCCGCACTCTCCGCTCTGAGTAGCTTCTCTATTCTATTATGTGCTCGCTGGAGTAAGTTAATATAGTTTATCCGCTAAATTGCAGCAGCCATTTATTTCATATTTACTTCTGCCAGCTGTGTTCTTTTGTCAGTTTATGATCTGTAAATAGGTGAGCACTTTTTCGCCTACGCTGACGTGCGGTTATCGAAAAATTTACCAACCGGTTGCTTGTTCGTGTTATCAAATGAACTTTTGATTACGATAGTTGTTTTGTGGTGGAAAAGCATAAATAGCGATTCGATTCAAAGTCAAGTAGATATAAAAGTTAAATCAAAAGTTGTGGATACAATATTAAATTGGATCAAAAAATGGATTTGCGTGAACAAACAACTAGGTTGCAGTTCACGATAAAGTACAATAACTGACCTAACTTAACCAAACTCCGCAGAGCGCTGTATGGTGGCTGTTCGTTGTGTAACATAATTGAAAATAAATTAATTAGTATAAATAAATAAAAGTAAAATTAAACAGGAATTTCAGACCTGAAAAAGGTAAACAACAAAAGTAAGATTTATCACCGAACAAATTAAAGTAAAATATAAAAAATCAGATCTCAACAAGTAAACAACAAAAGTGAGATTTGAACACGGGACTGCCCGATCGTAGTTCTATCAACATATCCACCGGGTCACTGAGACTTGTCGATTACACTGAAAGTTGCAATTCACCAAGCAGTGAGCAACGATTATAAATTCATTCGATAAAACAAACAAACAGTCGGTTGATGACATTTTTCGATATCACATCAAACGATTAAGCGATAACCGCACGTCAGCGTAGGCGAAAAAGTACTCACCCTTTAAATACCCCGTAATCGCAAACCTGTGTACTCAGCTTATTTCCAATGCACCTCACTGCATAGGCAACTTGCTGTGTTATGTTTTGTTGAAGAATTTGCACCTTTAATATAATATAATTTATTATAACTAGCAGCCAGCGTCACTTCGTGCTTATCTTTTTGAACTTTTGGGGAACCATACTTGGTTGAACCTAAAAGTAGTAAATCAATCATGTGTCCCAAAAATAGCACGAAAACGCTCTGAATATAGTTCAATACATATTAGATACAAAATGATTATTATATATTGATGTGAAACCAGAAAAACACTGATGTCGAAGAAAAATCATGATAAAATATTTGAAAAGTTAGAACACACAAATTGATGAACATTTCACTCACTCTCTTCACTTCATTGTCTTTTATGACATGTCTAAAATTTGCATGATAAACTGATAAATGACGGAAAATCACTGATGTTAAGGTATTTAATACATGGTAAAACGTATAAAAGTTATTACAAAAATGACTGTCGTTTCATAGATTATGAAATAAAACTTAAACACATTGTATTTTAGTTTAAAGTTTAAAAACATATTAAAATTTTCTAGATAAACTATGAACAAATCAAATTAAAACTTTTTACTTTACATTTTATTGTAAATTCTGTAACCTATGTATTCGGGGGAAAACTCTTCCATTTGATTATAAAATAACAGCTTTCAACATCTACCATATAAGAGACTGTAAATTAGTTGAAATCAAACTGGCTATGTCCCAGATTTACATGAGTGGTACTTTTCTTCGTGGTCAAAATTGAATTATTTTTTCCTCCAAAAATCTATATTTCAAGAAATTAAATGAATTAGCCTATTTGAAAATCAACTTACTTATAACTTTAACGAAAACACCACGGTAACTAGAAAATAGTTACCGTGGAAAACACCAGTTTCATCAAATAAATAAATGCAAGTGCTGTATTCTGTGGTCAAACTTAAGAACTCCATCAAATCATCACCATATGTTTTGTTATAAACAAATGCGAATTGGAAAAAATTCACAGGTTTAACAACAGATATTAGCACATTCGCTGAAATTTCAAAAGCCTCCTGGACGAAGGCTTTTCATGGGATATTTTCGAAACCCGAAAAAGGCACATCTAGAGAGAAGTAGCTTTAATTTGATACCAAATATGTATAGAAAATTAAATTTCTAGGGGTCGATATGCTGCGAAGAAAAATCGAGAAATTCTTTTAATAATATAGATAGATTAAGAACGATTTATCCTATGACCTAAAATTATCCAAAAGAAAAGTAGATATTTTCCTACAGAGTCCTCAGGACTATTTATTTAATATTTTGTGATCAAATTTCGGTTAGAACTTACGAAACAGCAGTAACTTTTATCTACAATTTCTGAGTTCGGTCATCCCTTTACGCGAATATTTGAGCGTACTTCCAGTTTAAAGTCACTTTGTAATAACGTACACATACTCCTTTTCTGTCATGCAGTTCAAAAATAATAATTACTCATTGAGTAATGAACCATAGGGAGATTCAATTACAGTAAATAGGTATATTTTTAGTAGTTATAAACAAAATAATATTTGAGAGGAGGCCCTGTAAAATTGATTTATACATTTGTTTCATGACTTTAGCAAAATTAAAATTAACATGTAAAAGTTATTTTTTTACAGAAATAAAGGATTTTCTGCAACGCGTTTCTTCCGATAATCGTGTTATCGAAGTCCCGGGTGATGTCGCATGTCGGTCTTATTCAAGCAGTATGATAAAAACGTGTTTGTTGTCAATCAGACTAGATTCAGTCTCAGGGACGTTACCTGCAGCCTCTTGCAACTTGGAGGTTGTTTTTTACATTTTGAAATTAATGTGAACATTTTATAAATAATGTCGATTGTTAAATGCACAGGATTGTGCATCACACCGTTACAAAAATATATTAGTCTAAACTGATTTATATGTGTAAAAGTCTGATCCGGCGATTAGACGAATGAGTGCTTATTACGTACACTCTTACTTTCTCCCCTGTACACAATTTATGGAAAAGTAGGAAAAGTAAGGAAAAGTAGTTTTTGTCAAACATTTTGAATTTGAGTTATAAAGGGAAATATTTGTTTTGAGGCTCCCTGAACCCCAACAAGAGGGTTTTGTTGTGATACATTTTTGTTTTTAATGTTTATTTTAAATAAAATAATACTATACATTGAATTGACATCGTAGCCTATATGTTGTCAAGTCGTCTTGTCTACAGTGGACGTCTGGAAAAGATGATTGTCTTTCTTTTACAAACTATGGAGTCATTTAGAATTGCTGGATATTAAAATGACTAGATCCTGATTTTGGAATGACTTCCCTTCGGACGGGGGCTAACTCTTTAAAAATTACTCAATTTTCTGGAACTATGAGCAATTACCAAGAACCATAGACTGGCTTGGGAAATTGTTCTTGGCCCTTTAAACCTTTGGAGAATTTGCAGTCGATCGATGGAAGTACTTTTTACTTAGTTATTTTGGCTTTAATTAATTTGTGTCTACTATTTTAAAGAACAGCATGATGACAGAAAAAATACATGATAACAAAGTTACGGATCGGCATTTGAGTGAAAAGTTTAACTTCGTGCTACGTAAAATACCTGTTTCAGAATTTTACAAAATATTTTTCTACAAACTGCAAATTTTATATAGAGTACAATGTAAATAGTCAAGTTAATAATAAAATCCACCTTCGGTTTTCTGTAATGTTGTTTGTATATTGTTCCTAAACTATTGTTCCTAAACTACTGTTCCTAAACTATATTACATATTTATCTTCCTCAATTATTGTAAAAAATGAGTTTTTACTCAAATCGTTGTGATGGCAACGTGTAAAGATCTGACCCTATCTTGAATGTTCCTGGACCTGAATCCAAACATTTCGTTGATTACATAAACATCAGCCAACAAGGGACTTAGGAATAAAATAACAAAAGTAGTATTGACTAAAGACTATACGTTGTCTTGTGATGATTTAACATTGGAAAAACAGTTTTTCGTTTCTTGGAATAGATTTATAATCTATAATGCTTAAATACCTTTCTTACACATGACTGAACTTCCTCTTAACTTTATTATGCACAACCTAATCATCCTTTCGTTACAGGTAAATAGAACCAAGAGCATTAGAACAGCAACAAATTGAAACGTTACCCGATTTTCACCAAAATTGGCTCAAGTGTTTGAAGAGTTTGATTCAACCAATGTTTTAATATCATTACAAAGAAATACGCCCTCCCCGTCAGCGTGTTGCGTGCAATCGAATGAATAAATGAAACACGTTCTGATAACTTGCCAGTCTTTCGTTTGACTTAATTCAGATATTTTCAACTTGTTTACAACTGTATTAAGTTGTTTTCCCATATTTAAATCAATATAGTTTAATTAAGGTACTTTAACTATAATGTAACGTAAGGATTTAACGATAATGTTCTTTGAACATTTGTTTTCCAAAAACAATTAAATGAAGTGTAGAAATTATTAAGCGACCTGAATCATCTTGATGCAGTTAAAGACTTAAAAGTGTTGTGAATTACCTTTATTTTACATCTGAAGCCTATTTTATATTATTTAGCTCAAGGAGGCTGTCACTCACAGGGTTTGGTCTAGAATTTGACTAATGATTCACGCTTCACTAATTTCAGGTAGGTTTCGTCCAAATAATTAGGATTAATCACAATTTAAAATTTTCGATATGTTAATAATTTGTTTAACTTTAAATGAAGGCCCGGTAACAACGGGAAAAGGATTTTAGCATACATAATTATAGAAATGTGTTTAATGTAAGTTATTTAAGAATCATGACTCTGGTAAAATGTTAGTTCACTGTTTTAATGCCCTGTAAATCATAATTTTGATTGTAATTTCTCAAACTTAGGATCCTTATTTTTCTCTTTAGATTTCTGACTTCTCACACTTCTGACTTCTTTAATGCTCATAATAGTTATATGACAAAACTTATGACCTGGACTATATGACAGAAGATTTTATAGTTTGTACATATAAGATAAAATTACCCAAACAGCAAAACGGAGCGAGCTGTGGTTATCGCCTTCAGCAGCGTTATGAAGAAACTTTTTGATTTACGAGTTGGTGTCAGATGGGCGACTTCTTCCTTCTTGTTGGCAGTGTTTAGGCTTAACCAATCAATTACATATTAATCAAATACCCCTGTTACTGCAAGCCTGCGCACACAGCATAAATTTACCAATACATATATATATATATATATATATATATATATATATAAAACATGAATGTATATACATCTCACTATCGCACATGAAACAACTTTCCAATTCTCATTAAACTAGGTGTACGTTCCCATAAGAGGATGAACGAAGGTTTTATTTTTATATTATATTATTCAGTACGTATTACACTTGTAAGATAACCCATTTAAAATTGGTTTTAAATGTTAATACATTCAACCCAGTTACAATCTGTCGAAAAATATTCAGAGTATCATAAAACACTATGGTATTGAAAATCATATTATTTGGGTTTATTGCTCACACTGCCATAAAAACCCAGACACTTTTTAGGGAAGAGGAACATTATTGTCATCGATATTGATTGACAAATTATGTTGTAAAGAACAAAAAACAAGACATCCATTATTAGTTGATAATAACTAATCTACTCAAAAGCAAACGTGCGTTGGATAAATTGTTTTTTATAAACTTGGATTAGTGTCTAAAACTGTATGATTCCCTGAAACTTACAAATCTAAGCAGAAAAGCAGAGCACTGCCTGCAATTTTAGATTATTATTTATGCTGCAATAGGAAGTGCATAGGGATACTGAGGAATCCAATGTTAAAACAAAATTGAAATCTAGACTATGGTAACGGAATAATATTCTTTTACCAATTTCAAAAGGACTGCCACAGAGAATGTGTGAAAAGAATAAATGCAAAACTGAACATGATAAGTAAATCATGTAAAAGGATTTTTGTACCGAATCACATTAAAATACAAAAATAATTTCATAAGTTGAAAAACTAACACAATAACTGACAATAGTGTATTTTGATAAATATATTGACTCACTTCATCCGTTACATAAACCAATTAAAGAACATTACGAGTTCTCACGCAGTTCGCTTACGTGAGGGAAGTGAATTTCCACATAAAGACCTTTTACAAATTGTAATCAGTGTTAAAACATCCAATTTTTATCGAAATCTGAAAAGATTTTTTTACTGTTCTTATGCTCCTGGTTCCATTTACCTGCAGTGCTGGGAATACAATGTTGCGCATTATAAGGTCAGGAGAAGGTTCAGTCAGGATTTAAAGTATACGTGACGATACTGGGGATGATAAAAATACTCCATCATATTTATGAATAACAGGCTTTTCTAATGTAAAACCCCCATAAGACAAAGTCGATATAAATTTTCTTTATGTGCTATTATGATGAGAGAGGGCTTACAACTTTCGCCTCACTAATATCCATATTTTTGAATAAATTAATCCGGGGGCTTTTCTGACCCTTTTTGGCCCCAAAAACTAAAAATTTGAAATATATAATCCCCAAAAAGGTGGTTAGACTTTTCAGATTGCTTTGCCCAACGAACTTGTCCAACTGATTATTAAAAGGAATGTTCCCACCAAATTTAAAGTAAATCGGACACAAAATGTGACCGCTAGAGTGCAAACACACATACACACATATACCGTACATACATTTAGAGTGCTTCAGAACTCCCTATCAATATTTTAGGATAATGTTGTACACATAAAAATAGGTAAAAAAGAACCTATGGACATATGTCCTAAAACGTATAGTTTTCGGTATATCTGTCTGTATGTGACATGTACATAATTTAACATTGGTGCATGTATTAAACCTTGTAAGACTATTTTAGTATGGAATACCAAGTTTCTACCTTGTACCATTTTAAAATGGCGGCCATCTTTGTTTTTCAAAGCTAATTATCTTAAAAACCGTAATATTTATAAAAAAATGTAAGAAGCAATACCCCGTAGCAAACCTGCGTACTTAGCGAATTTCCAATGCATATATATATATATATATATATATACACATATATATGTGTATCACTACTACATAAAGCCAGTTACCAAGTTTCACAACAATACATTCATAAACAAGTGACATATAACATTTTATTTATTCTCCATAAGAATAAGATTAGGGTTGAGGACGCAGGTTTGCTGCAAAGAGGAAGTTAAGTAATGTGTTTTTTTTGAAATTATCAATATAACTGAACCAGGTGAAGCTACATACAAAGTTTTCTTAATTTAGGGAAAACTTATATACAACTTTACTTGCTCATATGAATAACATGGGGGCCGAAAATGGAGGTTTGCTGCTACGGGGACTGTAAAAATAAAAATGTTTTTTGTGCAAATATAAATATACCAGTACTAGTTGAAGCCACTTACTTCATCAATATACATTCATAAATAATCGAGATATCAAATTTGATTTATTCTCAATAAGGATAGCACTGGCAACGTACTGTGTTTATCACTTTGAATATCTCTGCAACGGTTGGACGTAGAACAATGATTAAAACACTAAAATGTTTGTTTTATTGAGCTAAACATAATAATAAAAAGAAATGTAAAGTTTTTAGTAAAATTATCTGAGAAAAATCTAAAAACCTTTTTCCCATACGATTAACATGGGACAAGTTTTTTTGTATTTTCTCCGCAACCACTTAACCTAGGTTAATGATTCAAAATACTAAATTGTTAAGCTCTATAAAATGGCTATAACCAAAATTGAGTGTTTTTAAAATTTTGGGATAAAATTTGCAAAAAACCGATTTTTGGAAAATTGTAAACCCCCATAAAACCCCCTTCTCATAGTCCGATCGATCTGGTTTTCGAACTTAGTCATAAATGCTACTCTCCACATTTTTGCCAAATTTCATCAAAATCGGGCGTTTCTTTCGAAAGTTATCGCGGTAACGGACACACACACACACACACACACACACACACACACACACACACACACACACACACACACACACACACACACACACACAAACACACACACACACACACACACACACACACACACACACACACACACACACACATACACACACACATATATATAAATATATATATATACATACATACATATATATAAATTTGAACGAATAGTGTTTTTGTCATTTTGGGGCCTCAAAACGAAAAGTTATCATGGTCTCGGTCTTAAGTCTTACCATGCCACCTACGGTAATGGCTTCTTCCTTATAGGGGAAATTCGCTAAAAAGGTTATGTCATTTCATCTTAAAAATAATAATATGAAGATTTTATTTATACAATTTTAAATAACTGATAAATTTTAATCATCATAAAAATTACAATTTCTCAGTTATATCAAATCGTAGGGCCTATAGTTAAAATCGTCATATTATTGTTTCTTAGACAAAATGGCACAATATTTTTTATTCTTACGTTTTTTTCATAAATACTGTATTACGGTTTTTAAGATATTTAGCTTTGAAAAAAAAAATGGCACCATTTTGATATGGTACAAAGTAGAAACTTGATATTCCATACCAAAATGGGTCTTATTAGATGTAATACATTACTAAGTTTCGGGCTATACAATTTTGTAACGTCTATTTAAATTAAGACCCTAAAAATTATATCGTGTAGAGAAATGTTAGATTTATAAAAATAAATTGGAGGGTAAATGGGATGACATTCGTTTTCCTAGTTATAATTTGTTAAATAATCAGGGGAATAAATAAGAGGCGGTAAAAGCATTTGCAACACACAAGTTGCTAAAATAAAAACTAATCGTTGACAATGTAAACGACTGAAAGATACAGCTCGCTGGAAAATACAATATGAGTTTACTAAGAACAAACTTGTTCTGTGTTTAAGTTTTGTGAAGATGACGGCACCCTTATTTGAAACAGAGGGAGTAAATTGAAGTCTATGTTCAAAGCTTTATTTAATTTCAAAAGTAACCCTCTGCTATTGTGAATGAAAACAAGTTTAGTAGTCTTTGTACATGTACTAAATGTACAGACGTTGAAAACACCTTGGAACATGTCAACGTTGACAACGTTGAACACATAAATCATTAAAATCAATTTTAAAAAATCTTATTCTATAACTCCTTTCCTTTTTTGGTAGAGAGAGAAACTACCAATTAGACATGTATTAGTGTATGTGGAATGGTCCATGTGTTAGTACTAACTATAGTCGCATGACAACTATACAACTCAAAGGTTTTTTTGAAGAAATTTACAAAAGTCTACAAATAGTTTTTATCTGCGATGCAACCTAAAGCTGCAAAGATGGAGTGGTAGGGCCTGCCACCCCGTTATGGGGCTACATCGCACCCCTAATTTTCTCTGGACCAAATCCATTTTCAATCTGGAACGGAAATTGCCCCGGCCGTTGTCCCCGAGGGCATCAGTTGTTAGCGACGTAAGTCACATCAAGTGAATTTAAAAATAACCTTGTAATAAGATTACTTTGCTTGAAAATTGTAAACAATGCTATAAACATGAACAAAAAAAGGCCACCTTAACTTAAAAATTTTAATAATTAAACAACTTTGTCCGTAGAGAGGCACACAACCATTCCCCATTGTAACCAATCGATTTGCTAATTTTAAATTTGAGAATAATAAAAAATACATATACATTTATCGAAATTGTCAGATCAAACTACACCTCCTGAAGTATATGTCAGGGCATTAATCATTTTCGTGTTTTGAAAACGGCTTGACTTGTGAAGGTTTGCGATTTTAAAACAACTGTACGTTTTTCAATAGCGGATAATTTGAGCTGATTGAAGATCTTTGGTTGACACGTCGATATGTAAAAACCTGACTAATCCAACAAGCTTTTGCTTTTAGAAATAAAAGAACTCAAGTACAAACAAATATTAACCCTGTTTAATTTAACACTTTAAATACTTTGATACATTTAATCTTTACATTCCAATAAATTAATAGTAATGTAACAAAACATTAAGCTTTAAAAACATTGACAAACCACTTTTAAAATCACCATTTTTGCCAGGTCCTGTTTTCATTATAATTGTAAATAAACAATTTAAACTTGGAAAATCATATGTTTTAAAAACATATGACTACTTGATTTTATTTAAATAAATGTAAATCAATATATATGAAACTGTTTTAACAGTGGTCTGGTTAAATGAACGGTGTTAAATATTGTATATGTTCGTTCCTCCCTTTGGAGTAGACCTACATTTGCGTTAATCTCCGTTGCTAGTTCAGGACGTGAGGATAGCACTATCACAGAGCCAGGCACTTTCCAGATTAAACTGTTTATGAATCTCGGTGTAACAAACTGTCAATCAGTAAATCCTGTGATTCATCGATTGTGCCGAGTGAAGGATAGATGTTTGTGAGACTTTATTTGTTTTTCAATATCACAATCTCAACTTTTAAAAGGGCATAAGAAAACTGCTCAACCCCTTAATCTTCTCCAAACTACATTTTCATATTTACTGTTAAGTTCAGACGCTCAGTGGTCGGCTACATAAAATATATTTTTAGAGAGGCGTAGACTCGTCCACTCATGTCTCACTTACGACAAAGGGTATGTGTGAAATCTCCAGAGAACAACACCATGACTCCCCATGATGTTGTTTCTTATTCCCTTTAAGGCATCAAATTTCAACTCTCCTGGTTGAGAAGTTGGTGTGTTATGACTAACACGCTTATATTAAAGGACAGTGGCCCTAATATAAGTCCTTGAGTACATTTGTATCTGGAATAGGTAAATGTCTGCACTGAGCGATCAGCTACATTTCTACCGTATTTCAGATCCATCAGTCCAAGAGTATGTGCAAGATTGTTAAAATATTGTATTTTGAAATTCCGGGGTGCGAAGCCCTTAAGCATTTTCGTAACAGGAATAGGCTTGCGTTTTGTTCTGATGAATTAGTCATGTTCCTACCGAAATTTAACATACAAAGGTCCAGTAAATACTAACACTCATAAAATTGCCATAACAGTAAATTAGCGAAGAGACCTATAGGACTTTTTTAAACGTATTCTTATTGTGAATCTGCAGCATAAGGGGAACCACCATCCAAAATTTTGTCTTCAATAGACATTGTCGTTTCTTAGATAAAGTGATCACTATGTCAGTGAGTGCATGAGTCTGACAAATATAGATTTAGATCATATATCCACTTATGTTATTTATTACCAATCTTCACTCAACGTTTTAAAAAAGAACTACAACACCTGTTTATAGAATAACAATGTCATCATCTGGTTCAGTATAAATTAATGCTTTGTCCATATGAATAGCATAGGATCTTTAAAACCCTATGGGGCAGTGTCCTAAGGTTATTTAAACAATCCAATTAGCCTAAAACCTTCTAACGCACATATAGAACATAGAAAAAAGTTGCATAAAAATCGGTGACCCGTTTTCCTGTGAAAAGCGAACAAAACATGACCAAAACCGCACAAAATCACGTTTTTGAGCGGCCGCCATTATTTTGTTAAAAGGCGTATGCCAGTTTAAAGTACCCTAAAGCCTTCTCACGCATATATAGAACAAAGAAACAAAGTTTCATTAATGTCAGTGCACCCGTTTTCCCGTGAAAAGCGAACAAAAACTCGTCATTGAGCGTTACCGACAGACAGACAGACAGACATAAATTGAGATAAGACTTGTTTTGGTTTCCCTAGGGTGTAAAACGTGAAAATATGCAAAAATTTCAAAATTCCAATCAATGTACAGACAAAACTCTAATTTTATTTTTATAGATTAACTATACGATGTATGGAAATAAATATATATATATACTTGGCGTACCCGTTCTTCGCACAGGGGTTTTTTCCACCCGTTTTTTAGTCAGTGCAATTTGCATTTTAGCTAGCTTGAAACAGCTGTTCTTGCTTCTGCTCCTGCTCTTTAAGCTGTCAAATGTAAGTATCCACAGCTGTTCGCATTACAGTTTCTGAATGTTTACTTTCTTCTGAAATGTAAACATTGAAACTTAGGACGTTCATGGGGCGTAGCCCGAGGGGATTTTAAGGAAGTGAATAGGCCTATGTGTTGCATGGGTTCAAGATCTACCTATGTGTAAAGTTTCAGTCCAGTCGGTTCAGTAGTTTTTGTGTTCACCCGGAACAACAGACAGACAGACAGACAGACAGACAGACAGAAACCACCTCTTCTTTATAATATTACTAGCTGACGTACCCGTTCTTCGAACAGGGGTTTTCTCTACCCATTCTGTAGTCAACGCAATTTGCATCTTAGTTAGCTTGAAACAGCTGGTCTTGCTTCTGCTCTTTAAGCTGTCAAATGGATGTATCCACAGCTGTTCGCATTGCAGTTTCTGAATGTTTACTTAATTCTGAAATGTAAACATTGAAACTTGGGACGTTCACGGGGCGTAGCCCGAGGGGATTTTAAGGAAGTGAATAGGCCTATGTGTTGCATGGGTTCAAGATCTACCTACGTGTAAAGTTTCAGCCCAGTCGGTTCAGTAGTTTTTGCGTTCACCCGGAACATCAGACAGACAGGCAGACAGACAGATAGAAACCACCTCTTCTTTATAATATTACCATTGACTATAAATACTGAAGTAGACTTCTCATTGCCATTGCAAAATCTGTCCCTAGTTTTGTGTATGCCAGGTTTGAAAGAGGTCGTAGTTTACACTAATCACCAACAGAGTATACTGCTGTCAACTATTACTTATTCTCTCAAGGAGGGGATAATACAACAGTTGATGTGCCAGGAAGCAAACATAAATTGATTATCACTTGCTTTCTGGGGTGGAGATATTTTAAAAATTAACGTAAATAACTAAAGTAAATAGTTGACAGCAGCATGATCTGTCGGTGACCCAATCAAACTACTTCAATTTTAAATTCTAGCATACACTAAAAGTGGGACAGCTGGACCATATGGATGGGATGTCTCCTTCAGTATTTATAGTCAATGATATTACTAGCTGATGTACCCGTCCTTCGTACGGGTTGTACATAAATGGCAGATTAACTAAAAATATTAACAACCCACATAATTTTACAATATTAAAATTACATTTTACACTTTTAAAGTAGAATTAAATTAAAGTTAACGAAATATACTATGGCAGATAGTTCGGGTGCTGCTGCCAAGTCGAGGAACTCTGTCGGGTAGTGAACGGTGTGGTTTTTGCTACTCCAAATCGGTACACGTAACAATTTGGATTCGATTTTAGAAATAAAAGAACTCAAGTACAACAAAATATTAACCCTGTTTAATTTAACATTTTAAATACTTTGATACATTAATCTTTACATCCCAATAAATTAATAGTAATGTAACGAAACATTAAACTTTAAAAACATTGACAAACCACTTTTAAAATTACCATTCTTGCCAGGTCCTGTTTTCAATATAATTGTAAATAAACAATTTAAACTTGGAAAAATCATATGTTTTAAAAACATATGACTAATTGATTGTATTTAAATAAATGTAAATCAATATATACGAACTGTTCTAACAGTGGTCATGGTTAAATGAACGGTATTAAATATTGTATATGTTCGTTCCTCCCTTTGGAATAGACCTACATTTGTGTTGATCTCCGTTGCTTGTTCATTGGTGGACGTGACGATGGCACAATCACAGAGCCAGGCACTTTCCAGATTAAACTGTTTATGAACCTCGGTGTAACAAACTGTTAATCAATAAATCCTGTGATTCATCGATAGTGCCGAGTGAAGGATAGGTGTTTCTGAGACCTTAATTTGTTTTTCAATGTCCCAATCTCAACTTTTAAAAGCGCATAGGAAAACTGATCAACCCCTTAATCTTCTCAAAAATACATTTTCATATTTACTGTTAAGTTCAGACGCTCAGTGGTCGGCTACATAAAATATATTTTTAGAGAGGCGTAGACTCGTCCACTCATGTCTCACTTACGACAAAGGGTCTATGTGAGATCTCCAGAGAACAACACCGTGGCTCCCCATGATGTTGTTTCTTCTTTCCTTTAAGGCAACAAATTTCAGCTCTACTGGTTGAGTAGTTTGTGTGTTATGACTAACGCGCTTATATTAAAGGTCATTGGGTCAGAGTCCTTGAGTATATTTGTGTCTGGAGTAGGTAAATGTCTGCACTGACCTATCAGCTACATTACTACCAAATTTCAGATCCATCAGTCCAAGAGTATGTGCAAGATTGTTAAAATATTGTATTTTGAAATTCCGGGGGGCGAAGCACATAAACATTTTCGTAACAGGAATAGGCTGCGTTTTTTTCTGATGAATTAGTTATGTTCCTACCGAAATGTAACTTACAAAGGTCCAGAAAGTACTAATACTCATACAGTTGCCATAAAAGTAAATTAGCGAAGAACCCTATAGGACTTTTTTAAACGTATTCTTATTGTGAATCTGCAGCATAAGGGGAACCACCATCCAAAATTTTATCTTCAATAGATATTGTCATTTCTTAGATAAAGTGATCACTATGTCAGTGAGTGCATGAGTCTGACAAATATAGATTTAGATCATATATCCACTTATGTTATTTATTACCAATCTTCACTCAACGTTTTAAAAATGAACTAAAAAACCTATTTACAGAATAACTATGCCATCATCTGGTTCAATATAAATAAATGCTTTGTCCATAAGAATAGCATAGGATCTTAAAAACCCTATGGGGCAGTGTCCTAAGGTAATTTAAAACAATCCAATTAGCCTAAAACCTTCTAACGCACATATAGAACATAGAAAAAAGTTGCATAAAAATCGGTGCACCCGTTTTCCTGTGAAAAGCGAACAAAACATGACCAAAACCGCAAAAAATCACGTTTTTGAGCGGCCGCCATTATTTTTTAAAAAGGCGTATGCCAGTTTCTAGTGCCCTAAAACCTTCTCACGCATATATAGAACAAAGAAACAAAGTTTCATTAATGTCACTGCACCCGTTTTCCAGTGAAAAGCGAACAAAACCCATCCTTGAGCGTTACCGGCAGACAGACAGACATAAATTAAGATTTGTTTTGGTTTCCCTAGGGTGTAAAACGTGAAAATATGCAAAAATTTCATAATTCCAAGCAATGTACAGACAAAAATTTAATTTTATTTATATAGATTAATTATACGGTATATTGAAATAAATATATTCACTTGATGTACACGTTCTTCAAACAGGGGTTTTCCTTACCCGTTCTATAGTCAATGCAAATTTCATTTTAGTTAGCTTGAAACAGCTGTTGTTCTTGCTTCTGCTCTTTAAGCTGTCAAATGTAAGTGCCCTCAGCTGTTCGGATTACAGTTTCTGAATGTTTACTTTCTTATGAAATGTAAACATTGAAACTTAGAACGTTCACGGGGCGTAGCCCGAGGGGATTTTAAGGAAGTGAATAGGCCTATGTGTTGCATGGGTTCAAGATCTACCTTTGTGTAAAGTTTCAGCCCAGTCGGTTAAGTAGTTTTTGCGTTCACCCGGAACATCAGACAGACAGACAGACAGACAGACAGACAGACAGAAACCACCTCTTCTTTATAATATTATAGATAGATAGATATAGATAGATAGATAGATGTATATTGATGAAACTTGAAATGTGGCTTCACGTAGTACTGGTATATTGATATTTGCACAAACAATTGATTTTTTGTTAACCATCCCAGTAGCAGCAAACCTGCATACTCAGGCCTAATGTTATTCGTATGGAGAATAAGTATAAAGTTGTATATCTCCCTTAATTATGAGTATAAATTAATACAACTTAGTAAGTAGCTTCACCTGGTTGAGTTATATTGATAATTGCATAAAAACACATATTTTGCGTTCCTTGTTGCAGCAAACCTTCGTACTTAGCCCTAATGTTATTCTTATGGAGAATAAATAAAATGCTTGATCACTTATTTGTTTATGTATTATTATGAAACTTGGTAAGTGGCTTTATGTGGTAGTGGAAAACATATGCATGCATTGGAAATTCGCTGAGTACGCAGGTTTGCTGCGACGGGGGTATTATTGCATTGCATTTAATATTTTCCTAGTTCTTATGGATTTCAGCTCTATCGGTCAATTAGTTGATGCATGATAATAAACATAGGAATCTTTAAGATATGTGGGGTAGAGTCTGAGGTAATATTTTAACGGGAGTAGGTAAATAATAAACTCTGATGTACTACCTACCTGTCTTTCTACCAAATTGCTGCCCAGCCGGTCCGGTAGTTAGTGGATGTTAACATTGATACTTTTTAGTCCACAATGATTCGAGTCAGGAATAGACTAATGTTTGGTTGTATTGTATAATCTATATTTCTAATCAATTTCAGTTAAAACAGACCATTACTACTTACCAGTAAGATCAACGCGCGAATTTTTAAGGCTAATAGTGGGAAGGAGGTCTGAAGAACTCTGAGTGATTGCCAGGTATTATCTTTATATTATACAGTATAGGCCTATTACCTATCAAATATCAGCTCAATTAGTCCAGAAACACGCGCAGCTATGCAGTAATATGTTACAATAATTACTTTAACGAATCGAGCTTTAATTACAATTCCCCTGGGGCGCGTGTGCTCCGTGCTGACACGTCTCTCTATCTTGTCATTAGTCGTACTATATAGTTTAGTATATGTATATCGTTGCAGAGAATAAATACAAACACTTTTCACCATTCTGTGGTAATGCTGATGCACTGATTGAATGCTTATTTTCAAAACAAAAGTTTCCACTCTGACCTAAAAGATTTAATTACTTTTTCTCATAATATGTTGTTGTAGCTTTGGCGAACTATGGGCATGATGTCCTAATGCTCTAATGTCGAAACATATTTTGAAATGCTTAAATGTTACTTGCAGTTACAAACTATAACGAGAAAATGGAAAATGTTTGATTAAACTCAGTACAGCCACTTTCTCATGAAACGTGAACAACATCTTACTCATGAGTGGAACAGACGGAAAAACATGTTGTAGTTTTCCACATCTCTGATGTGCATCAAGTCAAAATAATTTTACATGCGTAGACTCTAGGCGATGTGCAGACATAGTTGCAATTTTATAATCATAGATATTTATCGTGTTTAAGCACGCTGTCGTTGAAGTAGTTCAAATTTTAGAACTTGTAATCTCTTGACAACTATGAAGCACCACTTCCTGTAAAATAATAGCGTGGCAATCGAAAAAATTCATCGAGAGCATACCTTCCACATTTATGCACACAAAGTATATAATCGAAATTCAAATGATGACCATAAAGGTTGTATAAACTAAAAAAATATTTAGGTCCATAACAGATCAAATCATTCCATTTATTTGCACATACTTTTGGATTTATGTCCCAAAGGTAGTGCGCAAAGAGGAACATTACCAGAATCTGATCATCATATAACCGTTGTCATAATTTGTATTTATATGTTACGATAATTATTATATTGTTGGTGATCCACATTGACTGTCTGTAACGGTTATTTTTCCTTTTACTATTAGTCAAATGGGTGTTACGTGTCTCTCTCCCTTTGGTTTTTTTCTAAACTGTACACTTACTTTTGTAAAAGCATAATTAATATAAGTAATTCTCTAATGTAAATTTGAAAGAGTTCGCACGCAGCACGCCGACGTGAGGGAAGTGAATTTCCACATAAAAACTATTAAAACTCAAAATTAGTGTAAAAACATGAAATCTGAAAACATAGATTTTTTGGCTGTTCTGATGCTCCTGGTTTCATTTACCTGCAAAGCTGGGAATACAATTTTGCGCATTATAATGTTAGGAGAAGGTCCAGTCAGGCTTGAAAGTAGGCTTAAGGTTGCTGGGGATGATAAAAGCACTCTAACAAAGGAGTAGCAGGCTTTTCTAGTGTAAAAACCCCATGAGACAACGTACTGTGTTTAGTCGAAACACATTTTCTTTAATAACTCGGTAAATATTTATGCTATAATGACGAGAGAGGGCTTAAAACTTTCGCCTTACTAATTCCCATCTTTTTACATGCATTAATTTTACATCCGGGGCTTTTCTGACCCTTTTTGGACCCAACAACTCGAAATTTGAAAGATTAATCCCCAAAAAAGGGGTTTGGAGTTTTCCGATTGTTTTGCCCAACGAACTTGTCCAACTGATTACAGAAAGGAACGTCCCTACCAAATTTGAAGGTAATCGGACAAAAAATGCGATCGCTAGAGTGCAAACACACACACACACACACACACACACATATATATATATATATATATATATATGTCTATATATATATATATATATATATATGTCTATATATATATATATATATATATATATGTATATATATATACAATTTTGAACGACCCCACCAAAACGTGTTCAGGGGGTCACGTTAGGAACTTCTATGGTGGTCCCGGGCTTGTTTCACCGTGCGAGTCATGCTAATAGTTCACTTTCCAAAGGAAATTCACTAATAAGGGATGTTATGATCGACAGGGAAGTCACACATCTTTATTGCAATGATTTCCTGCCATAAAAACTATAAAGAAAAATATAGATAGTAATGAATTATCGAAGTGTTGGAAAGGTCATAAAATAATACAATAGTGGATGTTTTCAATTGATGGATTTTGCTTTGATTTGTTTGCGAGTTATGCTAATCATTGCGGAACACATGGCTGCAGTGAACTGTGTGGTGGCGCTGCCACGCGGTGGAGCCCGGTACTACGTCGGAGCTGTTTTGTTCACTCTACTTCATTTGAATGTTTGTTTTGCGGTACTTGATTGTTTTGTTTGGACGTTTCGCTAGTTCGTCCACGTACTCACACAATTTGCTGATCTAATCAAGGCCTTCTCACTCTATCGTGTTCGTATTTGGCCTGGATAAGGTCCTAATGGCAACGTATATAGGAATGTGGAAATTCAAATGTAAATAAAACAATTGTGTAAGAAAAAAACGTTTTAAGATAATTAGCCATACTGATGTGTTTGGTAATTTATTTACATAAATAAATACAGTGTGGTAGAAAGGTCCCGGAACGGTTTGTTATTTTTTAACCATTGCAGCTAAAGTACAAAATCTTAGTATATAAATACTAATAAAAATATCCCCGTCGCAGTAAACCTGCGTACTCAGCGAATTTACAATGGAGATATAAATGTCTTAATACTACATCAAGCCGCTTACCAAGCTTCATAAAAATATATTAACAAATAAGCGATATTTTAATTATTCTACGTAAGAATAACATTGGGGATAAGTATATAGATTTGCTGACACAATTTTGATGCACATATCAATACAATTCAACTAGGTGAAGCCACATACCAAGTTTTATCAATATTCATTCATGAAAAAGCGATATAGAACATTTGATTAATTCTCCATTAGAATAACACGGGGCTGAGTAAGCAGGTTTGCTGCAAAAGGAACGCAAAATATAGGTTTTCATTCAAATATCAATATAACTTAACTAGGTGAAGCCACATACCAAGTTTCATCAATCTACATTCATAAATAAGCAATATATACCACATTTTAATTATTCTCCATAAGAGTAACATGGGGGATGTGTACGCAGGTTTGCTGCAACAGGGAGCACAACAAATTGGTTTTTATGCAAGTTTCAGTATAACTCAAAAAGAGGTGAAAATACATACAACATTTTATTAATCTATGTCATAATTAAGGGAGACATAAGATTTGACTTATTCTCCATAAGAATAACATGGGGGCTGAGTACGCAGATTTGCTGCCACAGGAAGTATCGGTAAAAATGGTTTTTGGTGCAAATAAGAATAGAACACGACCAGATGAAGCCACATACCAAGTTTCATTAACATTTGTTCATTAATAAGCGAGATATAAAATTTTATACATTCTCCATAAGATTAACATTTGGACAACGTACTTTTTTTAGCACTTTTAATATCTCGGTAACCAATTGACGTAGAGCGATGATCAAAATACCAAATTGTTTGATTTTTAAGCTAAATGTAATGGTCTAAACAAAATTTTGGGTATAAAATAATTACATGTAAAAAGTTCAAAAAAAATTTTTGGGGTACAAAATCCCCCAAAAAACCCCTTTAAAATAGAGCGACCTGTCTGGTTCTCGAACTCATGAAAATAGATCCTGCCTTACACGTTTGTACCAAATTTCATCAAGATCGGACCATTTTAGCGAATTTCCCCTATAGGGAAGAAGCTATTACCGTAGTCGGCATGGTAAGACCTAGGCCCGGGACCATGATAACTTTTAGTTTTGAGGTCCCCAGACCCCAAAAACACCATTCGTTCGAAACTGTATATATATATATATATATATATATATGTGTGTGTCCGTGAGCACGATAACTCTCGTAAAAATTATCCGATTTTGATGAAATTTGGTATAAACGTGTAAAGCAACATTTATGACTTTAAGTTCGAAAACCAGCCAGATCGCTCTATCCTAAGGGGTATTTTGGGGGGGTTTTGTACCCCAAAAATGGGTTTTTCGAATTTTTTACATATAATTTTGGAAATGGTCAAATTTTATTTTTTCCCATTGGATTCAGCTTAAAAAAACACACAATTTGGTATTTTGATCATTTCTCTACGTCAATTGGTTACCGAGATATTGAAAGTGCTAAACACAGTACGTTGTCTAATGTTATTCTTATGGAGAAAAATAAAAATTTTATATTTCGCTTATTTATGAACCTATACTGACGAAACTTGGTATACGGCTTCATCTGGTTGTGGACCATTGATATTTGCTCAAAAAGACAATTTTTTTACCCAAGGCTCCCGTAGCAGCAAACCTGCGTACTCAGCCCCATGTTATTCTTATGGAGAATAAGTAACATGTTATCTGCCTTCATTATGAAAATAAATTAATGAAATTTGGTATGTGGCTTTACCTACATGAGTTATATTTATATTTGTATAAAACCCCATTTTTTGTGTTCCTTGCTTCAGCAAACCTGCATACTCAGCTGCCATGTTATTCTTATGGAGAATAATTAAAATGTCATAAATCGTTTATTTATGAATGTATATTGATGAAACTTGGTTTGCGGCTTTATGTGGTACTAAGATACATATATATGCATTGGAAATTCGCTGAGTACGCAGGTTTGCTGCTACGGGGGTATTTACGAATGTTATCGTGCCTACGGACGCACCTATATACATAACTATATATACCTATATATTTATACATCTATATGAATTTGAATGAATGGTGTTTTTGGCATCTGGGGACCTCAAAACGAAAAGTTATCATGGTCTCGGGTTTAAGTTTTACCATGAGACCTACGGTAATAGCTTCTTCCCTATAAAGGAAATTTGCTAAAATTTAATTTTTGAAGCAAGTATGAGTTTTAGCGAATTTCCCCCATCGGGAAGAAGCTATTGCCGTAGATGGCACGGTAAGACCTAGGCCCGGGACCATGATAACCTTTTGTTTTGAGGCCCCCAGATGCCAAAAACACCATTCGTTCAAATTCATATATATGTGTGTCCGCAGGCACGATAACTTTCGTAAAAACTTTCCGATCTTGATGAAATTTTGTATAAACGTGTAAGGCAGCATTTATTTTCATGAGTTCGAAAACCAGATAGGTCGCACCATTATAAGGGATTTTTTTACCCAAAAAATGGGTTTTTTGAACTTTTTACATATAATTATTTTTAAAGCCAAACTTGATTTTACACTTTTGGATTCAGATAAAAAAAACAATTTGGTATTTTGATCATCGCTCTGCGTCCATTGGTTACCGAGATATTGAAAGTGCTAAACATAGTCTGTTGTCCAATGTTAATCTTATGGAGATAAAGTAAAATTTGATATCTCAGGTTATTAATGAAAATAGGTATGTCGTATTAATTAAACTTGGTATGTGGCTTCATATTATTGGGGTTTACTGATATTTGCATACAAAACCCATTTTTTTGTGGTCCTCATGGTAGCAAACCTGCGTACTTGGCAGCTATAATGTTATTATTATAAACATAATAATAATAAACACCCCCGTCGCAGCAAACCTGCGTAATCAGCAAATTTCCAATACATGTATATGTGTCTCACTACTACATAGAGCCACTTACCAAGTTTCACAAAAATACATTTGTAAATAAGTGATATATAGCATTGTATTTATTCTCAATAAGAATAACATTAGGGCTGAGTACACAGGTTTGCTGCAACGAGGAAGAGAAAAAATGAGTATTTTTGCAATTATCAATATAACTCAACCGGGTAAAGCTACATAACAAGTTTTATTAATTTAGGTTCATAACTATGGGTGATATACAAATTTACTTATTCTCAATATGAATAACATGGGGGCCAAGTTTTATTTATCCTCCATAAGGATAACATTGGACAACGTACCGTGTTCAGCACTTTGAATATCTCTGCAACGGTTGGTTGGACGTAGAATAAAAATTAAAACACCAAAATGATTTTTTTTTTAGAGCAAAACTGATTGGTAAAACAAAATGTGAAGTTTTTAGTAAAATTATCTGAGGAAAATCCAAAAACCTTTTTCCCATAAGATTAACATGGGAAATTTTATGGACGCGTTTTTTTTACTTTTCTCTACAACCCCTTAACCTAGGCTAATGATTCAAAATACCAAATTATTTGTTTTTTAAGCTCTATAAGATGGCTATAACCAAATTTAAGTGTTTTTTAAAATTTTAGGAGAAAAATTCAAAAACTGATTTTTTGAAAATTTAAAACCCCCTTCCCATAGTACGATAGATCTGGTTTTCGAAGTCATAAATGTTACTCTATACATTTGTGCCAAATTTCATCAAAATTGGGCGTTTCTTTCAAAAGTTATCACGGTAACGGACACACACACACACACACACACACACACACACACACACACACACACACACACACACACACACACACACACACACACACACACATATATATATATATATATATATATATAAATTTGAACAAATAGAGTTTTTGGCATCTGGGGACCTCAAAACAAAAAGTTATCAACGTCTCGGGCCTAGGACTTACCATGTCGACTACGGTAATAGCTTCTTTCCTATAGGGGAGATTCGCTAAAACTAAAACGTTACAAAAACTTAAAAACGTACAAACCAAAAACAATATTGTGATGCAATTGTAATTTGCAATGATCAAAATACCAAATTATTTATTTTTTTAAGCTGAATTCAATGGTATAAATTAAAATTTTATTTAAATAAAAGTTACATGTGAAAACCCCACACAACCCATTTTTGAGGTACAAACCTCCCCAAATCCCCTTTGGATGGTGCGATTCGTCTGGTTTTCGAAGTCGTTCAAATAAATGGTACTTCACACATTTGTACGAAATTTCATTAAGATCGGACCTTCTTTACGAAAGATATCATGCTTGCGGACACACACTCACACACACACACACACACACACACACACACACATATATATAAACATATATACAAATTTAACGAATGGTGTTTATGGCATCTGGCGACCATAAAACAAAAAGTTATCACGGTCTCGGGCTTAAGTCTTACCATACCACCTACGGTAATAGCTTCTTCCCTATAGGGGAAATTCGCTAAAATAATGTCATTCTTATAATAATAAACATGTGATATCTTGATTGTTTATGAACATAAATTAAACTGGTAAAACTTGGTATGTTGCTTCATCTAGTGGTGATCCAATGGTATTTGCATGAAAAACAGATGTTTGTGGTCCCTGATGTAGCAAACCTGCATACTCAGTCCCAATGTTTTTCTTATGGAGAATCAATGAAATGTCACATCTCGCTTATTTATGAATATGCTCTGTTGAAAGTTGGTAAGTGGCTTCATGACTTAGTGTAATTCATTACATTTGAAATTCGCTGAGTATGCAGGTTTGCTGCAACAGGGGTATTTTTTTATTGCATCTGGGGGACGGCCCACGAGGAGTAAGTAGAAAATATTAAATGTCAGCATAAAATGTTAAGATGTACATCTAATTAAAGGCCTTAATTGATAGAAAACAATACCACAAATTTCGATCTCAAACGGAACACTGAGTCGGAAATGGCAGCCGGTTTAATTTAAAATTTAAGTGCTATTAGGAAAAAATACTAAAATGGCTATTATTCCCAATGAACAGGTCCTTTCGAGGACCTGATTGTGGCAATGAATAATACTATGTAAGACCTTAAAAATTATGTAAAACATGGTCTAAGCTTATACTATAAAACGTGGCAGACTTCCCTTGAGGGTTGTCTTATAGAGGAAGCCTTGAAAGTTTTATGGTAAGCATAGACAAAATTATACATAATACTGTAGGTATTACATAGCTGTGTTTTAAATACCACAAACTGGACCGTGAAATAAATGTTTTTGGGGAAAATAACCATTTTAAGATTCACTAATAGCACTTAAATGAATCTCGACCGGCTGTCATTTCGGTCTCAGTGGTCCATTCGAGATAAAATTTGCGGCATTGTATTCTACTAACTAAGACCTTTAATTTGATGTGTTGATGTATGCTGTCACTAGGATTTTCGACTTACACCTCGTACGCCGACATGTGATAAAAAACTCATAGTTGCTTCAAAAAGTATTGTTTTATGAGTAGTATTTAAATACCAATCTTTTGCTTTAGATATAATGGTTAAAGAATTATTAAACCGTTCCGGGACTTTTCTACCTTCTAGTACACCAAACATAGTGGGTAATAAATCCACCCTTCGCGTCGTTGGCGTCACGCAAATCCGCTAATCAAGCTAATTTCCCCTTAAATATTAAAAAAAACTAATTATTTCTTAGGTATTTGAAAACCATAAATTAATGAAGACATAATGCTACTCTTTCCAACATCAGTGAAAGAACCAAAAATCGGTCTGACTATAAAAAAGAGCACCAAAGTCCAAAACTGACAAGACTCAGGAAAAAACATAGAGACCGAGCTTGCGAGGGGTTTCTATATACTTATATCACGGAAATTTGACAATTAGTCCATAAGGTTAAACAAAAAAATCAACGAAATGTGTGATGGCCAACTAGTAAAACTAGGTGAGGGAAAGCTACCAATACCACAATCCTTCCTTACTTATGCGATTGGGCAAAGTGATTTGATTTGTTTTGATCACAAAATTGTATCACAATGGTTGTTAAATACCATTAACTTTCACTGATAATTTCTTGGTTGGGTATATCAATAACCAGTGCACGAACCGTGGCGGGGTCATCTGTCCTCAACCTTTGGTTCACTAGCTGGCCATCAAGTCGTCTCCGTACAATAATGTATGCTATCAAAAACACATTATCCACCCACTTTCCTGCTTAAATTTTCCCTTAAGATTTTCTATCTTCGATGGAGTGCTGTGTCTCGGTACCCAGGAAACGGCATGAAGTAGGGTCCACAATTGACAGTGTTACTAAGTGAAAACCAAATGAGTAAATTGAGTGATACTAAGTGAAAACTATGAGTAGGTTGCTAGTTTACTATTTTTTATAATATTCAAAGTGTAAAATGCAAAATTTGACAGAATTAGATTGATGCTCAGTTGGTGGACCGGCCAAGTTATCTATAAGATCACAATAAGAGTACAAGTACAAAAAACCGTTATAAGGGCGACCACCGTATGTACAGTGTACAGGTGAATTGACTGGAACCGTCAGTAGGAGGTAGCAGTCTGCTAAGCTGTAGCAGTCTGCGATGTCACATGGTAATGCGAACAGGGATATTTGACTTTCATGTGAAGACTCGAGAAAAGGTTCCCTCAGACATTCGCAAGAGATTTGCATTAACGTTAGAGTGGTCATATATTGTTGCTTTATTTGTAAGTACAGAGTTGTCACAGTTTAACTTTGCTACTTTGTGTAACAAAATTCCGTCCCCCCCTTTAATTTGTTGTTGTTGTTAAAACAAACAAATCACCTTTGGGGAACGATAATAACTCAACCCAAAGTATCTTTTGACGTTATCAGAAATTTTGAGTGTCCCCCAAAAATGGGGGATTTTGGGAGCAACTCAAAATTTTCAAATGTAAACCTCTTTTGAGTGACCCCTCATTATAAAGAGCTTTAAAAAAATAGACGAATGGTGGAGGTTGGAGGTCTGTAACGTGTTTCTATCCAAAATGGTAGCTTGTCAAAATTTTGAATACAACTCATTCTTGAAACCTGGTGTCTAAGACTTATGGAGTTTTAATTTCACCTTTGGTGACTTAAAACTGGAACGACTCTTGAAGAAATGCTACTAAATGAAGAAGTGGTCTATTTTGGTGATATTTAAAATTTTGAATGTCCCGCAAAAATGGGGAATTTTGGGGTCAACTCAAAATTTTCTGATGTAAACTCCTTTTGAGTGACCCCTCATTATAAAGAGATTTTTAAACCCAGGCGAAGGGTACAGTTAAAAGTAAATTTAACCCCTTCAAAAGGGGTTTACATTAGGACATTTTTAGTTGCCCCCAAAATCCCCCATTTTTGCGGGTTCTCAAAATTTTAAATATTACCAAAAGAGACCAGTTCTTCATATAATAGCATTTCTTCAAGTCGTTTCAGTTTTAAGTCACCAAAGGTGAAATTAAAACTCCAAAAGTCTGAGACGCCAGGTTTCAAGAATGAGTTGTATTCAAAACTTTGACAAGCTTCCATTTTGGATAGAAACACGTTACAGACCTCCAACCTCCACCGTTCGCCTATTTTTTAAAAGCTCTTTAAATTGAGGGGTCACTCAAAAGGGGTTTACATTTGAAAATTTTGAGTTGCCCCCAAAATCCCCCATTTTTGGGGACTCAAAATTTCCGATAACGTCGAAAGATACTTTGGGTTAAGTTATTATCGTTCCCCAAAGTTGATTTCTTTGTTTTAACAAATAAAACAATTAAAGGGGGGGGCGGACTTTTTTACACACTATATGTGTGTGTGTGTGTGTGTGTGTGTGTGTGTGTGTGTGTGTGTGTGTGTGTGTGTGTGTGTGTGTGTGTGTGTGTGTGTGTGTGTGTGTGTGTGTGTGTACGACAAAACACGACCTTTCTTGTCTTAAGTAGTGGATGTTTTATACATTAATAACGACTGTAATCTTTGATACAAATAAATGTGCAAAATATAATGAAGATTCGATTACAACACATGTATATTCATAAATTTAAATTTAAAATTTTATTTAACCCTGCTGAAGTATGAAAGTCGTATCATTGATACTATAACATTATTGAACGTATTCAAACTTTAAAATATTGAGACTAAATAAATTATATGCGAATACATTATAACATTAAAATTAACTTAAAATAATATATTCTTCAAGAAGAATAATGGTTCGTCACTATTTTATCAAATGATGCTCAGACATTTTAGCGAATTTTCCCTATAAAGAAGAAGCTATTACCGTAATCGGCATGGTAATACCTAGGCCAGGGACCATGATAACTTTTCGTTTTGAGGTCCCCAGACCCCAAAAACACCATTCGTTCGAAACTGTATATGTATATATATATATATATGTGTGTGTGTCCGTAGGCACGATAACTCTCGTAAAAATGACCCGATTTTGATGAAACTTTGTGTAAGCGTGTAAAGCAACATTTATGACTTTAAGTTCGAAAAACCAGCCAGATCGCTCTATCCGAAGGGGTATTTAGGGGGGGTTTTGCACTCCAAAAATGTTTTTTTTTTATTTGTTACATCTAATTTTTGAAATAGTCAAATTTTAGTTTTCACCATTGGATTCAGCTTAAAAAAACACACAATTTGGTATTTTGATCATTCCTCTACGTCAATTGGTTACTGAGATATTGAAAGTGCTAAACACAGTACGTTGTCTAATGTTATTCTTATGAAGGAAAAGAACATTTTTATATCTCGCTTATTTATGAACGTATACTGACGAAACTTGGTATACAGCTTCATCTCGTTGTGATCTATTGATATTTGCTCAAAAAAATATTGTTTGCCAAATTCTCCCGTAGCAGCAAACATGCGTACTCAGCCCCAAGTTATTCTTATGGAGAATAATTAAATGCTCTGTCTCCCTTAATTATAATCATAAATGAATAAAAACTGGTATTCGACTTCACCTAGTTGAATTATATCGATATTAGCATAAAAACCCTTTTTTTTGGTTTCTATGTTGCAGCAAACCTGCGTACTCAGTCCCAATGTTATTCTTATGGAGAATAATTAAAATTGTATGTATTGATTATTTGTGAATATATTTTTATGAAACTTGGTAAGTGGCTTTATGTAGTATTAGTTCATTTATATCTCCATTGGAAATTCGCTGAGTATGCAGGTTTCCTGCGACGGGGTATTGTTGGTATTTAAAAGTTATATAGAGTACCATACTAAATACTAATATACTATTGAAATGCCCACGACCACTTTTTAAGTGAAACCTGTTACAGTAATGTGTTTATACTTTTGCGATAATCTAATAACACCAATAATCATATAAAGTACTATTTACTAAGCATAAATGTTCTGGGGTCAATAATTGAATTTTATTTTTGAACAAATAAATACCCCCGTCACAGCAAACCTGCATACTCAGCGAATTTCCAATGAATATATAACATAACACATTAACACTTAACAGGATTCATAAGAAATATATTCACAAACAAGCGATATTAAAAATATTAATTATTCTCCATAAGAATATCATAGGGGATGAGTACGCAGGTTTGCTGCAACAAGGAACACAAAATAATGGGTTTTATGCAAATATAATTAGAACTCATCTAAGTAAAGTCACATTACCAAGTTTCATTCATATACATTTATAAGTAAGCGATATATAACATTTTAATTATTCTCCATAAGAATAACACGGGGACCGATTACCTAGGTTTGCTGCTACGGGAACCATACGTGAAAATTTTGTATTTTGTGCAAACAACGATAAACTCCAACCAGATGAAGCCATATACCAAATTTTGTCAGTTTATGTTCATAAATAAGCGAGATATACAATTTTTCTTTTTCTCCATAAGAATAACATTAGACAACGTACTGTGTTTAGCACTTTCAATATGTCAGGAACCAATTGACGTAGAGCAATGATCAAAATACCAAATTGTTTGTTTTTTAATGCTGAATTAAATGGTAAAAATTAAAATTTGATTTAAATAAAAATTACATGTGGAAACCCCAAAAAACCCATTTTTGGGGTACAAAATCCCCCCAAAACCCCCTTTTGGATGGTGCGATTCGTCTGGTTTTCGAACTCGTTCAAATAAATGGTGCTTTACACATTTGTACCAAATTCCATTAAGATTGGACCTTTTTTACGAGAGTTATCGTGCTTACGGACACACATATATATATAAAAATTTGAACGAATGGTGTTTTTGGCATCTGGGGACCTCAAAATGAAAAGTTATCAAGGTCTCGGGCTTAAGTCTTATCATGAGACCTACGGTAATAGCTTCTTCCCTATAGGGGAAATTCGCTAAAAATTAGTATTTTATTGAGAAAATTTGTATTACTCAGTTATTAGCAATCCGATTTTCGATAGCTTTATGCAATTTGTCCATTAATGTTTCCTCAATATATTTCATAGGATTAAACTGTCATTTTTCTTAGTCCTTAGATATTTTAGAATAGTCCATTTGTCCATTAAGACTCATCACAATTTACTTTTGTGATATATTTTGTGTGTGTAGTATTTTATAGTAGTGGATACTAAAAGCATTCTATAGCAGGAAGAATACTAAGCTGACCAAATAAATTCGAAATCAGTCTCTCTCTTTATACAAACCTGCCTGAAGAATAATGATCATGCAATGTCAGGATGACTGATGACGTTACTCTTTGGCCTTTTGAGTTATTTGTTTTCATAGTTTTACTGTCTCTCTATGAGCTGATAACAAAACATAAATTAGGTTTCGCTGCATTTAATTTAAACAAATCATAAAATGCTACATCAAAATGTATATGATCCAAACCAATTTGGTTACTTAGGGTTTCTTTTCTTTTATGCTATATTTTTTTAAATAAAAGAAGACATTGGTCAGAGCATATAACCATAAACTGTATGTTTAATCTATGATATAACTTACTATGTTATCTAGAAAATCAGTTTTTAAAATGTAGTTTTGAAAAGGATTATACGAAATAGTTTTAAAATACTTGCATTAAAACACACTATAAATTGGTTTAAAAATCGTCACCCCCTAAACTAGGCCTTTGATCATGAATTTACGAGCTAAATTTGGAAATCGATCAACGCAACACAAGAATGAGCAGATACAAATGACATACAACTAGATTTGAAGTTAGAAAATGTAACAGTTATTGAAAATAGTTAAAACTACCGAATCGGGGATTGAAATGCAATTCAATTTCCTATTGAGCAGGGTTTCTAAAACAGTATGTTATATGAATAATGTGCGTGAATAAAATTGTTGCAATGTCTAATAGAGCACAAAAACAATATAAAGCACCAACCAATAAACTACTGTTACTACGAGCCCCACCAAACATCAAAACAAAAACCAAAACAAAAAAAACAAATCAAAAAAGTCAAATCAAAACATCGTTCCGTCAAAATCTTTATGAATCAGAAGCACTCCATTTCGATTCGAAAGGCGAAGGAAAGCAAGGTAGTCAGGAATATACCATCTCGAGAAACGCGCCTCCGGAGACACATTGGAAGGCATGAGCTACCGCTCAATGAAAATTTTATGGAAGAACACGTAAAAGGGTCATTGGAGGCAGAGGTTTGTGGGAAAATAAATGCGGAAGTGTAATTCCAAAACTTCTCTCTATCCTGATTTATTCCCTGGCCTAGCCACCACTCCGATGAAAACAAATTCGCACCTAATTGTCACCCTATAAAAAAGAGTTAAGTGCAATAAACTATGCGAGAAATGAAAATAAACGTGATTAGTGTGCCGCGGCGGGGAGGAGTCAGGGTATATTTTTGCTGCGAGGTTGGCAACGGTCGGCGGCGGGTCAATACTTCAGTAGTGCCGGCGCCAAGCGCTAGGTAGCGTGGTTGTAGCTGGGCGATGTGAACATCAGTGAATTGTGTCAGGTGTGTTTTGACCTAATGTGTTATTGATGATTTTTGTGAGTGTTGTGGAGTTTTCGACTGCGGAGATGGATTTTCGACAACTCTAGGCGGCTATGGATGTCTGGATTTTGCTGGTCATCACCTCTATTGCTGGTTTGTTCATTCTTTAGGTTATAGTTTATTCTAGGTTATACGGCATAGTACAACTACCATCTGGTATATCCTATTATAAAATATTAAGCTATCTAAGATTTAATTAAGATGATTGGTGAATTTTAAATAATTTATGGTTATTTAGAAAATAATTTGTATTTACTATAGGCCTAATTTGTATGACAAATTTAATTAAAATGTTGATGAATTAAAATTAATTATAAATAAAACGTACTTATAATGTATATTTTTATTTAGACATGATTTACTTTACATGATGTATTACAACGGTTAGAACATGCATCTAACAGCAACCCGCGTATTATATATATGCGCGATACTTTTACCGTAAAAATGTTATATCTTGGTAAGGTGCCATGCTTGAAAAATAATGTTTAAAGTTTAGTTATACATTCACAATACTCATCTAATTTAAGCATTTTTCAAACAGTATCATGGTATGAGATTGAATTGTTAAGAATTATAAAACATTCGGCTACTGGGTAAAGTTGTAGGTACTTTAGTCCGATAAGTATCTAAAACAAACAGTGTTGTGATTATAAAAGCCTGATTTTATAAAATCTTATTTCTAACACCCCAACTTAAATACTAGTTAACAAATTCGGGACTGGTCACAGTTATGTAGTGCTATTACAAACTTCGTTACCACCCGAAACTTCCATTGAGCCTCTAAGGAAATAAAACAATAAACAGTTTAAACAAAATTAATATATTTATTGATATGGTAAATAGACTCCCTAATGTAAGGTACATATTTAATATTAGTATATGATTCAGCAATTATTTCCGACCTGTATTTGTAATAAGACTGGCAGTGTTGTATTAAATATCACATTGGTTGAAAAGGTATACGGAAAAAGGATTAAGTGTAGCACAAAATACTAAATTTAAGTTTAGTAGCCTAAATTTAATGGTGAAAACATTATTACGTTCACCAATCAAAAAGTAGCATTTTGAACTGTAAAGTCGCTATTGTGAACTGTGAAGTAGTTATTGTGAACTGTAAAGTAGCTATTGTGAACTGTAAAGTAGCTATTGTGAACTGTAAATTGGGCTGTGGTTGTAAACAGTGTTTCTTCCAACACAAACTAAATTATTGTAATAACAAATTTCTGCATGTATAAATAAGCAATTTTACTTTTTTAAATTCAAGGGCAGGTCAACCTAACAACTCTGCAACTGATCTTTATCATATTGTGCGGTATTGAAGGTGTTGAGTAATAAAAATATGAATTGTTTCAAAATGTGTTTAATTTGTAATATTAGGGAGCATATAGTTTGTTTTATAGTTCTACAATTGCATCTTTATACGCTATTAAAAAATTTGATGTATCTAGTAAATTCTACCTATCATAGAACAGAATAAATAAGGTAAAAGTAAATTAAATATGTTCTTGTGTGTCGCATTTAGTTGCAATATCCACACGGCTTGCGTTGCGCCTTGATTGCCGCCTAGGCCACTCCGCACCTGTATCAGTTTTGCATATCTCTCCCCTTGTCGTGCCGCCGCGCCGC
The DNA here is from genome assembly GCA_963675035.1 of Allygus modestus. Taxonomy (NCBI): domain Eukaryota; kingdom Metazoa; phylum Arthropoda; class Insecta; order Hemiptera; family Cicadellidae; genus Allygus; species Allygus modestus. The sequence continues at coordinate 334,088,492 of OY776111.1, forward strand.
CGTTCTGCGCTCACTTGCACATCATATTCCAGTTATATAATTACACTAATGATCCGTCTGAAATATGTTCTTCATACATTACAATAATATGTATTACGTTGATATGTTTTTTATTTTAGTAGCCTTTTTTAATTCCTGTAGGCTACGCTTTATACGCGTCATACTACCCATAATTTATGTTAATTCTTACACTAAGTGATTTTAATGCTAAGAACTAAGTTTGAAATAAATAAAACTATTATTTATAACTCTAAATACAGGATATTCGGCAAACTGCCACCACCCTTATGGAATCAAATAAGCATGTTACTCTTTTCGGACGTCTCAAGCGCATCTCGAGACGGAAATTTCTCTAATGAAATATATTTGTTATCAGATCATTGCTTTAATGTTGAAACTTCCTAGTTATGAAGTATTTGTAGGCCTACTATAAAATATATTTATTCATAATGGTAATATCTTCATAACAATTTTGAAAACAAAAATACTCGCCACCACCAAAAACGAGTTGTTAAAAATAATCAAAGCGTACATGTTATGTCCAGTACACGTTTTCTACAGATTTTGATTAGTCTAAGATTACTATAGTGTATTATTCAAGTCAAACGTGAAATGCCCGTGCTTATTTTTACGCGTACATGAGGGATGCCAATATTCGGATATACTTCTACAGAAGTGTTTTTATTGTATAAGTCAGTCAGAAGCCTAAATGTAATAAAGTGATAGTTGTAATTCAAACATATATATGCATATATATATATATATATATATATATATATATATATATATATATATATATATATATGTATATATATATATATATACACAAACTAGTATTGGATTAGTTTGCAAAGTCAACCTACTAGATGTTAAAGTTGTGATAAAGCTAAATAAAAACAGATGGCAATACATGAATTAAAATACCCCGTAGCAGTAAACCTGCGTACTCAGCAAATGTACAATGCACGTACATGTATCTTAATGCCACATAAAGCCACATACCAAGTTTCATCAACATACAGTCATAAATAAACTATTTATCACATTTTTAATTTTTCTCCATAAGAATAACATGGCGGCTGAGTATGCAGGTTTGCTGAAACCGGGAACACAAAAATGGGTTTTTATACAAATATCAATATAACTCAGCTAGGTAAAGCCACTTACGAAGTTTTATTAATTTATGTTCATAATTAAGGGAGATAACATTTTACTTATTCTCCACAAGAAAAACATGGGGGCTGAGTACGCAAGTTTGCTGCTACTAGCACTTTCAATATCTCTGTAACCAATTGACGTAGAGAAATTATAAAAACTCCAAATTGTTCGAATTTTAAGCTGAATCCAATGGTGAAAAGAATAACTTTATTTACTAAAATATTATATGCAACAGACTAAAAAAAAAATCATTTTAGGGGTACAAAACCCACCCAAAATACCCCTTTGGATAGAGCGATCTAGCTGGTTTTCGAACTTAAGTCCTAAATGTTGCTTTACATGTTTGTACCAGATTTCATCAAAATTGGACCATTTTTATGAGAGTTATCGCACCCCCGGACACACACACACACATATATATATATATATATATATATATATATATATATATATATATATATATATATATACATTTTTGAACGAATAATGTTTTTGGCATCTGGGGACCTCAAAACGAAAAGTTATCATGGTCCCGGGCCTAGGTCTTACCATGCCGACTACGGTAATAGCTTCTTTCGTATAGGGGAAATTCGCTAAAACGAAAACGGTACAAAAACTTAAAAACGTACAAACCAAAAACAAAATTGTGTTTTATTTATTTGATTTGCATGATCAAATAATTAAATCACTATTATTTCGTTTTTTTAGCAAGACATCAATTTACATTTCTATGTGTAAAGAAGTTGGATTATATGCATTAGTTAATTAAACTAATTTCTATTAAATTTTAATTAGTTTTAAAATACCAGTCGTGTTTCTTTTAGGTATAGACAATACCTATTAGCCTATATGTCCTGAGTATAACAACGATTGTATTAACAGCCTAGGCCCTATCTACATTATTAATATTTTATCGTGTTTGGGATGACGATTTAAATATGTATTGATTGATTAATCTAAAATGTAATCGTTCTTAAATTTATATAAAAAATATTTTTTAACTAATCTTGATAGCTAATATATGTTTATCCTAAATAGAGTAGATTAGTTAACCTAACAATATTGATCAAATGCATTTTGGTATCCAAATTCAAAGGAATTGTCATATTGGCCTACTTACAAATAGATAACAAGTGAAATACAATCGATTGATTAACAACCAACCAGCGTATATCTGGATGGACAATTTTGTTATTAACTGGTCCCATTTAACCTATTAACCAAACAAATATTATCGTGGAAGTCTTATCATTAATTTTTAAATTTCATAATTAGTGAACTGTGGGACATTATGATGGCGTGCAATGACAGTAATGTGGATAAAACAGTCATTTTGTTGACCTATCTGTCTATCTAGCTCATAAAACATGTTATTCATGTGTGTTTTTAGTCAACACCAGTACATGATGTTCAGAATCAAATTAATGAAAATGTTATATCAAAAACCAATTTACTTTTAGTTTTTGCGATGATCACGTGTGTTTTTCCAAGAAGATGAAACACAACTTTTAACTAGTGGTTTATAATTTTTTTAATGAAACAACCACTCAATTTTAAAATAAGTTACATAACTTGTTTTATTAGCTGCGCTTAATCGCTTAACTACATACATTTTGCACTTGTAACAGCTCGGCATCTCACAGTTTTGTCATATTAACTGACTTCTATAATGGTAAAATTGAACAAAAATGATAGTATCATAAAAATAATGTATGGATATGAAACCACGATGTCCCCAAGTAAAAAATCGTATTAATCGCAAAATGGACGACTGCGGCGTTTAGAGACTCGACGTCCACAGGTAGTAAACGAGCAGCTGTGATCTTTGGAGGAATTTTGGTGATGGGAAGGGGGGGAGATAGAGGGGGGAGAGAGAAAGAGAGAGAGAAAATAGGAGAGCAGGGGAAAGAGCTAGTAGGCGGATGCTGTGTAGTAGTGCTGGGTTTGATGAGACTAGGGCTAGTGCCAGGCTTTGCATTCCTCACTCTCACTGGCCCGCCATCCGGCAGCGGAGGACCAAACCAAATAAAAACATTCCAAATGAAATGTTTTGTCGGAGAATAATCGAGTGGCACTTCCTGCGGCGGCGGTTCCTGTTGAAACCATTATTTATTTAGGCTTCACTTCCCGACTGCGAGAGGCGGCGGTTAAAAAATCAGCACTTTTAATGCACTGCGGCCGCTTTGTTTTCAAGCGGAAACTAAATTTAAACGCGAACTCCTTTTTAAACTGTGTAAATATAGTAATGGGACCATTACATATTCCTAGATACAATCTAAATTAATAACCAGTCCTAGGTTCAATGCTTTGAAAGTCCCTTCTCAATTGTTTTGTCTACATACCTCATTAAATTTACAACACGTTTACAGGGAATAAAATCAACTAAAGTCTCTCAGAGTTTACATACACTTACAATTTTAAAACTAGATAATGGTAGGTACTATACATATATGCCGTTTAAAAGTGGTACACCCTGTACTGAACACGACAGAACTAGATAAAATCAAACTCTGAATTTATAATTACCATAAACTAAATACTATAAAACATTATCGAAACTTTTCATACACTCTTGAGACTTGCTTTCAGTAGCTTAACGGGCTCTAGCAATATGTTGAAGAACCTTTCATATACAGTAAAGAAGACTCGGGGCTTTATCATTCAAATCAGCTGAGTCAACGTCGTATGTTAATGTGGGCCTGCAGCCTTCAGAGTGAGAGAGAAAGAGATACAGATCAGCCTGTTACAGGACCAGAATATGCAACGTGCAATGTAAAATGTACTTTTTGAAACTGATATGCCTTTTACACTCTACATTATGAAATATAAGTGTTAAGCGGCACTAGAAATCAATTCTAAAACATGCAATTATGTTTCTCGCCTTGTGTCGGAATAGCTCCTAAAACTTGTTCTTTTCATCTAAAATGATAGTTAAAGAGTTGTTCTAAGGGAACGTAATTTCCACTTTTGGCTAATAAACGATTATAGCTACTTAACATAATGTTGAAATTTATGAATTTTGAGGTAAATTTCACGATTTAATGTCAAAGAGTTAAAGAAAGTAGATAACAAATGTTACTTTCTCCTAAACCCGCTCTTCATCAACATTGAACAGAAAACATTAAATAGAAAATAGAAACATGATCCGAATACGATAAACACAGCTGCATGTTCTGTTATAACGCGAGCAAAATGCCAGTGATCCGAATATATGAAAACAATGTTGTGTAAACTACCAACAGTGCTGTTAAAAACTTTCCCACTGCTTTAAAAAAAAATTCCAACCACGAAAGAGTGAAACAAAGCTGGCATCAGTTTCGACTTTGCACACGCCTTTCTGCTAAGATCTTCTGTGTTCTGACTGAAGGTCGCAACCTGTTTAGATAGCCGCGTCTTTTGACACGTCTCTCTGATTTTTTATTTGCATTGTAAATTATACTGTATGTATGCAATAACGGTTTTGCATATTGTACTATACATTATAGTAAAATTCATTCAAGCAGTAAATAAATTGTATCACGCTGGATTACGAGGATAGGCTACTTTGGATGTAATTGATCTAATATTTGGAATTTTCAAGGATCTCTTTTAATTCTTAAGAATAGATCTCTAGATTCTTATCTTGATCTGTTTAATTTTTGGCTAGAACGCCAATAATATTATTTTTTCAGATTTATAAAAATATACGCTATTTTATTCTGAAATTTACTAGGCTTCACCCACCTTAGTAGACGATGTGCGATGGTTTCAGGCTCCGAAGTCAACAGTTAACACTAGTCACATACACGGAAAACACACGGACGTTACATCAGAAAATCGGGCCCTCGCACAATATCGATTTTTTGCGGGTGGGAAAAAATCAATCCTAGGATTTATATATCCTTTCTTTCAGAATGACTTAGCACTAGTTTATACATTTATAGTCTTCAGCCTAATGTTCCCTAATGTTTATACATTGTTGCGCGCTAATATATTGGCTTAATAAGTCATGTATATAGGGTTTCAGAAATTTTAATTCAAATAAAGTCTCATTTTGGGCGTTAATAGTAAGCCATACAATCATAATTTTATTGGGATCTAATTTAAAATGACAGGCGATTATAGTGTGGGAAAAGCTACATTGCAAGGAGAGAAATATACATTTTTTGAAATTGTAATATTACAATTATTATCCAATGTTTATGTGGGATGTACCGGGATATGATATTACGTAAATAGTTTTAGGGTTCAAGCTTACCGTACCTGATGGCTTACCTGATAATACCTCCGTCTTCATCTTTGACCAGTGGAACTGGATTGACTGCGTCAACTTATTTAAAACACTTAAACACAAAAAAAACTTATGTCCAGTATAAGCTTTATGGCCGTTTATTATGTAATGTTGTGAGATGTTTTTAGATAAATTAAGGCTGCAGAAAGTTTAGATTGCTTAAAGTGAAGTTGTAAAACAACGTTTCATTGCGTAACCGCGCCTTCACGAGTCATTGCCGTACATCAACACTTGCTCATCGAATGTTATGCCGTTCGTTACACGAGAGTGAACAGTATGCAGTGTGTTGAAGTGATTAGAAAACGCAAGGACAATGTACTATGGAAAAACCTGATGGTGCAAGGCAACATTAAACATCACGCATCACGCATTGGTGATGAATAATTTCATCACTGAGTTTTACTTTGTGACAGATTTTTACTTTGCCAAAGTTGCATGAGGTTAGAAATGTATTACCACACATTCTGTGTTAAACAAAATCTTGATAGGAGATTTTAGCATGACCAATCGTTACGTGTTGCTAATGGCATTATTCTGGATACAACTGCAGTTGCGAAAATTGTTGGACGTTGCATCCAACCTGTTAACCTTTTTAGTTAGGAGCAGGCTTATCGAAATCGTTACTGTAAAACTCGTGATAAGTAGAATATTACTTATCGATCCCGGTTGCTTCTGCGATGCATTTACACTATGAACTGGGTCTTACGTGACAGTAGTAGCATGTAGTTGGCAGTCAGTTTATTTTCCCCATGAGTCATGCTGCAATTTGGACGGGGTTCCATGAAGTGGATTGGATCAGTTGGTTCAGCCAGGGTTAGAACTGTTAGGTAGCCTAACTGTTCTTGGTCCACATTATTGTTATTTTTTTAAAATTTCCATTTATAATTGTTATAGTGAACATGGGCCCAAGATTAATAAGTTTAAATTACCTGTATTTTGTATAAAAAATATATTTTTATGAATGTAAGAACAACGTCTTTCGAGTGCATTACAGCTGTGCAGTGACACTTCAGTGAATAAAATATCTCTTAGCAATAAAATAATAACAACCTAAATACCGGTACCATAATCATTTAACCACATCACATTTTATTTTTCAATAGAAGTTCCATTGAGAAAATATTTGATCTGGCGATAAAATGTATTTTATCAGTGCTGACTATCGACAGTAATATCACCAAGCACGTATGGGAGAGCGCCATCGGTGGTTACTGATAGTGGCTTCCCTCTGATTGGCTCCCAGCACGAACTGCGTGACTCGCTTCTCTTGCCCTCCTGCGGAGGTAGGGGTAGTTTCGGGGAATTCGGGGGTGTGAGAATGTCAAAGTTTAATAGTTTGCGTGTATTGCCTAATAAAGCTATTCTGCAGAAGTTGAGTTAAAACTTCCTACCTAAAATTCATACGACCTGTGAACTAATTACGTATAAACCCCCAGGAAGCTTAACATATTGTATAAGCTACTTTGTAATTTTGTAAACAAATTCACTTTTCGTATTGTTTTATCCAACTTGTTCCTTATAGAAAAAGTAAAGTTCAATCATACGGAATGAATAAACTATATAAGTAGATAAGGCTTTTTAAAAAGCTTAATGTTGAATATGATAAACTAATACAGTAGTGTAGAACATGATTAGTTGAACTTTTGATACTTAAGTATTTATGTTTCATTGTCTGTTTTGTATGTTCGCCAATATAATTTTTTTGAGGAACTAATACTAAAATATGATGTGGTCCCTGCGAATTGACCAAGTTACACTGTGTAAACAATGTATTATTGAACCAAGAGAGTTGCCCTTTGCTGTATGCCAATCACAGCCAAGTTAGTGTATTGTAGGTGGCGCCGAGGAGTTTGTCGGTGTTAATAACTGTTGAGGGACGGAATGTCAGAGGTGACGTACGAAATGTAAAACATGCAAGTTTTGATTACAGACTTCTGCTGACAATACAATGCGAATGCTGTGTTTACTAATCTTGCATAAACATAATGAAATGTGTGTTGTTGACTTTAACTCACTTACTTGAACCACCATAGTTTGGATTTGTTTTATTAGTTTTAGTTTAGTTAATTTTTAGAAACTGAAGAGGTGGAATCATAGTTAGTCAGTGAAACAAAATCACTGTTTAAAATGTCTGCGCACTAGAGGCGGATAAAGTAGGTACTCTGACGAGTTATTTTAGGATAGCTTCACTTAATTAATGATTTTTAAAAATCCCGTAAAGATTTTGAGATGACTTAAATTTTGAAATACGAATTCATTAAAAGGTTGCATGATTAGTTGGTCAATCATATCGTATATTCTAATATGATTGTTTGCTTCCTTGCACAATTACCTCAGCTAATAGACAGCAGTTCGATTAGATGGCACGCTAGGCCAAAGTAACATAAATAAACTTTTTATCACAAACATTGTCTGGTAAACTAGCTCGGGTCTGCGGCGTGGAACAAGGGACGGGATATGGTCTGGCTCACTATTAGCATAGAATGGAGCCCGGAGCGAGGGCCTGCGCGCCACCGTGTAGCGTGGCAGTCTGGCCTCTGGCACTCTGGCATGTCCGGAGAGGGGTTCCTGGATCGGTTGTGGCGTTCAATTGATAATTTAAGATGAGCAAATCTGTTGAGAGGTGTAAATACAGGTTAAATGTATGTTAAAGGGGTTTATTGTTTAGGGATGTGTGTGTTTTTATTTGTTATAGATTTTAATACTAAAAAATATACTTTAGAATATTATTATTTTCATTAGTCGACCTTCCTAGATACCTTGAAAACGAAAGGGGAATACATTTGTTTAAAGAAACTATATGTACACAGTTCACACAACCCCAACACATGGTGTCTGTGTATACAAATAGCCAAATATTTAGTTATCTTTGATAAAAGTGAGTCGCGATCCATGAATGAACTGAGGGAAAATATAGTAAAATTTAACAATTATACATTTCAAGTACCTACATGTTATTGTGTAGGCTCAGATAAATTATGACATCAGATAAATAAATATCAGATAGGTATATGTCTAATTGTTACTTTGCTGGCGGCTGGAGGTTCAATAAACAATGTGACTAAACAACATTATAATTTCACGTTGGTTTTTTTCACTATTATTAGTTAAAAATTTGAAGGTCCATCTCCCTCAAACATAAAAGTCTCGAAAATGGACCTCCCCCCTGTCTGAGGACCACCCGCCATGAAACCTGTAGTAGCCCGCCCTGTTATTAAATTATTATTTTACTTCGGAGTAAAACAATACATGCAGTCGAGTATTGTTGAAATGACCGAAGTGGAAAAGATGGACTCAACCTTAATTTATGGATGAGTCAGAGTCGACTCAATGTATAGGTCAATTAAGACACATATATAGTCAGTTTGTTATTAAAACCATTGAATACCTGTATCAGTACTGCAGAGAGATGATGTTATGGCCAGCAAGAAAACAAAAGGTCGAGGAGGGAGATACCCTCCCTATTGTTAATTCACTGTTTATTGACAAAGCTAATCAAGAAACTATCAATGCAACGTAATGGTGCTTGTTAATCTGTAAGGAATTATTGTATTGGAGTTAATTTCAACCTCACCTCCTTGTTTGCTAGCAGGCCTTCAAGTCATCTCAGCACAGTTAACATTATTTGTAGTAGATCCATATTACTGGAGTAAGTAACATTGGATATCCCGATTATCGTAACAGTAGTTGGCAGGTGCGATGTTTGTTGGTCCAACAGATGGGTTATTGTATGGTGTAAGCTGAGAAGAGGAGGGGCAGTGAGGGTGGTTGTTGGACCAGAAGATAGGGAAGCGGTATCATAGCTGGAATCCGTACAAGGCCTGGTGTCACGTCTGTCTGAACATCGCTAAGCCCACGATTGCTGACGTCACCACTCAAACTAAGAATACCACATAGGTATTTGTTGTACAAACTCCTCATTTAGGCTTATTAGAACATTCGATTTAATATTTACTATTTTCATAATTTAGCAAACTCTATCCACCATTCGGTTTCAAGTCAAATAAAAAATTTGTTTATTGCAGAAATAAATAAATACAATGTATACAACAAAATCTTGCAGTCATTTGGAGTTTATGCTATGATGAATAAATACATATACAGGCTGTTCAAAAAAGGTGGGGACATAATTTACGTAGTGATTCCTTGGGTCAAAATAAGCAAAAAAGTTTATATAAACATATGTCCTATCTCCTTTCGTTTAGCGTCTGTCTGTCTGTATGTGTTTTTCACAAAAAAAGTCATAACTCCTTAACGGTTTGAGCTACAGCATTGAGATTTTGCCCAAATGTTCATCTTATTGGCCGCTTTTATTTTGCAAAATGTGAATAAAAATTCTGTAACCGTTTCAAAATGGCGGCTATTTTAAATATTTGACGCCAAATTTCACGAAAACCGTTAATTTTACCAAAAGTTGCAAGATACATAAAATTTAGTAAATTTTATGGAGATTTCAACGATATCTTATTATTAAGCTTAGTTTGGACAAAGAATAACGGGGAAATTAATTTTATTAATGATATTTGTTATAGTTTTAACATTGTTTAAATGGAGAAAACTGTAGGTATAGCAAGAAAGAAATTAATTTCTCAGTTATTCTTAGTCCAAACTAAGCTTAATAAGATATCGTTGAAGTCTCCATAAAATGTACTAAATTTTATGTATCTTGCAATTTTTTGGTAAAATTAACGGTTTTCGTGAAATTTGGCGTCAAATATTTAAAATATCCGCCATTTTGAAACGGTTAAAGAGTTTCTTGGTTGACTATTAGGCACTTTCATCTTCTATAAAACTATATTAAGTAAAACAATTTTAAATTTAAACCTATTAAAGAGTTTCTATTCAAATTTTGCACAAGGAAAGCGGCTAATAAGATGAACATTTGTACAAAATCTCAACGCTGTAGCTCAAACCGTTAAGGAGTTATGACTTTTTTTGTAAAAAACACATACAGACAGACAGCCGCTAAACGAAAGGAGATAGAACATATGTTTACATAAACCTTTTTGCTTATTTTGACCCAAGGAATCACTACAAGCCCCCATACCTTTTTTGAACACCCCCCACCTTATGTCCCCACCTTTTTTGAACACCCTGTATACGATATCTTAAAACGAAAAATCAATCCTGCAATTACTGCCACTACAGGCAAAGCCCAATTACAGGGACAGTATTTCAAAAATAATATCTCAGCTATGACACTAAGATACGTTTCATTAAAATAACCAATATTCTTGATTAGACAAGAAGTTAAATCAACGCAAAAAACAGAAATGCCGCTGTGAAATTACTGATTACTGTCTGCCTTATCTGATTTATTTTACTCTTTGCATGCTAAAGAGGAACACATGTCAGTTCTTAAAAAAAGTATATACTTAATCAAAAGCAAAGTAGACGTTTTTAAACTCCCATGCCTTTCTTATGGGGTATGTTTTACGTTATTGCTTGTTTGCTGGTAACCGCTCGTTGAGAAACACCGTTATTTTTTCCCGAGTCCCTGGGATCAAGACTTTTAATTTGAGCCATTTCCCATCATCCTGCGATTTGCCAAAGTCCTACAATTTTGACTAAAAAAATTCGCTTTCACAATTATATATAAGATTTAACTACTACGTTAAAATACATTAATTGGATATATAAGCAAAATTGTGGCTGATGAAATAAAAATGTTTCTGAAGTATTGCATACTACTTTTTAATTTTTGGAAGCTTTGGAAATTTTGGGTTTTATTTTTAGGAACCCATGGATTGGTTGGTTAACCAAACATTTCGTATTAGTGTTAAAAGTCACACACTTCGAAAAAAGAGACTTGGGAGGGAATTTAATTAGTTCAAAGGTCGAAACATATAATCAATGTACAAGCATTTTTTTGTTAAGGTTTTCTGTCTTATAGCGAACTTGCCCTACAGAGCAGAAGCTACCCACCACTGGGTCAGAAAAAGATATTTAGTAGATTAAGTTGTCGTCAATTGGATTCCTTGATATTGAAACTGGTAAAAACACTACATTATCCAATACAGTATTATTCTTAAAGGGCATTAATACAAGTATTTATCTCAATATATGAAATTATTTTGATGCAACATTGAATGTGCCTTCCTCTGGAAACTATCTTTTAGCGAATTTCCCCTATAGGAAAGAAGCTATTACCGTAGGTCTCATGGTAAGACTTAAGCCCGAGACCATGATAACTTTTTGTTTTGAGGTCCCCAGATGCCAAAATCACTATTCGTTCAAATTTATATATATATGTGTCCGTGGATGCGATAACTTGAGTAAAAAACATCCGATTACGATGAAATTTGGCTCAAATGTGTAAAATGACATTCATGACTTTAAGTTCGTAAACCAGAAAAATCGGACCATGGGAAGGGGGGTTTTAAATTTTCCAAAAATCAGTTTTTTGCATTTTTCACCCTAAAATAAAAAAAAACTTAATTTTGGTTTTGACCATGTTATAGAGCTTAAAACAAATATATAGTATTTCGAATTATTAACCTTGGTTAAGTGGTTGCGGAGAAAATGCAAAAAACCTACTCATAAAATCTCCCATGTTAATCTTATGGGAAAAAGGTTTTTGGCTTTGCCTCAGTTTATTTTAATGTAAAATTCACATTTGCTTTTACTAATCTGTTCTGTTCCACAACACAATCATTTTGGTGTTTTAAGTGTTGTTCTACGTCCAACCGTTGCAGAGATATTCAAAGTGCTAAACACAGTACGTTGTCCAATGTTATCGTTATGGAGAATAAATAAAATTTGATATCTCTATTACTTATGAATGTATGGCTGTATGTAACTTGGTATGTGGCTTCACGTAGTACTGGTATATTGACATTTGCACAGAAAATTTATTTTTTGTTGATTATTCCCGTAGCAGCAAACCTGCGTACTCAGCCCTTATGTTATTCTTATGGAGAATAAGTAAAATGTAATGACTCCCTTAATTATGAACATAAATTAATAAAACTTGGTATGTAGCTTCACTTGGTTGAGTTATATTTATAATTGCATAAAAACCCATTTTTGTATTCCTTGTTGCAGCAAACTTTCGATACTCAGCCCCCATGTTACTCTTTTGGAGAATAACTGAAATGTTATATAGCGCTTATTTATGATTGAATACTGATGAAACCGCTGGTATACTGGTATGTGGCTTTTGCCTAGTTAAGTTCTATTTATATTTTCATAAAAATCAATTGTTTGTGTTCCTTGTTTCAGCAAATCTACGTACTCATTACCAATGTTATTCTTGTAGAAATCGCTTACATGTGAATATATTTTTATGAAACTTGGTATGCAGCTTTATGTGGTATTAAGACATATATAAAGACATGCATTGAAAATTCGCTGAGTACGCAGGTTTGCTGCGACGGGGGTATTTTTTTTATTTGCTACAAGTCGCTGATTACAACGGTTTGTTGCAACGGGAGTGTTTTCCATTAGATGTCAATTAATTATAAATTTAAAGCAAGGGACTAAAGTAGGAATTGGTTTTTGTTAATTTCTTCGCTAACGACCACAGCCGGGATGTCCCGCGTGTTTATTTGGATCCGTGGTTATTTGCATCTCTCGCAGTCAAAAACGCGGTGTCACTTTGGATTATACGCCCCTCAATGTGTCTTTTCATTCCTTCTTTTTGTAGGTCTTTTTTATATCTCGTTAGCTATATACGTCTTTTCTTTGTGTGTCAAAGTAATTCCCATAATGTGGTTCTATTCCTATCGTTCAAGAGAATAATTAAGTTGTGTTTCTGAATTTTTCTGAAATCCCTTTAAACATGTTGTAGTATAACCGTAGATTAAAGATAACGTACAATCACCAACCGTGGAGTAAGTAACAGGAAACTGCCGTGTTTCATCACACATACTTTCAAATCTATACATGTTATGTCGTTGTTTACAGATGACATTTTCTTGTATCATTCATATTAAGTTAAACCGTCAATAGCATTTAACATTTAACATTTGGCTTGCGTGACGACATCTATATTCTGCTTGATCAGAAGCGTCCCTTCTACTCAGCCCCCGCTAATACTCTTGATGGGTTTTTACTCAAGTGCACTTACTCAAATGTTTTCTGTATATGACAAAAGCAGAGTCTGGCGCCTGTGTTATCAATGCGGAGAAGTCTGTGTGTGATCATTAGCAGGCCACAACTGTCATATTAGGTCTATTTTATTTTTACATGTTTATCAAACACCTTTCTTATAATTAAGATCTCAAACGTTATGAAAGCGACTTTGTTGTTTTATTGCATTTGGCTGTCTTGTATTCTGTAAATAAAAAATAAAAAACAATTTTATGATAGCAATAATAGCCTACCATTTTCACTATAAAATTTGTTTTTACCATTGTCGAGTCTCAAGTCTTACCAACTTTCCGAAAAAAAAAACCTGCTTTGGTTTTATACGTTCTGAAATACAAGGACTTGTTTATTTGTTTATTGTCAAGAGCAAAATAAACATACCCATACACTGATGTCACTGATGTTACTACTTCAAATACCATGTTACTAATGTATGAAAATTTAATGTTTTTTGGAGGCTTATTGATGTTTACAGCACATACGTTAAACTATTTCACCCTTTGATTGTGTTCTTGTTCGGACCCTAGCTGTTATACCGCTGTTATCCTGGCCTCTTCATAGTTTGCTACCAACATTGCATTACAATCCGTCATTTAAATCTCGTTACTTTTTTGACAACTTCTCAGTATTGTTAGGCGATTCCAAATAACAATAATAATAATAGGGGACATCCAAATAATTCCTGTAATATGTATTATATTATATCTAGCTGATTATACCGGTTTCACCCGGGTGTAAAATGTAGTTAAAAAGTAAATTGCTAATTTTTACTTGTATTTAAAAGTAAATTCAAGTAAGTACAGTTGTTTATTTGAATAATATTAAATAAATAGCAGAAAAATGTAACCGTATGGTCTCATTTGATTAACATTGGAATTTTGGATGTCCCAGGGGGGTAGCCTTAGAGGATTTAGAGGAAACTGAGAGTCAGTTACAACAGCTGTAACCTAAAGGAACATACCCTGAAAATTTCATGCCTTAACTCCTTGTATTTTAGCCGTACGGCGATCCACACACAGGCAAAAACTCTGCTTTATTTATATAGATTAACTATTGGCTTACAGGGGCTTTAGCCTCTAACATATATGGTTTTTGTCTAAGTGGATAATCACAGCTGATCATTAGTTCATTTTACTTATTAATAAAAACACTGTAGTGATATTTCCATAAGAAAATCATTGGCTCCAGTCCAGTGCGGCGTAGTCCACGTAATTTTTTACGTTTCTGATATTTTTCCCACCGTCCTTGGCCCTCAAGCTTTAAGATGACTCGTCATAACCTAACTTAACTTCTTCCTAGCTCGAGATATTTCGTGGGGACCGATTCGCTTACGGAATTAAAATAAAGAAGATATTAAGATTGTAGGAATAATCAAAATATTTATATTAAGTCTTGTTCATTGGAACACCTGAACACCTTATTCATATACCAAAAGTAACTTACAATCATGCATTTAAATACAAATATTTAGTAACAAAATTATCTATTTACTTAGAATTTCAGATTGTTCAAGAAGTAATAAAGGATCTTTCTGCTTTTAAAAGAGCTGAAATTTATTAGTTAAACTAATTAAAATCCTTTTAGGTGAAGTCACTCTAGGTTAGCATTATAGGCATAATTATTCTGGGAACTAATAACACAGAAAACTAATCAGTTGTCTGTGCTAATTGTATACACAAGAAGATTAATTTATATCTATAAACAATGTTTGCATTAATAACACGAGTTATCATGCTTTACATAGCAGGTCAGTGGCGCGTTTGTACTATTAACCTTTGGAAAGTAGCTACGTAAATAAGGAAGGGCGGCTCTGCCCCTACATAAGGGTAGTTTATCAGCAGCTCGCTTGTTTCAGACCATTTTCCTCACCTCGCCTCTCTCCCACCCCTTTATACTGAGTAGGGTGAATTTTCCCTCGTAAAAGTTTCACTTTTCGGGCCTTGAACTTTGGGTCCTTGACTTTTCAGCATCTCCTTTGACTTCATCGGATTGATTCCTTGGAACAATTTTATAACGGTTTCGATTTCTACAGTGACTTTTCATAAGAAACCAATAGACTTCTCAATTAAATCTAGTTTTTACCCTCTGCACAGCTACTGATCAACATACTAAGTACTAAGAAAGCTTTTAGGAACCGAGAGAGCGCAAAAACAACCTAATCAAGTAGACGTCCAAACCGTGTTGTGGCATTTACAACTAGAGCCTCAATCAGACAGGACGTGGGAGATGACCAGTCGACCGTTTTACGGTAAACAGATGTATTTATTGATAACAAGGCAGTTCATAGTTTATATTGATTATTCAGAGGTTTACTGAGAATGTCTAATGGCAGGCAGATCGAGGAGGTTGGAGGGCTCTCCCTTGTAGTAGTGATCCCTGAAAAGGTGATTTGGAGAGGAAAACTGCTTTTAAAGGGAGACTGTTCTTCTGTGAGACGAAAGAAGGCAATATAATTTAAATTAAAAATACCTTCAACAATTTGGTTCGCATATTATCAAATACCCCCGTCGCAGCAAACCTTCATACTCGGCGAATTTCCAATGAATATATAACATAACACATTAAAACACTTAACAGGATTCATAAGAAATATATCCACAAACAAGCGTTACTTAAAATATTAATTACTCTACATAAGAATAACATTGGTGATGAGTACGCAGGTTTGCTGCAACAAGGAACACAAAATAATGGGTTTTTATGGAAATATCACTGTAACTGATCTTAGTAAACATACCAAGTTTCATCCATATACATTCATAAATAAGCGATATATAACATTTTAATTATTTTCCATAAGAATAACATGGGGACCAAGTACCTAGGTTTTCTGCTACGGGAACCATAAGCGAAAAATGGTTTTTTTGTGCAAAAAACAATAAACCACAACCAGATGAATCCATATATCAAATTTCGTCAGTTTATGTTCATAAATAAGCGAGATGTACAATTTTTCTTTTTCTCCATAAGAATAAAATTAGACAAGTACTGTGTTTAGCACTTTCAGTATCTTAGTAACCAATTGACGTAGAACAATGATCAAATATCAACTTTTTTAATGCTAAATTTAATGGTAAAAATTAAAATTTGATTTAAATAAAAATTACAAGCGGTACCCCAAAAACCCATTTTTGGGGGTTTGCCATAGTTATTTAAGATGCCAAAATAATACAATTATTACTTGTTTTTAAATCCTGAGAAAAGGGACTTATAAAACAAATATAAAATCAAAATAATATTCTTAATTTAAACAAAAGTTAGTTATTATTTCAATATATTTTTAAAGTAAATAAATATTGTTAGGTAATATGAGAAAAATATGAATCATAACCGATACAATGCTCCAATCCAACTTTTGTTTAATCAACCCACGATCAAAGGCAAATTAGGTTTTATCTCAAATTAGCTGATGTACCCGTTCTTCGCACAGGGGTTTTCTTTACCCGTTCTATAGTCAATGCAATTTGAATTTTAGTTAGCTTGAAACAGCTGTTCTTGCTTCCGCTCTTTAAGATGTCAAATGAAAGTGTCCTCAGCTGTTCGCATTACAGTTTCTGAATGTTTACTTTCTTCGGAAATGTAAACATTGAAACATAGGACGTTCACGGGGCGTAGCCCGAGGGGATTTTAAGGAAGTGAATAGGCCTATGTGTTGCATGGGTTCAAGATCTACCTTTGTGTAAAGTTTGAGCCCAGTCGGTTCAGTAACTTTTCCCTGTACCCGGAACATCAGACAGACAGACAGACAGACAGAAACCACCTCTTCTTTATAATATTACTAGCTGACGTACCCGTTCTTCGCACAGGGGTTTTCTTTACCCGTTCTTTAATCAATGCAATTTGCATTTTAGTTAGCTTGAAACAGCTGTTCTTGCTTCTGCTCTTTAAGCTGTCAAATAGAAGAATCCACAGCTGTTCGCATTACAGTTTCTGAATGTTTACTTTATTCTGAAATGTAAACATTTAAACTTAGGACGTTCACGGGGCGTAGCCCGAGGGGATTTTAAGGAAGTGATTAGGCCTGTGTTTTGCATGGGTTCAAGATCTACCTTTGTGTAAAGTTTCAGCCCAGTCGGTTCAGTAACTTTTGCCTTTACCCGGAACATCAGACAGACAGAAACCATCTCTTCTTTATAATATTATAGATAGATACGTTTTCATATGTTGCGAGTAAAACTGCTAATACTAAACTGGAAAACTAATTTGTTTACTTTAGTGGTATAGTTGTTAGACTTCAAGCTCTCTTCATTTTCATAAGGAGTAAACACTTGATTTCCATGACAATATCTCGGGCGGTGTCAAACGAGCCTAGCGTAAATTACAGTGACACTTCTGAGGAGGTTAACTGACAGAGATTCGCGGAACAAGGAGGACAAAAACCAGAAAGGACACCGCGCTGCGAGTGTTCAAAAAGGAGGACACAACTTTACGGCAAACAAGGGGTGGAGTAGTGGTGGGTTCGTATCGATAAAATAGTGATCATCACTATAAAGATGAACGATATTATATGTGAGTTGAAGTTATTGAAACACGCACGCGTACCTAACCATCGCAATTAATCATTGTCCATCATTTGGAAACCAAACCACCCCTACCGAGCCTATTTAAATTAATAACTATATTTTATTATTTAAACATACTGTATCTTTAACAACATTAAGGTAGGGTGACCAAATCATAAACTTTAAAAACGAGACACACCCAAGGAGGGTAATCTACCCTCCAGTTAAAGGGGGGTCCGAGAGGCCTCCTGCGGGACGTGACCATTGAAACATGCTCTTTTTAGCTATTTTGAACCTATAAATCTGTGACCTTTGCTTTTGTAATTTTATTTAAATCCTGAGGCATATCATTCTGGTTACTGGCGCTAGCTATCTACATAACACGACTACGGTACAAAACTAAAAAAAATGAAAAATATAACTTGAAGTCATATTATAAATTAGGAAGTTTTAGCGATTTAAACATGAGTTTATTAGTACCCAACGTAAATACGGGACATTTAAGCGTCCCGAGACTTTACCGGGACTCCGGGTACGATTGTTAAAAAACGGGATAGTCCCATTTTTCGGGATGCTTGGTCACCCTACATTAAGGGGTCACTAATCATTTTGTTTTTCAACCTACTTATCCCCTAAGACCAATGTAAATGTTCAAATCCAGTCCTTCTCAACGGACCATTCGAAATTTATGATTTGTGATTAATTTAAAAGTACAACAAAATACCTAACGATTTCGGTGAGCAGAATTTTGGTATTACAATAGTTAATCAATAAATAAATAAGTTTTCAATAGGTTTGAATTATTGCACAGTGTATTACCCTCCAACCACCGGAGGGTACATGTCACAAATGCTCATATAATGTTTGTCCGCTCATGTGTTGTTATGAAACGAGGACAAATACGTTATTGTGATCAATAATTAACTACTAATCTGTAAAATATCAATTAGGAACAAAAAACGATTTATGTCAATCTGCACTGATTGAAGATTGGTGCCAAACATGTCATCACTGTTGATGATGCCACTCCGCTATTTTTATCCAATTTATTTTAAACATTCTTCGCTGAATCATAACAATATTGTTTTAAATATGAAGGGACAGTTATGTTGCCCCGGATTCGAGAAAACGGTTTTCAGCTGTTTCGGAAATGATTTAGAATCTCCCAAGATAGACCCAAGATAAGGCTGTTTTACCCTCATGACCATTGGTACATATTGCTGAATTCCAAGCTGAATTCCGTACCAAGCTGAATTCAATGGTGAAAAATGAAATTTGATTTACTAATATATTATACGTAAAAAACTCGAAAAACTCATTTTTGGGGTAAAAAACCCCCCAAAATACCCCTTTGGATGAAGCGATGTGGCTTGTTTTCGAACTTAGTCATAAATGTTGCTTTACATGTTTGTCCCAAATTTCATCGAAATCGGACCAATTTTACGAGAGTTATCGCACCCACGGACACACCCACACGCACACACCCACACGCACACACACACACACACATACACACACACACACACACACACACACACACACACACACACACACACACACACACACACACACACACACACACACACACGTATATATATATATATATATATTATATATGTATACAGTTTTGAACTGATGGTGTTTTTGGCATCTGGGGACCTCAAAACGAAAAGTTATCATTGTCCTGGGCCTAGGTCTTACCCTGCCGACTACTGTGTAGTAGCTCCTTCCATATAGGGGAAATTCGCCAAAAAAATTATGACTATTTCTCGATTTAAATTAATTCTAGGGCCTACTTAGGGTTGGCTTACCTGTTATTTTACATATAGAAATAGCCTAGTCACGTAAAGGTAGAGATAGCGAACATACATTAAGGGTTTTTCGATTAGCGTTTCTTAAGTAGTTAACGAGGGTACGAGAATGCCCCATGTAGATGAGAGAGGTAAGGTAAGGGGATAGGGTCAAGAGAATAGTTTGCACGACGAAGGATTTGAAGGAGAAGTGTTGTAAGAGGAATGGGTAGCAGGGATGGCTGGTGCCAAACTCAGGTGTTTTTATACAAGTTGTGGGTCGGTGTAAAACCTGAGCACTCCGGGAGTCCTACTCCTAGTGGTGATAAGTGGAGTAATCGTAGGTGCGTGAGATAGTAGAAAAAAAGGGAATGTACTCCTCCAACAGGTTCCCTGATTCGTTAGATTGCAAGTATGCCTGTCCATAGCAAATGTCAGTGCCAGATCACCTTAGGTTCCACAACTCCTCTCTCGGCCCAGGAATGTCCACCGGACACGCCGGAGAGCGCAGCCTCAATGTACAGTGGCGGCGGTGAGGGAGGCGCTACCTACTTCAGACATTCGCTCCGGGTTCATTCTATGCTAATTAGTCTAGCCTACAGCACCGCCCGACCGCGACCTGGCCACCAGACAATGTGTGTTGAGTCGAGACCTCCTCGAGGCCGGTTGTGTTCTTTAATATTTTAGCTAGTTTGGAGAATTAGTATTTATTGTAGCTACTTAAGGAAGCACCTTAATGTTAGTAAGGAAATTGATTAAAATGGAACTGGATTCTATATCATATAATGTTAAAAATTTAGTTGTAAGTACTAATTTTCCAACTATGTTTGTATATGGGTTCCGGATTATCGTGTAAATATTAAATTCACTTCTGTGATTTTGTAGTATCATATGTCAAAGTTTCTGTTGTAAAAAATATATAAAGTTAAAAATACAGATTTTTAAACTATTCAATAGTACGCACAACCACGGAGGATATTTAAAAAAGATTTTCTTTCCAAACATTGAAGTTGTTTGTTAGGAGGGGGATCCAGTATCCTGCTTCTCCTATAAGACTGTTAACTTTCAAAGACCGTTCCTCTTCAACGGATTAAAATATTGTTTAATAGAAATATGTTTTGGTATAGAGAAAAATAATAGCTAGCAATTTCAGAGAGCAGAATGTTGATAACAATAATAATAGTTTGATAACATTCCTAAGTATTTAATATTTGCGATTTGTATTACTGGTTAACTATTCACTATTTGTGACCTAAACTCTGCTCACTGAAATCGCTATACTTATTTTGCACTTTTAAATGAGCCATAAACAAACGATTTTGAATAAGCGGTTGATAGTGTGGTGGCTTATGGTAATTATTGTGACCTGCTGGATTAAAGCGGTATATTTTGCCTAATTGTTATGAACACCTGGTACAAATAATTTAATGGGGGGTGCCCAGTTTTCATGGCCGCCATCTTGAAATACGACGCCATATTTATTTTAAATAGGGGTTTTTACTTATCTGAAATAATTGAATAATATGTCCTAAACAGTTGGGTTTACAGAAACATGTTTGTAATCTGTTTCATTTACGATTAAATTTGAAACAAAATAAGTCTAAAACCACCACAGTAGGTCGAATAGGGCGTGAGTGACAAGCTTTTATAGTTAAATTTATTTATTTCTTTTGAAATTTTCAAAGGCCGGGAACGGTAGGCATATTTTTATCACTTTATAACGTAGGTTGCATGACAAAAATTAAGCCCGGGACCACGATAACTTTTCGTTTTCAAGCCCCCAGATGCTAAAAACACCATTCCTTCAAATGTACAGGGTTTCAAAAAGGTCGAAGACCAAACTTCACAGGCTGGTTATATGGACTAATCAAATGAAATCAAAATATGCTTTATTCAAAATCAATACATATATACAGTATTTGAATAGAGGCAAAATTCTAGTATAAAACTAAAATTTACAATCTTATCAGGTTATATGGAGAGAAAATACTAATCAAAAACACAAATTTAAGTTACTTCGATTGTATGTTTACAATGATAAGGGAACATTTAATCAACTACATAGACAACACATTTATATTGCAATAGCTGTCTTAAAATAATAATAATTTCATTCTCATTACTTTATTTACATGTTATTTCACTACATTATTTATTTTAGCGAATTTCCCCTATAGGGAAGAAGCTATTACCGTAGTCGGCATGGTAAGACCTATGCCCGGGACCATGACAACTTTTCGTTTTGAGGTCCCGAGACTCCAAAAACACCATTCGTTCAAAACTGTATTTACATATAAATATGTGTCCGTGGGTGCGACTCTCTTAAAAAATGTCGGATTTTGATGAAATTTGGTATAAATGTGTAAAGCAACATTTATGACTTTAAGTTCGAAAACCAGCCATGTCGCTCTATGTAAAGGGGTATTTTTTGGGTGTTTTGTACCCCAAAAATGGGTTTTTGGACTGTTTACATATACTTTTTGAAATAATCAAATTTTAATTTTCACCATTGGATTCAGCTTTAATAAACACATAATTCGGTATTTTGATAATTCCTCTACGTCATTCGGTTACCGATATATTGAAAGTGCTAAACACAGTACGTTGTCTAATGCTATTTTTATGGAGAATAAGAAAATAATTGTATCTCGCTTCTTTATGAACGTATACTGACGAAACTTGGTATACGGCTTTATCTGGTTGTGGTCTATTGATATTTGCTCAAAACAAATTTTTCGCTAAAGGTATCCGTAGCAGCAAACCTACGTACTCAGCCCCTATGTTATTCTTATGGAGAAAAATTCACATGCTATGTCTCCCTTAATTATGAACATAAATTAATAAAACCTTGTATATGACTTCACCTAGTTGAGTTATATTTATATTTGCCTAAAAGCCCATCTTTTTGTTCCTTGTTGCAGCAAACCTGCGTACTCATCCCCCATGTTATTCTTATGGAGATTAATCAAAATGGGATATATCGTTTATTTTTTTGTGAATGCATATTGATGAATGCATATTGATTGTATGTGGCTTCACATAGTTGAGTTATATTGATATTTGCATAGAAACCACTTGTTTATCAGCAAACCTATGTACTCATCCCTAATGTTATTCTTATGGAGAATAATTAAAATTGTATATATCGCTTATTTACGAATATATTTTTATGAAACTTGGTATGCGGCTTTATGTGGTATTAAGACATTTATTATGCATTGGAAATTCGCTGATTACGCAGGTTTGCTGCGACGGGGGTATTAACTGAACTCAGGATATCAGTATAATGAAGCTCCTAAGGAAATTCTGAAAAAGAATAAAGTGCCTTATTAGTCTTATATTCTTTAGTAAACTTTTTATTTTATTGTAATTTTGTTGGTTGAACTTGGCAGTCATGAAAAAATGTTTCCCATTGTGCCTTTTTTCCAACAAAAATTGATATATGTTCTTCATAGTTTGCAAATTTTAATATTTGTTATAATCTATGTATTTATAATTTTTACCTAGCAGTGGCCAATGGTGTAAGTTGGAAATGGCCAAGTAGATTTTGCGAATTTGCAGACCTTGTTTTGAAAATTCGTATAAATTTAACCGTCGCAGTAAACCTAGCCAACCTTATATTCATTTTGATCGGAAAGAACAGTAGAATCTTAAAATAGTAAATATCTAGAAAGGTGTTTCTTTGGTAAAGTTAAAAAAATTAGGATTCTTTTTTGAAATTTCAAAAGCAGCCTCGGTAACATTTTTGCTAACGATTTTTTATGGACAATTCAATTCCCTACATAGCATAACATAACAGCATAGTATAACATGTAGGGGAAAGAATTTTTTTTATAAGTGTTAGGGGCATAATATTATAATAAACGGGAAACTGAAAAAAGTATAAAATGTACAGTGTTAGTTTGTGTTGTAAATAAGTAATGCAATATATGGATATACTAATAATGATATATACATATGTGTAAAGCTAATGAAGTAAAGAATCCAAAAAAGTCGTAAAGTTGATTGTAAACAATTATTATCACTTATAAATAAATGTAAATAAAAGAATGTTTTGTTATTTTTGCGTATTTGGAAAATAAAAGATTTCACAGTATTTAGCATATACCAAATTTTGTTACCCCCAAACCAATATAAACATGTTCTATTACATTCAATTACCTACATAAAAATGTATAACACCTAGGGTAAATTATTTTTGTATATGTGTTATGTAGCAACAAATAAATAGTCGCGGCAAATTTGTGAAAAGTAGGATTTTTCATTGAGATCTTTGTAATTTGTATAAACGTAAAGAATGTCATATTATATCTATTTATTATTACTACAGATGTTTATAAACAATAATATATATATATATATGTATGTACATACATATACATAGGGTTGTGGCACATGCGAGATAACGTGCGATCGTAGTTGCGGTCACTTGGCCTATGTAGGGGTTTACAGAAAGAAAACATAACACTTTATAAACACTATTTCTCACACTTCAGTGTTATTTATGCATAATACAATATAATGCATCAAGATTACTGTCATATACACACAAACACTTCTCTAACACTAAAACTCCGAAATACTAAATTATTTAGTAATAATTCACGGATAAAGAAAATCACAAACCTACAACTCAAGATGGCTAAGCAAACAAACTAAGGAAAACGAGTTCGCACGCAGCACGCTGACGTGAGGGAAGTGAATTTCTACTTAAAAACTTTTAAAACTCAAAATCAGTGTAAAAACATACATTTATTCCAATTTTTACTAAAATATGAAAACAGTGATTTTTTGCTGTTCTGATGCTCCTGGTTTCATTTACATGCAAAGCTGGGAATACAGTTTTGCGCATTATCTTGTTAGTAGAAGGTCCAGACAGGCTTGAAAGTAGACATGAGGTTGCTGGGGATGATAAAAGTACTCTAACAAATGAATAACAGGCTTTTCTAGTGTAAAACCCCCATAAGACAACGTACTGTGTTTAGCGAAACACATTTTCTTTAATAAATCGGTAAATATGTATGCTAGAATGACGAGAGAGGGCTTAAAACTTTCGCCTCACTAATTCCCATCTTTTTACATGCATTAATTGTACATACGGGGCATTTCTGACCCTTTTTGAGCCCAAAAACTCTAAATCTGAAAGATTAATCCCCAAAAAAGGGATTTAGAGTTTTCCGATTGTTTTGTCCAACGAACTTGTCCAACTGATTACAGAAAGGAACGTCCCTACCAAATTTGAAGTAAATCGGACCAAAAATGTGACCACTAGAGTGCAAACACACACACACACACACACACACACACACATATATATATATATATATATATATATATATATATATATATATATATATATATATATGTCTATATATATACAATTTTAAACGACCCCCCAAAACGTGTTCAGGGGGTCACGTTAGGAACTTCTATGATGGTCCCGGGCTTAAGTTTCACCGTGCGGGTCATGCTAATAGTTCACTTTCCAAAGGAAATTCACTAAAAATGTGACGTAATGAAACATTTCCGTGGTGATGAAACCCCTCAAGCAGTGCTGTCAACGGTAAAACTAAATTAATCTACATTTCCTCATCCTCAAAATAACCTATTATTTGACTAGTAACTATAACTTACACTGCATATAAACTCGATTTTCCGATTAGACCCACTGGGTCGAAACCCCAAAGAAACCAGAAACACCTGTTTTCATAAAATCGTATAACCTGTCCAATCAATATTTCGTTCTAAAAATTAATATCAAAATGAAGCACAACTGTTTAGCTGTGCATTGGTACCAACCGCATCTTCCTGCGATAACAATTATCCGAGCTGGGTAATTTAAAAAAATCGTGTTTGACGTTTTTGGAGCGACGGCTGCAGGAATCACGTCAGGCCAAAAATGCATTCGATTTCTAACCGTCGTAACATTGTTATACAGCTGCTACACGGTTCATTTATTTAATAGAATGAAAGTTCAGAACGTGATCTTTCGAATTATATATATATATTATTCACTTTTGAGTTTAATATTATTGGCCTTTTAACGTTACAAAATATTCGGTCCCTATTAGACCCATTGGGTCGCTGGCCACGGCTAGGGTTGGAAGAAAATATACACTACACGAAGGATCTACACAAAGGAATATAAAGCCTTTCCAGCGTTTAAAAATAAACAGTAATTATAAAGAAATCCCGTTTTTGGCCAAAAATACGCTAATAATGAAATAAGGGGAATTAATGTTTTATCTTTATTCTAAACTTAAAAACTGAATTATGCTGTAATTACTATTCATTTTTATGCAATCTAAAAGTTTTATGGAGCTGCGTGTGCATATTTTCTTGCCGAAAAAATCATGATATTGCCATACCCAGATTAAAAAAAAATAGTAAAAACGTATGAAAAATATTATAAAAGCGTATATGACATTTTTTGTCGGAAATAGTCCATATATCAAGCCTGTGATGTTTGGTCGTTGACTTTTGGGACACCTGTATGTACATGTATGTATGTGTGCGTTACCACTATAAACTCTTGTAAAAAAGGTCCGATCTTTATTCAATTTGGTACGGAGGTGTAAAGGAGCATTTATTTGAACAAGTTCGAAAACAAGTCAGATCGCACTGTCCAAAGGGGTAATTCTGGGGAGGGTTTGTACCCCAAAATGAGTTTTGAGGGATTTATACATATAGTTTTTCTTGGAATAAAATTTTACTTTACACCATTGGATTCAACTTAAAAAACTAACAATTTGGTGTTTTGATTTTTGTCGAAGGTCTCCTTAGCAGCATTATACCTGCGTAATCAGCCCTAGTGTTATTCTTATGGAGAATAAATAATATTTCATATATCGCTTATTTATAAATGTATTTTTTTGAAACTTGGTAAGAGGCTTTATTTGGTAGTGAGGCACATATATTTGCACTGGAAATTCGCTGAGTATACAGGTTTCCTGCAACGACGTTATTAAACTAACTGAGCAAGTTTTAAACGAAAGTTGAAAATTAAAAAAAATTCTAACTTTAAAAGTGTAGGCCTATACCTCACAGAGTATTAGACTGACTGAGGTGGTATTTAACGAATTTTGTAGCAAATTTGATTATAAATAAATACATGACAACATGATTTTCTGTAAACCTGGCCATTTGTGTAATATTTATCAACTTTATAAAATAAGCCAGGAACCCCTCAATAAAACAAATATGGCGTCGTATTTCAAGATGGTGAGCCCAAAAACAGGGCACCCCCGCATATTTTAACTGTACCAAGTCAAGTATAACCTTGACCTGTGCAAAATTTGGCACTTTAAGCCAGCAGGTGACTATTATTCTGGAATCTTGCTGTAAGCTACCACACTATGAGGAGGGACGGGACGTGAAAGTTATTATTGGCCTTGTGGGAGAAGCAGGCAGAAACGCGAAATCTAAAGTGACTGGATAGCCCTAAAATGGTTGAATTTACTACTGTTGAACTTTCGCCATGAGCAGGCGATTTTCAGCAATCCTTAAAACACATACACAGACAGATAGTTAATGAAATCCGCGTGGGAGAACGTAGAGATATCGTAGATGACGCCACAGTATCTTTGCCATGTAGTAGTGGGGTGGGGGACGGTGTGCGAGAGAGAGGGGGGATCGCGATATTGGCCGCGTGTTTTCAAGCCCCATTTATTGGGAGTGTTCATTCTTCAATCGTCCCTGCCGCCAATTTTGCGTTTCGACTCGAGCGTTTTATGGCGCTATAACAGACTCTGGCATAAATATATCCGTTCTTTATGGAGTTCGTCCTTATAAAGTTTTACAGTTTGGTTTTTACTATGGAAATTATCTGTTGGTTGATGGATGTTATTTAGTCGCAGGGAGAGATCGCTTACAACAATTCTAATAATACTAATTTTCAATACTAATTTATGGGTAATGTGTATTACGATTTTGTTAATAGTTTAAAACGTTCACTGGGTTTACTGTAATATAAAAAAACCCTCAGCACACAAGTGGCTGTACTCTTTGTGGTTGGCGTCAATTAGATAATAAATCAAAATTAAATACATTAGAACATAATGTGGGGAAAGTTTAAGAATATTTAGTTTGCACATGTAATGGAAAATCTCCCGCCTGCTAAACCGGTGGCACGTGAACGAGCAACCAGATCTTCACTTGATGTGACTGTCACCTGCAATATCAGTCCTAGTCAGACGTGGCTTCATAACCGGCGAATGTGAGGGCAATATACTTTTACTTACTCATAACTATATGGAGCAAATAAGTAAAATCGAATAAAAGAGTTAAATTTAAAATAATTGTCAGTTAATGCTATCGATGGTTTTTATTTCAAACAATAAAAATTACTAAACAGTGTGCGATAAAAACGATTTAAATTAACTGTAAAACCTTTTATATTGTTAAACATAATTTTAAATTATTTAATTTTAGTTTTCACCACAGAAATGAATAAAAGTATAACTGTCAGACGAAATAATTATCAAAATATCACTTGCGGTTGGTTTAAGAAAGCCTAATTGAATGAAGTGTGATTAATTTCATATTTTATCAACCAATCCAAAGACGTGTTGTTGCCAATATTGCTTGGAAATATTTGTCCCCAATTCGGAGGAGTAAGCTGTACGACAGTTTCTGTCCTAGAAAGAAATAAGCTTCATCCATTGAGCAGTTGGTTTGAGGGAAGGGCGGATTTTCACGAGCGGAGAATCCCGTGATCCGTTTAATGAAGGACCTCGTCGCGTGAGGGAGGATTCAAATGTCTTAGTGAGAGACGGCAAATCTTGGTTGCTAGGCGACGGGCGCAACGTCGGAATCAGAGAACGGTGCCTACCTTCGGGCCTGCCTAACATGAAACTGCCTTGAAGAAGTAATTGTAACTGAATCATTACGTCGATTTCCTGGGTGAAACAATTTAGCGCATTTATAGGGGAGGGAGAGATTACCCCACCCCCAGGTCTCCCTCGAGGGGAAGTGTTACCCGCTTTCCTGTGCATACAGAATTATTGGTGAGGAATGTAGTTATGTGCAAAAACTCTAATTTTTATCATAATGAAAGCCGTTACTGTCACTTAAATTATTTATCTTCCTTGCACCAATAAGTAGTTGAAGTAAACCATTACAAAGTAATAGATGTAACATAATTATGTGCAAGTCAAGTTGTAATAAACAGTGACTTAGAAGTCTATCGCTTTTAAAAATTGCAGAGGAAATATTGGGTGGACTTTGGCCAAGTTAGTTATAGATACAAATATTTCAAACTCACACAATTCGTGATTATTAAAAAAACTTACCTATAGTTGAATAGGATGAAAATTAAATTGACCTGTATGAAGATGCTCGGTATACCAAGTGTAACATAGTATTTACTATATTTTTTCAGGTTTAGGCTAGGAAATTGATATATACAAGTTGTAAACATTTAAAGAAGAAGCATAATTGTAAGACGTAGGTGCATCATTTCTGGAAGAGTTGAGCCACAAATTCACGACAACACATCAGGTTACTATGTACTAAACTTATTATATCGTATGGTTTAAAACTATCACTGTAATTGCGGTAGGAAAAGGGATTTGACCGCAACATCGATGTCATTCTCAAATCATTAGTCTTCACCATTAGCGCACCAGTTGTCGCGAGAAGAAGAAAATGACGAAGCATTTCCAAACAAGGATTTCAGTAGTTATATAATGAACTGCTTTTGATTTCAATACAAGCGGACTTCTGAAAAAAAACAACCGAAGTTTCACGAAAAGGCTTGCAAAATATCTGTTCATAAATTACGTATGACTTGCCAAAAGTGTGGCAAAACGAGCGAAGAAGAACGTGGCAAAACGGATGCGAAGGTACAACTTCTTGAAATTGTATCTTAACAATATTTACCAAAACATTAATATTGCTAACAAAAAATAGTGTTATAAATTTAAAAAATAATAAGAGATAAATTTCAGGTTTCGTAAGCATAAATGAAATTGCAAATTTAAATTGGAAGACAAATGAAGTTGCAAAAATGTTTGAGATGTACTGTAATATGTTAATAAGCTAGGGTTTTTTGCAGTCATAATTCGATAACGGCTGGATGGATTTTAACGTTTGAGGTGCCAAATTAAAGGTATTTTTACGTAGATTTGCCATTACGTCTCAGAATTTTAAGAAAGGGAATTTTATGAACAGTGGCGCTATCAGACGGCGGAAGTCTAAACTACGTGTTGATTGAAGTACGTTGTTATGATCAGTTTTAATATAAGATGTTTTGTTATGTTTGTTTACATCTTTTACAATTAAAGAGACCTTTCGTTGGGTACAAAATTGCTCGGATTCGAACAACAGGACAACTAGTATAGTTAGTTATTGTAACTATGGTTAATTAAAATTATATTGTATACCTTTTCTTTTAAATTGAACATAATATGTGCTCATTGCAGTCAAATATGAATAATAAGTTGAAAAGGACGAAAGCACGCATTCTTAAAATGAATATTCACCAAGCTGTTTCATTGCGATCGCTTTGGCCTAGGGGTGGGAGAGTGGAGGTTAAAACGGTCTAGCAGGGGAGATGATAATAAACTACCCTTACACGGGATGTACCCTTCCTTATTTACATTGCCACTATTTTAGGTTAATGGTGCGGTTTAGAGTACTATAACTTGGTGGAAATTAAATTATGGTTTAATACTGAGTATGCAACGTTTGCGTCCGTTGGGACATCTCTTTGCAATGATTATTCGGTGGCAGTTGTGTTAATGACGACCCGTTCTCATTTTCAATATCTATATGCAAAGCCAAATCAACGCAGGAACTTTGAGAAAACCATAAGTGTGACACTCATGAATCATCTTTATGTATTATCCTGTAAGCGACATTTTTAAGTCAAAATTGTGGGAGTTTGGCATGTCGCAGGATGACGGGACGATGGGAGACGACTCAAATTAAAGGTCTTGATCCCAGGGACTCGGGAAAAGTAAAGGCATTTCTCAAAAGTTACCAGCGAACGAGCAATAACGTAAAATATCCCCCATAAGAATAGCATGGGGATTGAAAAACGTCTGCTTTGTTTACATTAAAATATGTGATTAAGTGTGTATACATTGTTTACGAACTGACAGAAAAAATAAAAAAAAGGCAGAGTATTGGAGCAAGGCTGGGGCTTCGGCCCCTTCAAGCCACTAGTATACTTGAATTAAAGGACTCCTGAAGACCTTAGCAGAAAAAGTGTCAAGATAAACTCATTTTAGCGAATTTCCACTGTAGGGAAGAAGCTATTATTACATAGGGTTATTATTATTATTATTATTACATAGGGTCCTCATTTTATTCTAATGGAGAATAATTAAAATGTTACATATCGTTTATTTATGAATGTATATGGATTAGGGGTGGTGCGAATAGTGACTTCTGACTCGGGCCGAGCTTTTTTTCTAAGTTCACGAGCTTTGAGCTTTCTCGAGCCGAGCTTTTTTATGGCAATTTATAAACCGACTTTTTTATGGCCGTAATAAACAGACTACTGTATATGTCAAGATGTACCCTCCATGTAACCAAACATTTAGGCCCTATTCTAGGGAATTACCAAAATGACAGTAAGCCTATCTATTCAACTGATGGTAAATAGTAAATTTAAGGTTATCCTTTTAATATAAGTTAGTTAAATCAGGACACTCAGCAGCTAACCATATTGTAAATATAATCACCGTAAATTATCATTACATCTTATTGTACTCACAGAAATAAATTATCCAATAATTGTAGGCTTGGCTTACGTTGTATCTAACCCTCTTATCACCTAATAGACCTGACCTATTATATCTGCTTCTGAAACCTTCTGTTTCAGAAGCAGAAGTTCCTGGTGGAAGAGGATCGTCAATGCAGTCTTCTTCCATCACTGATATAACAAATCCACCTAGGATATAACAACTTGATAGCCTACAATTGAAAAATGAAATGATTTCAACTGACGTTTATTCACAGATTCAAATAATCCCGCGGCGTTAACAATGTATGATTTTAATCGCACAGCTGTAGCGAAACAAAACACTGCGCCAATTTGATTGTGTCTTGCTCTTGGTTATGCGAACATAAGAGTATGATAAAGTATAACCTTGTAAATAATATGACCACCTGCATTATAACGTGTGTGACGTAACCATTTAGAATTTTTATAAAATCCTTTTATCTTGTGAATCTCGCAATTAGTGATTTTGATTTGTAAAGTATTACAACAGCGATGCGACAATATTTGTTAACTTTTGTTTTTTTTTTAGGTACAGTATAATTACAGTTGTATTTCTATTCGCTTTATTTCTTAAGAAATTTAGATTCTACATCAATTGACGATTTTTTAACAGTAAAATCTTTGGAGAGTACTATTTCGGCTTCACACCAAAACGCCGTCATGATTTGTCGTTCATCACCTGCAACCTTGTCCCTTGTCCCTGGTCATTGGTCACGCTAAATCATTATTACATTATAACCATCTTCCCTCAACATCTTAAGACAGTTTTGCAATCAACAGTGTTTGCCAGACGTGATTTCAGACGCCAGGAAATTATTATTGTGTAATGTACGAAATTGTAAGTTGCAGTAAAGACTGTACCGCTGCAACAGTTAGAAAATGTGTTTTTCATGGATTTTAATTTTTGCTGGGGTACTTTTTCTGGAGCAGTAGGGTTGTTGTATCATTTATTATTAACCGTGAAATATTGCACAACTCAACTGGGCAACGCCAACATTTTACTGCAAACAGAATTGTGTAGATGTCCACTTAATATGATTTTTGAGCGTAGAGAAAGTAGATCCACTGCATTGGTTGATCAGATCGACAGTTTAAAACATTTGACCTTTATATTTCGTTATTTTTTCTAAGCGAAGGACCGAAAGCACATCATTGCTGGATTATATCTGTTATGGAGCTCTACCGATGCAAATTACGAGAGTTCAATTGATTATTGAAAGTTTTTGCTTCAAATTTACTTTTGTAAACGACTCTTTTCACCAGTCGGTGATTTAAATATTCGGCCCGAACTTCGAACTTTTTTGCAAATCTCGAGCCGAGCCGAATACTGTAATACTGTATTCGGCTCGAAAAAGCTCGAAGCTCGAATACTCGCACACCCCTAATATGGATGAAACTTGGTATGTGACTTCACTTAGCTGAGTTCTATTAATATTTGCATAAAAACCCATATTGTTTATTCCTTGTTGCAGCAAACCTGCGTAATAATCCCCAATGTTATCCTTATGGAGAACAATTAATATTTTAATTAAATATCGCTTATTGGTGAATATATTTCTTATGAATCCTGGTAAGTGGCTTAATGTCTGTATATTAATCTGAAATTCGCTAAATACGCAGGTTTGCTGTGACGGGGGTATTTTAGTATTCAAATTTGATCGCTGTACATGATTTGATTTAAGTATTTATAACTAAATATTAATTTTAAAAATATTCAATGTAGGCCCTAATACATTTCTACAAACTCGAAAATTGTTTGTTAAACGACTACAATACCTTCCGTTTTAAAGATCCACGTTTATTTTAGTACCAAACACCGATGAACATATGGCGAACCCGTTAAAGTGTAGAAAAAGGAATCTACTCATTAGAAGAAACGGTCGGACAGAAAGTAGTAGTAAAAAGAGTAGGGAAACCAGTTCAAGGCTCGCGGCCTCAGTGAGCAGTTCAGCAGCCGGCAGCCAGCCAGCGGTGGCGTTAGGGCGATTGACTCTGATGTTACTGAGCTCTGTACAGTCACTATACACCTTACTACACCCGGACCCAGTTGTGTGTCAATAGTTACGTTTTGAAATTAAATTTGGACTTTGATACTGGTGTTGGACAATACCACGGGTATGGTTCTGTAGTTTGCTAATAGACATACGCAATTTTATCATTACGGGGTTGTACAAAATTCAGATTTGAAAAGTACAATAAATATGAGAATGTTTTAAGACTTTTCCTTACCTCGAGTGATTGTTACGTACATTTATTTTAGTTATAGGTATAGTGTAATAAAAGTTGTGAATCTATGCTTACCTAAGTTTCAAACATAATTTTTGTTATGATGAGATTCCACTAGAACCTTCCACACAAATGATATTTCCAGATAAAATATCCCCTTTTGGTAGGTAACGTAATTGATGAAGGGCTGTTATATAAACCAGACGTTTCAAAACACAACTCGTTGACAGGTTACGCGACCAGTCAAACAACCATGACTTGGAATTGTGCGTTTCCTTGTCAGCTAGAGTGTAAAGAAACTGTTGTATCTACTAGCATGGCCCAGATGGTGTTGATATCCATCGATGGATCTAGAACAGAACTATAAATATAATAACAACGTCAGATGAAACTCATTATACATTATACAATTATGCTTCGAAATAATACAGGCAAATTTAATTGTAATTTGCATTTTTTAAATACCGCTTAAATCCCGTGAGTAATCCCGTGAGTGGCATCACTGCGACGACAGTTGGCACGTATGCGCTGTCATCGCGTTTGCGCGTTGTGAGGCTGGTTGTGAGTCACAGCTGGATAGCTATCAGCTGATTGTACCACACGTCTTTTATACTGTCACTAGACGTATTTCGCCTTTTAAGTGGAAACTTATTCTTAGTCATGTAAAACACCTAAACTCGCTAAGTGGGAAATTACAGTTACATACACAGTTGGATTTGGCGGATTACTGTAATTACGATTTAAATTTAATTTACAAGTGCACAATTTAAATTTTTTTGATTTTAATAAAGAATTGTACTACAACCAAACCTTATGCAAATAATGAGACCTTCAGCCAAATTTCCTGCCAAATGGTTTCCTGCCTTATGGTTAAGACTTTTCGTTGATGAGATCATGGCCTTTCATAAAAATAAATTGTGAATTTTTTTCGTTAAATTGGTGTCACACTATATACTTTATGAGTAAATATATCTACTTAAAAAAAATATATTTACTAAATGTACTCGTATTGCATTCAAATAAAAAATAAAAAAACATAATAATAAACCGTAATTTGATTCATCCTCTAAAAATGGGGCTGAAAGCATTATCAGAAGTAATGACAAAAAAGTGGTTCTGTTTGAGGAAAAAATTAACTTTATTGATCCAAACCCGTATCATTTCCTGGGCTCAGGTTCCCCGACAGACGAGGTGCCACGGTGCATTTGTGTACGGAGCTATTTCTGTCCTTAGAGCCTCACAGTATCAAACTAACCGTGTCTCCCCATTACACGCCGTTTACCCGGCTGCTATTGAAAATTAAGTTTTTCATTACATTTTGTTTGATCGGAAGACCACCGAAGTTGTATCTAGTTGTAGGAAATAGTAGAAAACACCACAGACTTTACCTCACACGTAGATAATATAGAATTCTGTTGAGAAATCGAATTTAGGTCTAAGTTCTCGATTTGATGGTCTTATCCTGTTATCGTTCCTTTGTATAATGACTGCATTCTGTTGATTATAGTGGCTATTACCCCAAATCTCTTTTGAATACATAAAATGTGTTTTGTATACATATGTCTTCATGCAATCAAAAAAGGCAGTAGAAACACATGTTCTCTATATATCTATATAGCATCAACAATGGTCACGTTTTACAACCCCCATGATTTTATTTTTTGAGAATTTTTATTTATTTCTGAATTGCAATCAAGATGTCAGAACTATTATTTGCTTCGATTCCTTGAGTCAAACCCTTTTTTTTAGTATTCTCCTAACGATCCTGAAATCGAACAAATGTCTAGAAGTTATATTTTAAAATTTTGTATACAAATTGTATATAAGGAAAAAAGTCAGCTAGGATTAGCATACTCGAAAGCCCTTTAACACAAACAGTTAGTCTAGTCTGTTATAGTTAAAACAAACCCATATTACTAGGAAAATTCCAAGTATTGAGCATTCTTGTAGCTATTTGGAAATAAAATTTTTAAGGATTTTACATTTGTGGAGCCGATCAAGAATATTAAATTGTTATGTATAATTCAATTTTAAGAGGGAATGACGGCCAAACAAATTATTACGTCACACATAATTTTGGGCAAAATCAATGTTTAATATTTATTTTTTAATTTTAAACCTTAGATTATACTGTATATTTAACCGCAGTAAAATCCAAAATGAATATTCCAGGGTAATAATTTATTTTTATAGATACAAATATTTCAACCTTTTTTTATTCAAACATTGTACATGCTCTTACCGAGTACTGGTACATATTAACAACAATCTGCTTTTAATTTCAAATTATGTAATTGTTGTAACATCTCTGAAAAACATTTAAGATTATTATCTACAACACGAACGTGTTATCAAGTACAAAGGTGCCGTATCAGCCGCGCAGCCGCCTTTGCATTAATTAACCAGTTGTTGTAGGCGGCCAAACACATGTCGGGTCATTAGAGCGAGAGAGAGACACCGCACGTGCGTTAGTCATCATAATCTCGGCTATAAAGAGCCTAAAGCCCTGGTTGATTTAAGCATTTCAATTTTTTCTGATATTAAATAAATAGTTCGAGATTCTTAACAATTCACGTTATAACCTACTGCCCTCACTCTTATGTTTTTACATTTAACTAGGTTGTTAGATTTCACGTTGTACGTTGTTTATACGTTGTAAGTCGCTAGACGGCTACTTATTTCCAAGTCGATAATTATATTACTGAACTTGTGTTTTATAAATTTGTGGATCTGAAATTTCCATGAACCAATTTTAATTCACATGCCCAGAGCAATATTAACTAAATATTTTAATTCAGCATTCGGAACGCCATTAAACCATTAATAAGTGGGAACGGAGATTCGTTGTTTAATTTAAAGATACTCTATTACATGAAAGTACTAATATATTATATGTATTCATTTCATATAAGTGGGTTGGGGTGAATTGTCCTATCCAGATGTTCAACCCTGGCGATGGAGAGAATCTTTGGGTGGGCGAGAATATCTGTCTCCTCTCGCGGCTCTATTTTCCACCTGGTTTACCCATTTGCGTTATTATGGTCAACCCAAACCCGTGGATCAGATGGTACACACGCCAGACTTGACCACTTGTATTCGCTGTCCAAACAGGTTCCGCGCTGGTTTTACAGTCCATCGGTACCCAGATTGTTCCAAGAACCTCAACTCCATAACCAGCAGGTGTCGTATTGTATTCGCCCCCCAGGTAGCCGCTCGCCGCTCGCCGCTCGCCACTGCTCAGCCCTCTGTTGTTCCACATTCCTCTGCTCTTGCGTTCCATCCTCTGTTTAGTTTGCTAAAATTTAGTGTCAATAGTCAATAGTCAAACTTTCTTTATTCATAGTAGCACACAACTGTACAAGAATGGCGGCATTACATAATACATCTAGGAAAAAAACAAAGCACTTAATTAGTAATAAAAACCAATACATTCCAATTAATACATTAACCGTGGCATGTTTACAGAAAAACAACACAACAAATAACCAGCAAAACCTTTACATACAAAATTCATTCAGTGAATAAATTGGTTTACAAACCATATTTTTGTTTAATTCTTTTTTAAATTGGTTAAAATCATTTATGCTGGCAATTGTGTCAGGTAAATTATTATAATATCTAATCCCAGCGTGCGATGTTTTTTCTCCAGGAATTTCAGATTATGAGACGGAAAGCAAGCTTTGTTTTATTTATTGTGGCAAATAATTATGGGGTGAACCAAGGGTTTTGAATTTTGATAGATTTTGTTACTTCCATAATTAATTCAAATATATATTGGCTAAAAACTGTACGAATTCCTAGCCTTGGTAAATATTATTTTACTGAATCAGTCCATTTTAAACCTAAAATTATATGAATGGCTTGGTTTTGCAAAACTAATATTTTATGTAAATTTTCATCAGACGTTACTCCATATAGCACAATACCAAAAGAAATATGTGAATGTACAAGCGCAAAGTGAACTGTTTTCATTGTTACTGCGGAGCATATCTTTGATATTTTCCTTAGTTCATATAATCCTGACGAAATTTTGCTACATAATTTGTCCACATGTAAATTCCAGTTTAAGTTTTTATCCAATTTAAGACCTAAAAATGTAGTATCTTGAACTTCTTCTAAAAATGTTCAGCCAAAACTGTATTTTATTGGATGGTTGCAATTTTGTAAAAAGTTGAAAAAGGCATGAAATTGGTTTTTGATGGGTTGATTAATCAACCCATCCACATATTCTCTCCACATAAGTAATCTCTACATACTGCTTCCTATTTTGAAGGTATGAATGGAACCAGGAAAGTGAATGCCAAGAGATTCAAGAATGATCAGTAATTCCGGATGCAACATTCTGTAAAAAGCTTTGCTGAGATCCATGAAAACCCCAGCAACATGCTCTCCGTTATCCACAGAATCTATGACAGGTCCAATAAAGTCTATGCTTGCACTGTTCACCGATTTCCTGGAGCGAAAACCATACTGCTCCTGATTGTTACTTTCTAAAAACTCTAAGAGCATATGGCTCACAGCTCTTTCGTAGATATTAGAGAAAGCAGGTAATATTTATGCAGGCCTATAATTTGAAGAATATTTTCCATCACCTTTTTTGAAGATGGGCTTTATTTTAGAAATTTTAATTTATCTGGGAAAATTCCAGAGATAAAAGAAGAATCAACAAGATGACATATAGGGGATTTTAAATATTCTACTGCATGATTAATAATCGGTATGGGTATATCATCGTATCCACAAAATAATTTGTTTTTGAAAGATAAAATTATACTCTTAATATGTTCATCAGAAAGGGGTTGAGGGACAACAAATTTACTTGATTTGGAAAAATGAGGCCTTTGGCTATTTTTACAGTGCATGTTTAACATACGGGTTACCTCTGCCTCCACCATGCCAACAAAATATTTTTTGAGGAAAGTACTGACCAGTCTTGGATCCTCAGTCGCCTCAGTGCCATAATTTAAACTTATGATTTGTTGAAACCTTGGTTTATTACTTACAAAACCCATTTATAATTTTCCAGGTTGATCTACAAACATTATCAGACTTATCTGATCACTAAAATGTTTTTGTTTTGCATGGACGATTAACTTTTTTAACTAAGTTTTTTAACTTTTAAATGCCAGTTTTTCATTCTTATCTACATCTTATGTACCATTTATGCAGTAAAAGTAAATTGAGTGCCTGCAAAGCAATTTTTAATCTTTCCGAGATCGATAACAGTTTAAAGAGCCTAAAAATCCTACCTGAAATGAAAAATAAAGAAGATGAGCAGGACCCTTTTAGATTAATCATTTAAGGTATAATTTTAAAGGGTAATCATGTTCTTTATTTATTATGAAACCAATATTAATAGTAGCCCTAAACTATGAACCCACAGAATGTCCAAATAAGGTAGAAGTAACAGAATGTCCAAATCTGTTACAAGAAGTAAAAATGCCAACATGCATATGTTGTTATAAATAAGCTGCTGGTTGTTAATTACCTCTAAGTCCAAAGGTCAAACAAATCCCCCCCCCCCCCCGTTTTATGTATTGTCTTTTTAATTCGATCGTCCTTCATTATTATTGTTCAATATATTAAATTAAATTCAAATACTTGGCTTCATATTAGAGGTACCTTTAGTATAGTGTTTTGAGGTGGGGCGACCCCTTTGCAATGTTTCGTTCGTCCAAATAGCAAATGGCTCAGGTTGTTTTAGGAAGCGTTTGCCAGTTAAGATCCAATGTCCGTACATGTTCTTCAGTTCACTTCATGAAGTTACTCTACTTATCTACTCTTTTCCCACTAATAATTTTGTTAATTTCCA
Source organism: Allygus modestus (assembly GCA_963675035.1). Lineage (NCBI taxonomy): Eukaryota > Metazoa > Arthropoda > Insecta > Hemiptera > Cicadellidae > Allygus > Allygus modestus. The sequence continues at coordinate 334,128,066 of OY776111.1, forward strand.
ACAGGGTTCGTAATCTCTCCAGTAGCGGCCCTGCTCAGTCCACATTCCTCAGTTCCCAGTCCGACGTTCCGATGTTTATTCTGCCCGTGTTCCAGCAGTCCTTGTTGTTCTGCTGACCGGTTCCCCGGGCTGTTATTATTTCATTAGCCGCTCGCTCTGGTCAATCTGATCCCTCGTAAAATGTTGGGCAACTTCCGATTGCAGTCGCTTTCCTTCGTCAGTAAATATAAAGTAGTATAATAACTTATTCGACATCTATATTTATTACGTTATAAGGTACCCTATGTTATTTTAGGAGGTTTACCGCATAAGTTTAATAGCTAACTAAACATGAATACTGTACATACGCGACGGGTACACATTTGTAGACGGGTGTACTGTACATACGCGACTTAGAAATCGTAGGTTTTAGGAACTAGTTGGTTTTATTTTTGGATTTATTTGGACTTTACCTATCGCTTCTAGTGTTTAAAACTACACTACGTTTCGGGAGGTAAGGAAACTCCTCCCGTTATCAAGTGAACCCTACTTACAGATGTACAATTATACTGGCCTCGTTAGACATGTAAATTAGGAACGTTTTTAAAGGAGTTCCAATGATATCTGGGTGAATGCGAACCTTTGTGAGAAATTTAAACCGGTTGACATATTTAAAATCATTGCTTCTGTAACGCTATAAATAATGTAAAACTGTGTTCTGGAAGACCCACTTCGGTGCTGAACACAGGCTATTTCGATCAAATAAAACCAACTACGGTATTTTTGAAACTCATATTAGCGATGGATTTGAATTTATTTTTTGATTTATTTGGACTTTACCTATCGCCTCTAGTGTTTAAAACTAAACTACGTTTCGGGACGTAAGGAACCTTCGTCCCGTTATCAAGAAAGTAGGGTTACTTGATAACGGGAGGAGTTTCCTTACCTCCCGAAATGTAGTGTAGTTTTAAACACTAGAAGCGATAGGTGAAGTCCAAATAAATCAAAAAATAAATTCAAATCCATCGCTATTATGAGTTTAAAAAATACCGTAGTTGGTTTTATTTGATCGAAATACGCTGTGTTCAGCACCGAAGTGGGTCTTCCAGAACACAGTTTTACATTATTGATAGTGTTACAGAATCAATGATTTTAAATATGTCAACCGGTTTAAATTTCTCGCAAAGGTTCGCATTCACCCAGAATTCATTGGAACTCCTTTAAAAACGTTCCTAATTTACATGTCTAACGAGGCCAGTATAATTGTTAGAATTGCCACCATTTATACGAAATGTTAGAGATGAAGTGCTTAGCTCTAAGAATGCTATCCGGTATAATAAAATCGTAACGTTGTAGGTGGCCAGTACCATAAACTGATAATTTATATACAATTGTCCAACAGCAGTATTATGTAACCACTCAACGATGGGCCATCCTTATTGAGTATTCTCGCTTAGTTTATGTTGACGAATAGACTCAATTAATGGAAATCCAATTAGGTAATTCTTTTTAACCTCAGCAAGGGTACTTCTGTGCCTACATTTTTCCTTTAGTGCTTAAACTGTATAAACTATTTTTCAGTCATTTACGATGAATCATTTAGACCTGGTATATAACCTTTATTGCGGTAGCACGCAAAAAGCAATCTGACAAAGAAACTCGTTAATCATTAGGGGGGAGGGAGGGGTTATGAAAATGACGTCACATTGTTTTGTGAAGAAGGAGGGGGCGTGAAGAGAGGGGGTATCAGCGATATTGGCAAGGCACTTTCAAGCTCCATTTGTTGTGATAATTTGTGGCGCGAATGACAATATAGCTTCTTGTATTTCATTACATCTAATTTTGTTGAGCTCTCTTATCTCTTATAGGTATAATAATATAATTTCGGTTTAATTTGGTTTTTGTGCTAAATTATGAATGCGGTTTAATTTTGCAGAATATATTACATTAAGCTTGTTTAATGACGCACCCTGATCAGGTTACATGATTAGGTTAGGTTTTGATTAGGTTAGTTCTAATAGGTAGGATTAGGTAGATATGGATTTAGTTCTAATTTTGCTAATTAAAGATCAGACGAACCTAAATATAAGAGGTGGCCACTAATTGCAAGTCGCTATCAAGCCAATAATTGCGTTTTCACGAATAGTTGAACTACTGATTTTGGATTTCCTTTACCTTTGTATATACAATGTGTACTTGGGTGCTTGCTGGAAACCAATTACAACAGTCATATTTCAGAATTTATCCACGAAATGTATATTTACTAAGGATTCTTAATTGTATTTTAATTGCGTATGGAAGCAGACAGATACAACTGCCGCTGTCTACCTACTCTGACACCATTCGATGATAAGTGCCGCGGCCTCATATCAACGTCCTGTACCCGTTACTTACCTTGTCAGTGAAATGCGAAGCCTTTAATGTATTAACACTTAACAGCATCCATAAACACGTCAACTCCTCATCCACGCGGTCGCTTTCGCGGTATCATTACGCAACATGTGATAGAGCTATACACATATGTCAAAATGTATTTCTAGTATTTAGTTTTCCGGATTATCTATATTCCTCATTGCTCATCTTTCTGGTCCAGAATAATTATAAATCTGCAATTTGATTTGGTGAGTAAGGATTGGAGTTAATTATTACGCGGGTTCTGCTTTGGTATTCATTTCGAAAGCAAGTTTCTTTTAATGATGCATAATACATGACAACTAGATTCTCCATGCGCAGCTTGCGCATTGCAACGCCTGTACCCAAATCCTCTTTTTAAATCGCTTTCATAAATTATTGTCACCATTTTTGAGTTAGTTATTGTCGCTATCAGTACATTGACAAATTAATTAGATTAACCCATTAATTTCTAATTTGTATGATTTTGAACGTTTGTTTATTTGTTCGCATTTAGTGATGAATATAATCCTCAAAATTATTACACAACTTTTTATACTAAAGGGGAAGGAGATTTGGCGTACCGACAAAGTATCAAACACCTTTGAGAAATAATATAAAGATGAGACAAATATTTTGAAACACCTATCTTCCAAAAGTTTTGTTGCCACAGGACAGGATTACAAACGTAAAAAAATGTATGGGCTTTCACGCATTTTAATCTTTTATAGTCTGACGTAAGTAATTTACAATAAATTATTCATCACAACAGATTCGGAATTTTAATTAAAATAATTTTTTTGAAGAAAAAATCTCCTTTGTTCAGTACGTTTTTAGTATTATTCATTCACCCCCTCCAACCCAGTGACAAATGTGGAGACTATTGAGCTTTTGACAGATTTGAATATAAAATTTGTATTCAGTTGCTCATTAGTAAGTACTTTTAGAGTTGTACAGTTTGTTAGCCAAATTATAAGCGGTCTAAATTATTCACCAACTTTGCCCCCATACTGACATGGGTCTAAACAAATCAAGTGGAATTTTAGTAAAATTTTAACACCAGATTTATCATGTAGGCGGGTTCTTCAGCTTATTTAATGTTGAAGAACCTTTAGGAAAATGGCCTCTACTTTCTTGCAAAATATTATTTTGGTAAAATGTTTTGCTGATCTTGGTGGAAATAAGCTGAAGAGAAATGTGAGCTCATCCCATAACGCAGTGAATGAGAGTTTGACTAATTAGTTAAACTAACTCAATAGTGTAGCAGCTCTCACGATTGTGCAGTGGCTTTAACAAGCTTTACAGACACCTTTATGGTAGAAATAATAATATAACTAATATTGCATTAACTAATACTGTATTATCCGGTATCAAAATATGCAGGTTATACAAAGACACAAAAACGAGACGTCAATTCAGACAAACGCCTGGGGAAATAAGAATCCCAACTACAAGAACAGTCGTAATCATCACCAGCTACATCATTGCCCGGGAGTAAATTACTCATTTCCTCAAAATATTCAAATTTAGTTGTTAACAAGTATTTTTCATCCGTCCTTTTATTTCTAAAAACAAATATTACAACATTTTTTTAAAAGTTTTTCGAGTCTGCTTCCATGTAAAATATATTTGCGCTAAAAGTATGACATATAGATAACAAATATGCAAAGTTGCACATAAAAGTAGCAGAATTGTGCTGCAACCTTTGACGAAACAAAAAGCTATTCCAAAAACTAACTACGTAACCTAATTATAAACACATACTTAAGAGAATACATCCATTTAAGCTTGACATTGAAGCCCCAAGGGTGGAGGTCAACAGTTTAATAATGTTTACATCCCTGAAGGTCACATATCAAATGAAAGACGTAAAGGTTTTTTGTTAACAACGGATATACCTTGAAAATAAAAAAGATTTAAGTATGGAAACCTCATTGGAAATGGCGGGTCGGTAGTTGTTATCGTAGGGCGAAAGGTTAAAAATCAAATGCTCCTCGAAGTAAGGTTATCAATGCTATTTAAACGGGCAGTTTTTCATTTCATGGAGTTACGGTACTCTTCACGTTCGGAGCGCCTTGAAACCTCCGAAAGGCATGTTATGTTAATATTGTACAAATACACACTAAACTAAACTAAACACTTCATATAGTTTTGATAGCAGTCTTAACATTTCAAATAAATAAATATTTTTAGGTTATATTTGGTTTCTTATCATAAAAAGTGACAGACCATCAGCTGACGCATGGGCTCTTCTCCTCCGTCCACCCTAAATCGAACGCATAGAGAAGATCTGGTATCGGCTGACTTTTCAACCTGCTTTATATATTGAATTGAATAACTTTCTTCCAAAAGCCTTTCATTGTACGATAAATTAAATTTCAACATTTAATTTATTAAAGCTACCAATGTCGACTAAAGGGAATCAATATTTGCGTCTGACTATTTATGACTGTGACTAATTTCTCCGTAAGCTTACAATTTCAGTGATGCGTGATTCGATTTCTTAACATATTTATACTTCCTAAATTACATTGGTAGAACCAGTGCTAATTTGTCTCAGTGTATTCACCCTACACAATTTTGAGTCTGATGTGTTGTTAAAAACGTTGAAATGTAAATAACACAATAAAAAAAATCCTACAGGAAAACTAGTATAACTGGATATAAGATCAAACTTGGTCACACATTTTTATATTATGTATTTTTTAACCAACCCATGTATTTCCATTGTATTTAACTAACACTTTGTTTTTTTGGTTTTTCAGGTAAGTGATATATATTTTATCACCATAGAACCTGCTGTTGCCATTAAGAAAAACAACATAAAAGTGAGTGAGTTGGTTAAACACGTTGGCTTACGTTTTTTAAAATTTTATTCCGCATCTTGGATTTTGTTTATAAAATAATTTTCAAATTTGTCCAGAAGACAAAGAAAGAACTAATATCAAGTCTCATTATTACCTTCTACACTGCAGTTATAACTAACTATACCAGTCAGTCTTTGATTGTACATGTAGTGTGTGTGTGTTTGAATTTATTGGAAGAACAGGTTTTTTATAATTTCAATATTCAGGCTTTCAAAATATTAACAAATTAACAAAGCAACACCGATTCGACTACTCCATACACAAAGTTGAGGCTCAAAGGGTTCAATTTATATTTACATGCATTAAATAAGTCTTACGTGCGTTTTTATCGGAAATATGGAAATAGGTTTACAGCTTGAGATTAATTATTTATTGGAAAAAATCAAGTTTATGTTAAATGATAAATATAATTATGGTTTTTCCCGTTATATCACCCATTAAAAATAATCTTAAATTTCTCTCATTGTAACAAACTTTAAAATTTCAAACATTTTATCTGTAACCGAGAATTTGTTTAATGATGTGTACGAATGTATGATAAGATGGAAATCAAGAAGAACACGGTTCACACGTGCTGCACCAGTAAAGCACCATCTGCTCACACGCTACAACACACTCTCACACGCACGCACACGACCACGCTCGCCACCTGGCGTCGAGAATGCACGCACCAGCGCTTAGATAACAGCAGGCTGAGAGATGTTGAGTTGGTGTTACTCGTTTGCCTACTCTGCTATACGTAACTTATTAAAAACAATTACTTTTTTTATTAATAAAGTTAGATGAAATAAGATTTTGTTTAAACAAGTAGGCCTAAGCTAAATTTTGAGTGTGAAATTTAAGATAAATTACGTCTTAAAGAAACACTCTATATTCCATAAGGATCGGCTATGTTAAGGATTTTTTTGGATGATAATTACAGAGTAATATTCAATCAAAAATAGAAAAATAAACCCGACCTTGTGGCTTATGATTATGGTTTAAATCAGAGTATATAAGAATAAATCAGAATATGGCTTCTGCTGGTTGAATGCAAACGCGACCATTGTGGTTTTGTTATTATGAAACCGATAACAACAATTATGGTTGTTTTGCTAAGTGATAAGTAATAGTGATAGTTATGACGGAAGAGAAACTCGAGGTAATATTGAGGTTTTGTTGTGATGTGATCGGATTTAACAAGGTAGGTTTGTTGCATGCGGTCTCGTGGTTATGGTAAACCGGAGGTACAAGTGTGGTATTTATAACTTTTATTGCAAGTGTGGTTAGTTGTTACTTTTTTTAAATTTTTAATTATTTGTAAGAAAATGGAAAGGACATTTAAGGTAATTTGCATTCTTTTTTAAAGGCTGCACATTTGTTATGCTACATTCTAGATTTAAAAAAGTTTGTAGCCGAGCGTGTGTCTCTAGTGGTTATGCTACGGTCAGTTGTTCTTGATACAATTTCATAACGGTGTACTGTCATAAAATACTATCTTAGTTCAATAAGTACAAATAATATTTATGACATGTTATACGGCATGGTAATGATTTTATAAGTGTGAAGATAATTGAAAATATTGCTCTAATATTTATATTACCACTCTTTATTTATTAATTAGATTGATTTGTAAAAAACTCTATATTTTGAAAAGTTGACGAAAAATAAAAACGTACATGATAATATAAATACAATAAGTTAAAATAACAACGCAGGGTAGCATTGTTATTGTTGACTTTTGCGAATTAATCAATTTGCAAAATAAACGTTGAATTAATAATTTAGTTTAAAGTAATAATAGAAACTGCAGTATTTACATCGATAGAACTGGTCTTGCGACCGATCTTTATTATAAATAATTAAACTATTGCACTGTACTATGGTGTTTAGCTAAGGGGGGGGAATAAATGGAAGAGGTAGTAAAAGTGGATAGATTATGTAAATGACTTCATATTGTTTGGGAATGGTAAGAGGAGCGTGCTAGTATGTGGGGGGGAGGGGGCAAAGTCACTGGTAACTTGATACTTGTGACTTTGTTTTCACACCTTGTCATACAAAAATACAAACTGAAAGAAACTGTTCTTACCTTTGTTTTGTGGATCAGGCGGAAACTGTAGGATAACTGAACGTATTGATATTAGTTGCTAGTAGTATATAACTATTTGTTACTAAACTTATTGTTCGTTACTTATTTTCATTTGTCTGTTAATCACTTGGTAAATGTTTTTGTTTTTTTTATGGAAAGAGGGGTTTCTAAAATGCACGTGGGAATGTTTAGGCTAATAATAATTGATAATCGTTTATTTATCCTCGTTAAAAAAATTATAATTTATGTATAAACAAACACAACACCTCATGAGAAAGGTCCTCCCGTACGTGAAGCCTGTATGCGGGGCTAAATCCTTCAGGGGGTTCAATGATAGCTAAAAATAATAAGACATGCTAGATCATTTTCGCGCCTAGTTCTTGAAACTAAAATAAGTAATTGTGTCATATGCATTTTCTTAAACTTATGCACAAAAACCCACACCAAAAAACACATAAAAAGCTGATAATGTACACTGAATGCTAATACACCAATAAGACAAACTCAAGAATACTCAAAACATAGTAAAATTCAATTTACTTCAACTACCAACGTAAACCACGTCAACCGATATTTCAAATTTGTCCCCTCAAAACTGTTAGTTGCAATTTAACATAAGCGCAAAATATATTACGGTATACGACACTTTATTACACTTTACACGACATATGAGTGTGTTGTTTCACATTTATTAACTTGGATTTATTTTATCCACACGTGTTATCAGCTAAAGTGCTGCAGTCAAGCTAGATTTACAGTTAATATTGTAGCCTGAATTTTATTATGGGTGAATTATATGTCACTGTGTTGTGGTGTTATGTGTTGGTTTCAGTATGAAATAGAGAAGAAGAAGTTTATTTATCGCATTCAAATCAAAGTATATAAGCATTGAAGTTGGCCATTATTTTAATAATTAATATTTCCTTAACAATTTTTTTTGACATTTATTTTGCATATTACATCTGTAACGATATTTAAAAATCTATTTTCACCAAACCTTGGATATTATTCTGATATAAGAACACTACGTGTAATAAGTGTAACAGTCTAATATTAGTCATTGGAAAGTGAACAAATGAACAAATTATTTTTAGACATAGTTAATAAATTACTGAGAATAGATTTATTTTTTGTCAAGCTGGCCTCCCGTTCTCGTAACAGGGTTCTTGTAGCCATCATTTGCGGGCAAATTTACATTTATAGTCAGCTGACTAACTAACATTGCATCTTTTATGGGATGGAGTTCTTGGATGTTGTCTAAACTTTAAAAGGCCATCTAAAGAGTGAAGGCTTTTGATTGATATCAGACATATAAAAGTATGAAAAATGGGGCTGAAAATCAACGAACAAACATTAAAAAACTCTTGTAATGGCATAGATGTATGCAGATTAGTTTAGTTTACTATATGTAAGGAAAACTAATTTTCAACGGCACCTATGTGTTTGTTGAGTTGTTTTCCAAATCATAATAATGAAGAAAGTCAGTGACGCATAGGTTAAAACAAAATTAGTTTTAAACGCAAAGAAAAAGTTGTTTATGAGTGACACTCCTCAAATCCGCCGGAAAGCATTGAATGTCCATAATTTTACATGGCAGTCTTGGCGTTTCGTAACACGCGCCGTTGTCAAGCCATCAAAGTTAATGTATTCCGCGTCTTCATCCCACCGACTATCAGGCGACTGTGGGCAGATCGTAATTAACATAATAAGCACAGCCAGACTACCACCCTCTCCGGTCTGTGCGATTAATCATTACTGTGTAATGGGTAATGTGGTAATCGGGCCAATTCCGACCCGGTTCCACTCCGTAGTAAATAATAAACTATGGAACTTGATGATTTATAAACTTACAAACTGTTACAGTATTTATGATTAATACATTTATTTAGAAAGGGATTTTATAGTAGTTATGCATTTGTTTTTATTACGTTCCTGAAGTTATGCCAGTTGGTTTTACAAGAAGAAAGCATAATGTTTTCGGAGTAGACGCATGTCAGTTTTGTTATTGGTACATTTAGTATTTCCAATCCCTTTTTAGATGTTTCTCCCTCGTAGACTTCATAGAATAAAACTAATTGCAAGTCAATTTATTTAAATTTAATATGACCAGGGTAAGGATGGGATAAAATTCCTACTTGACGATATAATTTTACAATAATGGCTAATTAAAATGTAAACGAGATCGCACGCAGCACGCTGACGTGAGGGAAGTGAAGTTCCACATAAAAAAAACTATAAAAACTCAAAATCAGTTAAAAACATCCAATTATTCCTATTTTTATTCAAATCTGAAAATATTGATTTTTGGCTGTTCTGATAATCCTGGTTCAATTTACCTACAATGCTGAGAATACAATTTTGCGCATTATAAGGTTAGGAGAAGGTCCAGTCAGGCTTGAAATTAGGCTTGAGGTTGCTGGGGACGATAAAAGTACTCTAACAAAGGAATAACAGGCTTTTCTAGTGTAAAAACCCCCATAAGATAACGTACTAGCTGTGTTTAGTCGATACACATTTTCTTTAATAACTCGGTAAATATCTATGCTAGAATGACGAGAGAGGGCTTAAAACTTTCGCCTCTCTAATTCCCATCTTTTTACATCCATTGATTTTACATATGGGGCTTATCTGACCCTTTTTGGGCCCAAAAACTCGAACTTGAAAGATTAATCCTAAAAAAAAGGGTTTAGAGTTTTCCGATTGTTTTGCCCAACGAACTTGTCCAACTGATTACAACAAGGAACGTCCCTACCAAATTTGAAGGAAATCGGACAAAAAATGTGACCGCTAGAGTGCCAACACATATATAAATATATATATATATATATGTCATATATGATCAAAGGTTACAAGGGTGTAACTTTACGTCTCCAGGTAATTTTTGAAAAATTTTTATTGGCTATCATTTCGGACAGGGTTAAGATACAGACCTCTAACTTTCGACATTCTTCTTCTTTTAAGGAGACCTTTAAAATCAAGTGTCATTCGAAGGGGGTTTACATTTAAAAATTTTAAGTTGGCCCCCAAAAACCTAGTTTTGGGGGAGGGGGTTAAAATTTTATACACATCAAAACTTTCCTTAATTGGTACCTAAGACTTCCTGAAAAAATAATCTCATTATCTGGAGCCGTTTAGAAAATAGCTAAGGGGAGTGGGACTTTTGGGACACGCGAGTAGTGGGGGAAAGGGGCTTTTGGACCGGAAGTGACGTCATCCGGTCACGTGACCGGATGCGCTGAGTCATGAAAGACGTCATCTGAGGCTGAGCCAGTGACGTAGGCGGTTTTGTGACGTAATGAGGTAAAGTTCAAGGTCACGGGGAGGGTGTTTTAAAAAAGTACTACCTCGCACGCGTAAAATCCGATTGTGATTCGATAGTTAATCGATAATAAATATCGAATGAAAATAATCGAATGAAACAATCGAATGATACGAATGCGACGTAGTACTATTACAAAAACAACTTTATTTTATTAACAATGTTTGTTCTTAATTACAATACGAAGCTTCCGCCGATGTTGGTTAAAATCGAAGTTGATGATGCCGACGAGTCGCGATCATCGTGTTTTTTCCTGATGAAAGAAGGTAGATACTTCGATCCCTGTGCAGAGTCCATGTTGTTTTTTGTTGCGTAAAGTTCCAAAGATAAATCGTAACCGGACGCAATGAGAAGTCTTAACTCTTCATTAAAAACCTCGAGGTCTTGGAAAGTCGCCAGATGAATAGAGTCATAATGAATACACCTAATTTTGATGGACATTTCAACAGAGAGCTCGATGTACACTGGTCAAGAGCTGGAGGTGTACTGAATATTCGCTAGCTAGCGTTTTGGTATCAAACCAAATTGTGGGGGTAAAAGTGTGGTGGGGCGGAGCAGATGGCAGGCGACAGGTGGTGCGAGGCAGATGGTTGCTACTACATCCACCATCATTAGTCAAACCCTATTAGAGATAACATTATTGCTTCTGCATCAGAAGATATTGTGCTAAGTGACGTCATCCGGTCACGTGACCGGATGCGCTGAGTCATGAAAGACGTCATCTGAGGCTGAGCCAGTGACGTAGGCGGTTTTGTGACGTAATGAGGTAAAGTTCAAGGTCACGGGGAGGGTGTTTTAAAAAAGTACTACCTCGCACGCGTAAAATCCGATTGTGATTCGATAGTTAATCGATAATAAATATCGAATGAAAATAATCGAATGAAACAATCGAATGATACGAATGCGACGTAGTACTATTACAAAAACAACTTTATTTTATTAACAATGTTTGTTCTTAATTACAATACGAAGCTTCCGCCGATGTTGGTTAAAATCGAAGTTGATGATGCCGACGAGTCGCGATCATCGTGTTTTTTCCTGATGAAAGAAGGTAGATACTTCGATCCCTGTGCAGAGTCCATGTTGTTTTTTGTTGCGTAAAGTTCCAAAGATAAATCGTAACCGGACGCAATGAGAAGTCTTAACTCTTCATTAAAAACCTCGAGGTCTTGGAAAGTCGCCAGATGAATAGAGTCATAATGAATACACCTAATTTTGATGGACATTTCAACAGAGAGCTCGATGTACACTGGTCAAGAGCTGGAGGTGTACTGAATATTCGCTAGCTAGCGTTTTGGTATCAAACCAAATTGTGGGGGTAAAAGTGTGGTGGGGCGGAGCAGATGGCAGGCGACAGGTGGTGCGAGGCAGATGGTTGCTACTACATCCACCATCATTAGTCAAACCCTATTAGAGATAACATTATTGCTTCTGCATCAGAAGATATTGTGCTATAAACTTAATGTACTTGTATTTCATCATTTGTATTGTCAGCTTGCTCAATATTAAAAGAAGAACATGTGGAAGAAACCGTAGTGCCTTGTATTGGCGAATCCATGTGAACTATGCAAGAGCCGCAGGTATACTGAAGTGATACAAGCATGTAGGATAGACACTCGTCTTTACCCCCCACCACACCAGTTTCCCCCACCAAGTTGTCACATCGCACAATAACTACGGGACATGCATTAGTTAGAGTCTAGCTCTGACTCTGTGAGGATCGGAGCTCCGTAACTAAAAACATTAACAATTCTTACTCGACACTGTTTTTACGCAATCATAACAGTCACTGTGATCTAATTTATTGCATGTACTCATATGATGCATCTTGCGTAGCAGACAACTTGCTAAGAATGTTTCAGCCTGGAGTATTCTACGGTAGATTTCTTGGAAACCGAGACGTTAAATGACAGAAACACTATATATAAATTTTCCAACATCTTAACAATACTTTGATTTCAATATTTTCCTTACCCCACAGTAATTTCCCAAGTTATACCGAACTTATATAAACGCTTTTAATATAACTTTCTATCGCCAATGAATATAAGCTTGAAAATGACGTCAAGAAGAGTCTTTAGGAGATAATAGCGACAAATAATCAGTCTTAATATATTTCTGGTGTTAAATTTACATGAATAATTAAGTTTAAATATATAGTGGTTATTGTTCGGGTTTAAATACAAATTTTGTGACATATTTATTTGAATTACGTTTTATAACACTTTGCAATGCTCAAACAACCGTCCAAAACACTGTTATAACTTCATAAAAACGCTTAATGTTAGTCTGATCTACCTCCGAGTCGGCGTATCGGATAGCTAATTTTGATTACAATATGAATATATAAAAACCTCACAACCCTCCGATACAATTTTTTAATCAGTGTACTGGGCTTCGGATAGCCAAAGGCGCTATGTCCCGCGGCGCGCCGCGCCGCCGCGCCGGTGCCGCGCCTGGCATAGTTACTTTAAAAATATATTTCAAATAAAATAAAAAACTAGCCCGGAAGTATGCTTTTCTTCCCAGCATTATTTTATTTTAGTGTTAGACCTTTTTTATACTGTAATGTGGTTTCTTATGTTAAATATATGTTCGAAATATATATATATATATATATATATATATATATATATATATATATATTTTGTTTATTATTATCCTTCTGATATGGGTGAAATCCTTGTTTGCTGAAATCGTATATCACACCCAATGTAAACTGAACTTCAGACATTACCTTACAATTATATCAAATTTCAAACAGGCATTACAGTAATATTATTAATGAAGGTCTGCATACATATAAGGTGAGATAACAACTGAATAATACTGTAATTTCTTTGGGTAAATGAACATTAACTAATGTCTTAAAACTATTTGGACTAAGTTATTTAATACCCTTGCTTGTCTTCTCTATTAGCAAGTGAAACTTCGAGGATATTACAAACCTATAACAAAAATTTCTTCATTAGAACTTTTCTCATTACATAAAACACAATACATGTCATTTTCTGTGCAATGGATTAAGCTATATATTTACTTTTAATTTAAATTTTCGAATAAATAAACACTATCTATCTACCGCATTAATAAAGCGCAATTTAATCCACAAATATTATATACCTTTTCGAAGGTGTATAATAACCAAGCTCATTTTTTTTTATACCCCAAAACAATTATGAATGTTTAATCAGGTGAAAGAGAACGCAGGTAAAACTAACTGTACCCTTGGGTATTAGTCTTTAATACAAATCCTATACCCTAAAGGTCACTCAAGATTATAGCCAAGGTTAAGGGCAAGGTCGCTTGCATATCCAGTTAGAAAGTGGCTACACAACGTGAACTGCACACAAACTCGAGACTAACAAGTCCCCTGCCTGGTTAAAGAGGTGCAGTATATGAATGTAACCGTTAACGTAGATTACGAGACTTGTGTGTACAGAGAGAGACAAAAAAAACACTTCCCCCTCGGGACTTAGACATCTTTCGAAGTAGAGCTGGATAAAATTGGAGAGAGAGCGAGTGCTTTGGAAGAAGTCACCCGACCTTGAATTAATAACCTACTGTGAACCGCACAAAGATTTAAGGTTGTAAGCTGAATTTATCCTTTGATAATCTACGGTGAACCACACAAAGATATAACAGTTGTAAACTGAATTATTAGACGTTCAAAATAAATACTACAAGGTATATGAATCTAACTGATAATGTAGATTGCGAGACCTGTGTGTACAACTACTTAGACATCTTTCGAAGTAGAGCAGAATGTAACTGTAGATATGGTTTACTTGAAGTTGACTTTGATATTTGTATAAAAAAAAATCTTACAATATTTTACCGAATGAAAATTTTATATATATATATATATGTATGTATACAATTCGATAAGTTAATTTTTTACGGAATGTGAATTTTTAAAATTAATGTCACAACTCCATATTCATTTTATATAATGCAATGTTGAATTAAGACGATTCGATCTAACCTCAATTTATATCTGCCATTTTTAAAATGTTGTTCAATTATATAAGTCAATTATTTTATAAATATCTCAAAATGATTGCGACAAGTAAAAGTATTCCATTTATTTTATTATTTACACTACGTAAACGAGACATCTCAATTTTGTAATTACAATCCATAAACATCTTGAAAATGCCTTGAATCTATAAACTAATAACTACAAGTAATTAAGGAACCTCTTCCCAGTACAATAATCGGGAATAAAATAACGAACAAAAATAACTTTAATATTTTCCGTAAATCATGTAGATAAGCACTATAGATAGATCCTTATTGTCTTATCTTCAAAAGCACTTTACCTAGGTTAATAATTCAAAATACCATATTATTTTTTTTTTAAGCTCTATAACATAGTCAAAACCAAAGTTAAGTGTTTTAAAAATTTTAGGGTGAAAAATGCAAAAAACTGATTTTTTGAAAATTTAAAACCCTCCATAAACCCCCCTTCCCATGGTCCGATTTTTCTGGTTTTCGAACTTAAAGTCATAAATGTTAGTTGATAAGCTGGCTGTCGGACCAGCATTTAGTCGAGAAAAAATATTTCAGAGAATAAATCAAGTTAATAAAACAAAACAAAAATGCACATTGCTCTCTGAAGACTAATAAAAAAAAAAATAAATATAGCGAGATGGTTTTGGAATAAGTCTTCTAAGAGTCTCAACTCTATTTTTACACACATAAATATTACAAAATTCACAAACAATCATCTTTCATACAAAAAATTAAAACCAGGCTGATCCATTAAAACGAATTTTTGAGCAGAAAAAATTAAATAAATAAGACCCCTAAGACATAATGTCCGTTTAGAGGTTCCTTTACATAAAAATATATATATATATATATATATCTTAGTTCAGAATACCATAACCGGAACGAAGCGGCACTTAAGCTTACACGTAGAAGGTCCAATAAAATGTACACATTGTCATGACACGGAATGCACCACCAAACAAATTGTAAGTCCTTGCTTACAAATTTGTTTGTTTGCTACGTCTGGTCATAAATTGTATTGAATATTCCTATAATTTCTCTATGAAATCTATTCGCTCTACATCTATTAATGATTATTTTTGTGTTGGTCACAAAAAACAACGAAAATTAAAGTACCTGTTATCCTGTATATAATAAATAGTATTTTTATAAATGGGGTAAAAGATACTTGGGATAAATAATATAATAAAATACACATTTTACTATCGTTTACATTTTAAAATCATTTCTTTGTAATTCGTAAATTAAGGGATTGTACAACCTTCTAAAAGTGTGCCGACTTTGCGAAAGATGTTTTAGAAGAGCTACACAACATAATTATTTTAGTTACAACAAAAGGTACCTAAATTAAATATGAATAGAGATAGAGAATCCCAACCTGTACTAGCGTTCAACAAAACGAGTGGGAGAGTTAATTACCTAGTAGAATGCAACCGGTGCGCAACCCATTAAATCAAGCTGTCAAGGGAACGCCCCGCGCCAGCTGTTACACGCGAAATTAAAAACCTCACTAAATCAGCCGAATTTTGTTTTTATGTCTAGAGCTGCATTACACAACAAAATATCCAACCAAATTACCCTGTGTCGGGAAAATTACCCACGCCCTCCCGCGGCCATATAAGCGAGTGCTCCGGACAGTTCCTTACCAGTCGTCGATCTAAGTCGAGACTGCTCCCATGCAAGTGACCTGCGTATTAAAGTGCGAGGACAATTGCAGTAGCGGGGTAATGCGGGGGGAGGGCGCCCCCCTCGTAAGATCTCGCTACCTGGGTTCTCTTTCTCTCTCTTTTCCTTCTCTTTCACTCTGTCTTTTCCTGCATGTTATATTGCTGCTTTATTTGTCCGGCTATAGTAGTTAGTTTCTTGCATGCTAGGGTCGTTGCTTTTGCTTTCAGCTTTTGTATTTAAAATCTTCCGCATGTCTTTGCTTTTCTTAACTGTATTGTAGTATGCAGATAAAAGCGAAATTAAAACCTCATCAAACTCAGCCGAGGTAATTTCGCGTCTCCTATATAAGCGAACCATGCAGTAACTGACATCAGTTGCTTGCTGTACAGTGGAGTGTTAACATGGTACCATCTCCACTATTCAGTGCAACTGTCTAGTTGTTCTTTTTATAAGAACAACTGGAGAAATAAGGGGTTAATACTAAGTATGCGCACACTTTTTATTAATCCCTTATACTTTTGCATGTTGCATGTTGTATGTTTGGTTGAACTTTGCTTGCTTGTTTTCTTATTTTGTATTGTAGATAGTACTAACTCCTTTCTTTAAATTACTTTAAAGTTTGGCTAGGTTATTTATAATTTTTTTTTTTAATTTATTAACATCTTACACACACACACACACACACACACATATTAATGACACCCTTCAACTCCATCTCCTTTCCTTGCGAGTACGGCAAGAAAACCGGCTCTCCTTAGCTTTTAAGAGTACGGCCAGCAAACCGGCTCTTGCTTTGCAGTGTTTACGGCCCGCAAACCGATCACTGCACCTTCTTTGCATACCGGATGGGGTTTCGCATTTCCCCGGTTTTCGCTAAACCTCAGTGAGAGGGGTCCTAAGGCTCCTCACTGACTCCTTTATTTTAGATTAGTACAATTTACATTTATAACTCTTGTTAATTGAAATTAATTATTCATCATACAAATATGTAAGATACCCTTTAACTCCATCTCCTTTCCTTGCGAGTACGGCAAGAAAACCGGCTCTCCTTAGCTTTTAAGAGTACGGCCAGCAAACCGGCTCTTGCTTTGCAGTGTTTACGGCCCGCAAACCGATCACTGCACCTTCTTTGCATACCGGATGGGGTTTCGCATTTCCCCGGTTTTCGCTAGACCTCGGTGAGAGGGGTCCTAAGGCTCCTCACCGACTCCTTTATTTTAGATTTGTACAATTTACATATTTGTGTGACTTTATATTTGTAAAATAATAACTCTTCATTGTGACTTGAACTTTAGCCAGACTTTACTGTAAATTATATCTACTTCCCTTTAGGTTTCCGGGGTGTGAGATTCTGTCAAATCTCACACCCCACCCCCCATTTTGGTCAGAAACGACCTTGACCCAGTTAGAAGATGTGGTAGAAGGGGTGATCACAGGCGGGGAATATATCAGTTTGTGGTTATAGTGAGAATCACTTACTGCTCTATTCCCCGTTTTGGTAATATAATCAGACGGCTTGACCCACTTGCATGATGGGTATTAAAGCGCGATGTTGCAGAGTCAATAATCACTTTGGTTGTGAACTGCATCAATAGAGCATCTACCATGGTATACCTCCACTATATTAACTTTACTACTAAAGCGGATATCTTTACCCAGCGTGTATACCAACTGCTTATGGAGTATCATGATGTTAAGGTCAAAGGATTGGGTATTCGTAAAACTGAAGAGGTAAAAATAGATGTGGAACCAATTCCTTTGAAGAGAGAAATTTACCGATTATTACAAGAGGGGTTTGTTTTGTGTCTTTATTACACTACACGTTAGGTTAGCGACTTTTTCCCGAACAAGACATTGAACCAGCTATATTCATTGTAAAAGGGTGGTGGTAAACATATATAAGGCAGTCGGCTTCGGAGTATAGTTATTGTTCAGCTATGGATAGCCCAGGAGGATCGTCTAACTTAGATGTTAAAGGCAATGTTGACTATTGAATATGTTAAAGATGAATCTACAACTGAAGATCCCTATTATTTTATGAAATTTTTAGTTGATCGAGATGCAATGTGTACAATCCGACTTCACATCCAAGTTTAAAAATCTATCAAATGTTCCTGTTGAAGAAAATTGTCCTTGTTAAATACAGAGCGGGGAATAGATCAATTTATGGTTTAAAATGAAATCATTTACTGCTTTATTCCCCGTTTTGGCAAATATGTTCAATGACCTTGAACTAAATACAAAAATTTTGTAGCCTCCAACTACAATAGTAAACAGAAAATGTAAAATATAGTAAACCTAACCTAATACTTACCCCCACCACTTCTTCTAGGGTATAAATAGAGGTGCATTTGCAGTGTTTTTTATTATTGCGTTGACCCTTGTGGAGAGCACACCTACATTATGAATCGCTGCAATATTTGTAAAGCTTCTTTCAGAGATGAATGGCTTTTAACCATTCATAAAGAATTGAAACATAACACCAATACAAATACAGAAGAAGAAGAACCAAATGAAGAAGAATTAGATTCAATCGACCAACAATTAGCAAAACATCAAGAAGAACAAAATGAAGAAGGAAGAAATGAAGAAGAACACAACGAAGAAAAAGAAGAAAATGAAGAAAAAGAAGAAAATGAAGTTTCAAGACCAAGTGTCATTCATTATGCGCCTGGACCATCAGTAAATGTGGAACTACACGCCCGAGCACTTTCGGGTAATGTTGTAACCCACTTTAAAATTGACAATACAAAATTGAAACTTGAAGAATTTTTAAATAACGCAAAAGGATTGGTTAGTAAAACTCTGAAAAATGAATTAAAAAGATTAAATTTTATTAAATTTGGACTATTACTGGATACTTTATTTACAAACATTCAAAATGAAACCTCACCGAGAGGTTTCTTAACAAAAAACCGAACTATTATGTTCTCGTCAGATATTGATTCAACTGTATCTGAATGTTTTGATGAGCTAATGGTGAAAATACAAGAACATGAAGGAAGAGGTTCTGGATGGAGTTTGTTAAGCATCACAGGGCTAGACTTAAGAGTACACAAACACGGCTATGGAATTCGAGGAAGTAGCTACATCCCTCTACCAACAAAGATTAGAAATACCTTATCCTGCGTCAACGTACAAAATCAAGATACTGAGTGTTTTAAGTATGCTATGTTGGCCAAATATGTAACAGACCATCCGGTAAGACCAAGTCACCATTATGAAGAAGTACAACATAGATATAATTTTCAAGGGATAACTTACCCTGTTGCTATAACAGACGTTTCAAAATTTGAAAAACAAAATCCTTCAGCTTCTGTCAACCTATTCGGATTGGATTCGTCAAACAATGTGTACCCCTTACGTATAACACCAAATGAGCGCAGAGATCATACGGATTTGCTATTGATCACTAAAGGGGACATATCCCACTATGTCTACATTAAAAAGTTTGAAGCTCTTGTTTCTAAACAATTATCTAAACATAAAGAAAAGAGAACAATTTGTAAAAGATGTTTTTGTCATGTAGACAAACCATTAAGAAGGGGAGGTTCAGAATGGTTAGTAGAACATCAAAGGTTATGTAATGGAAACTATGAGGTTAGAGTTAAATTGCCACATCCCAGCAGAGCGCAGATAAAATTTGACAAAGTAAATCAACAATACCCTGTTCCATTTGTTGTGTACGCGGATTTCGAAGCATCTTTACTTCCAATTGAACAACAAGAAGAGGATATCACAAAAAGAAGCAAATATCAAAAACATGCACCAAACAGTTATTGTATACTAACAAAATCCACGCTGTCTGAAGAACATCTTCAAGAATTTGGACTATCATCTGCTCCGAAGATTTATCGTGGTGAACAAGCAGCGAAACACTTTGTAGATGAGTTGTATTACATTGCCTCCAAGGTGGAAGAAATCTGCAAAATTAAAATACCGATGCTGCCTATGGATGAACACCAACTTCAACATCACAATTTGGCAACAGCATGTTATCTGTGTAATAACCTATTTACACCAGATAACGTTAAAGTGCGTGATCACGACCATCTTACAGGAGCCTACAGAGGTGCAGCCTGTAACGCTTGCAACTTAAATTACAAAGTACCATCTTTTATACCCGTTGTTCTACATAACCTTAGTGGATATGACTCTCATTTCATCATCCCGGAGTTAGGAAGAGATGATGGAGCAATAGATGTTTTAGCAACAACAATGGAAAAATTTATAAGTTTCTCTAAAAAGGTTGGTAAAATAAAACTTAGATTTATTGATTCGTTTCGATTTATGCCTTCTAGCCTAATGAAATTAACTGATAATTTAAAAAGAGAAGATCTGATAGAAACAAGCAAAATTGTAGCCAGTAGTAAAATGGATCTGGTTCTTCGAAAAGGAGTCTTCCCCTACGATTACATTGATGGACTTCATAGATTTAATGAAACATCACTTCCTCCACCAGAACAATTTAACAACAAACTTAATGATTCGGAGATTTCACTTGAAGACTATCAACACGCATGTCGAGTATGGAACGAGTTGGATATGAAGACTTTAGGAGAATACTCAGACTTTTATGTAAAACTTGACGTGTCTCTTCTCTGCGATGTTATGGAAGAATTCCGAAGAACCTGTTTTGCTGCATACGGTTTGGACCCTCTACATTCGTATACTTCACCAGGATTAGCTTGGCAAGCCATGTTAAAAGAAACAAAATGCAAACTCCAACTTTTAACAGACATTGACATGGTTTTAATGGTTGAAGCTGGAGTAAGAGGCGGATTGACCCAAAGTGTTACCAGACATGTCAAAGCCAACAACAAATACCTTCCCGATTACGATGAAACCAAACCGTCAACCTATTTAGGATATTTCGATGCAAATAACCTGTACGGTTGGGCAATGTCAAACCCACTTCCTTTTGATAACTTTAAATGGATTAATCCCGACTCTATTGGCGATATTTTACAAATTCCGAAACATGGTGACACTGGATATATTTTGGATTGCGATTTTGAATACTCAGAAAATTTACATGATCTTCATTATGACCTTCCACTTCTTGCTAAAACAGAAATTTCACCAATTGGAAAACACCCCAAATTAATGATGACATTAAATAATAAACAACGCTACGTGGCTCACTTTTGGGTGGTTCAACAAGCTATCGAATTAGGACTACGTCTAACAAAAATTAATAGAGTTTTGGAATTTTCTCAGTCATGCTGGTTGAAACCTTACATTGATTCAAATACCATCAGAAGAGCAGCAGCTACATCAGACTTTCAAAAAGATTTCTTTAAATTAATGAATAATGCGATATTTGGAAAAACATTGGAAAACAAAAGAAGACACAAAAATGTAAAACTTGTTACTGACGCAAAAAAATTACAGAAACTAGTACAGCAGCCAAATTTTGGAACATCTATAATTATTAATGAAAAACTTGTAGCAGTGACCATGAAGAAGACTAGTGTGAAGATGGATCGTCCTTTGTATATAGGCATGTCAATCTTGGACATCTCAAAAACACACATGTACGATTTTCACTACAACAAAATGGTGGCGTTCTACGGAAGAGAAAATATATCTATTACATATATGGACACTGACGCTTTCATATATCGCATAGTAACATTGGACATGTATAAAGATTTACGTACATTTATTTACAAGAACGACTTTGATTTCTCCGATTATCCAAAAGATCATCCAAACTACGACAATGGCAGACACAAAAAAGTACTAGGCAAATTCAAGGATGAGGCTAATGGTGTTCTACTTGAAGAGATTGTTGCACTGATGTCTAAACTATATTCTTTGAAACTCTATAATGAAAAAGAAGAAGAAGAAGAAAAGAAGAATAGCTATATTAAGAAAGCTAAAGGTGTAAAGAGTTTATATTTAAAGAAGAAAGTGCATTTTGAACACTACAAGCAATGCTTATTTGAGGATAACATCATTACAGCTAAATTCAACACCATCAGAAGTTTTAACCATCAGCTGTACAGCGTGACTGAAGTTAAAAAGGCGCTATCCTGTAATGACGACAAAAGACAAACCCTTCCAGACAACATCCACACTTTACCATTCGGTCACTATTCCCTCAACCCTATTGACTAATAACCCTTTCATCGTCCTAGATCCTCTATCCTTTTCCTTTCCGTAAAAAAAGGGGAAACACAGCAATGTTAAGCTGTGTTTCCCCTTTTTTTACACAAGTTTTGAATGACCTTGAACTATATGTATATATATATATATATAAGCAGATTTATACAAAAGAATATTTAATACCATATCAGCTGCCTTCGTGAAACCATCATGTCAGACCTGAAGGAGAAGATTATTAATGAACTACACAAACCTGCAAGAATAAAGTTTCCAAGAAGAAATACTGTTATAAAAGGGATAAATGATCTATATCAAGCGGATTTAATTGAAATGCGACCGCATAGCAGAATAAACAAAGGATTTAAATATATACTCACAATTATTAATTGTTTTACAAAAGTTGCAGACGCTTTGCCTCTAAAGGACAAGACTGGTAAAAGCGTAACAGAAGCCATGGAAATAGCCATAAAAAGAGATAAAAACAAAATTAAACATTTACAAACTGATGATGGAACAGAATACTTTAATACAAACTTTGCACAGTTAATGAATAAATATAAAATAAATCATTATTCTACAAATTCAGAGAAAAAAGCTGCTATTGTAGAAAGATTTAATAGAACCTTAAAAGGAGCACTGTATAAACAATTTTCAAAAAGAGGTTCTTACGTATGGTATGATGTTTTACCACAATTAATAAATGATTATAACAACAGGTTTCATAGAACTATTGGTATGAAACCTAACAAAGTAAATAGAAGAAATGCAAAAGATGTATTAAAACGCATAAAGAAAAATACAAAGCCTAAAGTAGAAAAAATGCAGCCAAGAAAATTTAATGTAAGTGATAAAGTACGGATTAGTAAATATAAGGGAGTGTTTACCAAAAAATACCTTCCCAATTGGACGAATGAAGTTTTTACAGTGTATAAAGTGCAACCGACTGTACCTGAAACGTATATCCTAAAAGATAACAAAGGAGATTTGTTGCAAGGTGCATTTTATGGACATGAAATGTTAAAGTCAACAGTAGGTGATGTATATCTTGTTGAAAAAGTGTTACAAAGAAAAAAGGACGCAGTTAAAGTGCGGTGGTTAGGGTTTAACAAAACTGAGGATTCATGGATACCTATAAAGGACTTGGTTTAATACAAGCAACTCATTTCATCGTTAACCTTTGAGCAGGATGGAGATTATTCACCATAAAGATCGATTCAATATTAATAACATAGATGATTTAACTGTGGATAACGTTAAAATCAACAATGGTAAACACGGTAGTTTACTTCCAAACACTGTTCGATGTATAGTAAGTGGCCCCTCAAACTGTGGAAAGACCAATGTTGTCTTTAATTTGATCACTAATCCGCAGGGATTAAGGTTTAGTAACCTATATATTTTTTCAAAGTCTCTACATCAACCAAAGTATCAATTGCTGGATAAAATCCTATCTGATGTGTCTGATGTTAATTTTTACAAATTTAACGCTAGTGATAGCATTATGCAACCAAACGAAGCGAAACCGTATTCTGTATTTATATTTGACGATGTATCTTGTGAAAATCAGGATACTATTAGAAACTACTTTGCCATGGGAAGACATAATAACATCGACAGCATATATATAGGACAAACTTATAGCAAAATCCCAAAACAACTTATCAGAGATAATGCAAATATTCTAATTGTATTCAAACAAGATGATACTAACCTAAAACATATATATAACGATCATGTGAATGCGGATATGCCATTTGAAAAGTTTAAAGAGCTTTGCGGAAAAGCATGGGCGGAAAAGTATGGATTTTTGGTTATTATGAAAGATCAAGCTATAAAAGATGGTCGTTATAGAATAGGTTTTGATAAATTCGTTTTAATACACTGATTAGCGGTATTACTGTACAAGTCGTCAAGGTGTGAAGATGGTTAACCAGGAAAAGCTATTAAAGGAAATAAAATCACTTAGTGATTCTATTAGACAAAAAAACCGAGCTTTAAAATCAGGTATAAATGAAAGAGAGCAATTTTTAGAAACAACATTCAAACCTGTTACTGAACCTTTAAAGCGATTAGCACAAAATATGGAAAGACCTTCAATTCGCTTCGAAGGAGACAAAATGCTACCAATTTCCAAATATGAAGAAGAATTTCAGAATGATGAAAGTTCTGACCAGTTACAAACATCTGAAGAAAGCGACGAGTATGAAGAAAGCGGAGATATAGGAGATTTAAGGGAAAAGAACATTGCAGGAGATACAAGTACAGAAGATACAAGTGCGGAAGATACAAGAGCAGAAGAAGAGGATATCAACCCATCCAACTTAAGCAAATTAGGCACAGATATTATGTTTAAAGGAACACTTGGAAGAAAATATACATTAAAAATGTTACATGGCACACATGCTAATCGAAATTATCATACATATGGAGCTAGAATAGAGGATAAAGGATTAATGATTGGAGATAGAAAGTTAGATATAAACGAAAATGATGATATAGTTATTGGTGATAAGAAATATAAAGGTACAACAGGTTTGTTTGAACTCATCTTTAAAAATAATCCTGGTAAATATACTAAAAAGGATTTACAATTGTTTAAAAATATACTAGAGTATACAAATGCACATAGAAAAAAATATTCCAAAGAACTACCTATTCATAGAAACAGGTCAATAAAATACACAAACATTATATCTAGTCTTTTCCCCTCGAAATCAAATAAAGCTCCAATTAAAAGAAGAGCTTTATCTTCTGCTGAATTAAATGTTTTGCATAAAAAAAGAAAAACAACTGATCCTACTACATCTGGAAGGGGATTATTAAAAAATTTGTATAAAACCAATATAATATATTACAACGATATAAATAAGTTAGTTGATCGAATGAGGTTATTACATGAAGCTATGGAAGCCGGGCACACTGGTTTAGAAAACGAATGGGTAGCTTTGGTTGATGAACTGCGAAAACGAGAAATAATTGTTCAGTAGACGTATATATATATAGTAAGAACCTAAACGATAGCGATTCAGTTACATCATGAGTGTGGACAAGTTTGGACGGTATTCCGAGTTTGGAGTAAAATCTGGATATAGTGAAAAAAGAGCTGGGTTTCCGTTAACACCTGATGGTAATTATAATTTTGAAGGAAAAGTAATTCAAAATGTTGGTGATCCGCTTTTGTCTTCTGATGCGGTTACGGTACAATACATGGATAAAAGAACCCCGATTGTACACGAAGACCATTGGGGATTTTCCGGTAAAAGGTTAAGCAATATAAAACATCCCATTTATGATGGTGAAGCAGTAAATTTAGCGACTTTAAAATTGTTAACGATTTACAAAAAGAATGAAACTGATACAAGCTATGATGTAAAAAAATTAAAATTGTCAAATGTAGGTGATTGTGAGCAGGATGGAGACGCTGTAAATAAGAAAATATTTGATATAGTACACAAGAAATGGACTACAGAATATGAAAAACATATGGAAAGGTTTGGTGCAGCTTTATTTAATTATATCCATCGGGCTTCAGGAAGAGCTGTAGCTTCAGATGTTGACAGCCACAATTATTTAGACTGGAAAAAGATACACAATCCAGAAAAACCTAATCAATTAGATAAACCGTCTGAGCCTTCTAAAGTCAAGACATTAGGAAAGGGGGATAAAGTGAATGTGATTAATGAACCAACAGAAAACGATGAAGATTATATAAGAGAAAAAAGAATTTAAATACCCATGATAAGGGATAAAGCATCAGTCATATTCGAGAGATGATACAGAGAGGATGATGGAATCCAATATTACTGCGTGGAGTTTAATATCTCAAGAGCCGAGATTTCCCCAAGGAGTGCTGACAGATGGTTTTGTTCAACGGTTTGATAGATATATGGATTGGGAACAACTTTCAATACACTACCACTTCACAATGACTATGTTAAGAATTTATTTTCACAGAGTTAACTGGATTCATATTTTACAAAGACAACAGTTTTCAGAAGACTTCCTTGTAGAGATGACATCAAATTTTAATTACTGTTGGGAAGTAATAAGTAAATATCAAAATCTCTCTGAAAATTACATTGACAATTTTAAAGATAAACTAGACTGGAATGTGTTATTTAATTACCAACGATTAAGTGGCAAGTTTCTAAGGGAACATGACAACTATTTAGATTTTATTCATTTTACCGAAAACAACGATACCATCACCAGCGGAGAAACATTTGAAACATCTTCAATTACACCTTATTTCTATTTTTACTACTTTTATTTATTATGTCTACATTTAATTAATTAATCCATTTCTATATAATAAATGGATTTTAAACAGTATATATAATACAAGAAGCCAAGACTAATATTACATTCATTGTAAAACATTTATAGAGTGCACCTACTGATTGTAAGTTTGGCTATAAATAGTCATGCCGAGGGCTAAACGCATCAGTCATAATCGAGAGAGATTACAGAGAGGAAGGGGAATAGCATCAACAGCATTTTCTCTATTAAGTAAACCGGTTGGAGCTATAGTTAACAAGGCGATTGATTTATTACCTGTGGAATTACATTTACCTGGAGGATATCAATATTGTGGTCCTGGAACCAAATTAGAGAAACGGCTTGCTAGAGGAGATCCTGGAATAAATAAGCTTGATCAGGCTTGTAAACAGCACGATATAGCGTATTCCAAATTTGGTGATACAAAAAATAGATCAATAGCAGATAGAGCACTTTCTGAGAAAGCTTGGCAAAGAGTAAAATCTAGTGACGCGAGTATTGGTGAAAAAGCAGCGTCTTTAGCAGTAACAGCAGCAATGAAAGCAAAAACTACGTTTGGAGGAGGAAAGAGAAGAAGGCGTGGGAAAAGACCCGCTAAGAAACAAGGAGGTAATATCAGAAGAAAACGTCGATCTACTAGTGGTAAAGGTAAAAAGAAACCAACAATATGGTCAATGATAAAAAAGGGAGGAGGACTATACCTAAGACCGTATCGTGTGTATTAAATAAGAAAGAGCAATTAATAATTAAAAACAAAGAATTAACCAATGAAGAACTGATTACATATGCTTCTTGTTTGAAAATCCCATTTTTTAGAGGAGTATTTATGAAAGATGAATTACCGGTTAAAATGTGGAAAAATGAGACTGGTATAGTAAATTTGGATAATAGTGAAGGATTAGGCACTCATTGGGTGTGTTACAAGAAACTTGGTGAAACGATTTATTATTTCGACAGTTTTGGAAACCTTCCACCACCGAAAGAACTTCAACAATACTTTCGTGCGGCAGAAAATGTTTTTTACAATTATACAAGAAAACAACCTGATGATACATCCATTTGCGGTCATTTATGTTTAGACTTTTTAGCTAAAAGTGTTAGTCAACTTTAAGATGTCTTCGTATACAGTGTCATTAACCGGTAACTCATGTACTTTGCGCAGTATTCTGTTTCCAGCGCTACGTTTGCAAAAAGGAAGACTATGGGAAGCCGCATTATTGGATTTAACAACATATAACTCTATTCCAAACGTTAGTGAAGGAATTAATAACAAAATACATTATTACAAGACAAAAGATAATAAAGGAAAATATTCAGCTTTGGAAGAATTCAGTTTACCAACAGGAGCTTATGAAATTGATAATATAAATGAAGTTATACAAAAACATATGGGAAAAGAAAATATAACGATAAAAGGCAATAACAATACAATGAAAGCCGAAATTACTTCTAAGTATTATATTGATTTTGGCCAAGAACGTTCAATTGGTAGTTTATTGGGGTTTTATAAGGAAACAAAGGTATTAGAACCTAATACAACTCATTCTGGGAATAGAACTGTGACGATCATCAAAGTAAACAGCATAGACATTACATGTAACATTATACAAGGATCCTACAGAGATGGAGAAAATCGGCATATATTACACACATTCTACCCATCAGTCGCACCGGGTTTCAAGATAGTAGAAAAGCCTCAAAACCTTGTGTACCTACCGTTAAACACCAGTTTCATTTCAGACATCGTGCTGAACATAGTGGATCAAGACGGAAACCTTATTGACTTTCGAGGAGAAGCTATTACTGTAAGAATACATATAAAATCATCCGCTTAGATAATGGGGTTATCATTTAAAAAGAGAGAGCCAACCAGCAAAGAGGTCAGTAGCTCATCAGCTGTAGAAGGATTAACAAGTGACAACATTCGTTTTCTAGAAGAAATTGGATTAAAGGTCATTAACAATGGATATACTGGATATAGCGCAGGGCCCAACATTCGACGAGACCTTATGGGAAAAGGAATATCACACGCACAACCCTTACGCTTCGTCCAAATTAAACAATAACGATGAAATTAGGATTCCTATACAACAACAAGACATTTATACTCTTCCATGCGAAAGTTATTTATATATTGAAGGAAAAGTAACAAAAGCTGACGGTACTGTTGGAACCACTGTTCCGTTCATAAATAATCCTATGGCATTTTTGTTTGACGAGATTAGATATGAAATTTCAGGAGTTACAGTCGATTCAACAAAAAAGGTTGGAATTTCCAGTACATTAAAAGGATTAGCGTCTTTAACACCAAATGAGAAGAATCTGTTAGCTGTTGCAGGATGGGTTGCACCAGACAAAAGTATAATTACTCCTGACGCTTCGGGAAACTTTGATTTTTACGTACCTTTAAGATTACTTTTAGGATTTGCTGAAGATTACCGAAGAATAATAATAAATGTAAAACAAGAACTAGTTTTATTAAGGTCATCAAACGATAATGATATTATTAAAGCATCTGCTGGAACAACTGAAGCCAATTTAGACTGGAAACTAACATTAGACAAGATTGTTTGGAGAGTACCACATGTGCGACTAAATGATGAACACAGGATTACATTATTAAGAAAGTTAAAATCAGATCGAGACATTGTAATGCCATTCAGAAGCTGGGAGTTTCATGAATACCCCGTTTTACCTTCAACACAACGGCATACATGGACTGTAAAAACTTCTACTCATTTGGAAAAAGCGAGATATGTAATCTTTGGATTACAAACAAAGAAAAAAAGTATATTAACTGAAAATGCTGGTGAATTTGACCATTGTAAATTAACAAACTGTAAAGTGTTCCTGAATTCACAATTCTTTCCCTACGACAACTTTAATATCTCTTTTGATAAAAAAAGGTACAGTGTTTTATACGATATGTACGCTAGGTTCCAAAATTCATATTGCGGCAAAACAAATACACCTCTACTATCTCCCGTACAGTTTGAATCGAAAGCTCCGATTGTTGTAATTGATTGTTCCAAACAAAATGAATCTGTAAAATCGTCTAGTGTTGATATAAAAATAGAAATGGAATTTCAAGAAAACGTACCTGCAAATACATCTGCGTATTGTTTAATTTTGCACGATAAAATTGTTACATACACACCGTTGACCGGTATTGTAAAGACAGTATTATAAAACGTTGTACCACCACCGGCACCGCCACTGTCGCTAACCTATAAATAGCGGAGCAACAATGCAGGTCTTCAGTTGATCGTCTATCGTCGCATGGGTAACATCTTCTACAAAATGAGTTCTCCATCTGTTGTACAAGGTGATGCAGAGGTAGCACCGTTATTGGAACGTGATAATACTAGTGAAGAAGAAATCATCAAGGAAATAACTGCATTTTTAAAGTTTGGTAAAAGAGATAGAGAGGAGGAAAGTAATGCAGACCCATCAAAGGTAGTACCAAAGAGGAAGAAGAAAGTTGAAGAAAATATTCCTCCTCACATTTTAACTGAAGTTTTTTTGCGAATCTTTTACCCCATCTCAGCATGCATCAGTAAAAGTGTATCAGTTGGATTGATGAAGTCATTGGATTATTCCCCTACAGTAATACTACACCATGGAACAAAAAAGGTTTTATTTTCGCAAAATGCTTGGGAGTCATTTTTGAAACATGTACATTTAATAGAATGTTATTTAACTAACAGTTTGTGTGGAAGGAAAACACATATTCGACTTTTGGATTGTGACAATGAAATCGATATTGTTAAACATCGTGGACAACTACAAGTGCGAATTAGAGACTTGACTCAACATGAAAATAAGATTCTACTGTCACGTGAAGAATTCTACGTTTTAAACTACGCAACAGAACCTATTACAAGGTACATGAGACAGTTGGTATTTGCAAGCGCTATTATTAAAGAATATTTGGTCGATACTTTGGAAAAACAACCTGATAGCACCATCGTGTACGGACCTGTGGATACATCTATTTTTAATAGAATACCTCATGAAGTTTGCATGTGGAGAAAGTTAAAGGATTTTGAACCACTTGTAGAAATCGCTACAGAAGCTACAGAAGAAACAACACAGGAAGAAGAAACGGAGAAACAAGAAGAAGAA
This sequence comes from Allygus modestus, assembly GCA_963675035.1. Lineage (NCBI taxonomy): Eukaryota > Metazoa > Arthropoda > Insecta > Hemiptera > Cicadellidae > Allygus > Allygus modestus. Next base: position 334,158,886 of record OY776111.1, read on the forward strand.
GAAAACGAAACACAAGAAGAAGAAGAAGTTAAAAAAGACTAAAGTTTGACTTAGTAAAGAAGAACACACGTGGGGTAGGCCTATTGGGGACGGTGCCCACGTTAAATATACACCAACGCGCCTGCAACTGTACGGCCTGGTATTTAACCTACCGTGGTGTGGAAAACAGTTTAGTTGATCGCTAGGTGCCATGATGAGCGGAGGGGATGAAGAAGTGAGTGTAAAGCCTTGTGTAATAGAATTTCAAGCATTTCGAAATAATGATGATAGGTTTATTATCAAGGAATTAGTAATTTTAGACTTGCTTACATTTGTAGCCTACCCATTCACGTTTGATGCTCCTTTTTCTTTTAACAAACTTAACACCAAAGCAAAAAGTACAAACAAATGGATAACAAACTACTTTCATCACATACATTGGTATGAAGGATTTATAAGCTACAGTAATCTGCACAGTATTATGTTTAACTTTTGCAAACAATATTCACATATATACACAAGAGGATTAGAAAAAAAGAACTGGATACAAAAGTACACTCACGGTGATGTTTTCCATATAACTATCAGTAAGGACTTTAACATTAATCTCGGTAATATTTGTATTGCTGCAAAAGATCTTAAACACGGCCAAACAAACTGTGCATTGTACAACGCGTATCGTTTGGCTGCTTACTTGAAACAAACGCAGGAATGTGGTGGGGGTAGCGGAGAACAGAAATGTGGTGGGGGTAGCGGGGCCTATAAATACGAGGAGACAGCACCGCTCCAGCACGAGTATTATTCGAGACTCCGAAGAGGCAACATCACAGAAGACACCACAACCACCACTGACGAAGATGGCATCACAACAGTTTCTACAAACACTGGTTGATCAATTCAACACTCATGCAAAATCCGACCTTCTGCTAACTAAAAAGTGTTCAGAACTAAAAGAACAAAAACACTACATTATTCATAACATCAAGAAAGTGGAAACCACACATGGAGAAGCAATTCTAGTTTCATTGAGCGAAGGACCTTTCACTCCAGGAGATGAGCCGAAGTTTCAAGTATTTCTTCCAAAACGATTTGTTCAACTGCTACAAAATGAAGATTTGCGAGATATTCAACCGGGGACGTTGTATTTGGTATCACACGGTGTAAGCGGCAACAACTCTACGGAACTCACTCTGCACATCACGCATATTTGTACATAATGGCTCTGTTTGTATTTCTCTGTTTGTATTTCTAGTCATTAATGTTAGACTTAAGCTTATTGTATTGTAAGATGTTTGTTTAATAAAGAAAAGAAAAAAAAAAGAAAAACAGCAACACAGCAGTATATTATTTTATATACTGCTGTGTTGCTTTTTTTTTTAAATTCAAACGGATGACCTTGAACTTTCATTCAGGGTTAACTTATAAAGAGGTATAAAAGAGAGGGGAGCAGTGAAGTTAGTCTCAGTCTTGTCTAACACACGCTGCAGCTAACATGTCGGTGCCACCGATGAACAATTTATCATTCGATAACAATTTGAATACATATTGTTGCGAGTTACAATGTTTTAAAATACCAGGCGATCAAGTTGACGGGAAAGCTTGTCGTAAGTGCAGGTGTTTCAGCTATTGCATATGTAGATGTAAAACGTATCAAATGAACCGACAAGATAAAATACAAGAATTACGCCGACGGATTGCATTACTGTGGCGGCGAATGTAGTAGCAACCATCTGCCGTCCACCATCTGCTCCGCCCCACCACACTTTTCCCCCACAATTTGGTTTGATACCAAAACGCTAGCTAGCGAATATTCAGTACACCTCCAGCTCTTGACCAGTGTACATCGAGCTCTCTGTTGAAATGTCCATCAAAATTAGGTGTATTCATTATGACTCTATTCATCTGGCGACTTTCCAAGACCTCGAGGTTTTTAATGAAGAGTTAAGACTTCTCATTGCGTCCGGTTACGATTTATCTTTGGAACTTTACGCAACAAAAAACAACATGGACTCTGCACAGGGATCGAAGTATCTACCTTCTTTCATCAGGAAAAAACACGATGATCGCGACTCGTCGGCATCATCAACTTCGATTTTAACCAACATCGGCGGAAGCTTCGTATTGTAATTAAGAACAAACATTGTTAATAAAATAAAGTTGTTTTTGTAATAGTACTACGTCGCATTCGTATCATTCGATTGTTTCATTCGATTATTTTCATTCGATATTTATTATCGATTAACTATCGAATCACAATCGGATTTTACGCGTGCGAGGTAGTACTTTTTTAAAACACCCTCCCCGTGACCTTGAACTTTACCTCATTACGTCACAAAACCGCCTACGTCACTGGCTCAGCCTCAGATGACGTCTTTCATGACTCAGCGCATCCGGTCACGTGACCGGATGACGTCACTTCCGGTCCAAAAGCCCCTTTCCCCCACTACTCACGCGGTATTGACTTTATTGCCATGGTAGAAAATGAGAGCTATTTATTTCTTTTATGAAAGTAAAATGAACTAAGTATTTTACTTAAAATAAAATTATATTTATGTCTTGTATTGCAACAAGCAATTCGAGCTGTTCGAATTCAAGCAGGTATATTTTCATCTTTTGGTACTATCCAGCTCAGATACAGTTCTATTAGTTTAAACTATGCGTCATTCAGAAGTTAGCGTGAAACAGCTGTTCTTGCTTCTGTACTATGTTTTGTTACTATCATCAGTTGTTAAATGTCCAATTAAATAGAATTCTATTCTTCAATAAGATTAACATTGGAACTTTGAAAGCCCAAGGGGCGAAGCCCTGAAGGTGAATGTTTTCCAACCCCTAAAAGGCACATCTAGATGTTAAGAACATTAAAATAACACATAATCCATGTTTTAAGACCTAATGGTGTCACCGGCCTAATCCTCATTTAGGCACAACTCTTACATGAGAATTTTGCTTAGGTTCCGGAAGGAAGACACTAGCAGGGATTGAAATGGTGAGAGGGCATAGAATAGAGCAGTCAATTACGCTTTTAGAGAGCAAACTCCTGTCTCTATTGCGACGGCTCCTTATCAGCCCTAACAGACGGTCTGCCCTACACTCCCAACTGACATGTTATACATGTTTATCAGCTGGGGACCACGGTATTAGAGAAACGTTCCGCCCATGCTGTCTACAAACAAGGAAGGAACAAGGTTAATGGGAAACCGTCATATTTGATAGCCAAAGGACTACAACATACTAAGACATTTTTATCTTCTGTTACCATTGCTCCAAGATCAGTCTAAAATTCGTCCTTTGAAATATCTGCTCCTTCCGTAATAATTTAATAATCTCAACAATCAGATTAAAAATACAAAACTATGCGAGCCTCCGCGCAGCAGAATACATGACTTTACACCATGACAACCTACCCATTGAAACGGACTAGGGTGGTATTTAAACATTACGTGTCTAGATATTTTAGGATTACGGATATTTAAAGAATAACTCAATTACGTTGTAACTACAGGAATTACCAAATTGATGGATAAGAAAATGTAATGTTGATATATCATATACCACCTTTATTGGTAGAGCGTAAAGCTTAGTTGCAGATGGAGGTGTTTACATGTGTAGGAGGATTGAGACAACGTGTCCCGCGATATAGTTGCAATATCAGGTAGAGATAAGCCGCGCTCGTTCGCGGAAGCGCGGGTGTGAACGTGTGGGCGTCGCAGTTAAGCCCGACACGTGTAACTCTCCTACACGCATCTCATCTCGTGGGCTCACGTATCGCTCGCTGTATGTAAATTGGCTCGGTGGAAAGCTAAATTAATGTTTTCTGCGTCCAGGACATGCGGTGTCTTCTTTATACAGAACCGTCTTCATTCTTATGCGAATTGTTTATGGATGCTGTTAATTTAGTGGCTGTGATTCTGAAAATTCTACCCCTTGAAGCTCAATGGCTTAAGTTTGTGTAGGGATAAACGTAAATTTTATGTACACCCCAAATGTCCATGGAAGCAAATTTATATTTGTAACCTTGAAATAAAATTATAACCATGTAGTAAGGAATTTAGAGAAAGATGTAGTTTTTTACAGTAAATCTCTCAATTGCAAATATTAATTCGGTATAATTTTGAAAGTAACAACGCTATTAATTGGGCAAATTTTAAATTATAAATGATTTTCAAATGGTGTGGCCTTGTAAGGAGTAGACCATTGAGTTTTATAATAACTGGAGGGGACTTAGGCTACTGCTAGTCGGATAAGGTCTACTTCTACTATCCATGGTTAATTTTCAGTTAAAAAACGGAATAGGAAAACAACTATAACGCCATTTCTTTATTTTAAACTACGAAGTATTTGTGAAAAGAAATACAAAATTAGACGTTGATAGTTAATTATATTGTTTAAATCCTTTAACGTAATGCCGATTTGGTTGAATGATGCTTTTGATTTAAAGATCCACAAATACAAGTAGCATCCCCACATAAAAAGTTGGGTGACCTCGTAATAAAGTGCACACTACAATATTAACTGTTGTAAATCAAGCTGCACTGCAGCATTTCAGCAAAAACACGTGAGAAAATATTAATAAAGGCTATTTAATAAAGTACGGTGCTCTAAAGCCCATAAGTTTAGTGTCTGTACGAAATATAGGTTTATATAAAGGTACCGCGAACATGATCTTTGCTCTAGTTATCTGTTTAGTATTTCTTTAGTTACACTAACATTTTACGTGGTTAAACGATTAATCAGTTAGTTCGAACAACTAGTTTGGATTATGTGGTTGATGTTATGTGATATTTATAATTTATTTGTGAAATATTTCCTATTGTTTTGGAAGTATTAAACCATGAAATTCCTCTCATTTTTAAGGTAACACTGACGCTCATGGTGGTATCTTGCTTGTTGTCTCCAAGATAACTTTCACACTCACACATATCCACGGGACTTTCTCGTTTAAATAATAGGATGAGGCCGAGTTTTCCTTTTTCAATTTAATGTAAGAATTGTCAAGAGTAGGGTATGTACATTTTAGTTTTAATTTTTAGTATTAGTTAAATTGTGTTTCTTTTTAACTAAATTATTATTATTTTAAATAAATTATTATTGTTTCAATAAATGCATTTCCAAGCAAGTCGAATTGTGCATTTTTCATCGTATATGCCATTTTATAAATAAATTAGTGGTTTTCGGTAAGTGTAAATTGTTATGTTTATGTAAAACAATTAGGTCAATTTTATATACACAGGTAGTTGCACGGTGGCTAACCACTTCGTATGCAAAGTCTGAAAAAAACACCACCACCAATATCACGTGCCTTCCCTCCAGTCATGCTCCCCACCCCCAAACACAGTGACGTCATTTACATAATCCGTCCACTTTACATTCCCTCCCTCCTCCTCATCTAACCTCCCCTCTCCCTATCTCCAAATGATTAACGAGTTCTTGTCGAATTGCTTTATTAGAAACTGGAGAATGCTCAGCTGTTTTCCGTAAATTTAAGTTCGTTAAAATTCTTGTGTTTGCAGTGAATTGTTTTTGTAAATATCTTCAAAATATTCAGTTGTGTCACTCAGAATGATACGGTTTTATTCTATCTGATCATTTCGTAACTTCTTAAATGTCTGGTTCGGGTCTTAGCGATATGGTGGCTGAGTGATTATAATTGTATCATACAACCTATGAGCATAAAAATTAGCTATATTTTCAATGTCTTTGAAAATTATGTCCACACATAATTATGTTTCATGAGACTTAAAACAATTGTATTTGTTAACTAGAATTGTCCATACGATACTGTAATATACTGAAATATGCGATGCGGTGGGCCCTTCCGTATTTGAAACACCTTAATGATATTGTTAAACTTGTCGCTGTAAGATGATGCCACCATCTGTACGTTGGTAATAAATAAGTAACAACCGCCTATTATTACATTTTAATTTGTATGGTTTTAATTATGTGTTCATTTTTCGCATTTAGCTGTGAAGGTAATCTTTACAATGATGGCTCAGTTATAGGTGTGGAAGATGTTTTAAGTGGTTTGTGGCCTACTGTAAAAAATACCCTTGAAAAATAATGTATAAAGATACTAACATTTATTGTAAAATGTAGTGTATATTTAATTTAAAACCTTAAACAAATTTTAGCAATAAGTTTCAACTTTGCACAGTCATTGCTAACCAATTTCATCACGAAACTGGTTCCAAACCAAAAGTATGGCTGACTTTCAACTCTATTAAAACTTAAATTTACTCAATTTAATTTGGATACAATCAAATTTGGTTTGTATGACCATTTACAATGAGTTGCCTCCGAATATGTATTATAAAATTAATAATAACAAATTTAGTTTGTAACGTAACAAATTTTCTATATTTTGGTTTATTAGATTAAAACATTATCGCGTAAATTCCAGAGCAAAAATGCCGAAACATCAACATACCAACACACAGTCTACTGTTATCTAAACACTGATACGTGCATACTTTCCACCAGGTGGCGGGCTCGGCGTGCTTGTGCGTGCGAGAATGCTTGTTGACTGTGTGCGTGTGTGTTAGTGTATATACAGTATGACCACACGTAGAACTACATTTAATCCACATCTTGGACCGCTCGGGCTGTGTTCAAGAAAGCTGTCTTTTCCCCTAGCCTTATGGATACGAAATGCAACAGTATAGTTGGGTAATTTATTTGATTTATAGTTTTGAAAATAACTGAGTTTTAAAAGTGTGACTCGAAAGCCACTACGCGTAAACCTTTTTAAATTTTTTGGTTAAAAAAACCTTCACCGGAAAAATGTTGTATGATTAGTTCATCCAAAATTGATCCTAAAAAATCGTTGATAAAATGTTTGATCTGTTCTGGTCGCTTTAAATATGTGTAAAATGATCCCGTATCCACTCGCATACACAATTTATGGATAAAATCCAGTCTTAACACTGCATGAACTTTACAAATGAATTGAAAGAATTCACAAAAGTAGTGGTCGCAAACTCACAAATATGTATTGTAATTTGATCACAGTAAATGGCGCACCAAGAGTAGTACTCTTCAGGCTATGCAATATCAACCAACCACCAATATAACCAGATGCATATTGGCAATTGGGTCGGTATGAGCTCCCACAGCAAAGTAACCTCTTGTTCCTCTCCGAAGGTTTCAGCACAGGGTAAGGTAGGTATACACCGGTTCTATTTGTAACTTGGGAGTGGAGTACCGTAGTAGTAAGTAGGCTTCTCACATTTTATATCTCAGTGGTTCATTTCAGTTTCCTTCGTATATGCTGCATTTATTTCGAAAATAAATAGTTACTATGTTCACCCCACATCGTTATGCATTGTGATCATTTCAATTATGACAAAACAATCGTATGTTAGAGATACAGAAAACGGGTTTTATGTAGCAATCCTTCAAATACCGTACTGGTACTTCGATTTCTTAATCAAATTAAAGTAATAAGAAATTTACAGGTGATAACATAAAAGGTGTGAGTTCTAGACTTTCATTGAGGTTATTTTTACTTTAACTTAGTCGTGTTACTTTTAATTAAAACAAACCATAAGCATCTGTGAGATTATACGATTGAGTGAAGATGTCAAGTTTCTCGGGAATAAAACTGTGTTTCTGGGAATACAAACTCATATATTTTTAATATAATCTTAAAATTGTGTAATGCTTTTAAATGAGACACTCTTTAGAGTTTTTCAATTTCAATAACTGCAGTTTAACAAAGTTTATCTCTTGTTTATGAAGTTACAAAAGTCGGTTAAGCCTTTATGCTGCCAGCTTTGACAATCAATAAACTAACGATTGGCCCACAATCAAGACAACCTGATTGTATTGTGGTGATTGTCATACACCATTCAAAATTTCACCTCTGTTTCTATTGTGGAAATTTAATAAATATAATCCCCGATATGTTTTACTGTGTTTAAATAGTTGTAGTACTAAAAGCTATGACAAAAATGTTCAATGTTTGGATTAACCGTGTATTAGATGTATATTACTTATTTTATATATCTGTTTCAAATTTTCAAATATTTAAATAAAAACATTTCGTTGGCAAAAAGCTCTCTATGATAACTTAACATTCAGTTAGTCAAATTCTTGCTTATAACACAGCCTAAACATGGAGAAACCGTTTAAACCCATTACATTTTAATATAAACCCTACGTATTTGATATATTTTTTATTTTGCTGTTGGAAAACTACTAGTTAATAATCTTTTTCTTTTAATATTGTTTTGCCCAATATAAGTGTGACCGAAAGTTTAAAATACTGTACATTATTAATCTCATAAAAAATCAAACGGATGATAAAAGAAAAAAGAAAGACAATAAAAATTATAAAATAAAAGAAGAAAAATAAAGGAAAATACAATTTGGATTCGCCACTTGGAGCACATTTTGTAATTGATACAATTTTTGTTAGGTTAACAGTTTTACCAACCCAATAAATTTTTTAAATATTAATTTCACGCTTTTTGTGAACCTTGTTCCTTCAAGATGGCGTATCCTATTGCTTCGGAGGCTGGTGAAAGTTGAGATAAACTTTCTCTAAAGCTTCGCGTTTAAGTTGTCTAATTTTATTAGAGTTTTTTTTTTTTTAACTGCGACTGTAAATGTTTATTAGGTTTGCTCGCGTCATGTTCTCGGTTAACGCACAGTGTGATGCATATAATGTAGGGAAAATATTTTAAGGACTGGGTCTGAATGAGCATTTGTAATTGTCATTCGTCTATATATATTCTTGAAACATTGACCTACTCGGTCCTTAACTTATCAATAGCTCCCACTTCTCTAACTGTATACGGTACTGACACTAAGAAGTGTTAATAATTAATTTGGGTTTTATGACGAGAGCGACAGAAATCTTTACACAATTTTACACATGTTCGAAGATAAGGACATTTTTTAAGTTTATACGGAAAAAGGTAGCCTAGTTGATAGGGCCTAAATAAATCTAAAGCCGAACATATTTATTTATAACAAAATAACTATAATGAAAAGTGACTATAATTGTTAATAAATACGAACTTATAAGTCACTCTTGGCGCTTTAACACTGTCTACACTTTCCTGCATTCTCAAGACGAGCCTTATAATATAAGGATACAGGAGGAGGATGATAAACGTGCTTCTTTTCCCGTTACTTTTCATAAATGTTAATGTTTTATCACATCATTAAATTAACAATAAAAATAATAATTCAAGGAAATTTAGTTTAGACTAGTTGTTGCCAATCAAAATTAGTTAACGATTGATGCTGCAAATTAGTTAACGATTGATGCAGCAAATTAGTTAACGATTGATGCAGAAAATTAGATACATATTAATGCAGTAAATTAGTTAATGATTGATGCAGCAAATTAGTTTAAAATGTAGGCAGCAAATTAGTTAACGATTGATGCAGCAAATTAGTTAAAGATTGATGCAGCAAATTAGTTAACGATTGATGCAGAAAATTAGTTAACGATTGATGCAGGAAATTAGTTAACGATTGATGCAGCAAATTAGTTAACGATTAATGCTGCAAGTGTGTTATATATTAATGCAGAAAATTAGTTATATATTAATGCAGCAAATTAGTTAACTATTGATGCAGCAAATTAGTTAAAGATGATTCAGCAAATGAGTTAACGATTGATGCAGCAAATTAGTTAACGATTGATGCTGCAAATTAGTTAACGATTGATGCAGCAAATTAGTTAACGATTGATGCAGAAAATTAGTTAAAGATTGATGCAGCTAATTAGTTAAAGATTGATGCAGCAAATTAGTTATATATTAATGAAGCAAATTAGTTAACGATTGATGCAGCAAATTAGTTAAAAATGTATGTAGAAAATTAGTTAACGATTGATGCAGCTAATTAGTTAAATATTGATGCAGCAAATTAGCTAACGATTGATGCAGCAAATTAGTTAACGATTGATGCTGCAAATTAGTTATATATTAATGCAGCAAATTAGTTAACGATTGATGCAGCAAATTAGTTAAAAATGTATGTAGAAAATTAGTTAACGATTGATGCAGCTAATTAGTTAAAGATTGATGCAGCAAATTAGTTAACGATTGATGCAGCAAATTAGTTAACGATTAATGCTGCAAATTGGTTAACGATTGATGCAGAAAATTAGTTAACGATTGATACAGCAAATTAGTTAACGATTGATGCAGCAAATTAGTTAACGATTGATGCAGCAAATTAGTTATATATTAACGGAGCAAATTAGTTAACAATTGACGCAGCAAATTAGCTAACGATTGATGCAGCAAATTAGTTAACGATTGATGCAGCAAATTTCAACGGCCATTGGAGGTTTCGTGCTTTTGGTTGTTTAAAATGACTACTTGAAAATCAGAACATGACAATAAGTAAACACTATTTAGATATTTGTTTATTTGAAGTCAAATAAGTTTGTGAATACCTCTGGGGTGTTGGATTAAAACGGATGATTATTATTAAACTCAGTACTATAGTACATAATACTATCCGTCTGGACTTATGTAGGGTAGAGAAACCCTGCCGAAAGGTTCATTGAATCTGGGTTCTGAGCCCTTTTTTGGCCACTATGTCGTGCACTCGATCAATTAATCTGCGCCAGCCGTGACTCTAAGATTCGCCGAAACATTCTTGTCATCCTCTAACCATCAATCAAGGCCTCGGTGGTCCTATTGAGCATCAAAGCGAACGAGTGACTCAGCCGTTCTTTAATAAATATTAATAGTGCACAGAGGATAGGTTAAGTGTTTTATAAATCAAGCCGGGTTATGATCTAAACAAATCAGCGTTTTATATTTTTGTATGAGATGTGGAAAGCAGAGCAAGTTAGCCTATTCAAAAGGTAAAAAACTAAAAATTAGAGTACATCGAGTGAAAAACATTGCACTTATAAAGTTGAGGTAATGTATGCATAAATTCGTATTTGACTCCGTATCAAGTAGTCTCGCAAAACTATTGAAGTAATCTAGCCAGAATCGCTGAACTATTAAATTCATTGTCGACATAAATGTATATTGAAACAATTTGTTTTTGTTCAAAAATGAGAAATGAGCTTATTACAGGTAGTTTAACAATAAGGGACTAAAGGAAAACTAGTTTCCTCTTTTCTATAGAGAGTGAATTTAGTTTAACTCACATATCACATGTTTAAATAATGTATGAGGCAAGCGAAAATCACGTAATGTTGAAGTAACAATAAAATTAGAGATAGTTGATGGACTATAAACCAAGAAGTATATAGATACGTGTTACTTTGTTATTAAGATATTGTTAGTGCGACAGGATATTATTTAGTCAGATTTAAAGGTAAATACGTTTTTGGTATGCAATCGTTGTTTAGACCTCTTGTACAAATGTTTTTTATTCAGTCAGTATTGATTATTTTTTCGCCTTCAAACAATCCAAAGAGTAGTTTAAGTTTGACACACATGGATTATACATGGATTCGGAGGTCTGTTCGTTTGTAGACCGAACAGATTTGACTCCACGCGATTTGATGCAGCGATCTTTGCTTCGTTTGATTTAGGCAGTTAGGAGGTATTATTCATGTAGTATACAGCTAGAACCATGTACGAAAATTATAAACTAGACTAAGATTACTAAACACAAATGTTGAAGGATAATAATTGAACACAATTTATCCCTTAACACACTTAAGACTACTATTTAAAAATATATAGTGATAAATTCAGCTTCCGCGACTTATTTATTGATAATACCAAATACGTAGGTAATTGATACATTTGAGAAACATGTGATGCCATAGAGACACACATGTACCTGTATAAAACGTCAACAGAGTATCAACACTGTACGTCAGTCGAGTTTTCAGTCCAGGTCCAGGGGGCGGGCTCGGCGTGCTTGTGCGTGCGAGAATGCGTGTTGACTGTGTGCGTGTGTGATAGTGTATGTACATTATGACTACACGTAGAACTACATTTAATCCACATCCTGGACCGCTCGGGCTGTGTTCAAGAAAGCTGTCTTTTCCCCTAGCCCTATAGATACGAAATGCAGCAGTATATATAATCTTCTAGTTGGGTAATTTATTTGATTTACAGTAATGAAAAATAACAGATTTTTAAATGTGTGACTCAAAAGCCACTACGCGTAAACCTTTTTATATTTTTTGGTAAAAAACCTTCACCGGAAAAATGTTGCTTGATTAGTTGATCCAAAATTGTTTCCAATAAAATCGTTGATTAAATGTTTGATCTGTTCTGATCGCTTTAAAGATGTGTAAAATGATCCCGTATACACTCGCATACACAATTTATGGATTAAATCCAGTCTTAACAGCGCATGAACTTTACAAATGAATTTAAAGAATTCACAAATATGTATTGTAATTTGATCTCAGCAAATGGCGCACCAAGAGTAGAACACTTCAGGCTATGCAATATCAACCAATCACCAATATAACCAAATGCACATTGGCATTTGGGTCAGTATGAGTTCTCAAAGCAAAATAACCTCTTGTTCCTCTCCGAAGGTTTCAGCACAGGGTAAGGTGTACACCGGATCTACTTGTAACTTGCGAGTAGAGTACCTTAGGAGTAAGATAGTTGCTTCTCACAATCTATATCTCAGTGGTTCGTTTTAGTTTCCTTAGTATACGCTGCGTTTATTTCGAAAAAAAAGTTACTATGTTTATCTCATCATTATGCATTGTGTCCGATTGAAATATTACAAAACGGGTCTGAAACTTTGTCGTCGGATGGAGATACACAAAACGGGTTTTACAAAGCAAAATCTCAAATACCGTACTTAAATTTCTTAATCAAATTGAAGTAACAAGAAATTTAGAGGTAGGCCTATAAAATAAAAGGAGATAAATTAAAAGATGTGAATTCTACACTTTTATTGCGATTATTTTTACCTTAACTTAGTCGTGCTACTTTTAATTACAACAGAAACCATAAGTATCTGTGAGATGAAACGATTGAATGAAGATGCCGAGTCTTCCCGGGAATACAAACTCATATGTTTTTTTACAATAATCTTAAAATTGTTTAACGCTTTATAAATGAGGGACTCTTTACAGTTTGGCAATTGTACCTATTTATAGAAATAACTGCAAACTAACCAGAATATCTTGTTTTTGAAGTTACAAAAGTCGGTTAAGCCTTTATGCTGCCAGCTTTGTGTAGACCAATAAACTTACGATCAACACATTGGCCCACAATCGATGCACCCCGTGGTATAAAATGCGGTTGATTGTTATACACCATTTAAAATTTCACCTCTGTTTATTTTGTCCAAATTTAATAAATCTAATCCTCGATATGTTTTACTATGTTTAAATAGTTGTACATAGTACTAAGAGCTGGGACAAAAAATTATCTATGTTTGAATTAGTCCTAACTGTATATTAACTTTAAGACAAATACAATTTAATACAAATCTAATACACTATTAGGCTATTTTATTATTTAACTTCTCTGTGTAAAATTTTCAAAATATTTAAATAATAACACGTCGTGGGCAAAACGCTCCCTCTTAAAAACAATTTTTTTGTTCAAAAATGAGAAATCAGTTTATTACAGATAGTTTAACAATAAGGGACCAAAGGAAAAACTAGTTTATTCTTTTCTTCGTTGAGTGAATTAAGTTTGACTCATATATCACATGATCAAGCGACAATTACGTAACCGATTTGATAAATCGATGAAGCAACAATAAAATTGGAGATAATTGAAGTCTGCATCTTATGATGAACCATAAACCAAGAAGTAGAAGTATAGTATACGTGTTACTTTGTTATTAAGATATTGTTAGTGCGATGCGACAGGATATTAGTAAGTCAGATTTAAAGGTAAATATGTTTTTGGTACGAAAACGTTATTTAGGCCTCTTGTACAAATGTGTTTTATTCAGCCAGTTGATTATTTTTTCGCCTTCATGTAATCCAAAGAGGAGTTTAAGTTTGACTTTATACGTGGATTCGGAGGGTTCGGAGACCTATAAGTTTGTAGACTGAACAGATTTGAATCCACGCGATAAAATCTTGTTAAAAATGTAGCGATCTTTGCTTCGTGTGATTTAGGCAATTGGAAGGTATTGTTCATATAAAGTATACAGCTAGAACCACGTACGAAAATTATAAACTAGAATAAGATTACTTAAACACATATTTTTAAGGATAATAAGTGAATAGAAATTAACTCCTAACACATTTAAGACTACTAATTAAAAATATATAGTAATAAAATCAGCTACCATGACTTATTTATTGATAAAACAAATACTTAAGTAATTGAAACATTTGAGATGCATGTGATGCCATAGAGACACACATGTAACTGTATATATCAGATGTAACAACAGGAGATAGGATGTTTCTAAAACGTCGTCAACAGAGTATCAACACTGTACGTCAGTCGAGTTTTCAGTCCAGTCCTCCAGGGAAATAAAAGCTCCAGGAACGGCCGCTCACCCATCTGGTCCCGCCCCGCCGTTTGATTGTCGTTGTCTTGTCGCTGTTCCTTACAAGACAGCTATGATGGAGACTCAGATATTTTTTCAAATATTTATATTTAATATCACTAAATTACCAAACACAGTTTAAATACGTGGATGATTAAAAGGTTCTACATATGGTAAAATGTTTATCATAAAATCATTCTAGAACCGATATGTTTTGTGAAACTGTCATACAGTGAAAACGATAATCAGTTATAGTATTTATTATTTCTATAAATTTTTTCTATTAATAATTAAACAAATTTAAATTTTGTAAACTTTAGTTATGACGTTAATTTGAAAACATTGGCTATTTAAAGATGGTTTGGTGCAAAATTTAACTACTGAGATTGTACAACATAATGTAATTGAAGGTTCCGGGAATGGGGAATGGGTTTACTCTTAAATTATAATAAAACGTCCGTTTGGACTTGATATAATTGTTTAATATACTTGGTGTAAGTTAAATAGTTATTAGTTTAATAGGTGTAAAAATTAAGGAAATAAAATTGGATTTAAATTATTCATGAAACTAAGCATTGTATTTATTTTTTAATTTATTTGGACTTTACCTATCGCTTCTAGTGTTTAAAACTACACCACGTTTTGGAAGGTAAGGAAACTCCTCCCGTTATCAAGTGATCCCTACTTACATATAAATATCAAGTTCTTACAGCTAACTAACCTACATTTTTTTTGATTTTCTTAATCTTTTCTTTTAAATTTTAATTTACACAAACACAAAAATAACACATACATATACAAAAAATCAAATACAATACACCAACACAACCTTTATATACACGAACAAATGGAAAACTGACAATACATTACCTGTTCTGCATCGTTGCCTCCAGGGTGACGGCAACAACGGGAAACTTCACTCTCATGTCAACTCACTACCGGATCGCGCACTCGACTAGTGGCTAGCGGTAGTGGAGGGGGAAGAGCCGTTCCACTACCACTAGCCACTAGTCGAGTGCGCGATCCGGTAGTGAGTTGACGTGAGAGTGAAGTTTCCTGTTGTCCCGTTACCCCACCTACCACCAGGGGCACGTGACGACACAGCTGTGACTACCCAACCGTCCTGTGTCGATGGGAACATGACACGGAAACCAAGAATTGCACGATTCCTCCTAGTATGCTACACTGGCACCCTTACGATATTCGGGTCTGTGTCATGTTCCCGTCGACACAGACGGGTGGGTAGGCACAGCTGTGTCGTCACGTGCCCCTGGTGGTAGTGGGGGTAACGGCTCTCCCCCCTCCACTACCGCTAGCCACTAGTCGAGTGCGCGGTCCGGTAGTGATTTGACGTGAGAGTGAAGTTTTCCGTTCTTGCCGTCAGCTTGGAGGCAAGGATGCAGAACAGGTAAAGTATTGTCAGTTTTCCATTTGTTCGTGTATATAAATGATGTGTTAGTGTATTGTATTTGATTTGTTGTATACGTATTTGTTATTTTTGTGTTTGTGTAAATTAAAATTAAAAATAAAAAGATTAAGATAATCCAAATAAAAATTTAGGTTAGTTAGGTAACGGGATCACTTGATAACGGGAGGAGTTTCCTTACCTCCCGAAACGTAGTGTAGTTTTAAACACTAGAAGCGAAAGGTAAAGTTCAAATAAATCAAAAAATAAATTGAAATCCATCGCTTTTATGAGTTTCGAAAATACAGTAAGCATTGTAATTCAGCGTAAATGTAATTTCAAATTTAGAATACCTTACATTTTTGTTTTTTTATTTAAAGTTTATGATTTTACAGACTTATAATCATTATCCATATGCATTCTGCAAGTTGAGAGCTGCTAGACATGGTTTAGTCGGAATAACCTTTTCTAAACACCAGGTGTTTTGACGATAAAAGCTTTGTAAAAGGCAACAACGGAACATAAGCGTGCAGAATAAACTAAGGAGGAACGAGCAAATGTGTTTCCTAACCCAATTAATGTCAGTGGAATTGCTGTTTTATGTGTCCTGGTGATTTAATTCTATCATTTACAACATTTTTTTGGTTGGATGAACGTGTAGTTTTCACAACATATTATTTTGAGTAGAAACGTGTCTAGAAACTAAAAGGCAAATACAAATCTGATCTATTAAACTGTTTTATTGTTAATTTAAACCTTTTCAGTTTGAAAAAAAAAATTATATAAAACATTTCGCGGGAATTTAAAACTCTCTCCGCGATCTCAATACTCAGTTGATTGAAGAGCATATTAGCTTGTAAGATTTGTAATGGTTTGCTATAAGCATGACTCTTTTAGGCAATATAGGCCTTATCTTACAAATACATGCTCTGTAACATGTTAACCTTTGTATTTTGTTCATTGGGTTTAGTTAGTTTTTCCCACAGACTTAAGTTATTCCCATAGACTAAGTAGCATTGGAGACATCCCACCATCGGGCGAGGCTAATGCAGTTGCCTGGTACTGGTATAGAGGACTGCGGCATGTCCCTTCACACGGCGCGACGCAGTCTGCACTGTATTAATTACTAGCCAGTTTTAACCGAAACGTATTTTGGTCGATTCCTTCGAAGTACGAATTAGCTCGTAGTATTTGTTTTCATATCATGGGAAGCGAATGGGAAGCTTTAAGGTACATGTGAATTAGCTTCTCTCATTCGTATACCAGTCATATTACAAGGGGAAAAAATTAAAAGTTTTAGCTAAAGGAACATCAGTACGAAAAGAAAGTATATTATAATTGTTATCTGGAAGTTATTTTACAAAGAAGTATAGAACCGTCGCAGTTGACATGAATGTAAACACCCAAGGGACATACTCGTAAATCTGTTTGTATTGAACTCTATCGTTTATCTTTACTTTTATTTATCTAATCAAATGGACTAGTTTTTATAAAGTTAACATTAAATAAAAAACTTGAAAGGGAAAATATTTAACAAAGAATTATAAGTAATTTATATGCTTGATGACGAATAAGAATTTATGTATCTATGTCATTAAACCAGTACTAAACTAATACACACGACATAACAGCGAAGATGTCTGTATTTAGATGTATTTATTTATTTGTACAAAGAATAATAGAAAACTAAGAGTACATGAATTATGAGTTCGATGTTGCATGTTTGATACATGAAACGTGTTATATTTATATAAACCCCCAAATTAGAGAAATATTAGTGTACAACTACTGTAGTAATTGCACATATTTAACTTACCTATAAACATTTTAAGCGTATCTATACATTTACGGTGTTTTTGGGTTTGATCAGTATTTTTCCTCTGCGTTTCTCAATACCGATGCCGGTTCCAATCCATGACTGAAGGCCAATAGACTCGTATGTGGGCCAGCTGATGACGAATGCTCGCTATAATAGAGGATACGTAGGCGCGGCGCGCGGGTCGAGTCGATCGAACCCTTCATATTAGTAACTGCCAACATGGGGCCAGCACCCCACTGCAATGATCGGCTTGGATTTTATCTTAGTAGAACGCAATTCACTTGTATATTCACCATTAAAAATTGAATTGATCCATACTGATGTAAAATTTATAAAGGGTCATGAAGGAATGGTGTATAGGTTTCATGGTCATTAACGTCACTAACCGACCTATACGAGCCAGAAAGGTATAGTTTTGTCAAATGAACTAATGTACCTCTTTACTTTAGTACCTTAACAACACCTATACTGACACACGTACTCCTATAATAAAGTATTGTTATGTCACAACGTGTTATAAGATGGCGGGTTTAGCCTGTTAATTTTATAAATTTTTCGTTCAGTATTTAAATAAAGAACCCTAATAAATTTCGTTGAAAGGGGCAGCATTACCATCATAATGTTTTGGACCAAACGTTTTAATAGAATTGTGAATTCACCCACACCACCCGATTGGATCGATTAGGAAATCCATTAGAACATATTACTGATTAAACTACGCTGTCGAAAAACGTAGATGTACAGAAACTTTACATATCAAAATTTACATATTTGCTTAACATTTAGGCTAATTGAAACCTCGACGGATGTTTGATGGTTCAAGTTTCATGGATAAAAATAAATGTTTTCTTTAATAACGATATTAACGATGTAAGTTTATTTATTTATTCATCAGACGGATATGTCATTTACATCAGAATAGTATGTTAAATGTACGTACAATCTATATAAAATATTATTAATAGGTATATTTAGGAAGTTTCGCTCAAGATGGCACATAATTATAAAGGATACAGTAAGAAATTAGTAAATTAAACAAATGAAAAAAATACAATATAACTTCAAAACAATTTTAGTAACTGAGTGGCCCACTCTGATTTGCCTTGTGAGACTGATCCACGTGCTGACGTGCTGTTCTTTATTGATACAATTTGTTCGTGTTTTTGTATAGCCTGTAATGTTGGACAAAGCTCTTTTTCTAGTTTCTTTTCTTCTCTAGCCTCTACAAAACCTCTTGTATTTCTCAGTCAAGCAAAAATGTTACGAATATTTCAACTGAAATTAAGGATTAAATGCCTAAACAAAACAGATTAAGATTAACGCAGTTGAAGGTTAAAGGAAAACAACTATAAAAGGAACTGTCTAGTTTTAGATATAGTTTATATTTATTAGATATACTGCTGTCCATTTAAACATTCGTTAACCTTAACATTTGTTTTCAGGTAATTATTTCAAGATTTCTAAGAGGCTCTCCAATAACGTAAGTTTATAGTATTCATAACACAAAAAAATCTATGGCAGTAAATCTTTTAGAAAAAAATACGGTTGATGAAACAACATCTAGGTTCCACCGCAGTAACGGAGTTGAATAACTATTTCACAACATGAATGACGCAAACACGCTTTATAATATCCTCCTTCCGGTGGGGTATCGTGGTTAATTTATTCAATACCTTCCGTCCAACGGGTTATGAACCAATTACAATTTACATAATCAGTCAGAATCACTCCGCCTATGCGACAACTTGATTAGCACCATCAATCAACTAATTGTAATTTGACAGTTATTGATATTGGAGGGGGGTATAAGTATCTCCTTTCCCCCAATTATTCTTTTAACCGTCATACAGGATACAGAGCATGATATTAATTATATTTTTACTTCGTTACGTCGACAGCCTGAGGGAGACAATTTTCTATAGAGGAAAAAATATTAATTGGCCCATGACAATTAGGTGATTGATGAGGATGGTTAGATGCAATTTGACGACAAAACATGAGGAGAGGAACGAAACTAGTTTTTGTCAACAAATCGTATCAGTATTTATAAAAATAAACACGAATTAAACAAAGTTTCACTTGGAGAAGAGAACGGTCGATGATTAGTAACTAGAGGGTTAAAGAATGTCATGAGAGCAGGTGTAGGTGCAGGTACAGCATAAAGGTAAAATATAAAAACCATATAGATTAATAACATAACACATAGACAGATGTAGTAAATTGTTATACTACATTCATGTTAGCTCTACGACGACTGAATAAAGCTGCATACAAGTTAAAACGCAAACACACAAGTTATTGCTTTGAAGGAAAAGTATACTTTTAGTTGGTAGACCACATCTTCCTTAGTACTGCTTAATCAAAACCAATAATTGAACCACCATTTTATTCACCGCTAAATGCGAAAAATAAACAATTAATTCAGAACCATTCACATCCTTTTGGCACCCTCTTAAAGTGACAAGTTCAGCTAACTAAAAACAGGCGTTTTAAATTCGCATGGGCACTTATAGCTTAATAATTGAATAATAGGTTCATAAAACAAAAGCTACGTTAAACCAAGATTTATCGTAAATTGGTGGCGATAGAGCTCAAGTCAACTGTGTAGGTGGGTTTACGACTTTCATAAATTTATTAATGGCTGCTTAATCCCTTTTGTAAGGAAATATTCTATTGTGTATTCTTAAGTTGTAAAATCAATGTTTGTTGATTCAGGTGGTAATTATCTTTACTGCCATAGAAATAATTGATATTTATAAAGAAAATAGTATATTAATAGTGTATAAACATTGGTTTCCAACAAAATACATTCGCTGGTGCTGTTTTGGTTGAAAGATCTTAAATTTTGATTGAACATGCATACTTAAAACTATAAATGTGTAAAGGAATTCTGAGCTTCAGCATTGAGTGTGCGGCAGTGTTTGGTTTGGTGTCAATACCAATAAAGTTTTACCAAAACAACTCGAGTAATGTTAGATTTTTTTTGTAAATACATACAATTAAAAGTAAAATTCATGAGTACAAATACCAAACAAATATTATACAAGCCCGGTTTTTTTTGGCTATGCAAGTTTTGTAAACAACGGAATTAGTAAAAATGTCTTCTTATTATTAATTCCGTAGACCTATGAATTGTTGTATGCTTAGGAAAAAAATTCCTGAAGTAAATCTACATTGAATTATTTGTATGTTTTTAAACGCAATAGGAAATGCTGGTGCGTGCTCCCGAACGTGTGTTGCAATAAGCAACACTTGTTTGTTCAGTCAGTGTTGGACTTACCTGTTGGTTTTCCGTTAGATTCGCGGAAACATAAACTCTTAAAACATGAACTACACAGGGGCAATACCTAACTATTACATACTACATCAAAGCAACCGTTTGACAGAGAGGAACTTGCGATTGCCTTCTACTATTATTGTATACACTGGTAATTTATCGATATTGATTCATAGGTAAGACAATATATATGGACAGAGATGGAAATAAATGTATGCGTATTGATTTTTGTTAGATAGAAAACATAAAATATACCTAATTAAAACAACAAGCTTTTGAAAAAAAGTTGTTCGTATTTACTGTAAATGGTTGTTAAATACCTGCTTTCTGTAGTATATAGTTTTCTACTTGAAGGGCACCAGCATTTCTCTCAGATACATTCATTTTCACAATGATTTATTTCACAAGAGAAGTTGACGGAAACTACGCTTGGACAGTTGGGTGATCAACGTAAAATAACCCAAATAATAATTTAATAAGATTTGTAACATGTTAGTATTGCGGTGAATGAATAAAATAATATAACACGAAAAATCTTTGGAATAACACAGTCATAAATGATTGAATCGTCGGCGATTAAAAAATTCGGAAAAATAGAGGCGCCGCGCGCCGTGTTTACTTATGCGAGGTGAATCCCCAACTAGTTGTTAGTGGATGGTCTTCTTAACGCCGTCGGCAGCTGTTTATGTTGTTTTACAAGAACAGACAGATTAAAGGATTTCCAGTTAGATTTTCTCTCATTGATCCAAACGGATGGATTATATTTCCACCAGTTGCTCCTGCTCTGCATCCTTGTGCCATTTATAATGAAATATGAGTGGCATAAGGTGTACTCCACAATAGGTGTTGCTACACTTATACGGGAAACTTGTATCCTCTCGTGTAAGACGCAGTAAACCTATTTAGAACCCGCGATACGTTGAGTGCAATCCGCAGTACGAGGAAGGTGTTAACCTAGTTATTCTACTCCGTTTTAGGTTTACTTATTTATTGAGTTTCGTTCCCTTCATTTGGACACAAGAAGACTATTCATTTGCAATAAATCCTACGCAAACGGACTTAAACAGGATACACACTATACAAACAACCAAACGAATAAAGAATTGACGATAAGTTTTGCTCAATGCGTGTTTTCGTTTTGGAGATATTTGTTGAGGGGAAGAGCCCATTGAATATTAAACTTCAAATAAAAACAACGAATGAAATAAAATAATTCACCCAAACTGGAAAACTATGCTATTCTTGTTTGGCCTTTCGTTTTAAGATTCACAATTAATTTAGATTAAATCTGAAAAAGGAAGTAATTGTAAATTAAATCGTTCTAATTCATCTATAACGTTAATTCAAGTTGGGAATTATTAAGAGGTTATTAAGAGGTCGGATATTAGTAACTACAGTATTAGTGGGCGATAACGGTATAATGTTATTACTTTCTGATCGTTCAAAAACTGCAGTTTTATCATTTTGAATTACTTGTAGAACGAAATTCCTTTGTTAACGAGAAATTCTTCTGGAAATTCCTCTCCGAGATATTAAATTAATTAATCAAGACAAGATCTCTTCCGAAATATTTATCCTGGTTTAGTCAACTGACAAAGTTTACATTTTAAGACATTAATAAACTACTTAGTCATAATATTAAAAGCTTTGTTTACATTTAGGAGTTTAAATTAAAAGGTATCAAATGGTAGTACAATAAACAGTAGCACAGTGTGATATTAGGTTTAGGTACTCGATTTTCAGTTCAAGTTCAGCTTTTATCTTTTGAATATGTGAACACTCGTGTACCTGAGAGAAGTAGTAGGCAGCGCAATCTGCCATCAGCACTCAATATTGAGGTCACATCTTCCAAATTGGGTCAAGTACTGCTCCCTCCACCACATCTCTTCGTAAAAATGTTTAATTAAACGATAATTTCTCAATGTTTAATTCTTATTCAGTTATTATAGGAAGTTTCGTTCTGCCTGCTATTACATAATGACACTTATTTTTTAAATTGTCGTCCCTTTTCGTTAAGTGTAAACAATAGAGAACAATTTATCGACACTAAAGCACCAGCTCTAATGATAAAATGTGTTTTAATTCCCACAGTTTAACTTTATGATGTAAAAGGTTGATTAAAAATAACCCGTTGCTGCTACAATTAAACCCACAATGTACATAAATCCTCATTGTTTTAATAGTTTATAGCCTGATTTTGTATTCATACACGTGCACTATGAATAAATAAGATTACTGATAAATTCAGTTACCATTTAAAATCCATACATATCCAAACTCGATCATTGATGTTCGAATATTTATCCAAGATATTGAAATTAAGGCAGGTTGTGAATCAAAGATTTTCTCTCACACTAAATATTTCATAACCCTTTTATATAAAGTTTAATTTGATTCCAACTTCGCGGGCCTTCCAACTCCCGCATCGTGTTCCAAGGCGTAAAATGAGGCATAGAGTTAAATTTATGAGTTGCGTAGTGGCAATGGTTTGACGCTGTGATATCACGAGAACCGGGTTTTCACCTTGCACGTGACGGATAACCAGTGCACGTGTGTGTTCTGCGGTTCTGCGCGTGTTGTCATGCAGTGCAACACCAACACCTGTCCGAGCTCTCCGTTGTGCTCCGTTCACTTCCTGGAACATACAGCGCAGGTTTTGTGGAAACGTATGCTGAAAGGCGTTAAAATTGGTTTGTTAGTTTCTTGGAAATGTGGTAGAAGTGTTTGTTAGGTCACTACACAAACATATGTTATATTACTTGACAGTTAATTATTGTTTATTGTCATTAGGTTTGTTTATTAAGCTTAACTTACTACTTTATTCTGGATGAAATTAAACTTATTTTTATTTTTACTTTCTGTCCTTATACTTAGTATTTGGAGAAAGGATTGTTTCTGGCAAAATTTTCGAATGATACATGGAATTTTGGAATGGTACATTGGATGATTGGATTCGTCTTAGAGATTCCTGGACCCAAATGGTGGTTTTTGAGGTGATGTCTGTCTGCCTGTCTATATGATTATGGAAAGAACTAGGGACTACACCAATGGCCCGATTTTGATATCATTTAGTATTCAGGTACTAATCAACAGTTTTTGAATTTTTGATTTTGAAGGGTCATTTCCCCCCTAAAACATGAAAAAATAAAACTTTTCAAAAAAGGCTCTATCGATGGTTAATTAAAATTTGGTGGCTGTTAGTGTTTTGTCTGTTGACAAAATGACACCACCCGCCCGCAGTTCTTGGAAAATTTGGATTCAAAAGTTATAGGGCTTGAAATATTAAAGATTAGTTTTTTTATAATACAATAGGTGTTAGATGAAAATGTACTTGTTACCATTTGAACAATCTCAAAATACTAAATAATTTAATATTTTGATATATTATTCTACGGTTAATAAACACATATTACGTTACATATTACACATATACGTTGTTCCATGTTATTATTGTGGGAAATAAAACCAGTTATAATTTCTGTCTTATTTACTGAACAATTTCATTAAAACTTGGTTCGTTCGTTAAGTCAACATTGATAAATAGAGATTATTTGGAATATGTTGCCACCTGGGGGGGGAGGGAGGGATTTCCCCTCTTAATACCACTATGTGTAACCACACGGTGTAACCAGTTAGACTGCAGTGCCAGCAATAAAGGGATTCTTGGTAGTCGTTTATAGTTATAGTTTTATAGAAGATTTTCTGTACATGCTACCGTACTTTATATTCTATATTTGGTAAATTTTAAGGGATTTATTGATTAAAAAGGACTAAAGGAGAGAAGGTTTGTATCAGTTTCTGATTCAGATTATTTTATTACTTCTCTTCAATCGTGAACATGAGTAAACAAAATTATTAAAAATACTAAAAATATTATAAAAGGTCATAAAACGAACCCAGCTCTATTTCTATCGTCATCGATTACCATCCAAGCACACAACGTGGTTGGTGTTTTTTTTGGTCATAGATTACCATAAAACCAACTGATACAATAACAATTGCCAGTCGCCTCCATGTTATTTTAGGGTAATTTCGGTGAACTGAACCACTCGGTGAACAACTCTGGTCCTAAAGAATATGGATGGTAAGGTAAGGTCTAAACCCTCTTCCGCGATTCGGAAACATGTTTTATAAAATAGATTTGTTTTCGATACGAAAACAGTTGTATACGTAGCAAGAGTGGTGAGTAAATTACCATGGCGCGAATCTCACTAATTTTCGTTACTTAAATTCACGTATTTAAGTAACACGTGAAGAGCATACCTTGAAGAGCATACGTTGAAGAGCATACGTTGAAACAGTACAGAACCTAGCTAGGAATCGCTTGATCGCCACATCTAAACTCATACTATTTTACGAGATAAAAGTTACGTATCATAAAAAAGTAGGTGTTAGATTTTCATTAAAATTAATAACATGGGACATTATAATTTTGATAATGTAGCCTAGAAACCTTAGTCATGTGTATGATGATAGTGGTTTATTGTTACAGTAACCGCTAACATTATTATGATCACCTATCATAACGGTTGTAACGAGAGCAGTAACATTTATTCGCCATTGTAGCTTAACCTATTGTTGCGTTTAAGTGGCGCAGTCAAAGTATTAAAGTGTCGTAACTCGTTGGGTTCTCTTTTTTGTCTTGTTAAGGTTAAATATTGAAATTTTAACTAAAGTCGACTTACCGTTTTAAATTATAAATGGTGGCTTGTCCATTGCAGCTAGCCTCTCTGGCTCCCTACTCTTCATCTGTGTCAGAGACTTTCCTATTGATCCGTGCTCTTTCCATTTATGTACACACGGATCAGCTTTCTTCATCTTGCTATCTCCAACCTGCTCTTCACCCGAACTCTTCCCTCCCCTTCCTCTATCTCTGTTACAGGCCAACCCAAGGTGTTACGTGGACCGTGCTGATGGGTGGATGGCACCAGGCCTTTTGTATGGTGTCAAGAACGGTACCTGCAGGATACCAGGCGCCCTCCTGCAGTATACAGCCTTGCCCGGGCATGCGGGGCTCTGTCCGGGTCGACTTCATGTCCCTAGCTTCTCGTGGGAACCACATGGACCGCCAAGGGCAAAACAACCAATCAGAACCAAACCTCGAGGCAACTCCAGAAGTCGCCTTGCCCCTAATTCCATCAGGATCTGCCCCATCAGGGCAGGTTCCTCAACCTGAAATGAGTGCATCAGGAACACAGGAGGTTTCGATGCATTCTCATGAGGAGGCTATCAACAATGAGAAGGCTTCCACAGACTTCAACATGGACGATGTGAGCTCAATCACATCAGCCCCACTGGAGGGGGAGGATGAGCTTCTCAGAAGTCCAGGAACACCAAAATCTACGGGTATGCTCGATGATGCCATAGAGCAACTGAACAGCCTGCGGGTTAAGAGAACGAACCTCACCACTGCCCAAAGAAGGAAGGCTATTCAGGCAAAACTTCTTGAGAGAGGTGAAGTTTTTGACCCAGCGAAGTTTCGGAGGGGCAAAAAGAAAAAACCAAAGAGACATGATATGGGTGAAACTCCAGGCACAAATGTGGGTCCAGAAGCTGAGTCGAGGGCGGCCAAGCGCCCTAGAGGCAATATGGCCACCCCTCCCTCGGCGGAAGGACCTACTAAAAAGGCCAGGAGTGGAACTCATGGAAATCATGATGACCAAACCTTGAATCCAGGGACTTCTAGCAAAGGAGTCTCTTACAGGGACATTTCCGCAATCAAAATGGCCATTGTCTTGGAGGGCTATCCTGAGGCTAAGCTTTCAGCAGAGCAAGGTGAAGCTATTGAAGACGCCATCATGGATGAGCTCGAACCCCTAGAGGACGGCTCTGCTCCATCGTTTGCAGGCACCTACATGGAAAAAGGTGCCTTAATAACATCCTGCATCAACGAAGCAACTAAGCTTTGGCTGGAGACACTCATCCCCAGACTTAAACCACTTGGGGAGAAGAAACTTACTGTTGGACTAAGGAGAGACATCTTGAGGTCAACGAGGGTATTCTTTAGAGCTCACCCGAAGCTCCTGAAGAAAACTCCAGAAAAGGTCCTTGAGATGCTCGACAAGCAAAACCCCACCCTGAAGGTGAAGGAATGGAAGGTCCTGCCAGCTAAGCCAGACCCAAAAGGTTACGGATTCGTCTGTTTCCTGGATGAGGCCTGCTTCAATGCTGTTAGGTCAGCCAACTCTAGAGCCAATCTAGGACTCTGGCAAGTCTCAATTGTCTCAACGACAGTCAAGGACAATGCCCAGGGTCCTCCAGATCAATCTTCACCACAGTAAAGCGGCCTCGGCCGCTTTCTGCCAGTTCTTCCTCAGAGAGGGATTTGACCTGGCACTGATTCAAGAACCATGGCTTCACCAAGGAAGGGTTGCAGGCCTGGGCGATACCAAGGGTAGGTTGATTTACTGTACCTCTCTCAAAAATGCCAGAACATGCATACTTGTGAAGAAAGGTATGGACTGCCTAACCCTCACTGAATTCTGTTCTAGAGATCTCACTGCGGTGTCTATAACCTGGAGTTATGAAGGCAAGGAATGGAGCACAATTGCAGGCTCGGTTTACTTGCCCTACGACTCCGGGGAACTTCCTCCATCGAGAGAGCTCGAACTTTTGGTGGAGTCATCCTGCGCTGGCGGACGACAACTCCTTTTAGGTTGTGACGCCAACGCTCATCACACAATCGGATGGGGAAGCTCTGACACGAATCCAAGAGGTGAGGCTCTTCTTCAGTTTCTCATATCTAAGAATCTTTATGTCTGTAATGTCGGAAACCGTCCGACGTTCGTTACACGAAATCGAAGTGAGGTTATTGACATTACTTTTTGTTCAGAAGCAGTCCTGAGAGTCATTGACAATTGGCACGTAAGCCACGAGGCCTCCTTGTCTGACCACAGGTACATCTGTTTTAACCTGCAAGGTGAGGGTGACTCGCCCTGCTATCGAGATCCCAGGAAAACAGATTGGTCACTCTATAAGTCTGACCTCCTGTCTCAACTGGGATTCATTAGGTGGGAGGGTCAGCTGCTTTGTGGACATGGACCAGATTGCTTCTGATCTTCAGAACGCAATTGTAAGCTGCTTCCAGGACAATTGTCCATTGCGGCGGGGAAAGAGTCGCACTAATACTAAGTGGTGGACTGCTGACCTTGAACGTAAAAGGACGGTTGTCAGGAAGCTTTATAACCATTGCAAACGGAGCCGTATCTGGGAGCCATACCATAAGGCACTCACAGAATATAGCCTTGCAATCAAAAAAGCCAAAGAGAACTCTTGGAGACGGTTTACACAGGAGGTAAACAGTTTCAGCGCAGCAGCAAGACTGCAGCGTGTTTTAGCTTCAAGCCCTATTGGCCTCCTGGGATCCCTGAGGTCACCAGGGGGACAATGTACCACTGGAATTGAAGGAAGTCTCAAACTTCTCCTTGAGACTCACTTTCCGGATTGCATTTTTGAGAGTGACTGTTTAGGCATGTCCGGCAACAGCGAAAGGGGCTCATGGCCAAGAGCTGATCGCGGAAGCTGGACTTTAGCCAGACGGATTGTCACACTTTCCAAAGTTAAATGGGCCATCAGCAAGTTTGGCCCTTTCAAATCTCCTGGGGGGGACGGTATCATACCGGCAATGCTACAGCAAGGACCGGAAGCTCTCTTGGTCCTCCTGTGCGAACTCTTCAGAGCGAGTCTGGCTTATGGGTACATTCCTCAAGCCTGGCGCCTCAGTAGGGTGGTCTTCATTCCCAAGAGAGGAAGAGCAGACTACTCAACTGCAAAATCATTTCGGCCTATCAGTCTCTCATCGTTTCTCTTGAAGACGCTGGAGAGACTGGTAGAAAGACATCTAAGAAAGGGAGTGCTTTCAGGTACTCCTCTCCATCGAAACCAGCATGCCTATCAGTCTGGTAAGTCCTGCGAAACTGCCCTGCATCAACTTGTTAGCAGGGTGGAGGACAGCCTTGCTGCTAAGGAAATCGCTCTATGCACCTTCATGGACATTGAAGGTGCATTTGACAATGTCACTTACACGGCCATGGTCCGGGCGGTGCGTGGGCGTGGTCTTGAGTCTGCTGTATGTAGGTGGATTGAGACCGTGCTCTGCTCCAGGCGGATTAGAGCCGATCTTCAAGGTGAATCGATAGTGATCGCACCCACGAGGGGTTGTCCGCAGGGAGGTGTACTTTCGCCTCTTCTGTGGAACCTGGTGGTGGACGGTCTCCTTCGTGAGCTCAATAGCAGAGGCGTCTTTGTCCAGGGCTATGCAGACGACATAGTCCTAATGGTACAGGGAAGGTTCACGAATATTGTTGCTGATGTCATGAATGTCAATCTTCAATATGTCAATGTCTGGTGTCTTGGAGAGGGTCTAAGCATAAACCCCTCAAAGACAGTAGTTGTTCCGTTCACAAGGAAAAAGAATCTAGAGTCTCTTTCCAGGCTGAGACTTGGACCAACACGGCTTGAAGTATCAGGTACAGTCAAATACCTAGGGCTGACAATTGATTCTAAGCTGACTTGGAATGATCATTTGAATAATACACTGCATAAGGCGAAATGGGCGCTCATGACGTCCAGGAGATTTGTAGGATCCACGTGGGGGATCAAGCCTCACATAGCACTGTGGCTGTACAAGGCAGTAATAAGGCCTCAAGTCACATATGGATCACTAGTCTGGTGGACAAAGGTGAACCAGACTACAGCCATAGCCAAACTCACAAGTTTACAAAGGTTGGGCACACTTCTAGTCACTGGAGCTTTCAGGAGTAGCCCGTCAGCAGCTCTCGAAGTTGCTCTTGGATTACTGCCTTTGGATATCTTCATCAAGGCAGAAGCACGGAAATCAGCCTATCGATTAAAAGTCGCAGGCCAATGGAGGGAAGGCCTGTCTGGAACAGGCCATTGCACCATCACCAAAGCTGTTGCTCAAAACCCTGTGCTTGATATGACATCAGATGTCATGAGTACGGAGATGGTTTTCACTAAACCTTTTTCTGTTGGATTCTGCTCCAGAGAAGAGTGGACATCTGAGGAAGGGCCCTATTCCAGGAAGGGCAGCCTTGTCTGGTACACGGACGGCTCTCTCATTGAAGGAAAATCTGGCTACGGGGTGTACAGTGAATCACCTAGAACAGAACTCTGTGCAAGTCTGGGACAACACTGTACTATTTTTCAAGCAGAAATTTGTGGCATCATGGTTTGTGCCAATCTCGGCATTGCCAGACGCTATTGCGACAGGCATATAGTAATCTTGTCAGATTGTCAGGCTGCCCTCAAGGCTCTTGACTCCAACGAAATCAAGTCAAAATTGGTGTGGGAATGTTACAACACTCTCTGCAAACTCGCGACACGCAACTCGGTGCATCTTGGTTGGGTACCTGGCCATGTAGGCATAGGTGGCAATGAGTGTGCAGATAAGCTTGCTAAAAGAGGTTCCGGTATGCCATTCTTTGGTCCAGAGCCAAGCTGTGGCATAAGCAAAACAACTGCTTTTCACACAATAAACAAATGGTCCAGGGACTTACATCGCCAGCAATGGCAAGGTCATACTGGTCAAGCACTTGGCAAAAGGCTGCTAGCAGATACTAGCTCTTACTTCACTAACTGGTTGGTGAGGTTGGGCAGAGGTCGGGTTAAGCAGTTGATTGCTCTGATAACTGGACATGGCCATTTCAGGAAACATCTCCACACTCTCGGACTCAGAAATGAAAGTCAGGTGTGTAGGCTCTGCAATCAGTCTGAAGAGACTGCCAAGCACATCATACTGGACTGCGAGAGACTCGGGGCAAGGAGAAGGGCTCTGTTTGGTTGTAAGCAACCAGGTGATGAAAGGGACGCTAGTATTGGTAAAAAACTCCTGGATCTCGTAAAGGGTACGGGCATTGGTTTGCCATACTAACGTACAAGGGACACACAATAAGCCTCGGTTGACGTGTGAGGATCTTTGAATCTTTGGATCTCTGAATCCGTCCCTTTAACAACACATAGAGATTCCTGGACCCAAATGGTGGTTTTTGAGGTGATGTCTGTCTGCCTGTCTATATGATTATGGAAAGAACTAGGGACTACACCAATGGCCCGATTTTGATATCATTTAGTATTCAGGTACTAATCAACAGTTTTTGAATTTTTGATTTTGAAGGGTCATTTCCCCCCTAAAACATGAAAAAATAAAACTTTTCAAAAAAGGCTCTATCGATGGTTAATTAAAATTTGGTGGCTGTTAGTGTTTTGTCTGTTGACAAAATGACACCACCCGCCCGCAGTTCTTAGAAAATTTGGATTCAAAAGTTATAGGGCTTGAAATATTAAAGATTAGTTTTTTTATAATACAATAGGTGTTAGATGAAAATGTACTTGTTACCATTTGAACAATCTCAAAATACTAAATAATTTAATATTTGGATATATTATTCTACGGTTAATAAACACATATTACGTTACATATTACACATATACGTTGTTCCATGTTATTATTGTGGGAAATAAAACCAGTTATAATTTCTGTCTTATTTACTGAACAATTTCATTAAAACTTGGTTCGTTCGTTAAGTCAACATTGATAAATAGAGATTATTTGGAATATGTTGCCACCTGGGGGGGGAGGGAGGGATTTCCTCTCTTAATACCACTATGTGTAACCACACGGTGTAACCAGTTAGACTGCAGTGCCAGCAATAAAGGGATTCTTGGTAGTCGTTTATAGTTATAGTTTTATAGAAGATTTTCTGTACATGCTACCGTACTTTATATTCTATATTTGGTAAATTTTAAGGGATTTATTGATTAAAAAGGACTAAAGGAGAGAAGGTTTGTATCAGTTTCTGATTCAGATTATTTTATTACTTCTCTTCAATCGTGAACATGAGTAAACAAAATTATTAAAAATACTAAAAATATTATAAAAGGTCATAAAACGAACCCAGCTCTATTTCTATCGTCATCGATTACCATCCAAGCACACAACGTGGTTGGTGTTTTTTTTGGTCATAGATTACCATAAAACCAACTGATACAATAACAATTGCCAGTCGCCTCCATGTTATTTTAGGGTAATTTCGGTGAACTGAACCACTCGGTGAACAACTCTGGTCCTAAAGAATATGAATGGTAAGGTAAGGTCTAAACCCTCTTCCGCGATTCGGAAACATGTTTTATAAAATAGATTTGTTTTCGATACGAAAACAGTTGTATACGTAGCAAGAGTGGTGAGTAAATTACCATGGCGCGAATCTCACTAATTTTCGTTACTTAAATTCACGTATTTAAGTAACACGTGAAGAGCATACCTTGAAGAGCATACGTTGAAGAGCATACGTTGAAACAGTACAGAACCTAGCCAGGAATCGCTTGATCGCCACATGTAAACTCATACTATTTTACGAGATAAAAGTTACGTATCATAAAAAAGTAGGTGTTAGATTTTCATTAAAATTAATAACATGGGACATTATAATTTTGATAATGTAGCCTAGAAACCTTAGTCATTTGTATGATGATAGTGGTTTATTGTTACAGTAACCGCTAACATTATTATGATCACCTATCATAACGGTTGTAACGAGAGCAGTAACATTTATTCGCCATTGTAGCTTAACCTATTGTTGCGTTTAAGTGGCGCAGTCAAAGTATTAAAGTGTCGTAACTCGTTGGGTTCTCTTTTTTGTCTTGTTAAGGTTAAATATTGAAATTTTAACTAAAGTCGACTTACCGTTTTAAATTATAAATGGTTTATATCAGGGATTCAGCTGGGAAAAAAATTCTTTGAGCAAAAATGCTACAAGCTCTTAAATACTTGTAGCAAAAATATTTTCCTTTTCACATTTTTATCGCATTTCATTATACTATTTTTTGGTCTTAAGTTGTTTTTTTACTTGTATTTGTTTTTAAGGGTTAACATTTAAATAATATATAATTCAGCAGTGTCTACTTTTCTTGGTAACTTATCCATTTTAACCATTAAAGTCTATAATGGAAATATACTAAACATTCTAGTAGAATAGGCCTAATATGGCACCAGAACAACTAAAACTCACACAACCCAAACATTACACACTCTGAAACACAACCTCAAAGCATATCGCGATCGCATTTGCGCATCACCGATTTCGAGTTGTTTGTTTTCGCTAAGTATCTCTACACTTTCGCCCGATCGTTGCGACTTCGAGCGACTCGTGCTCGTGTAACCGTTCACATTCTGCAGCGAGTCGAGACTTAAGTACTCGTCTCCTTTGACTCGGTCACAAAAACCGACAAGAATCGGTACGATGGCGAGGCGAGCGCCGTCATCCCTTCGGTGGCGAACTAGCCCTTGACATTCTCGCATTCGCCGATTCGCTCGGCTACTACGGAGTGCGCGCCAAACTGACTCAAGAGGGGGGTCTGTTACTACAAGGCAGAGGCTACGTACACGTCCAACGTGAGCCGCTACTGTTCACGTCTGTTCCAAATTATGCACCCTACGTTAATTTTCCTGTGATTTTTCAAACAAATTGAGAGCCAGAAAACCTCCTAACCTAATCTAACGTAACGTAACGTAACCTAACCTAACGTAATGTAACGTAACCTAATCAAACCTAACCTAAGCGGTAGCGAAGTGAATTTGCCCTTACATTGGACGTGTACGTAGTCACTTCGTTACTACAACTGTCATATCAGTAACTCGCCCGTTCCGTTTACACGGTACGCAGTTAGAATTGACAGCAACTGTTTACGTAATGTAGGGGACAGCAACTGTTTACGTAATGTAGGCTCGTCCCCTCTACCAATCGCTCAGAGACGATCGGTAAGTGACGTAGTGCAACCAACGCAACGTTAAGCCTCTACAACATCTCAACTACTCTTCTAATCTTTTTTGGTTGTGGATCGTGATCACGGACTTTTAATACTTACAATTTAATTGTTAAAACCAGATTTTCTGCAATAGAATTATAAAATACCTTTCTTTGTAGCAAAAAAGTGACAGCCTGCCCAAATAATGTCGCATTTTCGTGGTGCATGTCGCATTTTGCGACAAATGCGACCGCAGCTTAAACCCTGGTTTATATACAAATGTTTCATAGAGAAAATGTTGTTTTATAGTATTGTTTATTATATATTTGTATGTTCCTTAAGACCAATATATCGTCAATATTATTGGTTAGTCAAAGTTTGAATTGAAACTTACTATTAAGGACAAAAATACGTTAAAAATAAAAAATAAACAACTTCTTTGTAATATAGTTATATTTTTCTTTTATAGCATAAAAGGTAAGACTTTAAAGCGACCTATTTAAAATGTGCTGACTTTCATTCCATCGAAATGTTTTTTATTACTTACGATATTAAGTACTAATTAATATGGTTGGTAAAATATGTCATCAAACATGTTTTGTTAGTACTCTTATTTTCAATGAAAAACTAATTTTGGTAGTTGCATTAAATGACAACCTTTTTTAGTTTAAATTACCTTTACTATTCAGTAAACTTCAGTAGTTGTATCTTATAATATATTATAATTTTGGTCAAACATTTCAAGCAGCCAAAATAGTAAAGGTTTGTTATAGAACATAAGAGTTTAGTGATTTTATTGCTTCCTCACTGAATGCGATTTATGTATCACTTACTTTTGTATTTAAAGTATCGTTCACCTTGTGGTGAATGAGATAGTAAATGTGGTTTTCATACACAGCAGCAACACTCCCGGAACAACTGTCCAATAACTGTCTCCACAATGCTAAATTGTGTCACTTTTTATTTCAACAGGATTGTGCGTCTACTGGGGTTTATTAAATGTTTAACATGTAGAATACCTCTCGTAACATTCTGCACGTGCAGATTCGACATTTCGTCGGAAGTTTTTGAATTGATTACCAAGTTAATTTAATTTATCTCAATCAAGGATAACTAGCTCCAGTCATACTCCTTTTTAAAAGGGGAATATTAATTGATTACCCTAAAATTAGTTTGTAATTATTTTTATTTACAATTGCATGTTTTTTAAAACAATTGAGTGGCAAAGTCTAGTTAATGTATGTTTATTGTTTAATACATTCTATTTAGAAAACATATTTCGGCTGTTTACTCAATTTATTTTATTTTAAATAGTTCACTTTTGTGTGTTTAAATCAATGTTTTAATCAATGTTTAAAAAAGACAAAATAACAAACCTAAGTTGGGGGCACATTATGGTAACGAGTTTTGATGAAATTAAGTTGGAATACGTCACACATTTCTAATTTGTTTTGTATTGTAATACAAACCATTTGTCTAATTGAAGTGACTTACGAAAGTCAAAGTGAAGTCAGAAACCTCTGAAGGTGCATGATCCCATCAGATAAAACGTTTCCTATTTGATTTAGAGAGTAATGAGCATTTTGATAAACTTGTTTGGCAAACAAGTTTACTTCTCTGGGGATGTAAAAAGTGGCTAGTACTCACAAAGAGACTTTGTCGCATACATTCCAGGAGTTTGAAACCTTGTCATTCCTACAAATTTAATTCTGCCGCATTAATTCTGATGTCGTGCAATACTTTTGCTATGACAGTATTTGACTACCTTCATTGTATTGCAAGTGTCATACCGCCAAAATGCAGTTTGAATAATCGTTAAATTGTAATGTGAACCTTGTGCTAATTGTGTATGTACAGTTATAAATTAAGTGACTTAGCATCTTTTCCTAACCAATACAAAACATCACTGTTTTCTATTTTAAAGGGCGAGAAATCCCCACATTGTTTAATTGAAATATTTAAAGTCATATCTACAAATTATAAAATACCTCAAAGTGACTGTAGGTGGGGAGGGGAGGGGGAGGGTATTGCCGCGAGGGTCAGATAATGGGCGGAGGAGAAATAAACCGCAAAATTTGGAGCTTGCTCAAATTGTTGATCCATTGTAGTCGAAATAATAGTGTCTTTGCAGAGTTATTACTCTTGAAGAACGACTTTACTTCAAATACAGAAAGTATAATGTTTATTTTTTGTCATGTTTAGACTCCAAATAATACTCGTCCTAATACTCGGGCTATAAGTGTCCTGATACTCATTGTGTACAACATCCCACAACGTTACAGAAACGGTTTCCTCCTTGGAATCTTCAATTGGATACAAAAATTCCATCAATCTCTTGATTATTGAAACAATAGTAACTATGTAGGCTTAAAACTTGCTTATGTAATCATTGCAATATCGCACTGCTTTCCTCGTTACATTTATCAAACAAAAACTAA
Organism: Allygus modestus; assembly: GCA_963675035.1. Classification (NCBI taxonomy): domain Eukaryota; kingdom Metazoa; phylum Arthropoda; class Insecta; order Hemiptera; family Cicadellidae; genus Allygus; species Allygus modestus. The sequence continues at coordinate 334,194,984 of OY776111.1, forward strand.
CTACTTAGTTGAACATTGTACTTATATTAGTAGTTTTTACTGAGAATACTTAGAAACTAAATGGTTTTAATGAGGAATTATTTATTTGGTGGACTGAAAATTTTTTTTAGCGAATTTCCCCTATAGGAAAGAAGCTATTACCGTAGATGGCATGATAAGACTTAAGCCCGAGACCATGATAACTTTTTGTTTTGAGGTCCCTAGATGCCAAAAACAATATTCGTTCAAATATATATATATATATATATATATATATATTTATACGTATATATATATATATATTATATATATATAGAGATATATATAGAGAGTAACATTTATGAAGGAGGTTTTAAGGGGGTTTACAATTTTCCACGAATCTGTTTTTTGAACTTTTTACCCTAAAATTTTAAAAACACTGGATTTTGGTTATAGCCATTTTATAGAGCTTAAAAAAAATTTAGTATTTTGAATCATTAAGCTAGGTTTAGTGGTTGTGGAGAAAAGTAAAAAAATGTGTCTATAAAATTTCCTATGTAACCTTATGGGAATACGGTTTTTAGATTTTCCTCAGATAATTTCACTAAATACTCCACATTTCTTTCTACCTATCAGTTTAGCTCTACAAAACAATCATTTTGGCGTTTTAATTGTTGTTTTACGTCCAACCGTTGCAGTGATATTCAAAGTGCTAAACACAGTACGTTGTCCAATGTTATCCTTATGGAGAATAAATAAAATGTTATATTTAGATTATTTATGGATGTATATAGATGAAACTTGGTATGTGGCTTCATCTAGTTGTGGTATATTGATATTAGCACAAAAAGGTTTTATTTTTTATTTTTCCCGGTAGCAGCAAACCTGCATACTCGGCCCCCATGTTATTCATATGGAGAATAAGTAAAGTTTTATATCTCCCTTAGTTGTGAACCTAAATTAATAAAACTTGGTATGTAGGTTCACCTGGTTGAGTTATATTGATAATTACAATAAAACACATTTCTTATCTTCTTTGTTGCAGCAAATCTGCGTACTCAATTATAATGGTATTTTTATGGATAATAAATAAAATGCTATATATCACTTATTAATTAATGTATTTTTATGAAACTTGGTAAGTGGCTCTAGGTAGCAGTGATACCCATATGTATGCATTGGAAATTCGCTAAGTACGCAGTTTTGCTGCGACGGGGGTATTATTAAATACCTTTAACCGGTAGTGATCGAGAAAATGATTGGAAAGGCTTTGTAATCAGAATCACGAAGCTAACGCAGAAAGAGGGCTAAACTTCAACGGGACTTTTTTGTTCCTCTAAACTTTTACAAACCCCGTGTCGTTCGAGGATCCCCTAGTTCCTGAAATTGTTTAATGTAAAGTTTAAAACCCAAAATAGCTATTTTTTCTGTGATAAATGATCACAGAAATATATGACATTGTCACTTTATCGTAATTGTCGTTAAAGAACGAATGTTAAGTATACGTCACACGAAGAAACGATTGTGAAATGAACTCTACGTTTACAAAAGGAAACGGTGTTTTAATCATAAAAGAACATTGTGTTGGAGCTTTTGGCCTTTCAGTCAAGAAACCTTTGTTGAGTTCGGTCTGTTTGTACAGTCTTCCCTCTTAAAGAACTTTTCTTCTTTGTTTGTGATAGTGTACAAATAACAGTCTGCGCATTTAACTTTTGGCAGTCTAATGGCAATAATTTTACTTTGTAAAGTATTTTACAGTTTTTATTAATTTAGTGTTTTTTTTTTATCTTCGCTTGTCGACTAAGGGTTTACTTGTAACCAAACGTAGCCTATGTTTAATTAAGTTAACTCCAGATGAGTTTGTTTGCTATGCGAAATATAATATAACTATATTTGAATAATACTACAGTATAAAAGTAAACAATTGGAGTTATATGTATTGAATACAATTATGTTAATGCGTGTAAGGATAATATGTCAATAAAGAAGTATAATGTGTAATGATTGTTTCCCCTAAAACAAACTAATCTATTTGTAATGAAGCGCGACTGATTTAATTTGCCACCAGCGGGCTATAACTGTTTATTCATAGCTCGATATCCATTTCCCTTGGTGCATCCGGAAATGCAGCTCACTGGTTTGTTTCACGTCATTGTGTATCAGTAGCGGTTGAAATAGTTAAATAAACCGCACGAGTTATCTTTAATAATATATCTTTAGGATATCTTTAATAATATCTTATTACAATTCAATAATAGTAAGGAGGGTGTGGTATTAAGATTGTTGTTGCACAATTGAGTGAAGCATTACACGATTGCGAAGAATTAATTTGTATCTCATTGTTAATGAGTGCTGTGATAAATGTGATTACGTAACTGAAAAATGGTATCTTTAAAACTTTAATATACAACGTGGTCTCAAGAAACAGGTATTTTGGTTACAAGAGCTCTGTGACTGCACTCTATCTTTGTTGCAAATATCTCATTTTGCATGAATCAGTGTTATTCATTTTGACATTGTACAATCAACGAGGTTATTTTTCCTTGTAGTCTTTACACGAGGTTATTTTTAAATCAATAAGTTTTATTCCAGTTAGAATCAATTTGTTATCAAAACTAGTGTATGTAATCTTGTTAAGTTTTTATAATCGTATACTCATTCTTAAAATATTCTTTAGGATGGATTTAATTTATACCCAGGTAAAATTATTAAAATTCATAAAGATTGCACCAACGAGGATGCAGTGTGGCAGATTTTATCTTAGATATAGTTGTTCCTTCATTCTCTGCCAATGTTAATTATTATTAAATAGTCAGGTCAGAATAATTTTACGTTTGTTCATATTTATACTTAAACAAAGTCTTACCAACAATAAATCTTTGGTTTTTGTTAAAAAAAAACTTTAATCCTTTGTCATATTTTCCTCTCAGACATTACATGCTCATTTTATGATTCTCATATTTAATATAGATCTATATGTTTGACTTAGCATTTATACTTCATTTCTAGAAACGCAATTTTCAGTTCGTTACAAAAATGTTGATCGTAACGAAATTATTCTGTATACTTGCCATCCGTACAGCGTATAGAAATAAGGGTGAGAGTGTTCAGCTTTGTTATAATTGTATTGTCCTTTTGTAATAACCAATACAATTATGTCCGTAACATTTAATTTAACACTGGTTTGTTTATAGAGTGTTATGCCAATGCCTCACACGATCCAGCATCTATTGCGAAGATGAAGATTTCTTGTTAAAATGTACAGCGATTTTAGCAAATCTGATACATTAACCCTTTATAATGCCGTAGTGTTCTGTTAAATGTTTTATTCTTCGGCTATAATTTGACGCGATAAACTCTAGATGAGTTTGTTTGCGATGCGAAATATCATATAACTATATTTGAACTATAACTATCATGGAAACAAGATTGTAACTACAAAACGGTGAATTGGGCGGAGCTTTTCATGTGTGAATGTGGTTAGAATCGAAAGAATCTCCTCGCACGGAATACGGGTTTTCTATCGCGGTATGCGACATGTTTAACATGATTGATTGTATGTTTGGTTTCCAAAACATATAATGACAGTGTCCAAAACAGTGTCCAAATAATCTTTCTTCCTTCTTTTAACTCTAAAATAAAAGTAACAAAACTTACTTAAAAGTGAACAACATTAGTGCTGTGATTTCTTGCCCATTCATGTAAAATACCCTTTATATGTAGCTTTGAAAGTAAGGATAAATCTTTGTTGAGTAGATTTTGTGACGGCAGTTCGGAATGAAGATTCATTCGGCCATCTGTTTTAGAGGGAATAAGGAAATATCTATCTTGGAGCTCAGACTGAGAAGGACCTTTGAGGAGGAACAGAGATTTCGCCAAGTGGGTCAATTATGGGGTAGATTAAGAAGTATAAAAATACTACAGGACTTTGTAAACCTTTTTAATTAGGTATCTTATGTGTTAAATTATCTTATGCGACAGTCAAGTAATCCGTGTTGCACCCAGTGAGCACATACTCAGCAAAAATACATACTCTTTATACTCTTTTTTCTTTTCTTTTATACTTTGTTATACCCATGTATAACAAAGAAGTACATGTTTTTATTATTTAAAGCTAACGATTACAACTAATTAATAGTAATTGCGATTGTGTTAATGGGAAATATAAATTTGTCATTAATGCTGCATAATCTCTGTTCATAATTAGGCATGGGTACTTGGTATTGAAAAGGGTTTTTGCTTACCTGGGGTTTCAAAGGGACTATCATCGTCAGTAGAATATACAGTAACATGAAATTTCGATTTACTCAGGAAAACAGCGATTTACTCTTTTAGAAATTCTCTATAAAAAATAGTTTAGAATAATATTTCGGTAAATTAAAAAACTCATTGGACAGCGTTTGATAAACCTGTAATCCTAAACTATGAAGTTCTTGCATCAATATTTAGTTATATGGTGCTTGTAACTGGAAATGCGAAGAAAATAAATAATAAAGTGCTGCTGATGTGTCCCTGTCCCTCAATAAAGTGCTGCTGAAGTGTCCCTGTCCCTCAATAAAGTGCTGCTGATGTGTCCCTGTCCCTCAATAAAGTGCTGCTGATGTGTCCCTGTCCCTCAATAAAATGCTGCTGATGTGTCCCTGTCCCTCAATAAAGTGCTGCTGATGTGTCCCTGTCCCTCAATAAAGTGCTGCTGATGTGTCCCTGTCCCTCAATAAAGTGCTGCTGATGTGTCCCTGTCCCTCAATAAAGTGCTGCTGATGTGTCCCTGTCCCTCAATAAAGTGCTGCTGATGTGTCCCTGTCCCTCAATAAAGTGCTGCTGATGTGTCCCTGTCCCTCAATAAAGTGCTGCTGATGTGTCCCTGTCCCTCAATCGACTGAACCAAAGCAAACTCGCTAGTTCACGACAAAGCGATTTTAGGTTGCAAAAACTCTACAAAGGAAAACATACCCTCATTTTCTTTTGCTACCAGCATGTTGTCAGTCTAAATGTTTCTACCTGTACTTTTAATCTAGTTTTCAACTTGTCTTTTTGCTGTCGGTTTGAGCTCTCCGTCATTTCTCGAGATCACTCGGCAGTGTTGAGTGGGGTTAAACATTTCAGAACACTATACACAGTTCTTAACAGTATACTGACAGAGACACAACGGACTAGATTAGTCGTTTTCCTAACCGCCAAAATAGTGAACTAAAACGAACAAATGTCTGACTTACCTTGGAAGTATTCTTGAAGCGTACAAAGAATACCAAAGTTGTGCAACATTTTGAGGCGTGCCCTTTGTCCTCACTTTGTTGCTTTGTAAAGAGTTTGGTTCATCTTGATCATTTTTTCTCTACAACAAACAAAAATTTAAAAAGGAACAAGTTCAAAAAAATAAATACATTATTGTTGTGAATATCTTTATAAATTTGTACAGTTTTTAAAATGACAGTTTTCACTTAATTGCCTATATTAATATTGTATTTTAATTTAATTCGTCCTCATTTATAAATTGTTTTACACCTGATTATATCTTATCAATGTCATGTTAATAACAAGCAGTGATTAATCCCCTGGGTTGTTAAGCTAAGTTGATTTACATACCGTTATGGATACTCCATATATTATATTTTGTCTGTTTACAAAATTTGTCAACACATTGTCACGTACATTTCATTTTAACATACAAAACATTTTCTGTCTGTTACTAACGTGTTATTTGTTAAAGGTGCAAAATCCAAGTACCAAATTGCTTTCCTGGCGATGTATAAAAACTAGATAAAAATAGTTAAACACAATTGTAATAAAATCAAACATTAAAACAGTTCGATCATTTTAGTTATTTGTTAAACAAACAATTAAAAAATCTAAGTTTTATCCTATCAGATGGATAGCGCCAGATGGGCGGGAGAGAAAATAAGAAAATATTCTTTTAGGGCAAACAATATAAGCCGCCCTCCAATGTATCGTCGGAGGGGGGTTGTAGGAAAGGGGTTAATATTGCTACGAGGGTTGCTTGTGTAGGGAATCGATAGAAAAACGAGCGAAACGTGCGAGCCCAAGTTCAATTCCCCCCCTAATGTTTTACAAAGCAAATTTAAATCCAAAGGTGAATGACAAGATAAGCTTATACAGTGTGTAAATTAAGTATTGAAACAAATATGTATTTTTAAACAAAAATAGATAGAAATATTTTGTTTGTGGCATTGACTGTTAACAAAGGTTCCGGGTTTTTAACATAAAAAAATTGTTTCAACCCCTATGGGGGTCTTAGAGGGTAGCTTAATTTTTTTTAATAGCAACCCCAATTGAGTGACCCCTCATTTTATAGGTCTTGTCATGCTAAAATCAATGATATACAGATAATTAAAATCCGTTGATCCTAAACAAAATGGCGGCCAAAAATGCCAATTATGTTTGAACTATTATAATGAATGGAGTGCTTACAGCGTTACTTAGAAAATGTTTTTGTACGTGTTTTAGAAATATATCCTCAATACCCACATGTTTTATTAAAAATTTCAAATTAATATGGTCTTTTTAAGGTGAGAAATCCTTTTGTAATACTAATAAACATAAATTTAGGTAATAATTTAAATATTACAATAAAAAAAAACACATTTTTTAACAATAATTTGGGAATTTTTAAGTAAAAGAGAAATGATTACAATTATTTTCTAATTTATAACACCCTTTATTTTAATTATTTTGGGTAATTACACTGTTTCCCATAACAATTACGTATTACATGAATTTTCTTTTACTACTTATAAACTTTTATTATTTAAGTAAGAAACAACACAACATAGATGTTTCACTTTGAGAGCCAACAAATAGTACTTTCTATTATAAATCCGAATACGGATGATTGAAAACCCATTAAAAACGTAGTTTTGTCTTTTAAACACAAATTTAATACTGGAACGTTATTTAAATACGGTAATAACTCAATTTTAAGATACTGTACTTCAAACGTAGATGTTTTGGCCGCCATTTAGTTTAGGATCAACGGACTTTAATTATCTTTATATCATTGATTTTAGCGTGACAAGACCTATAAAATGAGGGGATACTCAATAGGGGTTGCTATTTAAAAAAATTAAGTTACCCCCTACCCCCTACCCCCCACTCCCTTAGGGGGTTGAAATAATATTTTTATGTCAAAAATCCCGGAAACATTGTTAACAGTCAATGCCACGAACAAAATATTTCTATCTATTTCAGTTTAAAAAATACATATTTGTTTCAGTACTTAATTTACGCACTGTATAATACTTTAATGTTAATATGAAATGCATATGTCGTTTTCAAAGTAGGTCTAACACAAATTAATGTTATGTTTAAATTTTATCTTCGAACTTTGCAGTACAAAATTATTTAAGAGGGGGCTCCAGTCACCGGCTTCAATCTTATATAAGGCCGATGTAACTTTCAAAGCCCGTCCCCGTCCCCGCTCAGTGGATTATCCAACATTTTGATTTTTGGTTTATTTGAATACTTGGCGATTTCAGTGAGCAGAATTTGTATAACACAAAGATTTTATCAATAAAAACCTGAAATATAGAATATTTTGGAATTATTTTGAACAACTATATTAATGATATAAAAATTATGCTTACGAAAATCGCTACATATTTTTTCTTTAAAAATGAACCATTAATCAATGATTTTGGTTAATTCGTTGTAGAGGGTGCTTTGAAAGTTAAAATTTGCCTTAAGGGAAAAGCAGGTAGAAACACCAAATGTTTCGTGACTGGAGCCCCCTATTAATTACCAACCGGTTGTCGTAAAAGTTTCATGTAATTAATTTATTTGATTTTTCATAAAACCATTAATTTTTAGTAATGACCTTATCACAACAACAAAAATAATCGAAAAACTAAACAAAATTAGTATGTTGAATTATCAAGACCAATGGTTCCGGAGAAAATGTTTAACTAGCGGTAAACGTAGTATGTTGTCCAATGTTATTCTTATGGAAAAACATTAAATTATAATTTACTTATAAATTTTACTAAGCTTGATATGGTATAGGTTAATCCAACACTGAACAATAGTATTCTGAGGGTAATCGGAGTTCGTTTTCACCCAACCTTGGTTGGAGGAGGTGGGATCTCTCCTGTAGAAATAACTCTTAATGCCTCCAATAAATGTGAATATTTGTTATGCAATTTAGTGTAATGTAAGATTAATATTGGCAGTCATACTTGTGTACTGTGAATTGTAAACAAAGAAATGTATGTTTTAAATAGGGTTAAAATGGAGCGTTTTAATTTTACTATGCGGAATAGGTGCTAGTAGTTTTATGTTTAAAAGTAAAAATCAAACTTACTTACAACACTAACATACTTACAAGTATGTTAGAAGTTCGAGTCTCATTTAAAATTGTCCGAGTTGCATATCCCTCGGTTCGGCAAGAAATGCACGTCATCCACATCTCATGCGTCGAGTGCCTTAAAATATTCCAGATTTTCCTCAGTTATGTTATTGTTGTTCCTCTGAACCAGATATATACATATCTGGTGATAAAACAAGTAATGCTTTAAATGTATTGATTGGTCTACTATTTTTTAATAACAAGATTTTTCAGTGGAATTTATAATAAGTGTTAAAATTAAATACAAAATGTCATTATTTAATAAGATGTTATGCAGCCTTATCTTTAAATATAATGTTGTCTTGAAAATGTTTGGTATTGGTGTTTTAACACAATTGTTTTCAGGTCAGTATGGTGTTAAGATAAGCCGAAAAAGTTGTAAGTTTAAATGTAGCCGTTCTTATTAAGTATTACGTGAAACAAATTTGTTACCACCTTCGTCCTCTCCATGTCGGTTTCGAAAGTAGAATTGAGGTGGGATATTTGGTATACAGTTTTCATTTTAAGGGCACGGGCAAATGTTTGAGTTTGTATTAAAGTTGGAATAATATTGATCGAACAGTTATTTACTTGTTAACATAACAGAATAACAGCAGGAAGAAAAAAAAAACTAATTTTAGGTAGAGTATGAATACTAAAAGCACTAAATGGTAACACATGGTCTACAATCTGAGTGTGACTGTATGATCGAAGAAAGAAAACCTCATGCATACGGCTTAAATTATTCATCAGTTTTAAATCATGAAATTTGTAATATATGGAACATAGACTATGTTTTAATAGAACTGTAATTGATTTCGATCACCCAGTTTTGCTTCTAGGTTGATAACATATTTAATGACAACGGTATTGTGATTTACTATTTTAAATTTTATTTTATTTTAAAATTATATTTTATTTTAAAGTTTTTAAAAATATATTTAGAAATATTTAACAAATGGTAACATGTTGACATAGTTTCCTATATCGTCTTACGTTTGGTTAAATATTCATTTAAGTTTTAAAGTAAATCGTATGATGTCGAGTTTTGTTGCATAGTTTCCTTTCACAAAAATCGCAAGAATCTGGCACCGGAAGGTGGAGTTTTAACGTACATTAAGGTTGACTTATCAACGAAACCAAGTTAGCGCCTCTGGAACGTGCGAGATGGGAGGTATTCACAAAGTCGTCCGTGTCATTTGCATTTCCCGAATGTTTTATGTCATACTTTTAAAATTTTCTCAGCCCGGACAATTTTTAATATGAGATATTTAAAAAAGTAATAAATAATATGTTTGCTATTTATTTTACTGCAAGGAACGGCTATATTTTTTTCAATGGCACATACTGTATAATTATAATAATGTTAATACATTTTTATATTTGCACTAACTGGACCGATATTAAAGAATTTTGTTGGACTAATTAACACTGCCCGCAAATCAACACCTTTTTAATAATTCGACCAGCTCAATTTCTAGCTGGTCTTTATTTAACGTGTAAGAGCTTTTTTATTACACTAATTAATAACAGATATGTAGAGAAGCAGTTAATGATCAGGTGGCGGTAGATTTATGTAAGGGGTTCCGGAACAGGCTTTGTTGTTTTGCGGCTTTAAGGTTCCAAACCCTTCTACTACCCCACAACACCGCGATATGAAATCTTTATTCCTGATGCAAAGATCTCTTAAGCAATGCTTATCCTCAACATTTGATTTTATTAGCACAATCTTGGTCGTCTGTTACATAAGAAAATGTATTTATTGTTTGGACAACGTGGACATAAATGCATAAATGCACCTCCCGTGTAGGCGATAATTTTCTCACCATGAAGTTGATATAAATCAGCTGTTAGAAAAAATGGGGATCACATTATCGCCTAACGCATTAACGTGCAAGTTAAATGCAATTGTCACTACGGTTTCTTATGAACCGGTTTTTATTGTTTTGTTTTTTATTGTCATTGTTTTTCCGGTTAATTATGAACCGGAAAAAATTAAAATGCTTAAATATTTGTATTTTGTTTTTAAATACGCAGACTTGTTTAAAGATAACTGATAACATAATATTTTGTGCCTTCAACATTTAACATGCGATGCATGTTTTAAGAGTGAAGTTAATGATGGTCTAATTTACATTTTATGTTTAGTTAAGTATTGGTATTCACTGATAAACGTAATTATCATGGTTATGCTGAGGACATCACCTTGCTACGAGATACAAGATAAGTACTTGGAGCAGCGAGGATATTTCCCTGAGGTGTTGAGTAGAGATTCTGCTTGCCTGCGCTGATAAAAACACCTCTGTCGTCCTTAGAATCCAAATTAATCCTTAAACCGCGCTGAAAAAAATCGTAAAGAGAAGTTAGCGTGACTCACTTTTAGGTGTTTTTTTTAATTTGAATATTGAACCAAATCAAATTATGAGTAAAAACGAATTGAATTTTTTGCCACCCGTAAAAATAAGTTACCAAGGGAGGTTTGATGTCTGTTGTAATTCGCTGTGAATAAACAAACAATAGTTTGTTCGTGGTGTTCACCAAGGACAATTATTGCACGCAATCGTAATAATAATCGATACAAAATATTATAATTATTTATTACCCCAAAGGCGCCATGATATTCAGAGAGTAAAGGATATATACATTAGAATGAACAAATGATAGATAACATTATGATAGATTATGATAGATACATTAACATTATCATAAACATTATGATAGATAACATTGACTATAGTGTAATAACAAACAAAGGAAAATCCATAACAATTTGAATGACGAATATCAAAAATAGGCAGAAACAATGAGTACAAATAAAATGAATACTGATGTATGTTGGATTACTAGTTACAAACAAAACAAACAATACACAAAATAGAAACATTTTGTAACTGTCAGCTAAGCTATCTGTTTGTCTCTCCGTTTGTTGCCCTATTAATAATTATGTGTTAGTATGTTAATTAGTATAATAAGAAATAATTACTCATAGTTATTTATTAAAGTTATAAAAGTTACTTATCTTTTTATTTATTTTTATTTTACTTATATAAGATTCTAGCTAGACGGGTTCACTGACTATTAATATATGACATAAAGACTCACTGTCATAAATTATGAGGCACTTCCTGAAATCGGACCCTACTTGACCTCATATTAAAGCTCTTGACGAGGGGAACCTCTCAGAAAAATTCCCAAAAGTTCACATTTTTTGATTTTGGAGGAACTTTTTGTGTGGAAAATTTCACTTTTTAAACGTTTTCACAATGATCGCATTTTGTAAGAAAACAATAAGAGCTTGAAAGAAATTTTAAATACATAAGTTGTGGAAAATTGAATTCCAAACTAACGGTTTCCCGTCAGATTTAAGATCAGACCATTAGTTTAGTAGTTTAGTAGACACTATTCATCCTATATTTTGAAATTTTTAAGTCTTTTGACCTGGTTTTGACCCATTTAAGTGTGTATAAAGTTTTGGATGTTTTATGAAAGCACACACTTCCTTTGGCTAATACCACATGTTTGTAACAGCTGATTTAAATAAACCTCCCGTGTAGGCGATAATTTGCTCACCATGAAGTTTATATAAATCAGCTGTTAGAAAAGATGGGGATCACATTATCGCCTAAACGGGAGGTTCATATCGCGAATTAGTTAATTAGCCGCGACTTAATTTGTTACGATATCGGACAATGTCATTAACCGATTATTTGTTCTATGGAATGAATTTATAATCGTTGCTCACTGCTTGATGAATTGTAACTTTCAGGGAGTTCAACATACTACAGTAGCCCAGTAGATATGTTGACAGAATCACAATCCAATAAAATCTGTCTCGGGTTCAAATTCTACTTTTGATGTATACTTTTTGAGGTCTGAAGTTCTTGTTTAATTTTAATTAATTTTGCTTTTACAAATCCATTTATTTGTAATTATGTTGTACAACGAACAGCACCATACAGCGCTCTCCGGAGTTACGTTAGGTTATGTTATTACTATAATTTTGTCGTGAACTGCAGTCTAATTTACTGTTATTTTTTGCACGTAAATCCATTTGTAAACCATAATTTAACATTTTATCTTCAACTTTTTTATTTAAATTATATATGATTGACTTTGATATGAGTGAGCACTTTAATTTTTGCATTTATACACCACGAAACAACTATCATAATCGGGAGTTCAATCGATAAAACGAACAAGCAACCAATTGGTCAAATGTTTCGATGTCGAACCGATATTGGACCGTCCGTGCAAGCGATAGTGTCCTCGCGAAAGCAGCACACTTTTGTGTAGGTTTTCTTTGGTTAATAACTACAATAGTTGAGTTTGATTAAATTTGAGTTAACTGAGGAATGCAAGTGAGTGAATGAAGCGAACTCCAAAAGGGGGTTTGGGAGCGAAGCCTCCAATGGCGATAAGCCTAGTTTTTAATAAATCTTCAAAATTGATCAGTCTGAAGTTTAATTGAAGACGATCTTATCAAAGACGGTTGGATTTGGACTTAGCAAAAAGCTCAAACAAAGTTTGACCCGCCTTACTCTTTTACTTTTCGTTGACAATTCTGTTTAGTAATTCCTTCATCTTAAGCAGTTCTTATCTTCAAGGCTTAGGTTTTCCCATCGACTATAGATACTTCAGTATCTATAGTCAATGGTTTTCCCAACTAAAATAAATATTACCCACAAAATAAAAAATAGTTTATAAAATAAATACCCCCGTCGCAGTAAACCTGCATACTCAGCGAATTTCCAATGGAGATATAAATTGTTTAATCCTACATAAAGCCACTTACCAAGTTTCATAAAAATATATTCACAAATAACCGATATATACAATTTTAATTATTCTCCATAAGAATAACATTGGGGCTGAGTACGCAGGTTTGCTGCAACAAGGAACACAAAAATGGGTTTTTATGCTAATATCAATATACCTCAACTAGGTTGAAGTCGTATACCAGTATTTATTCTTTTATGATCATAATTAAGGGAGACATAGCATTTTATTATTCTCCATAAGATTAACATGGGGCTGAGTACGCAGGTTCGGTGCTACGGGAGCCTTTCGCAAAAAATTGTTTTTGAGCAAACATCAATAGACCACAACCAGATGCTGCCGTATACCAAGTTTCGTCATTATACGTTTATAAATAAGCGTGATTTAAAACTTGTCTTTTCCTCCATAAGAATAACATTAGACAACGTACTGTGTTTAGCACTTTCAATATCTCGGTAACAAATTAACGTAGAGCAATAATCAAAATATCAAATTGTTTTTTTTAAGCTGAATCCAATGGTGAAAATTAAAATTTGACTATTTCAAAAATTATATGTACGAAATTCAAAAAACCCATTTTTGGGGTGCAAAACCCCCCTAAAATACTCCTTTGGATGGAGCGATCTGGCTGGTTTTCGAACTTAAGTCATAAATATTGCATTACATGTTTATACCAAATTTAATTCAAATCGGATCATTTTTACGAGGGTTATCGTGCACACACACACACACACACACACACTCACATATATATATATATATATATATATATATATATACAGTTTCGAACGAATGGTGTTTTTGGGGTTTGGGGACCTCAAAACGAAAAGTTATCATGGTCCCGGTCCTAGTTCTTACAATGCCGACTACGGTAATAGCTTCTTCCCTATGGGGGGAATTCGCTAAAAGTGTACAGTCAATTTATGCTAAGCCTATGTGTTTTCTAGAACGAACATGTTTATTGAAAACCGTTGATGAAGAATTGTTCATCTGTTTTAGTGAATTTCCCCTATAGGGAAGACGCTATTACTGTAGTCGGCATGGTAAGACCTAGGCCCGGGACCATGATAACTTTTCGTTTTGAGGTCCCCAAACCCCAAAAACACCGTTCGTTTGAAGCTGTATATATATGCGTGTACATGTGTATATGTGTGTGTGTGTGTATGCGTAAAAATGGTCCGATTTTGATAAAATTTGGTACAAACTTGTAAAGCATTATTTATGACTTTAAGTTCGAAAACCAGACAGACCGCAGATCGAACCATCTGAAGTGGTATTTTTGGGGGGGTTTTGTACCCTAAAAATGGGTTTTTTGAAGTTTTTACATGTAATATTTGAAAAGTCAAATTTTAGTTTCCACCATTGGATTCAGCTTAAAAAACACACAATTTGGTGCTTCGATCATTTCTCTACGTCAATTGGTCACAGAGATATTGAAAGTGCTAAACACAGTACGTTGTCCAATGCTATTCTTATGGAGAATAAGACAAAAATTATAGCCCGCTTATTTATGAATGTAAACTAACGAAACTTGGTATACGGCTTCATCTGGTTGTGGTCTATTGTTATTTGCACAAAAACGCAATTTTTACCGATAATTCCTGATGCAGCAAACCTGCGTCCTCAGCCCTTATGTTATTCTTATGGAGAATAAGTAAAATGTAATGTATCCCTTAATTATGAACATAAATTAATAAAACTTGGTATGTAGGTTCACCTAGTTGAGTTCTATTGAAATTTTGATAAAAACCCATTTCTTGTGTTCCTTGATGCATCAAACCTACGTACTCATCCCCCATGTTATTCTCATGAAGAATAATCAAAATGGTATATATCGCTTATTTATAAATTTACATTGATGCAACTTGGTATGTGGCTCTTGTTGAGTAATATTGATATTTACATGAAACCCCATATTTGTTGTTCCTTGTTGCAGCAAACCTCCGTACTCATCCGCAATGTTATTCTTATGGAGAATAATTCAAATTTGATATATCACTTATTTACAATATATTTTAATGACACTTCGTATGCGGCTTTATGTGATATTAAGACATTGATTTTGCATTGGAAATTCGCTGAGTACGCAGGTTTGCTGCGACGGGGGTATTTAAAATCATGGATATTATCATACAATAGTGTCGTGTTCATAAATTATTAAAGTACTGTGTTTTTATCAAGAACATTTTGTCTGCTATGTTAATATAGAACAGTACCCCTTAAACCCTACAAGGTAACGTATATGCAAATCATCAATTAAGATATTTTCGTAGCAACGTTATCATAAGTCTACTGCATATTAAATTATATATCAATAGTTATGTACTACAGTAATTTAATTATTCGTACATGCAGCATGGTACAACCTAATGGTTAGGTAATCCTAAAAGCAAGACTAATTATGGATACAGGGCATTTAACTGCAAGTTATATCTTTTTAATTACAGTTGCTACTTCACTTGACATAAGGTCGTAGATGTACTCGCACGCTGCTAGTCGCCCGGCTTGCTAGTGATCGTTCGCATTCACGATACATTATAGCATTTATTTATTGTCCTTAGATGTTACTGATTTTTTGCCCTCTTTATTTTTACGTTGGTAATGTTGGTAAAATTTATTGGTATAAATAATATGTAAGCTATTTTCTCGCCCTTGACTGACATTTGAATAAGAATTGTTTTTTACATTGTATATTTTTATATGGTAGTCTAGCATAAATACATTTATTTATTTACTAGCTGGCCCGACAGACTTTGTCCTGACCTAATGTCATTGAATTTGTTTTATGTCAAATACTCGTTCATTTTCAAGATGAGCTCGTTCGCTTCGCTCACTCGCCTCCCGGATGAGCTCGTGCGCTACGCTCACTCGCCCATCGAAAAAAGAGTTTGAGTTGCCATTTAAGTAGTTTTTTTTATTTCCATTATGAGGGTCGCCATTCAAGGAGGTTTTTTATTTCCATAATGAACATATGTATATGCCTTTCAAGTATGTTTACAGCTGTTTATTAACTGAACTTTGATAAAATCAATGGGAATTTTGAACGCCAGTGGGACAGAGCCCTTAGGTCGGATTAATAATGTCCTTTTATAAGAACATTGTCCTAAAATTAAGGAACACAACAAAAAAAGAATTATTCAATTTGGTGCTCTCATTCTCAAGTTATGGAATCACAAAGGAAAACAGGCATTTATTTTGATATATTAAGACTGATAAAAGTACATGCCCAAAATACCAGTCAATAAACAACCATGTTCTTTAATAGCCTCAGGTATTAAACCCAAAACCGCTACCTTGACTATAACAGTCAATTATTAAAAACATTTAAGCATTTAAACTAAACTAACAAGCTACATGCATCATATCAGTTGACATAATTTAAAATAACTACATTAATTTATGCTGCAACATTTTTTAAATTTGAATTAAAATTAACATTGCCATTTCAAAGAGAATTACATAATAAAATAGACTGCCAAAAATGATCATAGGCATGCTAAAGAAAGGGTTTATGGTCTCTTTTTATGTATAGTTTTGATAAAATCATGTGTAATGAGTAGGGTTCGCAAAACCTAAGTAAATGTTCCTAGCAGACGAATGTTTGCCCTAGTTGCGTCGGCGTCTTACAGAGATATTAAGATTTTGTGTACTTTAATATGCATATATATATTAAACAAATATAAAGTGGCTATCCTGTACCCTACTCCACTCCGAACCCTCATCGCAGTCGAGATAGCCGCTCGTTCTGCGTGATATTAAATGCGATATGATTTGCTCTCTGAAGTTACTTAGTTAAAAAAGTTCCGTTTTGTACAGTCCGAGCCTCAACCCCCAAAGAAGTTTTACAACTCAAGAGTAATTCAGAGAGAATCGCCGAACTTTGAGATGAGGATTTATCTGCTTCATCTGGCGAGAGAGGAAATAAGAAAATATTGTTGTAGAGCAAACAATATAACGGGCGCCCTTTTATGTGGTGGAAAGGGAGGGATATTGCTACGAGGGTCAGAGGGGCATAAAAACGGGGGAGACGTGAACTATTTTGATATTAAATGTTCCTGGGTAACATGTTTTTAAATCTACTTGAAGTGAATTATGCGATGTGTTCCTACATAATTGTTTTCTCAAACTAGTACTCTAATAACGCAAAATATTTTGCCTACGTTATCACCTGATCTTTATTTCAGATAAGAGTGCAACTCATTTTAAAACTTGAATAATTCATTTATAAATACAATAGTATATTTGTATTTCCTATTTACATTTTAATAATTTGCCATGCAAATAAATAATAACTAGTATAAGCCGCATATTTACCGCATTTCCACGTTATCAAGACCTGCATTTTTGTCTGCGAATATCAGGTCAGGTAAAAAGAACCACAGAGAGACAATATACATTTCGTTGCAAACTAATAAATAATTAGTTTTCAAATCTATCCTCAATCGCCTATCAAAATTCTTCTCAATATATTGTGCCAAGCTTATTGGTGTTGTACAACAAGCATGACTTCTGATTACTACAATAGTGCATAATAACATCAAATGAGCAATACACTGTAGTTTTGTACGAACCAATTTGCATTTAGGGCGTTAATGTTATACGGTATGCAATTGATATATGGTTATCTGGTATTTATTGTAGATGACTTTGTATAACGGTAACATATTAAATAAAAATAACTTTTCTTACCATAAAACACAAGTCTTTTAAACATAACCACCGTTTACTAAATTACCATCTGAATTTTTAACTGATCTCACATTTGATGTGAATAATCAAAATACAAGTGATATGTTCACTTGTATTACAAGTGATATTAGAAAAATATCAAACATTCTTTATTGCAACCTTTTACAAAAGGTGGCGACTTGTTGAACATGCAATGGTTGCCCAAACCCGTTGAAATAAAAGGTGTGGCTCAGTTTAGCAATGCAGTGACAGTTATTGGACGGACGCCTGCAGAATATTGCTGGGACACATTGACGTGTCTGGAACTACAGTTAGGCTAATGTTTTGAACATTGAGAGGCAATTAGGGGAATGACAGAATCAATTGTGCATGAAATATTGTTGTCCACCGTACATTATTAGATGTTTTCCATGCTAAGACGGAGTGACTCAGTATTATGACATAGTACAAGATTTAAACGCTATAAAGCTTGTCAGTGTATTATCTGAGAAAACACATCACCCAATTAAAACTTTTACCAAAAGTCTTGTGTTTTTTTTTTAAATTTTATACTAGACACGCAATGACGCTATGATGTGTGTTTCAAACATTTTTCGAACCAACCAGTAAAACATGTTCCTTGAGTCAAGACAAACACATATTACAATACAATGTCACAATGAATACATTGTATAATATTTATATTACATGTATTTATATTTATGTAATAATCATCATACTGTGCTTATTTATAAATCGATTTCCTTACTTGAGGGGTCGTTGGATTTGGCTTGACACTTTATGATAACTCTTAAAACAGTTTATTTGTATCAACTATTTTTGAGAAATTTAGTTAAACAATTTTAAATAGCCACCATTTTGGATAGGTATTTTTTTTACTTGAGATTTTGTACCAAGGTTTCTATATAGTAGTTGTACTTTTGATCCTAAATTTTAGTGTATATCTGAAAACGTTCTTGGGATTTTGTAACACAATGTATACAGGCAGACAGGCAGACATATAAAAAACTAGGCATAAGAGACCAAGGTTTGTATTGTAAAATATTTTTTTTTTTACCCAAGGAATAATTTTTTTATTGATTAGTTCCAGAGAGTTCCGTGACACCCTGTACAAATGGAGAGGTTCCTTTTCTAACTGGAACTGAATTGGAACAGTTCTAATTGTTTAACATTAAAAGAAAAACCATCGTAACTAATTATAACTTAATTTATTCCGAGCCAGCAGGGAACCAGTGTAACTGTTGTATTCATTGAACGAGGTGTATTTCCCATGAGTGCGCCCAGAGACGCAGTACGCTGTTGCACCTTTGCAAATCGATCTTTTAAATATCTCGTAAACAATAAATTCTCGGTTTTCAAGAATTTTATTAACATTCTTTGGTTTTTACAAGCGACACTATTTAAACTCAACACATGAAACTCAAGGCCTATAAACTGACTAACTGATTTGCTCACGAACACCAATTGAAAAACAGGAAATTCGTCATGCAGGTTGACTAAATGTTTCCTGCGAAAATGAGTTAACTTCACAGCTTCTTGTACATTTTGGGCAAGTTCAGAAAACAATTCGTTGAATACAGCCGTAAAAGTCCATTTTGGTTTGACCTCGTCCCAGCTCTTACCTATAAATTGCTATATAATTTATTTAGTAAAACAAATTGTAATAATGCAGTACTTTCATAATAGCTATTCGAAAAAGGTGTTTATTTTAAAAATTAAGAATAATTAACTAAAGGCTCTTTGTATTCATATAAGATAATAGTAAAACAATTTGCATAGCCCATTGCAGAGTGTGATCGTCAATAATTATGAGAGAAAATGTGTTTTGAAAATAAAAATCTTGTTTAAAAGCACTTTGGGTTTTAATCACAAATATATTGTGGTGTGTCATACTGAAATAGAGTAACTTCTGGGATGTTCTCTTGTGGTGTGTCATACTGAAATAGAGTAACTTCTGGGATGTTCTCTTGTGGTGTGTCATACTGAAATAGAGTAACTTCTGGGATGTTCTCTTGTGGTGTGTCATACTGAAATAGAGTAACTTCTGGGATGTTCTCTTGTGGTGTGTCATACTGAAATAGAGTAACTTCTGGGATGTTCTCTTGTGGTGTGTCATACTGAAATAGAGTAACTTCTGGGATGTTCTCTTGTGGTGTGTCATGCTGAAATAGAGTAACTTCTGGGATGTTCTCTTGTGGTGTGTCATGCTGAAATAGAGTAACTTCTGGGATGTTCTCTTGTGGTGTGTCATGCTGAAATAGAGTAACTTCTGGGATGTTCTCTTGTGGTGTGTCATGCTGAAATAGAGTAACTTCTGGGATGTTCTCTTGTGGTGTGTCATACTGAAATAGAGTAACTTCTGGGATGTTCTCTTGTGGTGTGTCATACTGAAATAGAGTAACTTCTGGGATGTTCTCTTGTGGTGTGTCATACTGAAGTAGAGTAACTTCTGGGATGTTCTCTTGTGGTGTGTCATACTGAAATAGAGTAACTTCTGGGATGTTCTCTTGTGGTGTGTCATACTGAAATAGAGTAACTCCTGGGATGTTCTCTTGTGGTGTGTCATACTGAAATAGAGTAAATTCTGGGATGTTCTCTTGTGGTGTGTCATACTGAAATAGAGTAACATCTGGGATGTTCTCTTGTGGTGTTTCATACTGAAATAGAGTAACTTCTGGGATGTTCTCTTGTGGTGTGTCATACTGAAATAGAGTAACTCCTGGGATGTTCTCTTGTGGTGTGTCATACTGAAATAGAGTAACTCCTGGGATGTTCTCTTGTGGTGTGTCATACTGAAATAGAGTAACTTCTGGGATGTTCTCTTGTGGTGTGTCATACTGAAATAGAGTAACTTCTGGGATGTTCTCTTGTGGTGTGTCATACTGAAATAGAGTCACTTTTGGGATGTTCTCTTGTGGTGTGTCATACTGAAATAGAGTAACTCCTGGGATGTTCTCTTGTGGTGTGTCATACTGAAATAGAGTCACTTTTGGGATGTTCTCTTGTGGTGTGTCATACTGAAATAGAGTAACTCCTGGGATGTTCTCTTGTGGTGTGTCATACTGAAATAGAGTAACTCCTGGGATGTTCTCTTGTGGTGTGTCATACTGAAATAGAGTAACTTCTGGGATGTTCTCTTGTGGTGTGTCATACTGAAATAGAGTAACTTCTGGGATGTTCTCTTGTGGTGTGTCATACTGAAATAGAGTCACTTTTGGGATGTTCTCTTGTGGCGTGTCATACTGAAGTAGAGTAACTTCTGGGATGCTCTCTTGTGGTGTGTCATACTGAAATAGAGTCACTTTTGGGATGTTCTCTTGTGGTGTGTCATACTGAAATAGAGTAACTTCTGGGATGTTCTCTTGTGGTGTGTCATACTGAAATAGAGTAACTTCTGGGATGTTCTCTTGTGGTGTGTCATACTGAAGTAGAGTAACTTCTGGGATGTTCTCTTGTGGTGTGTCATACTGAAATAGAGTAACTTCTGGGATGTTCTCTTGTGGTGTGTCATACTGAAATATAGTAACTTCTGGGATGTTCTCTTGTGGGATATAAGCTTTGGAATACAAAATACCAATTTAAAACTGACATTATAAAATATTAATAATTCAAATGTGTTATATCGTTACAGATACATTACTTTTTATTTTATTTTTTGATTTATTTGGACTTTACCTATCGCTTCTCGTGTTTAGAAACTACACTACGTTTCGGGAGGTAAGGAAACTCCTCCCGTTATCAAGTGAACCTACTTACATCTAAATATCAAATTCTTACACCTAACTAACCTACATTTTTTTGGATTTTTTAATTATTTTTCTTTTACATTTTAATTTACACTAACACAAAGATAACAAATATATATATATATATATATACAAAAAATCTAATACAATACACTAACACAACATTTATATATACACCTAACTAACCTACATTTTTTACATTTTAATTTTTGTTAGTGTAAATTAAAATGTAAAATAAATATAATTAAAAAATAGATACATTACGTTACGTTACCTTGTAAAGAAATGAATTTATTCCACAAAATACTCAAAGGGTTCTCTTCAAAGTTGGATAGTATTGGAACAGTAGACGCTAGTTACTTATCTTGCACTTAATTCTTAGTCCAGCATACAATTAAAGAAACTACATTGATATTCTTTTTTTAACTTCCTAACAGGCATAATTGCCTAAATAGGTTATTCTAAAATATTTTTGTATTATATATTTTATGTGTGAAAGTTGTAAATTAGGACTCTTGTGCAACTTAATTGCCCTAGATTCAAATTTTGGCGTTGTATAAAATTAATCAAGTTGTTTAGAAATGGTTTAAGTATGGTTTATCTATTTAAAAAAATATAATAGTTTAATTTTAACTATGAATTAAACGTTGAAGCATAGAAAACACAGACTAACGAGCATCATATAATTTTTAAACAGATTTTATTAAATCATCTGACATCGGAAGCTGACTTTAACGAACATCAATGTTGAGTTATCAGTGTAACAAAAGTAGACGCCCACGGGGATGGCGCGGCGGAGTTGGCAGGTATTTACAGAGTTTTCTTCGTCATCTACAATCTCAGGCAGTTTTATCTCGTAGTTTTTTAACGCAACCCTATACATTCTGGAAACTATTATGTCACGTAATCTACAAAATAAAACTCAAATTTGAGTTTTACAAATTTTATTTCTTACAGAAGTAAGTCCATAGTCTGTTAAGGCTATGGGAATTATTAACATCACTTCAAGTTTGTATTTTATAATAATGAAAGTTTGGACCAAAGTGGGAGTATGAAATGATTACTCTAGCCGGATATTTTATGGCGGACAGTATAGTTAATAAACTTACGTACAGTATTTTAGCTCAACGCATAATCTACACTATTTATTGCTACCTTTCTTCTAGCTGTTGGAAATCGCTCAATCCGGAATTGGTTCAGCCCGGAACTTGTTTATGTTTAATGTTTCATTAACAACCAGTCATCTGCTAAAGTAACGCTCAATTTATAAAATCATTCTTAACTAACATGTAATTTCCTGACAATAGGGACGTGAACCAATGATGGCTGATTGGATTTGGGAGTATATTTCCAAAAACCGGAAAAAACATGTATTTGTTGTCTATTTGGAAACAGTGTGTCTTATTGATTTCTTAAATAAGTTTTGTGCTCATTGGAAACCACCGTATAAGCCAATTTATATTGTGAATCGAATACTTGTTTTGTGGATTATAGTGTTAAGATTGGGTTGAGTAATAGCCGAGTACATAGCTTGCATATTAATAGCTTGTATTACCTCCAATATTTTCTAGTTACCCTAGACAAATTACATGTGCCTTAATCACGCAAGTCTCTAGGGCACGGTCATCAAGTAGGTATTGTGAAATTAACTCTGCGTTTCAAAAGAGCGCTGTTTTAATCATAAAAGAACATTGTGTTGGAGCTTTTCGCCTTTTCAGTCAAGAAACCTTTGTTGAACTCGGTCTGTTTGCTTATTCAAATAGTCTTCCATTTCTGTTGTGTCCTTTCAAACTCCTTTCCCCTCGTTTATTCTACATATTGCAGTGTTTGCTTCTTTTAGATTTTAATGTTAATAACAAGGTAAATTTTTACATATGGAAAAAAATTTTACAATGGAGACCAACACATAGGGAGAGCAGGACGGTGCTCTTCCCGGAATATCAACCTGACTTTGGACCGTTGTCCTCTAAATAAAAGCACTGTTAAAGGAAAAAAATCACCAAGGACAAATTGTGACCGTATTATTCAAGGGATGTGACACTAAAATCCTGAATAATTATAATTATTGTGTCAAAGGTGTATAGTGTTAAAATAATATAAAAGTTTTAAACATTGCAACATAAAATGTTTTGATATATTTTTTGTAATCTTTTAAGAATGCAGTACTGATGTCCTAATTAAGTGGTCGTTCGTCTTATTTATACATTTAAAATAAAATAAAATGTGGAAAATATTATAAGCTCCTGAAAATATTAAAATATTAATTCATTTTCCCCAAAACCTAAAAATAAAGTAAATAGCCTATGCAAATTAATAAATTTAACCATAATAGTATATAATTTCATGAAACCGAGTTGAATTTTCCAAGCGTGATTCTCGTAAATCAGTTTTTAGCAGTTTTTAATTTTATAATTGATATAACTCAAAAGCTATTAGTAAAACATGATTCAGATTTTTACCAAGAGTGTAGGATATTGTAATCCACACATATAGGTAGAATTATGAATGTATGTCCATCTTTAAAATAACAGAAATCTTGTTTGTGTTTCGAAAAAGAATTGAAGCAATTAGCCTAACGTTTTTAAAAATTACTTAAACAATAGTATTGTTAAGTTACAGTCACAATTCTACCTAAATATTCAAATTAGTTATGTGCTACAAAATTATTGTTTATTATGAAAATATAAAAGGTAGAACTGGAGATATATAAAGTTTTATTAGTTAACAAAATAAATCACAATCAAATATTATATGTATACACAAGTAAAAAAATCTTTCGTATTTTTGTTGTCCATGCCTATAAAACACATGTTAAAAGTTTCAAAGACCCAGTGATACAGTATTATCAATGATGTTAGCAATTTGAGTACCATATCCCCTTAAGTATTATAAGATACAAGATATACTAAATATATTTGATTATAGTTTTGTTGTTGATTACGTAAATTATGTAGACAAATCCAATTATAAGGCGCACGTTTTACTTAATACCTCGGTGTAGCTAACCTGTGCGCTCAGCGAATTTACAATGCATATGTTTGCAATAAAATTAATCAGAAGACGGTTTTTATTTTTTTAAATATATTATTCATTTCGAAATATATAGCTCGTATTTTGCATCCCAGCTTCATGTCAGTCCCAGTTAAATTTTAATACAGCTTTCACTATTGACAGACCTATTCTGTTTTACTATTGTAATAAAGTTTTTTTTTTAAGTAGTTGCAACAACAGTGGAAAAAAATAACAGGAACAAAATAGGATTACAACAACACGTTTTACGATGATAATTTGTGAATTGGGAAACCAATCCCAAACTGAATCAATCGCAACTGAAAAACGATCGTGGTTAGGCTAATCGGTTACGCTAAGAATCTTAAGACTTATAGTTTGTGGGAAGGTTGGTCTGAATTGAAACTGCTCGACTGAGTTTGTAATATACCCTGTAGTTGGCAACCCTGACAGTCCTCAAAAGACCATCCTACACAGTTGCTGGTCCAATAGTTTGTGGGAAGGTTGGTCTGAATTGAAACTGCTCGACTGAGTTTGTAATATACCCTGTAGTTGGCAACCCTGACAGTCCTCAAAAGACCATCCTACACAGTTGCTGGTCCAATAGTTTGTGGGAAGGTTGGTCTGAATTGAAACTGCTCGACTGAGTTTGTAATATACCCTGTAGTTGGCAACCCTGACAGTCCTCAAAAGACCATCCTACACAGTTGCTGGTCCAATAGTTTGTGGGAAGGTTGGTCTGAATTGAAACTGCTCGACTGAGTTTGTAATATACCCTGTAGTTGGCAACCCTGACAGTCCTCAAAAGACCATCCTACACAGTTGCTGGTCCAATAGTTTGTGGGAAGGTTGGTCTGAATTGAAACTGCTCGACTGAGTTTGTAATATACCCTGTAGTTGGCAACCCTGACAGTCCTCAAAAGACCATCCTACACAGTTGCTGGTCCAATAGTTTGTGGGAAGGTTGGTCTGAATTGAAACTGCTCGACTGAGTTTGTAATATACCCTGTAGTTGGCAACCCTGACAGTCCTCAAAAGACCATCCTACACAGTTGCTGGTCCAATAGTTTGTGGGAAGGTTGGTCTGAATTGAAACTGCTCGACTGAGTTTGTAATATACCCTGTAGTTGGCAACCCTGACAGTCCTCAAAAGACCATCCTACACAGTTGCTGGTCCAATAGTTTGTGGGAAGGTTGGTCTGAATTGAAACTGCTCGACTGAGTTTGTAATATACCCTGTAGTTGGCAACCCTGACAGTCCTCAAAAGACCATCCTACACAGTTGCTGGTCCATCCAATGATCTGACATCACTGAGTTCCTTCTGTAGACTATTAGTAGTCTAGTTGCAGGACTCGCCGCTCTTCTAACACAGAGATACTCTGATTTTAACGTGGAGTACGACGCCTCAACCGGAGTTATAATAAGGTCCTTGACCTCACTGGTGAAATGTTCTTTAAGGTTGGATATTATGTACATGTTGTGTATTTTAGTTTGTAATCTTGACCAAAGTAAACTGTGCTTCAACTTAAACAAACGAGAAAGTAAGATTCTTTTTCCAGAGTGATGGCAGTTTAATACTCTTGTAGTTGATGCTCAGTTGGTATAAAAGTTCTAGACCCTCAACGGGGTTCTAAGAAAGCGGGATTGGTGAAGGTGGATAATCCTAAGGGTCAAAGTGTAGTGGACTGACAGGCTAGTTGTTTGTTCATAACTGACGGAGTTCTCCATTTCACTGACGAAGCTGAGCCAATTGTTCGAGTAGTTCTTCCTCCATCATCGGGTAGAAACAAGCCAATTGATTCCAGGAGTTAGGTAATAAGAGGAGAAGGTCAGTTGTTAGAACTAAATTGTGTTTCAAAAAATGAAAAGACAGATTTTTATAGTGTTACCAAAACGTGTGAGTTAGTATAAATTGAAATAACGATCCACGCATAGTTTACCGTTTATTCTAAGAACGATGAAATGGAGAATCAAATGAATGAATTGAGGAGAGTAAACAACTAAAAGTGATCGAAACAAAAATCTTTGCCCATAGTGACATTTCTAAATATAAATATAAACATTTATATTTTATTTTTTAAGAGTCTCTCCTAGAATATAGCACCACATCACCGCAAGTTTGTGAAACTATTAATGTATACAGTATGCAGGTCACAGCAATAACAACAGGTTCACCAGCCAAGTCCTTTGACTAGATTGCTTCGAGACCTGTATCTTGCATGTACGGGATATTTCCCTAGTGTAAGGCGCCATTGGATGATATATTCATCTGAAATACATGTAGCCTATTTACGTACTATATACATTTACTGCTATAATATTTTACCAAATAAGTATTTCTGTTTCCATTTAATGGAGAATTCAACTTGTATAAGAAAAAAAAGAATGAAACCATCACGCTGTCCTATGCGTTCTTTGGACATAACACAGGACCAGTTAATAGCTTCATTCTTATAGTGTCTCACATGACCTCGTAATGCGTATTTGTATATTAATGTTCATAGCAAAATCATACAGTTTTGATACCTTGAAAAATATCCAGGATTTTAACAGAAAAATGGGAATAATTTTAAAATATCATTAACTAAATTAAACTAAAACTTAATTTACGCTATTCTTCATCATTGATTAATATAACCGAGGGCAGTAACGTTTGAATCCATACTGTAATATGGTACATATTTATAACATACTATTATTTATATTATTGTATCATGTTTCTCAATATATATAAAGTTTTTGAGAAACATAAAAATAACACGGTTATAACTATACTGAGTCAATATTTATGTAAATTTATGAGAACTATTTTTTGTCGAAAAATAAATTATATTTATTATTTGGTAAAAACCATGTATTCAAGATGGCAACACACCATAACCACCTCCCCACTCAAGCTGTTATTGTTAATGATAGACGACGGCAGACGGTGCGAAAGGTGTGGGGGGTGGAGGGAGCGTAAACTTCTATCAATCACTACAACGGAGGATCGATCAACTGATCACTCGCCGTCAGCCTCCAGAATCTGGCCTCACAAGAACCAATTTATGCAGGAGGTGAATGTGTTTACCAGTGTTATAGAAAAGTTTTAACATGGAAAACCTATCGAAAACTGTTGCTATAACTTGACTCGAGCAATACTATAATTATTATTTTTTACCTGCATTGTTTTGTACAGAAATATTAATAATGTATAATAAAAGTCACCATTTTAACTCACTGTAGAGTACCTAATGCAATTAAAACGATTCCAATCACAGTATTAACAAGTAAACTCATGAAAATCATTCTTTATTTAATCTCATAACCTAAACCTTTCAGAAGTTTTAAAATTGACCAAATAAAACTATTGGTTTATTTAAATCTATTAATTAATATAAATTATCCTGTAAAATGTAAGTGATATAGAATAGGCGAGATTTCCAGCAGCACGTTGGTACTGTGTGGCGTTAATGTGCGTTGGTGGGACAAGTTAAGAATTATTGTGACAAACTCCACTCGGTTAAACCTTAATCATAACTAACTATGGGGAATTGTGTCAAGTCGGTATGTAGAGGTTTGGGATTTGGACACAACCTTGGATTTTGAAAAATAACTTGTCAAAAGAAAATTATAAGTTCGTTGAGTAAAGAACATATTCTTTAATATAGTTCTTGCTATAAAGAACATATTATTATGACAGATGTTAAAATACATAACGGATAAACATTAATTGGTTTAATGTAAGTATGTGTAGATTAACGCTCTTGTTTTAAAATACATTTACTGCTTTAATAAGTGAGATGATCTTTGCAGTAGCAAATGATTACTCTGTGTAATTCAGCACCCGCCGTTTGTTGTTGTGCCCGTCTTATCTCTTCAGCCCGCTGCGTTGCCCCAAAGCTGTTTGACAATCTGAGCAGCCAACGCGGTAGTAAATCGTGATGTCACCTTTATATTCGCCAATTTATCGCGGGCCGATAAGTACACCTCGGGGAGTTTTTTATCTGATTAGTTCAGTCTTTAGTTTAACCGTGATAATGAGGCAGTTTATAATCATTCCATAATGTGTAACAGGGTGCTAACCAGCTGATCTTTTTGAAACATTAATTTTTGGGTTAATTTACTTTATAAAATTTATTTGTTTAAACTTTCTCTGTTGGCCTAATTTTGACCATAAATTATTCTGATTCAGAAAACTGTGTGTTTTGATTGGTTTACATTTACTGAAAGCAGTTTGATTATATATAATTTGAAGCATTTTCAGATTGTTTTAAACTATAGAGTTTTAAAATTGAGTTTATTAAAACTTGATAACATCAAATTTACGTAACCTGAAAAACGCAGAGGCTTCGTGTAAGCAAGGGAAACTGTTTCAGCAGGCTCGCGTCCAATTTTCTCTCAATTTGTTTTAAATTGAAAGTCATCAAATAACTTAAACCCTATTGTTTTCACACTAGATTTTCTTTCCGTTCTAACTGTCGGTGCCGCTCCGTTTATTATAAACCTGTTCCTACTTATTTATGCACATTTTTTATTTTGAAAACCAAGCCGATGATAGTAAAAGACGTATTACTACCTCCAAAAAATTAAAAATCTTTTTAACTTTGAAAAATACTTATGTAAGCTATTTTATCAGTTTAACGAGCGACAACTGGGTATTTTCGTCAGTGGGCTGCAGAGTAAACATAAGTGGTGAATGCGGTACATTATTCAGTGATTTTTTGTGGGAATGTTTTACCAAGCTAATCTTATTAAAACGAGAATAAATCTTATGTATCGCTTTTCATGCCGAAAATGATGAAGCTCGGATGAACAAGCTCAGCAGTTCTACTCATCATCAAATTTTAACCAAAAAAGATGCTATCAACCAATAGTGAGTGAGGGATGGTCACTGGTCAGCCCTCCAGAACGGGCAATTTCACCTTTATTATAAATTTACTCAATCCTTGATAATCTCTTTAAAATAACTAATAATTTTGTTAATGTGAAAATGTGTAGTTTTATGGAGGGGAAAATCATATTTTACTTATTTTGAAATAAGCTTAAACACTTTGAAAATGGTTCCGCCTGTTCGATATGTAGAGCAATTTAGGCTATTCAGAATAAGACAAAGAATCTTAATATAGTTTCTATGGTTACCGTACATTTTTTTTACTTTTATATTGTGACATTTTATTTTTTTATACAATCTGTTATATATTCCGTCATGTGGCTCAGTGCAGGTAAGTTTTATTATTATATAGTAAGAGTGAAGAATGTTGTAACTTTGATGCTAATTCTAAAAATATATAGTTTTGGCTTGTTATTTGTTTACAGCCCTTTTGTAAAAATAATGTTGATTATGCCTGCACTATTATCAAATAATCCCTAAACAACACAACATAATAAAAAAATAAAATTAAAAACAAATATATTTTTGTAATAGTAAATAAAGGCGCCTGCATTGGCGCCGTATATCCGGAGTTGCCATCTCGGCCACGCTCGTTCGCGCCGTACATCCGGTGCTTGCCGGTTCTAGGGTTAAAATTAAAGGTATACAAGTTCGAAACTTATTATTACAAATAATCATCAGGCAGCAATATCATCCGGAATAAGTAATGGGAATGACAGTGGAGTAATTGCAACACTTTGGTCAGATTAAATGTAGGGCACTTAAATAAATCACTCATTCACCTAAAGTGGCATTGAAGTATGTTTATAACTTATTTTAGTTTCATTAAATAAAAATCTTAAAATAATAACTTTGTAATTAAATATGAATCGCAACTATTAATATTAACATAACATTACTTGTAACGAACGATATATTATAAAATCTGATTATATGATTTATGAAACTATAGCTCTGTGTTCTGTTTCAAACATCAAAATTTTAAACCCGTCATTCACGAACTGGGCTTGGGACAACTGCTAGGTCCTAACCTCTTTGAGTGGGGGAGGTCTTTCATGCAATGAAAAGGTGACGCTCAGTCTGTTTTGTAGATACGGTTAAAGATACAAATTGGGCTAATGTAAGAACTGATCAATA
Organism: Allygus modestus; assembly: GCA_963675035.1. Lineage (NCBI taxonomy): Eukaryota > Metazoa > Arthropoda > Insecta > Hemiptera > Cicadellidae > Allygus > Allygus modestus. Next base: position 334,225,511 of record OY776111.1, read on the forward strand.
TGGTTACGTGGGGCGAGCGCCGAGCGAACTACCTGACGATATTGTGACCGTTTTGACAACTCTTAACGAACCGGACAAATCAAGTGTACATTAACTACCGTCAAATTATGCACACTAACCTAGTGTTATAATTTTTTTTTTCAATTTGTTTTATCGTTTCTATCTTTTGTACTATCGTACTTCATTAAGTTGTTATGAACTACTTCCACTACCGCTCCTTGCATCGTACTCTGGGATGCACTGTTTTTGTTAACGTTCGATACTGGATCCAGCTGCTATTGTTCATTGAGCTATTAATGATCATGATCCTGGCTAAAGAGTCAGTCGGTTTTAGTCAGTAAAAAGGCTACGCAAGGCGTCTCACCCATTGTACACTCATCGTTCTTTAATATTCGCCTTAAAACACACCCTAGTAGTGTCGGCGACTTAAAGATACTAATATTAAGATGCATGCAGCGAGCCTCCGCGTGGCATCCACGCCACTTCGGTGTGTAACCCAACAGCCGGACTTCCTGCAGAAAAATCATGTGATTAATCCATTCATAATTCCAATAATGTAAGGAGTAGGAGAGTAATGCCAAGTATAGTAGCTTCACTCTGTAAACATTTTAAGTGAACCTTTCTATGTTGAAAGATGCTTTCATCGCTTTTATCGCGCTGTTTGATTTGTCGATGAACTCTTGAGGAGCCGCTCTCGAGTGGCGCTGAGGTGTGTACCTAGGAGCGGGACCGGCCCGCCAGTTGCCTTTGTCCTTCCGCAACAGCCTTAGTTGAAGCGTGCATTATTATATTCTAAGTAAATGTTGCTATTTGGTTCTTTTATGACATTTAATATGTTAGTGTGATTTGCTGATAGGATCTTTGTGATTTTACAGGTAAGAGTTTAATTTGCTGGAGACTATAGATGAGTTGATTTTGTAATTATTGTTTTAAATTGTTATTCGTGTTAGTTTATTTTTGTTAATGTATATTAATTACTATCATCAAATTTGGTTTAAAAACATATTTCTCTTAATAATGGAAGTTTAACAGTAATTCGCGTAAAACATATTCTAATTTCAACAAATATTCTATGGTTTATACAAGCCATTTACTGCTATATTATGTTTGAAATGTCGTAAAATAAGTTGGCGAATGCAAAGGTGACATTACTATTTACTATCATGTTACGAGGAGATAACATACGAAGAAACATTGTCCCGCCACAGCAGCAAATGGCGGGAGTTGAATTACACAGAGTAATCACCTCACTCGGCACTGGCACTGGTGGGTGGTTACTGTTTCGGGAGTGTATGTTGACTTCCAGGTGTTTAAATGAACGCCTAAAAGCGGTCACACACTTATCGCGAATAGGCCTGAACATTCGGCCAAACATTCTCCCGATTGCTCACTGAACACTCCGTCCCGTATTTTCCCGTATGAATTCAAAAGTTCCTGCAGCTCCCACACTTCTCGCAAACATTCAGAGTTCGGCCGAATAATCGGACGTGTTCGCTAGAAGTGTGGGACCGCCTTAAGTAAAATGTGTTTTAGTGTATAAAACCACTGGATCATCTTTAGGCCTACTTATACATTTATTTTGACTTTGATAGTTTCTTCAACAGTCTAAATTATTCGTTCTGTGGGGAGACCTTACAGACAAAGTGGAAAACATGTAATTTATCTCAGCATATATGATCGTTATTTAAATTATATTCGAATAATTGCTTTGAGCTTTATTATAAAATGGTTCAGAATGCAACGAAAGGTCTAATGCAAAATTTGTAATCATGTGACTAGATTGTTGATATAGTAATATTAAAACTAATCTTTCCTTGATTAGCCCTCCAATTAACTCATTATATCGTCAGATGTTTGTGTTTGAAATTTTCAAGGAGAATTTCGGTTTTTTGTAAGATCAATGTGCATTTTTTATACTCGATTTCTTTTAATAATTGTTTGTCAAACTACAAATATTTAATACTAAAATAAAACCTTCCACACTTTCCAGATACTGGTTAAATATCAAAAATAAATTAAACATCGTTCCATTGCTGCCCCTATGGGCAGATTATATCAGAAATATAAATAAAACCGATATCCATGTTACACGGGCCTGGGGGTCCATCACGACTGGTTTGTTTGTAAAGTCCAGTGTTGGCGTTTATTCCTGATCCAGATCCAAATCCGATCATCGTGTCACTCGCCTCCGTTTAATTGACTGCTCGTGTTTTACCGACTTCGTATATCCTCAGATTACCACTGGAGGTTTTAGAAAAATATTAATAATCTTTATTGTATTAACGTTTTTTTTCATTTGGCAAGTAAATCAAGGGAGGAATTACTTTATTTTAATTGTAAAAAGCTGAGAAATATAAGAAACAAAATAGTCACATGCCCATATATTGAATTTATATTTGTATTTGTATTTGATATATTGAATCAATGTTTCGAACAGCATAGAATCCATCTACCTACTGGAAATTTGGTAGACCACTTAAGTATAACATATTTGTGACGTATTATATTTGATTTTACGATTAGGTATCCAACTGCTTTAAACTTAAAGAATTTGTGTTTGTATTTTATGTACTTTTTGTTTGCTGTACCTATGTTTTGATCTGTTTGTTGAAAAATACGAGCATGTTTCTTAAACATCAGGTTGTTTTATGTGAACTAATATTTTATTTCATGCAACTGAACTGTAAGCTTATCATTAAGTTTGTTTGTTTATTTAGTTATAACTTATATACTGTGAAAACACAAAATACTTCACTATTATCTTTATACCAGAAACACTCTTTATTGGGTATCAGGAAAGAATTCGGTGCTTGTCAGAATAAAAAGCTATGATGTGCGGGGCGGTGGGGGGTGAGAAATAGCAGGAGGCCATCCGTCAATCACGTCATAACAGCTGATTGATCAGCTGATTACCCTTAGTTTGATAACATTACGTATGTAATACCTACTGAATAATACACTTATCCGCGCCTAGAAGTGTATCAACTATCTGTATCCACATAAAACCTTACTTCTCTTGGCAATCCAATGAAAAGGAAGATGTTCAAATAACCAGGACTGTTAATTTTGTAATTCAACTAGGCCTACATTTATTTTTGATGCCCAGCTTTCCCGACTTCACTTAGTCATTTATAAGAAGCAGCTTTTATGTCTTAGGGATTAGGGATTAATGTTTCGATTTTCTCTTAATTTTATGTTCCATATAAGCTAGGAAAGTTATGTTTTACGTAATGTTAAGAATTTGTGTAAGCCAGTTACAGATTTGTGAGATAACAGTACCTAATAATTTTAACACGTTTAACTGAAGTGGTTCCTCCCAATACACTCGGTCCCCGCACAACGAGCGATCATGTTCACACGAGTCAAACAAGAGTTAATTTCTTATCACCTTATCAGGAGCCGTTCTCCAGGGCTTTCCCGTGTTGTTTGATTTGTTAATGAACTCTGAAGTGGAACCACTTTCCGCTGTGTACATATTCCCAGGCGTTTCCCTCACTGCCACGGCGATAACTCATTTATTAAAACAAAGTTTATATTCCCTTACAACGTTTCTCAAAATTAAGACAAACATAAATCGAATCATGATGAGTGCTTTGATAGATAACGATTAATTATCAGTATGATGTTTATAAATTAGGTAATTAAATAATATGAGGAATATTCACTAAGCCATGAAAACTAACCAACTGACTAACTGGCAAAGAATATGTTTGTGCAGCGTGCATTAATAAAACAAAGTAAGAACAGTTGATGCATAAAACAACGTAATTTAAACAGTAGTTTTTTGATATTTGTAATACTAATTACTTATGTTAAAACACGTCTCGTTTAACTGTGGATAAAACAGTTGAATAATTTTATTCTACTTAAACTAAAGCTGTAGTAAAACTTAAAGACTATTTAAAGAATGTTTTGGGGAACCCGCGGTCAAAGACAATAATTAACCTCGAATACCTTCAACACGGACCTGGACCTGTTGCAGTAAATTTCTACACATCAAAGCCTTGAATGATCAGCGTTTATAAAAAGAAGCAAATTTCACCTGGAATTAAATGCATTCCTTTTGCATTGTACCGTTAGGTATATGTTAACAGAGATCCGAATAATTTAAAAACTAGTCAAAGTATCAATATTCAAGTTTTTGCTGTAAAACAGCATAATTAAACAAACATGTTACGATTTTTTTATTATAATAAACGTCGGGTTCCTCGTTACCGACATTAGCAGCCCAATGTCAATGGCTCCTGTAAAAAAATATAAATTTTAGTTCGCACAAAATTTGATTCTGAACCAAAATCCCTACAAGGTTCTGCAACTGTGTGAAAATTTAAAAAATTTCTGCTCATTGTTTTAAAAACTTCCTTTAGTTTTAAAATGGGTCTTGTCCTTGCCCTTAGTCACAGCAAATCGAATCGTCCTTCCATTATGTTGTATTGTTGCAGTACTCCCGATCAGCCATCAGTACACTGCCAGTTCCTGTATCGGGAGGTATTCTTGTCTCTTTATACTTGTTTTCGGCGTTGCGTGATTATTTTAGTGTATACAAAATATATTTTTCTCTATACATAAACCACAGTTTATTTTGTTGGCTAACCCGTTATTTCTAATATACTGTTATACACATACCTCCTTGACCGTGCACCGTGCCCGAAGTGTTGGTTCTACCACAATACACATTTTATTTTACCCTCAGATCAGATCATAATTGCCTGATTGGCACCACGGGGAGGACTTTAAAAACTGCCATCAGTAGTGAGTGGCATATAAAACTAACATATTCATTGTTTAAAACTAACAATGAATATAGACTATATGAAATTATTTGTAAACTCAATCATTGTTATGAAATACTTTTCACAATTAATTGCATTTGTTTAGTTTTTATTAAGTCGTTATACTAAGACTTCAAAATATTAGTAATATTTCACTACATTTGTTTTTAGAGAATTTCCCCTATAGGGAAGAAGCTATTACCGTAGGTCTCATGGTAAGACTTAAGCCCGAGACCATGGCAACTTTTTTTGAGGTCCCCAGATGACTAAAACACTATTCGTTCAAATTTATATATATGTATATATATATATATATATATATATATATCTATGTGTCCGTGAATGCAATAACTTGAGTAAAAAAGTGACATTTATGACTAAGTTCGAAAACCAGAAAAATCGGACTATGGGAAGGGGGGTTTATGGGGGTTTTAAATTTTACAAAAATCAGTTTTTTGCAGTTTTCACCCTACAATGTTTAAAACACAATTTTGGCTTGGACCATGTTATAGAGCTTAAAAACAAATAATATTGTATTTTGAATTATTAAGCTAGGTTAAGTGGTTGCGGAGAAAATCCAAAAAAACCTGCTCATAAAATCTCCTATGTTAATCTTATGGGAAAAAGGTGTTTGGCGTTTCCTAAGTTAATTTTAATGTAAACTTCACATTTGCTTTCACCAATCAACTCAGCTCCACAAAACAATCATTTGGGTGTTTAATTGTGATTCTACGTCCAACCATTGCAGAGATATTCAAAGTTCTAAACACAGTACGTTGTCCAATGTTATCCTTATGGAGAATAAATAAAATTTGATATCTCCATTATTAATTAATGTATATTGATGAAACTTGGCATTTGGCGTCACGTAGTACTGGTATATTGATATTTGCACACAAAAATTGATTTTTTGTTGATTATCCCCGTAGCAGCAAACCTGCGTACTCAGCCCCCATGTTATTCTTATGGAGAATAAGTAAAATGTAATGACTCCCTTAATTGTGAACATAAATTAATAAAACTTGGTATGTGGCTTCACCTTGTTGAGTTATATTGATATTTGCATAAAAACCCATTTTTTTAGTTCCCTGTTGCAGCAAACCTGCTTACTCAGCTCCCATGTTATTCTTATGAAAAATAATTAAAATGTTATATAGTACTTACTTATGATTGAATATTGATGAAACTTGGTATGTGGCTTCACCTAGTTAAATCCTATTTATATTTGCATAAAAAAGAATTGTTTTTGTTCCTTGTTTCAGCAAACCTACGTATTCATCACCAATGTTACTCTTATAGAGAATAATTAAAATTGTATACATCGCTTATATGTGAATATATTTTTATGAAACTTGGTATGTTGCTTTATATGGTATTAAGACATGTATTATGCATTGGAAATTCGCTGAGTATGCAGGTTTGCTGCGACGGGGGTATTTGTTGTGTTACTATTAGAATGATTTGTTAGTTTGAAAAAAGGTCTTGGCTATTTATTTTCATTTTTTTTCACAAAAATGAAACATATTTTGTTATTATTAGATTGTGGAATATGCTGTATATGCTATTAATTACCTGTAAAACACTCCTTAGAAGGAACATAATTTCATATTGCACCAATTTGGTCTAAATATCAAAATCATGTAAAGTGGAGAAGAACTGGTTTCAAACTGGCTCCTCGGCATCATATTTCGGTGTTTGAAATACAATCATAACATGTTTTAAAAATGCCGGTTGATTATCAGCAATTTCGTCGTAAACACACATGCACAGTTTTACATATACTGTGTTTCTGTCTTATTAATGACACAATAACACATTTAAGTAATATATTTATTTTTTGAATGAAATTTAGTTAACATGTTTTAAAATGTGATTTTTTTCAATTTTAGGTACTAACATTTTTTATTAGATAGTATTTCATAGTTTTATTTTCACAATTATTTTATTTCTAACATTATTTGTGTTTCTCTCAAACAAATGTTCGACTAAACTTGAAACGTTCGTGATTTTATGTTTTTTGCTGTGAGGTAAAAAAGGTATTAACTTCGTAACATCTCGTAATAATTTTCAGCGTTAGCGGATTAAAAAGATTCGTTTTCGCCAGATTATCAATACTTGCACTCAAGCGTATTGCAATAACATTAGTTGTGGAAACGAATTAAAATGTATAGCATTTACGCTAACCAACTACAATTTTACTATTTTACGAATTGTGTGAATGTTGACATGCGTTGAAATTTAACTACGCCATTTATGAGCTCTCAGTACAAAGCCGTACAAAAACCTTTTTGCCCTTATATATGGACACAAATTTTTTATTCAACTAGCATATGAAGTACATAATTTGAACGAAATTAAAAATAAAAAGTAATTTACAGGATGACGTAAAGTAAAGCATTTTAAAAAGTCGTCAGAATCCAGAGAGGTAGGCTTCCTCAGCTTAGCTCCGCTAGGTTCACTTTACAAATCCCTTCGACAGCGGATAACACGATGTTATACACCCACTCTACGACTAAGACTTCATGCACTAAGACTTCAAGACGACAGTGCATGCAATAACAGCTAAACTTCTCTTAATACCACACATCGCCTATTTTGGTGATCAGGGAACCCTTATTGTCTCAAGGTTGGTAAATTATGATTATTAAAAAAATGATAACTACTTCTCAAAATGGAGTCTGCAATTTTATGTCCTCACTTGAATTAGACATAATTGTCTGTATTGCAATCCTTTTCTTCCAGCACAATGATAACAACGCTTCTGACACTTGTACAATTTATAACCTATCGTTTAGAGGATGATTTTTTTAAGTAAATATAATTTTAATTAATTTATAATATTTCTAGAATTCTTTTAAACAGGTTAACCAAATTTTATTTGAAGCTAACAATAGGCTTCGCTGCCTTAGTGCCGTTGTAATAGTAACTAACTGATTACTACAAGGACAACTAATTACAAAGCCAGTGGAGCACTCTTGCAGTCTTAGTTTAGCCTTCGACTACATCTTTTTGTTAGAGAATTATAATATTCACGAATCCGGCTCGCAGTTTACCATTTCCCAAGAATATTAAACACTCATATTTTACTCTGTAGGCAAATCATGATATAATATTTGGGGAAACACAAGTAGTAAGCAATGAATCGCAAACAGGAAGAAATACCGATTACGTTGTCTTACCACAGTAGGTCGTTCGATGTTTTTTTAAAGAATGAGAATAATTATTACTCATCAAAATTATTTGTGACAAATATGTTTACAAATGGAGCTTTTAATAAAAAATGATCAATATACAAAACTAAGCGAGTGAATTTGTAAGGTTACTGGAATTATAAAATTTTACTTTGATCGATCTCGGAGGTCTCACTACCACCAGGCTCGATAACTTTTCAGTTTTATAAGCAGGAGGAGAATCAATTTACTGATTCTCTCGATGAAGCTAAGGAGCGCCTTGATTAATTAATTATCTAAGTGAATTACTCACTAATGAAGATGGGTATTTCTTTGATATCTAGTTGAATCGAAACACATTTTTCACTTGTACAGTTTTACTAATTTATAAATTTTGCTATGCGAGTTATCACATGAAGAGTTGTAGACACTAAAATGCTTATTTTATTAAGAATAAGAAACGTTTAATTCAAATAGTTTGGTAGTGAATTCAGAATTTACACACATTTTTTATGTTTTCCACGTTCCTTATTATAATAATTTTCATTCTGAAATCACAAAACCCACCACACCAAAAAGTAAACAGAATTGTCTACCAGTGTAAAAATTACAAGAATATACGTATTCTATATACTATATATATATCTATATATATCTATACGTACTCTATATACTTTTAACTATTTGTCATGTCACTGCTTGATTGTTTGATGTTTAAACAAAATTACTGGGTGTTCTAAGGTAGTATGGCAGAGGTTCTAAATTAAATAGAACACGTTAAAGGACACTCTGGGAATGCACGGTCACTTTCACGGTGACGGTTACCACTACAAACGATGTGAAATGTTCAATATTTATATATATTTCCTTCCACCTTTATCAGTTTATGCTATATAAAAGGATTATTATCTTAGATAACCCTTATCTGAGCGAGGCTGACCTCTCCCAACATTACTCTTGTTCGATTAGTTGAAGTATCAAGTGGAACCACTCGCTCTCTAGTTGCCGCTCTTGTTGATATGCGCGTTGCTCTTGCTGCCACGAGCGGCCGTTGGATTTGCCGTTTTCCCATATTTCCTCAAAATCGCTAAAAAAAACAAAAAAACAGTAGGTTGTTATTTTTAACAATTTCAAACACTCCACAGTAAACAGCCGTATAACATACTAATGCAATTAATATTCCATAACACTGCTACTAGAGTACGATTCGTTGTTTACGGGTTTTTCTTTTAATTTTTATTGATAATCTAACTGGGTTTTTAGGTTTCTTATTTGAACATGAACCGACAAAAACTGAAGTTGAATATGTTGGAGAGTTGTCAACATCATCCTTATTAACCATATGAATTATCATATGCCATGTTATTTGTTTATATTATCACATGTTTTGATTTTATAATAATAAATGTTGTGTGTATTGAGGGAATGAATAAAGGAGTATTTATTTCAATTTTATCAGATTATGAGACTTAAGTATTTGTAAAGAAATGAGTAAAGCAAGTTATAACATAGAACTTTTAACAAGAGAAAACTATGATACATGGAAAATGCAAATGGAAGCCATACTGGTAAAGAATGATTGTCTTGGATACGTTTTAGGAACCACTAAAAAGCCTTTAGATGAGAATGATGAAAAAGTAGCTTGGGAGATTGCTGATGCAAAAGCAGATATCATTTTGGCTATAAGCCCAAGTGAATTAAAACAAGTTAAAGGATGTAACACATCAGCTGATGTGTGGGAAAAGTTGAAATGTATTTATGATTCCAGGGGACCAGCCAGAAAAGCATCTCTATTAAAAAAGCTAATTTTAGCAAAATTGTCTGCTAATTGTGATATAAGAGATCATATCAATGATTTTTTTGATGTTGTAGACAAGTTAAATGGGATGGAAATAGAGATAAACGACGACCTTTTAACGTCCCCTTTTAACGATACTTTTATATTCCCTCTCAGACGATTTTGAAAATTTTAGAATTGCTATTGAAACAAGGATATACTACCTTCTCCTCAAGTTCTGAAAATAAAAATATTAGAGGAGTGGGAAGCTAGGAAAGAACATAATAAGGAAGACGGTAGTAATGAAGCATTACTCGGAAAATTTCAGAGGAAAAGTGTTTTTCAGCCGAATTTCAGAGTCCCATTACGATGTCATGTGTGTAAAGCAATTGGACACAAAGCAAGATTCTGCCCACAAGCAAGGAAAGAAGTGCAAAATTCAGCCGTTGCTAAAGAAGAACGCGCTGGTTTTCATTCTGCTGTAGAAGACACATGTTACATGGGAAATATGTTAAATAAGCAAGACATTCGGTGGTGTTTATATAGTGGTTGCACTTCACATATGACTCATTTGTACAGTAAATTTGTCAACTGTCAGCCTGATATGGGTAGAAGCGTAAATCTTGCAAACAATTCATCAACAGATGCAAAAGGAATTGGCACAGTTAATTTTTTGGCTGACAATGGAAGAAAGACTCTGAATATAGATTTGTACAACACTCTGTATGTACCCGAATTACGCACAAATCTCATGTCAGTTGGTAAAATTACAGATCATGGTTATCAAGTTATATTTAAACAAGATGGTGCTTTGGTAATTGACCAAAATGGAGAAACAAAAGTTTGCGCTAACAGAATCAATGGACTTTATTATGTACATGAAGATAATGAAGAAAGTCATGTAAGCAATGAGATTTTATCAGAATAAAAACATTTAAGGCGTAATAAAACATGATTTAGTTGAACACAGGTAATGTGGATCCTATACCCCTTAAAATATTGTTGTAGAGAACAATAAGTTGCCTAAACCCAAATTGTAAAAGTCATCTTAAACCACGGAGAGTGTAGTTTGTCTTATATTGTCAGGTAGTATAAGTTTGAAGTGTTAGTTGTATAACTTCTTTAGTAGCATCATACGTGTTGTTAGAACTAAACAGGATTAAAACAAAACTGCGTCTCACAACACTACAACGTATATTTACATTTATACTGAATTTGCATACAACATGGTAAATATACACAGAAGATGATGCAAGACGATCGATTTGAACCAGGTACACCGGTCATCATCAGGCCCAATCAGATAATTCTCTGATTGGGCCTGATGATGACCGGTGTAACTGTATTTACCGTTTTAATTGTAAGTACAGCATAAGTGTAAATATACTTTTCATCACTCTGTATTCGAAAATAGCCCATTACCATACAGCTGAGATCTTCGAAAATCGTCGATTTCCATACACCAAAACAAACAATAATCAGCTGACTTTACCTGTCCTAAACATTACTTTACCTGTCCTAAACAATACTTTACCTTTTCCAAACAAAACTTTACCTGTCCTAAACAACTGAAGTTCCCGTTTAGCTCATCAGGAGCACCAGTGTGATTTCCTTATTTTTGACGATTCTGTGTTCAAACAGCTGACTTTAACACTAAAATTAATTGTAAAACCGTGTGTTTACTTATACAAAATTACTAGACTAGGAAATATCAGAACATTTTTATTTAAGTTTAAAGTGGTTGTTTGCATCGTGATGAAAAGTATCGTTCACTACTCGTCACTAAAGTCCTATTTCGTGGCTAGTAGTGAAATATACTATTTCACCATACTACGCTGTAATCACCTGTTTTCGGAACGTCATTTGAATACCGAAACTAGAGTTTTTCCGTCCAAGGACCGAAAATCATCTGATCTATTTAGCCAGTGTTGCCAACTTGTTTTCAAGCGTACACGACGTTACCTGGTTAATACGTGCATACTCTTTTGTGTTCTTTGGTTGAAACACTAGAAAATACCCCCGTCGCAGCAAACCTGCATACTCAGTGAATTTCCGATGAATATATAACATAACACATTAAAACACTTAACAGGATTCAAAAGAAATATATTCACAAATAAGCGATATTTAAAATATTAATTAATCTCCATAAGAATAACATTGGGGATGAGTACGCAGGTTTGCTGCAACAAGGCACACAAAATAATGGGTTTTTATGCAAATATCAATAGAACTCATCTTAGTGAAGTCACATACCAAGTTCCATCCATATACATTCATAAATAAGCGATATATAACATTTTAAGTATTTTCCATAAGAATAACATGGGGACCGAGTACCTAGGTTTGGTGCTACAGGAACCATAGGCGAAAAATTGTTTTTTTGTGCAAACAAAACCACAACCAGATGAAGCCATATACCAAATTTCGTCAGTTTATGTTCATAAATAACCCAGGTATACAATTTTTCTTTTTCTCCTTAAGAATAACATTAGACAACATACTGTGGTTAGCACTTTCAATATCTCGGTAACCAATTGACGTAGAACAATGATCAAAATACCAAATTGTTTGTTTTTTTAAACTTAATTTAATTGTGAAAATTAAAATTTGATTTAAATAAAAATTACATGTTAAACCCCCAAAAAACACATTTTTGGGGTACAAAACCCCCCAAAAACCCCCCTTCGGATGGTGCGATTAATCTGGTTTTCGAACTCGTTCAAATAAATGGTACTTCACACATTTGTACCAAATTTAATTAAGATTGGACCTTTTTACGAGAGTTATCGTGCTTACGGACACACACACACACACACACACACACACACACACACACAAACATATATATATATATAAAAATTTGAACGAATGGTGTTTTTGGCATCTGGGGACCTCAAAACGAAAAGTTATCATGGTCTCGGGCTTAAGTCTTACCATGAGACCTACGGTAATAGCTTCTTCCCTATAGGGGAAATTCGCTAAAATAACAAAAAAATTCAAAACATTGTACTGTTGATGTTTTGTTTATTGGTGAACTGTTTTTATTGTTCATAACCTCATAGTTTCGTTTATAGAATGTTAATTTTCAAATAAACATTCACGTTTTTATCCTATAGTGTAACTCGACTTCTTCTCGGTCATAAAACACGATCTCGGGCCAGTAAAATCCCAATTTCGGCCTTTGGTACGAAATATACTATTGTAGTGGTGAGAGACGTAGTTTTGTGTCCTGTTGTTAGTTGCATGTAATCGACAAAACATAAATTTTTGCTATGTGCGTTGTAAAGATGATTTCAGAATTGTACATTTATTTATTAAATATATCCTATATGGTTACATTAGACAGCACACCAACTGATCAAAAAGTAGCTCGTGCATGTCCTTGTGTTAGACTGTTGCCCAATGTCTATGTTTGGTCAGACAGTTGTTGTTGCAGGCAAAATCAGAATGTATATGTTTAAAAGCAGCCTCGTGATGCCCGCAACACAACAACAATCTCGTAAGGTTTTCATCTTTCCACGTTAATATTGTATTTGTTTAGCAAATTTATTCATGGAAAACTTATTCCTGACTAAAAATCGTTTCATTAAAATAGTTAAAATAAAATGACGATTTCTTAAACTTCTAATAATATATTAATATATACAATTAAAAATGTACGATTTACTAAATATCATAATTTATAAATAACAAATCCCTACAAAAAATAGTTTTAGAGTGGAATCAAACCCAGAATGTCTGATTTGGGGTTGTTATTAAAAGTTTCCCTCGCTCTTCCTAATCTTGTTCAAACTTTGAAATGACGCAACTCTTACAGCTAAACTCAAACAAAACTTTAAAAATTACGTAGAGAATATTAGTGATATTATTTATATCCAGTTTCAGGTTGAAATTTGTCTAAATATCACTTGCGATATGTTAAGTGATAACTTAACACTTGAACAAGAGTTTCCTTAGTAAACAGAACGCCCTGCATTAGTTGAATAGGCCTACCGGTAACGTTTTCCAGATGCTTCTAATGGTCGCAGAAGTTTGGTATCGTATTTTTATTTAGGTAATGTCCCATCGTGTTTAAGTGGTTTTTACCTTTGTATGATTCTTATTTTGACCCTAAATAGTTTGAAGTCATTTTCTGTCCTATCCGGTGCCGGTTTGGTTTGCGAGGCCCAACAGTGGATGTCCCCACCATGATGGATTGTCGACGTCAACTTGGTTTGTTGCTACGTGTCAACGTGTTCTGATCCTTTCAAACTAGTTTGGTAAACTATTCTAACTTTCCTTACTTTCTAACTGTATCAACTGTGTGAAAATAATAAACCCGTATCATATTTTAAAATCCATTTTAATAACCGTTCAGATAAAAACAACTTTGTTGTGATGGTTTTATATTCATTTATGGACTTCCTCTTCAATTTCCTTCAATATAAACGAGTTCGCAAGCAGCACGCTGACGTGAGGGAAGTGAATTTCCATATAACAACTTTTAAAACTCAAAATCAGTGTAAAACATACATACATTCCAATTTTTATTGAAATCTGAAAACATTGATTTTTTGGATGTTCTGATGCTCCTGGTTTCATTTACCTGCAAAGCTGGGAATACAATTTTCCCAGCTTTATAATGTTAGGAGAAGGTCCAGGCAGGCTTGAAAGTAGGCGTGAGTTGCTGGGGACGATAAAAGTACTGTAACAAAGGAATACCAGGATTTTCTAGTGTAAAACCCCCATAAGACAACGTACTGTGTTTAGTCGGAACACTTTTTCGTTAATAACTCGGTAAATATTTATGCTAGAATGACTAGATAGGGCTTAAAACATTTGCCTCACTAATTCCCATCTTTTTACATCCATTATCATCTGGGGCTTTTCTGACCCTATTTGGGCCCAAAAACTCGAAATTTGAAAGATAATCCCCAAAAAAGGGGTTTAGGGTCTTCCGATTGTTTTGCCCAAGGAACTTGTCCAGCTGATTACAAAAAGGAACGTCCGTACCAAATTTGAAGCAAATCGGACAAAACAAGCGATCGCTAGAGCGCAAACACACATATATATGTATACATGTATATATATATATGTCTCTATATATATATATGTTTTTATATATATATGTCTATATATATACAATTTTGAACGACCTCCCAAACGTGTTCAGGGAGACACGTTAGGAACTTCTATTGTAGTCCAGGGCTTAAGTTTCACCGTGCGGGTCATGCTAATAGTTCACTTTCCAAAGAAAATTCACTAATAAACATGACTAAGTAAAAGGTAATCGCTTTTTATCTTTATTGATAAAAATTGTGCAATTATTATGTGTGTTTATGGTCTCAAAATGTTCTACTCAATGTTAAATGACGAAAACATTTTGTGTTAAGGCATAGGAAGGTCTTTATACTATTCATACCTGTTGATGATTAACAACCCTTATAGGTAAGAATTTACTTTTGTTGTTTCCTTTTTCGGCAATGGAATATGTTTACATTTATATAGGGACCAGACCAAATAATGGTCTTGTTACTTTAAAATTATTCTTAGTCCAGTGACAAATACTCTTTGCAGCTGTATCCAGTTCCAAACCTTCTTTACACAATTTAAGATGTTCACGAACGATCTTACGAGCCTCAGATTCTGAGGCGAGCTCCCTTACAATGTTAACCAACATGTATATTTAGTAATTATTTGTAGTCAATTAATAATTTTAAGCAACACAAATTTGAAAAGCAATGGTGACGTTTGTACCCGGTCCATTTTTATTTACTTTATTTACGACGGCGACTTTGCCCGATTTAGTGAGCGGCATTACCGTTTGAGTCGAGGAATTCACTTATATTCACATGATAAGCTAGAGTTTTATTTTGAATTGCAATAGGGTTCAAATGTAATATTTCTTGTATTAATAATGAAATCTCTTTATTGAGAACACTTCTACAACTATAAACAAATACAATGATTGATTGTAGCAAAAAAACAAGAAAAACGGTAATTTAAATTAATTTAATAAATAAATTATTAATTAATAAATTAATTTAAATTATCTTAGTCTTCATCGTCATCTTTCTTGTGTATCTTAAATTGCGCATGTTTACTGTGATGGATGGGAAAGGTTCACTGTACAGTAGATAGTTAGCTTAAATATTGGTTTACATTAATGACACATTTGTTATTTAAGTTTAAATGTTAATTCCTCATGCCAGCCAGAACTGCTGTCACTCTATTAAAAACATTATAAAGGTTTTTTTAGTTTCTTGTCATATGTTGCTTGCAGTATAACGTAAATTTTGTCAGGAAATTTAGCATTCAAGGAAAGTATGACGCTCCTAATGACCTAAATTCAAGTAAAGTATGAATTTAGCATTCAAGAAAAATTATTCCCTATCCAAAAGATTAATAGAATATATAAAATGTCTTACAATTTTATTTTATCATTAATTCATCCCCTTCTTTTTTAAATGCAATAAACATACACTTCAGATGCTGTTTTTGTCAAAAAATGCGTATATGTAATTCCTAATGTTTTCCTCGTAACTAGATCAAGTTGCTTGTTTTTTAATGAAGTCTGAAGTGCAGACACTCGCTCTGGGGTTTCTGTACTTTGTGCTCTTAAGGGTAGGTACAAACCCGTAAGGCACAAAACCTTGAAGTTTTGGGTTTGTGCAGTTTATATTAAAAACGGTTACTGTCTCATAAAAATTACTTAAAGCATACTTAACACTTTTGAGTAAAAATTAAAATGTTCTTAAAGGACTTAAATTTATCAGTAATTATGAACATATTCATCTGTATGTTTTTCTTTATCAGAAAATTTGTTTGATATAAATTTGGTATATATAGTAATATAATACATATTTTATATATACCCAAGGACTTTTGTAGTTTATTCGACCTTTAAATGTGTGTTTAAAATAACGTCGAAAACTGGGGGAGATATCTTCATAAAGATGTAATCATGCAGATGACGATACGTGTCAAACGGAAGGAACCGACGCTTCAGACGTTCATGTGAGAGACTCAGGTTCATAGGTCAATTAACTCTCAGATGTCACCAGCATATCACACCGGAGTTTGTCACATCAAAGAGTTGAGGGTCAGAGTTGATAAAAAGTAACAACATGATATCTGGCCTTCTCTCTGCGCCCCGCCCTCACACTCAGCCTGTAAACAGCAGTTGGAGTAGAGTTAAATAATTTGGTCGAATAAAGACGTTTAATTTGCCTATTAACTGTGTAATAAGGTAATGAAATTAAAATCATGGGTGAATTAAAATCATGGTTAAAGTGAGTTGACGTGTCGTATACCGGATGAAATTCTGCTTATTTTAGTTGCAGACCACTAAACGTTATTTTGAACAGTATAAAATTATCAACAACTGTTTATATAATAATTTGATCCAATTTTTTTAAGATTAACATTGGAAGCAAGAAGGAGCTATTGGGGCATAGTCCTCAATTTTTCAAAGCTACCTTATTACAGAATGTCAGCTTAATTGGTCCTGTGGGTAAAATACGGTGGATTAAATACAGATATTCAGATTCCTTATATTACTGTGATTAGTTTGTTTTTTGAATAATTTTACATTCTCGGTAATTGTTTGTTTTGAAAGGCTGCGTTGAAAGGTCGAGGATAAAAAAATCATTATTAACAATACCTTTATTAAATCTTTCGGATATTTAATTCCATTACGGGAACTCAGTTTTAACATAAATTATGAAGTGAGCCTGAGTTACGGAGCTTTCTTTATTAAATGACAATTAAAATTATCACATTTATGATGGTTCAAATAATGACTAAAAAATTATTACGGAAACTTGCCCAACCGCACGAGTAAATATTTTTTACATAAATCTTTCATTTTATTTTAAATTTCTTTAATAACTACGGAATGGTGTTTTTGTATCACATACATTAATCGCATTTCAGCTTTCTGCTCATTTTTAAAATTGTATTCATCGAACAAATAATTATTAGCAATAATCATTTATAAAAGTATATTGGTAAAAGTATATAAATATATATATAAAACATATATATATAAATATATAAATAGTATATAAAAGTATATAAATGTGTGACTAACGTCAGTATTACTCGAATTCGTTGATAGTTTCATGGTTGGTTTTATCAATACAAATTCTTTGAACAGTGGAGAGGTAGTTCTTGCCTCTATCCTTTGTTTACTAGCTGGCCATCAATGATATCCTTGCATTACAGAACGATAACATAAATTGAGACACATAACATGGGGGCTGAGTACGCAAGTTTGCTGCTACGGATACCTTTAGCAAACAATTGTTTTTAGACTACTACCAGATAAATCCGTATACCAAGTTTCGTCAGTATACGTTCACAAAGAAGGAGATATAATTCTTTTCTTATTCTCCATAAGAAGAGCATTAGACAACGTACTGTGTTAAGCACTTTCAATATCTCGGAACAGTGATCCCTTTGCACTCATCTGCTAATACGGCGAATTCAACGGCACATATTTACGTATATTACTTTTATATTTGTATTTTAGTTTATATTTTATGTTTATAAAAGTAATATACAATATATGTAAAATTTATTTACAACAAACTATAAAACAGTGAATGAATCAACTGTTACATCCATTCCTAATCATAAGTAAATGCAAACAGCTAAACAAAGTTTTACCAGGGTAATCTGAATCAACAATCAAACAAGAAAATTAAATTTTGAACAAAGAATGAATGAAACATCCCGCCGAGAGTTAAATGAAAGGTAATCGTCAACACAATGGCGGCGTTACACTGTGCAGTGTATAGACCCCGATATCGGTTGGCAGCCCTCAAGGGATGTATGACACAGTCATCCTCATCAACAAACTGGCTCACATTACACTTTTAATGTTATTTTATTGCTTATTTTTCAATCGCTCAACTTTTATTAGTAGTGATTCAGGTTTATCCCATGCCAAAACCTACTTTGTACAAACAAATCAAAACATCTTGATGTGAAAGCATACTCATCGGCATTGCACTCTTGCACAACTTGCAGATACGTTCACAGCCTACAATGCACATCAATTACCCTCCTCTCATTGTACCGTTGCCAACTATTGTAGCTTCTTATACTCATCGGCATTGCACTCTTGCACAACTTGCAGACACGTTCACAGCCTACAATGCACATCAAATACCCTCCTCTCATTGTACCGTTGCCAACTATTGTAGCTTCTTATACTCATCGGCATTGCACTCTTGCACAACTTGCAGACACGTTCACAGCCTACAATGCACATCAATTACCCTCCTCTCATTGTACCGTTGCCAACTATTGTAGCTTCTTATACTCATCGGCATTGCACTCTTGCACAACTTGCAGACACGTTCACAGCCTACAATGCACATCAAATACCCTCCTCTCATTGTACCGTTGCCAACTATTGTAGCTTCTTATACTCATCGGCATTGCACTCTTGCACAACTTGCAGACACGTTCACAGCCTACAATCCACATCAATTACCCTCCTCTCATTGTACCGTTGCCAACTATTGCAGCTTCTTATACTCATCGGCATTGCACTCTTGCACAACTTGCAGACACGTTCACAGCCTACAATCCACATCAATTACCCTCCTCTCATTGTACCGTTGCCAACTATTGTAGCTTCTTATACTCATCGGCATTGCACTCTTGCACAACTTGCAGACACGTTCACAGCCTACAATCCACATCAATTACCCTCCTCTCATTGTACCGTTGCCAACTATTGTAGCTTCTTATACTCATCGGCATTGCACTCTTGCACAACTTGCAGACACGTTCACAGCCTACAATCCACATCAATTACCCTCCTCTCATTGTACCGTTGCCAACTATTGTAGCTTCTTATACTCATCGGCATTGCACTCTTGCACAACTTGCAGACACGTTCACAGCCTACAATCCACATCAATTACCCTCCTCTCATTGTACCGTTGCCAACTATTGTAGCTTCTCATACTCATCGGCATTGCACTCTTGCACAACTTGCAGACACGTTCACAGCCTACAATCCACATCAATTACCCTCCTCTCATTGTACCGTTGCCAACTATTGTAGCTTCTTATACTCATCGGCATTGCACTCTTGCACAACTTGCAGACACGTTCACAGCCTACAATCCACATCAATTACCCTCCTCTCATTGTACCGTTGCCAACTATTGTAGCTTCTCATACTCATCGGCATTGCACTCTTGCACAACTTGCAGACACGTTCACAGCCTACAATCCACATCAATTACCCTCCTCTCATTGTACCGTTGCCAACTATTGTAGCTTCTTATACTCATCGGCATTGCACTCTTGCACAACTTGCAGACACGTTCACAGCCTACAATCCACATCAATTACCCTCCTCTCATTGTACCGTTGCCAACTATTGTAGTTTCTTATACTCATCGGCATTGCACTCTTGCACAACTTGCAGACACGTTCACAGTCTACAATCCACATCAATTACCCTCCTCTCATTGTACCGTTGCCAACTATTGTAGCTTCTTATACTCATCGGCATTGCACTCTTGCACAACTTGCAGATACGTTCACAGCCTACAATCCACATCAATTACCCTCCTCTCATTGTACCGTTGCCAACTATTGTAGCTTCTCATACTCATCGGCATTGCACTCTTGCACAACTTGCAGACACGTTCACAGCCTACAATCCACATCAGTTACCCTCCTCTCATTGTACCGTTGCCAACTATTGTAGTTTCTTATACTCATCGGCATTGCACTCTTGCACAACTTGCAGACACGTTCACAGCCTACAATCCACATCAGTTACCCTCCTCTCATTGTACCGTTGCCAACTATTGTAGCTTCTTATACTCATCGGCATTGCACTCTTGCACAACTTGCAGACACGTTCACAGCCTACAATCCACATCAGTTACCCTCCTCTCATTGTACCGTTGCCAACTATTGTAGCTTCTTATACTCATCGGCATTGCACTCTTGCACAACTTGCAGACACGTTCATAAACTACAATCCACATCAATTACCCTCCTCTCATTGTACCGTTGCCAACTATTGTAGTTTCTTATACACACATTTCTTCGAAAAAAATGAGCTACTAAAATCCCTTACCTACTCCCTCTTGTGACGATACCATGCTTTGTTGACGGGGGAAGTTTCTTACGATCTGTTTGTGAAAATGAGAACTAAGGAATTTACAACGCAAATTGTTGCAAAAATGTAGTCTACTATCTCCAAAAAAAGATTCAATACAGAAATTATCATTGTGTTCTTTTAGAATAGCTGTAATGGCTTATAGCCGTTCAGTTTACGATTGTAAAAATTTGCGTTATAATCTGAGAATCTCAAGATTGTACCTTGATTCCCGAGGTCGATCTTTTGAGGCTTTTATCAGTATTTGGTCCAGTGGATTTCCCTATCGACTGTATAAATTCCAAAATTAGCGGTCCAATGTATACCGTGAAAGAATTTAGAATCGTTAAGTAAGATATTTTCAATGAGATAATAACTTTGTTTGGTCAGGGTGTATGCAGCGACCTGAGCTGTGCCTTACGTTTTATTCCTTAAGTACAACATTTATTAATACTTTTTTTTTAAATCTTATACTTAAAAACAGTTTTGTCATATCTAATTTGGGAAGTTTTATTACATCGTCAAAAATAAATTGACAGTATGAAATTATCATTTAAAGCTAAATGAAAAATGAAATATATTTTGTTAATTTGATCAATATATATTATTCGATTAATCAGAAATTTATTATGATAATTTCCTTTCTCAAGTAGATACCTCAAGGTTTGAAATTTTTAAGTATAAATTGCTTGAATATTTACACAAAATAAATCTTTATTTATGATAAACAGCGAGTTGAAGAAACTTAACAAATACTCAATTACGCTAAAAGGCAAGTGAATGTTCTCCGCTTGGTCAATATCCACGGACAGTTTATCAATGTTTTCCGCTTGGTCAATATCCACGGACAGTTTATCAATGTTTTCCGCTTGGTCAATATCCACGGACAGTTTATCAATGTTTTCCGCTTGGTCAATATCCACGGACAGTTTATCAATGTTTTCCGCTTGGTCAATATCCACGGACAGTTTATCAATGTTTTCCGCTTGGTCAATATCCACGGACAGTTTATCAATGTTTTCCGCTTGGTCAATATCCACGGACAGTTTATCAATGTTTTCCGCTTGGTCAATATCCACGGACAGTTTATGAATGTTCTCCGCTTGGTCAATATCCACGGACAGTTTATCAATGTTTTCAAACGATTATCTCTTATAATATTCATTCATTATCTTTATCCAGTCAAGGTTTCTTCTAGCAGTTGACATTATTGGCTAAAAGAATATGGTCCCATCGGAATGTTATCTTTAAATCAAATAACTAAAATAATTGGTAAATTTGTTTTGCGTTGAAAGAAAATACTATACTCTTTAACTATTTAATTTTAGACCAACGCATTGTAGTACACTAATGTTAATATCTGGTGGGTGTTTTATAGATAAACACAAACATATGTTTGCCCGTTTATGTTGCCCGGCACGGCCCTTTTTTAGAATGTAATATTTATGATTGTCATTTGGCGTACTGTGCTTAACTAAGCATGTGCTAATTTATCAGGAAATTATAAAAGATAAATGTAGTGATTTTAACTTTTTATTTTTGCCAACGTTGAAATTTTTTTCATTAGAGATAGTAGGTTATTTTTAAAAGTCTTGGGAAAAATGAAACAGGATAAAACTTTATTCAGTTAGTTTACGAACAAGTATTGTTTTTTTTTAATATCTGACTTGTGGTCCGATATGCTGGTGTACTGCATTGCTGGCTCTCTAATCTTCCCGGTAGCGGAGGCAGGATCTCACAAATCTGCCCCAGAGAGGATGAGAGGGTGTAATCCCTTCATCCCTTCATCCCTCCATCCCTCCATACCGACCTCCGTGTGCGTCGGTAAAAGGAAACGTGCAGTTGACGATGATCCGACTCGACGGTCTCAACTGATTGAGAAGGACCGGGAACATTTATCCGGCACTTTATAGAGTAAATTGATATTTGCCGATCCTTTTAGAGAACTTGCGTTGTAAAGTTGTGTAGTAGGATAAAAAACTAACGTAATTTGTTTGCAAATAAAGTTTTTACTAAGTCATGGATGTCTAATACAATTCTAATGAGTGTGGTATTCTAATGGTGCTTATGGGTGGTATCAAAACGTGTGAATAAACATTAGGGCTGTATATTAATGAATTATCGATGATAACTATATTTGTTGAATGTTAACTAACTAAGCAGTTGGAGTCTGGCGTCCATGTTTGCATTATAATTGGGCTTGGTGATCCTGGTTATATACAACATTATATGGTTACATTCCTTAACACGTTGGATGCGGAGGACGATAATTCCCGCCCTCTAATTAACATTGAAACTTATGTGATTTTCATGTTGAAACATTTTCGTCAGCATTGAACGTGTTAAATAGCCTATACCTTCCCTGGAGAACCAGTTACATTGTGAGTGCTGCTTAGGCCAGTAAACATATGTGTTCATCAATCTAATCATCTAATCAAATGAAATCTGCAGCTCCAACAAATAAACGTTACAGTTTTAAAAGTCACTGGGGCGTTACCTATGGGATTATCAAATAATTTTGGTTTTTAAAATGTTGGAATTTTAATGAACATATTGATATGCTCCAATAGTACCATCAAACTTGTTATCCCAATTTCATTTTATTAAATATAGTTAAAAATTAATTTTTATACTCTACATTTCAGATTTAAGGATAATACACTGATATAATAACGAATTTTCTTTTTACGTGCATATCGAAATAATCACACACTTTTGTTTAAAATGGTAAAAACAACCGATTATTTATTTAATAGTTTAAAAATTCTCTTGAAATCATTATAATATTTGTCTCGGATATTGTAATTCAAATTTACAGTATTTGCTGTATTTGCTGTGTTGATAATATTTTGTTGAAGTTTTTATTCCCAAATTAGTTTACAAAATTCAAAAACATTTTTACAAAAGAGAGTTTATTTTGGTTGGAAGTGCTACCGAGAAAGGTGTTTGGTCAGACAATATTTGCGACAAACATCAGAACTTTTTACTTTCTGACAAAAGTCACCTCTTGGCTATTGTAGCGAAGTGAAATCTAGCAGAACTTGTATGATTTTTCTCGTTTGAGCAAAAATTACGTACCATGTATTTCCATAAAGTGTGTTGCGTGATTAATTTACATTTTCTACAGTTGTTGCGATGAGATACGTAATCAAATAACATTTTCAATATTTGCTTTGAGAAAAATTCCCCATTGTTTTTTTAATTATACTTAACACATTCCTACTTTATGCTTGGTGATGCATGCATTGCATCCTTAATAATCAAGGATACCCGTTGCTCGAAACCTACGTTACATTTTTACATTTATATATACAAAATCTAATTTTCATTATTATTTCATGATTTAAGACTCAGCTGTCGGCTTCAGTATTGTTATATCACATGTGTTATAGGAGGGGTGTAATGTAGCGCTTCTCCCCTCGTGTGCTTATCTCACTCACAGCTGATGTTAATTGCTAAATCTAAATTGATAGAAACTACGTTTGACTGTATCAAGGGCTGTATGAGTACTCTCTCTCTCTCTCTCTCTCTCTCTCTCTCTCTCTCTATATATATATATATATATATCTTATATCTATATGTCTATATTCTATATTATATTATATAATTATTTAATACGCTAGGGTCTTTTTTGTGACTGGAACTCTTCCTACAGTTTTCAACTGATTTTAATATTTTTGGTGTCGTTGGATAGATCTTAGTCTGAAGTTGTTTGTGCACAAATTTCATAAAGATCGGACCTAAGGGAAGTGCCCTAGCCGCCCTTAAATGTCGTATTTTGTCCATAAGATTAGCATTGAGAAAAATTGTTTTGATTTGTATGTCCAAACAGCTGAATATAATAAATACAGTTTATCAGCAAGAAAAGATGATCACTGCTGGAAAGGTAACGCAATATGTTCATAATTTTGATCATGAATGTTAGTATTAATCATAGATTGAGTTTATAACGTTTATATCAGAGTGCAGCACATGAAGCGTCATGTTAAATAGTAACGAGTTCGCACGAATCACGCTGACGTGAGGGAAGTGAATTTCCACATACAAACTTTTAAAACTCAAAATCAGTGTAAAAATATACATTTCTTCAAATTTTTATTAAAATCTGAAAACAGTGATTTTTGGCTGTTCTGATGCTCCTGGTTTCATTTGCCTGCCAAGCAGGGAATACAATTTTGCGCATTATAATGTTAGGAGAAGGTCCAGACAGGCTTTAAAGTAGGTGTGAGATTGCTGGGGATGATAAAAGTACTCTAACCAAGGAATAACAGGCTTTTCTAGTGTAAAACCCCCATAAGACAACGTATACTGTGTTTAGCCGAAATACATTTTCTTTAATAACTCGGTAAATATGTATGCTAGAATGACGAGAGAGGGCTTAAAACTTTTGCCTCGGAAATTCCCATCTTTTTACATACATTAATTTTACATACGGGGCTTTTCTGACCCTTTTTGGGCCCAAAAACCCAAAATTTGAAAGATTAATCCCCAAAAAAGGGGTTTAGAGTTTTCCGATTGTTTTTCCCAACGAAAGTGTCCAACTGATTACAGAAAGGAACGTCCCTACCAAATTTGAAGTCAATCGGACAAAAAAGCGACCGCTAGAGTGCAAACACATATATATAAAATTTTGAACGACCCCCAAAACGTGTTCAGAGGGTTACGTTAGGAACTTCTATGGTGGTCCCGGGCTTAAGTTTCACCGTGCGGGTCATGCTAATAGTTCACTTTCCAAAGGAAATTCACTAATAAATATATTCTTAAGGCTGAATTATAACATAAGGTCACATTTTACTTATTAATAATACCAAACATTTGTAAAACATTGTTATATTTACTTTCTAATCAAACTAAATGGCACAGTGTACTAGTTGATTTTCAAGGAAGTATTATTATAATTTTGTTGTAAAAAATATGTCACTAGCTGGTACCCGTAGCGACTTTATTCACGTGACCTTTCTTTATTACCGTTGATTTCCGTAAATTTTCCCGCTCGTAAAAATATTGTTATCGTGGAAACTAAAATTAAATCACTACCCCATGTGGTTAACTCTGACTATTTTTAAGCATGCATATGTTGAATGCCTGTAGGGTGGAGCCCCAAAAGATTTTCATTATGGGTATGTAGGTTAAATTCTGATGTACTTATTTTACTACCAAATTTTAGCTCCATCATTCCATAATTATACATTTGTTACTAAATATAACTACGTATCAATTCCAGTAGGGAATAGAACTTTCGGAGCGAGAGGAGGACATGGTTTGAGTGCAATTTCTGGAGCGTCTGTTCTGTTTTTGGTTGTGATAGTTAATATGGGAATGATAAAGGCCAGCGAGGTGTAGCCGTAAATAATATTTTGATCAGGAGCAGGCCTATGTCTGGTTTGAGTACATTATAGCTACCTTCCACCCGTACTTCAGACCCATAAGTCCAGTAGAAGGTGCAAGGTGATAATCTTGATTTTTAAAGCCAGTGGGGCGGATCCCCATATGTGTTTTGGATCAGGAGTCGCACAACATTTGATTAAAAAGGATAGTCTATTTCCAAACTTTAGTTTTATCAGTTCAGTAGTTACGTGTGTGGTAGTTAACATGGAAATAATAAAGGTCTGCTGTGCAGAAACAATATTTTTATCAGTCGTAGGCCTCTGATTTGAGTTAATTAGTCATCTTCCTACCAAACTTCAGTCCTATCAGTCCAGTACGAGATGGCAAACATAACTTTAAATGCCTGTGTGGATCTTTGGATTAAGGAAACGTCTACTTTGATTCTGGTGTATTATTTATTTCTCTACCAAATTTCAGCTGCATCGTTTCAGTCTTGGTGTATAATGATTAAATTGGGTATATTAAAGACCGGTGGGGCGAAGTCCTAAAGTATAATATTGCCAGAGGTTGACCTTCAGCTATCAGCTATCTTTCTACTGAATATTAGCTTTGCCAGTCAAGTAGTAGGTGCAAGATGGTTGGAATAAGTGATTTGAAGGTCAAGAGGTCAGGGCCCTAAAACATTTGCGGTACGGGGGAATACAAATTAAATCGGACTACATAAGCCTAAAGAATGATTGGGAAGGCTTCGATCACGAAAACATTTATTTTAAATTGGTAGAATACAACAAATAAAAATATATGATTCGTAACTCGCAGGTTTTTGGTTGTGTATTAGAATTAAGGGAATAAGTATAGATTATAAAAAAAACCACCAAAGTCAGCTGTAAGCAGATATTTATCAGGGTGTGTCTGTCAGTTGCAACAAGTTGAGAATCAGAATTAACGTCTTAGAAGAAAATAAACTATCCCAACCTTATTTGATAAAATTTGTACCAAAATTAGCATGCCATGAATTTTGTGCGAAATTGCATTGAACCTTCCTTTATTAACAATGGCATTTCACCCAAAATGTGTTAACATTTTTAAAACCCTGAACTTATAAGATTTTGCACATTGTAGATTTGATGAGAGTATTTACAGCAAAGCAAAATAACCAATATCAAGAAAAAAATAAAAAAAGAAAGAGTAAAAGAAGTGAAGTTTTGGAAAAGAATGAGTAATCATATATTTGGAAAAGATTAGGCACATAAGTTTATACACAATCGGAATTCCAAAAATCTGAGTTGCCACATGCCTATGTAGTGGCAACTGACTCACCAAAGTTTATCATGTGGTTTTAATTTAAAACAAATCATATGTTTCATTATTTTTAATGTTATTGTTTTTATTTATAAAATATTGGAATTGGGATTGATGTAAAAAATACAACATTTATTTTTCGGTATAGCTTTTCTTCTTTGAACTTAATTAATTAAGGAACTGAAGACTTAACAGCTATACCTATTTATTAGTAGTCTGAGGGAAGAAGGACTGAATTAGCGATACAGATGATACTATCAAAAAAATGCATGCACATCAAAGCGAAATATTGCTCGATTTCGAACAACGGGTTTACTAGTACTTATTTAACACGCTAGGGGTTTTTGTGACTGGAACTCCTCCTACATTTTTCAACCGATTTTGATATTTTTGGTGTCGTTGAATGAATCTTAATCTGAAGTTATTTGTGCCTAAATTTCATAAAGAACGGACCTAAGCGAAGGGGCCTAGCCGCCCTTAAAGTTCGTAATTTGTCCATAAGTTTTAATATTGAGAAAGAGTTGTTTTGAATTGTATGATCAAACAGCTGAATAGAGTAAACACAGTTTATCAGCAAGAACACATGCTCACTACTGGAAAGGTAACTCAATATGTACATCATTTTGATTGTGAATGTTACATTACTCATAGAGTGGGTTTCTAACGTTAATCCCAGAATTCAGTATATGAAACTTCATGTTAAATGGTAATCAATATATTCTTAAGGCTGAATTATCCCAAAAATTCACATTTTACATTTTAATAATACCAAGCATTTTTAAAACATTGTAGTTTTTTATTGCTAATGAAACTTAATAGCACAAAGTAGTTGATTTTCAAGGAAGTATTATTATTATTTTTTGTTAAAATATATGGCACTAGTTAGTACCCAGTACGACTTTGTTCACGCAACCTTTCTTTATTACCGCTGATTTCTGTTTATTTTCCCACTGGTAAACATATTGTTACCATGGAAACTAAAATTGAATCACTACCCCGTGAGGGTAACTTAGACAATTTTGAAGCATGCTCATGTCTAATGTCAGTGGGGTAGAGCCCCAATAGATTTTGATCGAGTCTGTAGGTTATATTCTTATGTACCTATCTTCCTACCAAATTTTATCAACATCATTCCAGAATTATACATTTGTTACTAAACTTAACCACGTATAAGTTTCAGTGGGGTGGAGCCCCATAAAACTTTCGGAACAGGAGAAGGCTTCGAGTTTGAGTAGAACTTTCGGTTTGAGTAGAATTTCTGGATCATCTGCTCTGTAGTTGGTTGTGATAGTTAACATGGAAATAAGGCATGTGAAGTGGAGTCCTAAATCATATGTTGATCAGGAGTATGTCTATGTCTGCTTTGAGTATATCCTTCCACCCGTACTTCAGATCCATAATTAATCCAGTGGTATAGGTGCAAGGTGATAAGCTTGATTTTAAAAGCCAGAGGGGTGGAGCCCCAAGTAAGTTTTGGAATAGGAGTAGCACAACATTTCATCCTTAAGTATGGTCTATTTTACAAACTCTAGTTTTATCGGTTTAGTAGATTAGTGTGTTATCATGGGAATAATAAAGGTCTGCGGTGCGGAGCCCTAAACAATATTTTGATCAGTAGTAGGCAGTAGGCCTATTCTGATTTCAGTTTATTAGCCATCTTCCTACCGAACCTCAGCCTTGTCAGTCCAGTAGTAGGTGCGAGTTGGTAAACATTAATATTAAACCCCATAAAATTAACCCCACGAATATACAGAATTAACATGATTTTATTCCATTTAATAAAGAAGGTACTACATTGAATTCTTACAAAAAGTAAACAACTGAATGTCAACAAAAAGATATAATCAGGTGATGCATAGAAGAAAAGTAGAGAAACATTATCATTATCCTCCAACAAACATAACTTTAAATGCCAGTGGGGTGAGGTCCCAAAGGATATTTGGATTGAGGAAACGTCTACTTTGATTCTGGTGTATTATTTATTTCCCTAACAAATTTCAGCTCCATCGTTTCAGAGTTTGTGTGTAATGATTAACTTGGGTATATTAAAGGCCAGTGAGCCAAGTCCTAAAGTATAATATTATCAGAGGCAGGCCTTTATCTGCCTTGAGCTCAGCTATCTTTCTAGGTACTGAGTTTTAGCTTCGTCAGTCAAGTAGTAGGTGCAAGATGGTTGGAATAAGTATTTTGAAGCTCAAGAGGGCAGAGCCCTAAAACATTTGCGGAACAGGGTAATACTAATTATTTATAAATGCATAAGCCTAAGGAACGGGGGGTATGGGGAAGCCGTTGATCACGAAAATATTTATTTTAAATGCGTAGAGTACAAAAATTAAAAACAAATTATTTAAGTTTTTGATTGTATGTTAGAACTAGCTGCCATCATACCCGGTTTTACCCGAGAATACAACGGTGTATCGTGTGTGCTGCGTTCTGTGGTTGACCTGTGGAACTATTACGAATCATAATCAGCTGTTTGAATTTTCATCAGCTCAAACCAAAGTGAATGCCCATAAGAATAACAGAGGATTGGAACTTTGAAGCCCCGTGGGGCATAGCCCAATGGGAATTTCCTAAAACCCCTTCTTAGTGGGTACCTATGTAATGGAAAGAGTATACGTGCCAAATATCGTGGTTTTAGGTGTAGACGTTTGACCTCGGGGTTGATAGATTTTTCGTCTTTATAGAATGTCCATAAGAATAACATAGGATTTAAACTTTGAAGTCCCGTGGGGCATAACCCTATGGGAATTTCTTATAACCCCTTCTTATTGGTTACCTACGTTATGGGAAAGTATACGTGCTAAATTTCGTGGTTGTAGAGGTTTGGCCTGGGGGATGATCGGGTTGACGTATTTACAGATATAGATTAGAATACATACAGATTAGATTATCATAAAACCACCATGGCCAGCTTTAAGTAGATCTTTATCAGAATTCGTCAGTCAGATGTAAAAAGTTGAGAATCAGAATTAACGTCTCGGAAGACAGTTAATGATCCCATCTTTATTCAATAGAATTCAATAGAATCTCCATAAAATGTGAACCAAAATTAGTATGCTATGAATGTTGTGCAACATTTTACTAAACCTTCCTTATTCACAATTGTATTTGACCCAAAATGTGTTAAAATTGTTCAGAACATAGAGAGTTGGCAAATTGGAAACCTGAGAGTATTTACAATACAGCAAAATAGCCAATATCAAGTAAAATACATTAAAATGGGTTTTGGAATAGAATGAGTAATCATATACTGTATTTGGAAAAGATTTGGTATATTTGTACACAATCTGAATTCCAAAATCCTGAGTTGTCACACGCCCATCTATTAATAGTCTGAGACAAGAAGGACTGAGTTAGCGATTCAGATGATAATATTGTTAAAATTCATGCTCATCAAAGTGAAATATTGCTCGATTTCGAGCAACGGGTGTACTAGTATATGTATATTTATATTTTCCATGTAATGGGAAAAATATTAATTTCGAAATAAATATATTAAGTATTGAAAAATCAAGGAGGTAGGTAATTGTTGCTTTGAAAAAGGTTTGAACAATCATAATCCCGCAAGCCTAACGGTTAGCGTCCAGGACTTCGGTTTCTCACGGGCTCAAGTCCCGGGATGACCACGTCAGTATGGGTTTTGACCGCTTTCTCTATAAGCGTTTATGCTTTCTCTGAAAATGCTTCTGCTTATAGCATATACAAAAAATAGTGAATTATGTTTAACAAAAATAGCCTTAGCGGCTTAAGTATAAATACAAATATACATATTTCATAACCTAGTTAATTTATTTTATTTTTCAACGAAGTTAATTTAATTTTCTTCCAAGGAGTAAATATATTAGTATTGCATTCTAAAAATATCCAAATTATAAATAACCAGTGGTAGGGTTTTGCTCGATCAATCCTGCAGTCTCGCTTTCTCAGCTTAGATGTCTGAGAGAGGTTCACCTTACAAATCCCTTCGACAGCGGATAAGTCGATGTCATCCTTACCCCGCTGACCCCCCCCCCACAACTCCTCTCACACAATCATCCCCTTTTTCCATACTCCACTAACCCCCAACCACCAACTCCCGACACACAATCTTCCTGCTTTTGGGGACGAAACTTCAAAAGAGAGTTGGAGGTGTAAACTATTAAGATTGGGTTACTACTATAGGTTTTTCCGGTCCTTATTGTTATTTTATTTTTCCTTTTTTGGGATGTTGTAGTATATAAATTTAAAGTACTAAATTTTTTAATTAAAATCTGATATTTTCAAACCGATTTCAACCTTGCAGATGAGTACTTTTACTCGTAAGTGCATTATTTATGAAATAGATAACTAGGTAGAAATTTAAAAATGTAAATAACATGGAATAATAATTCGTCAGGACGACTTTTATAAATTGATACAATTGCATTATCTTCTAATTTGAAAATCGCTGGCCCAAAAAGAGTTAAAAGAACGCTTGCCCATTCGAAGTCATGTTTACATATTTATTTTGTAATAACTCGTAATAGAATACTATATTCTTGTTTACGCCAGAGCCATAATATAAGATAGCTCTGGCAACAGTTAATTTACTTTGTAAGAGTATACAAAAAGATCAAACGGAACAAGTTTTAAACCCCAAATCTCAGTTTTGTATTGTCACCCCAGGAATAAAACATAACAATTACCACTTAAATCCAATTGTCAAGTTTACGAAATGGTTAACCACCAAAACAATGCAAAAATCCGTTGTCATTTGTTAGTAAAAAATGTACAGTTACCTATATACAATTCTAATTAGATATAAGGCAACAATTTAAGTGTAATAACATAAACAAATAAGAATATAATCGCACGATATCTTGTTTAGAGCGTAAAGCAACATGGACGTCTATGGAAAGAAAGTATCAAATATAATATTTCACAAAGGGTTGTGAATAAAACTCTTCATAACACCCGATGAAACATCGAGCAAACATTTCGGATCCCATATATTTTCATCGTAAAACTCCGTCTATTGTCTACCCTTCCACTGCAGCACGAATATGATGAAATACCTCTTATATTCCCTTAAATACCTCTTGTATAATAGTTGCAATAATATGGTTTAGTTGCTGAATGGTAGAATGTCAAACTATTCAAATAAAAATGTCATGACTTTAAAATGTCAACGATAATATAATAAAAAGAGTTATGATTCCAGCAGCCTTGAACATGTCTTGGGGAAATCGTACAAGGAATAGGCAAGGTCCTTTACTGTATTTTTACTTTGTATCGTTGACAAATGTACCTTTCGTTCCCCTTACTATAAAGTAATTTAAATCCATGATGGCTTTCACTTTTACGTATTCATTATTCTAAGGTTTTTCTTATTTTAGCGGGGAGTTTGTCAATTTCCCCGACGCCGACAAGCTGATTTAATTAAATGCCTGAGCAAATTACCCGCTAATGAAGATATAAATTGCTTTAATTAAATACTGCTTGAATTTTAAGTTTACAGATTTTACATTCGTGATTTGTTTTATCGTTGTGGGGCTTGTACAAGTTTCCTAGTACACCACCGTTAGATTTATCATCTAGTTTATTTATTTTTGTAGTCAGGCATTTAGCACGACGCTTTGTTAATGAATTTGCCAAAATATATTTTACTACTAAACACGAAATAATCTCACAATGCACGGCCACTTAAACTATTCCAATATTAGAAATTTATCGCAGAAAAGAATCAAGCGAGGTACCTTGTTCAGCCTCGTTATTAAAAGTTTCCCGGCTCCTGTAATCCCGCTCCAACTCTGCAGCGACGCACCACTCTAATAGACGTAATTGAACGAGCGAAACTGTGTCAGCAATAAGTCTAACGATTAATGGCATTATTTTAAATTAGGAGTTAGTGTAAAACTCATTGACTTCGTCTGGTTAAGAATAACAATTACACGAGTTAAATTGCCATGGTCAAAGTATTTTCATTACTTTACTTTCAATTTTCCATAAAATGGCAATGGTGTTTCTTTAAACCACGTTTAATATTTTGACGATTTTTAATAATTTAAATAGACATTTTATGTTCAAATTATGAAAACTTAAACTAAATTTTTAAGCAATATCCATGAGAATAGAATAAATAAAATACTTTTTAGTCAAATGAAAATATACGAGTAATTCATGTTTGAATAGCATCCAAAGCTGATAAACAATAACATAAGGTTACTTTACCTCCGATTTAAGCTTTAAAACAATCCAAAATGGACGACCGTGGTTTCGGAAGTCAAAATACGAGTATAATTTTAAAAATCTCAAATTCAAAATACCTAAAAAAACTACTTTGTTATAAAAATGTGTCTCAGTAGTTTTTGCATAGCGATTTTTTCAGATGGTCTCATAATAACGAAATAAAAGTTGCACATTGATAATCGAATTAATCGAATAAAATAAATGGAATAGAATAAAATTACACGTAGATTTACCTGAAGAACTGTGGCACTGTCTACACGCATTGTGACACTGTCTACACGCATCTGTAGCGTTATGTCTCCAACTGTGTGCGCGCTCCAATCCTCCGATGATCTCCTCAGGCATCGGCAGGAGTCCGCGCCCTCCTAAAATCTGTGCATACATTCTTTTACGTTACATGTAAGGGCGGCTATTATCCACCCGTGGCGCACTAACACCTCACTTCACTTCCTGGAGAGTCACTTTATCACCATGAGAAGTCACTTTAGGCCCTCGTTTGAATTTAGAGACCTTTTAAAGGATAAAAGATCTTATGTCGTGTATTTATGTTAGTAACTCTGTTCTGAAAAAATATTGTCTTCTGAGAATTCAATATAAGTTTTATAATCGAACAAAAATATACTTACAGAATAACCAACCCCCCTTAGTACTCTTATATTACATATATATATTACTTTTAGTACTCTTATATTATGGTTAGAGTTACTACAGTATAACATGTCCATAAATGACCGAAGCTTCTTAAAATATTATCAGTTTAGTTGAACATGCAATTTTAATTAGCTTATAACGTATGGTGAAGTTGTTGTCGTGAAATTGATTCGGTTTTGTTAAATCCATGAGACAAATATTTTATGGCGGCTTTTCCGCTTTGTCCAATGTGGAATCGCAAAGTGTGTTGCCCGCATATGCCCGCAGTCAAAATTGTCAGACATAAAGCGTTGACGGCTTGCTTTCCCCTATATTTGTTATCAAATTACATATGTTTATGAAGTATATTTTCTTTCTTCCAGTTTTTGCTTACAACACACTATTTCTTTAGGTACAATCTGTGTATTTGACTTTCGAAAAATCTTAACTAAACAAAAACAATCAATTGATTTTAAGAGTAGTTAAAGGTATATAAACTACTTACCTCTCCATCTTCTTGCACGTTTCAGGTTTAACTTACAACTCTCTTTGACTTGTTACATGCAAGACATTGCCAAACACGAAAACGCAAGAAACAAACAACAATGTAATCTCGACCGAGAGAATAAGCCAGGCAACCGGCGCAGTCACGTGACAGCCCGACCAACAAAACTCCTGGAAACCGCGAAATCGCCCCATTCCTCGTAACTTGACCGCGTGCTTCACTTCGTTCTTCAAAATTAAATCGCTACTTTAAACTCTCTCAAAATTCGTCGATTTGTTTGCGGGTGCACCCCACCAACGTAATTCTATTTCGCGAATTATTAACGGGAAAGTATAAACGCGCGATTTAAATTAAATTCAATTCGGTAACTTTAAACAAATTTTGTGAGCACATTTCTTTTCAAAATTCAGGTCGAGTCAGGCAGAAGTTGGGCAAAGGTAACAATTAAAGGGGATTAGTAATTTATTTAAAGTGCAAAATCATTTATCGTTATTTAGTTTATAGTGTGTTATTATTGTACATCAAATGTTTACGTAAGTAACTAGATTTAATATTGTAATTTTAGTACTTGGTCACAGTTTCTATAACATTGTAGTATATCATTGTTGACGGATATTGTATTTAAATCTTATTTGTTATATTGTTAATTCTCGTCTCTTTATTCACTGTTAATTCTTGAAATTTTATTGTTATATTTTTAAAACACTGTGAAATAATCTGGTGTGAACTCATCCCTTAGGAATCATATTGAAACATACAGGAAATTCAGTATTTAAAATTAAAATTGTTTAAATTGAGTATATTGTAAAGAATTATTGTAAGAGCTGTAAATCGTGCCAGTAAATTAAATCAAATCTGAATATCAAAGGATTCATGAGTTTGGTTGATTTTACAAAATAAATAATATGCACAAATAAGCAGATAGTAGAACACTCTTATGTCATCTTCGATCTAGTCAATGCTGTGAGTACATCAAATGGATTAGTGGCAATTGTTGAAGGCTAGAGTACTGGAGGTTAGGTGGAGATAGTATACATTATATTAAATTCCCAGGAACTCGCTTGCGGCAGTGCCACGTGCCAGTAAATATTATTCTATACCCTGTTAGGTCCATATCTCACTGCTGACTCACATTGTGTAATTTACTAAAGTGCAATTAAACTCTTCAATAATAAGTAAATAGTAAGGCCTTAAAATCCGCCAAACGATTGAATAACCTAACTTAAAGTAATTATAATTCAAGATCACCCTTTATGGCTCTTTGTTCCTCCAAAGGACATGTGACAAACTTATACTTAATAAACTGATTTCCTTCAACTATTGTTCTCATTGAAAGCAACCCACACATATTCAGAGATCCACGAAGGTTTCCCGGGCCCAGCAGCCTTCCACATCTCTGTATTAGATTTTAAGTAAGTGAGTTAATTAAGATAAAGAGTTACATTTTAGTAGTTGTCAGCTAAAGAGGATATATACAAGCTATTTTTCATAACAAGTGGTAGCGAGCTATCAACTGAATTGTGGGTTGCCAGAAACAGAAACGTGACCAAGTTATTGTTATTTAGTTTTAATCTATTTTTCTGTGATTCTTAGACATATTTAATTTAATTTATTTAAGTTGAACTATTTGATTTATAATGCTTCATGGACGTCAATATATCACAACAGCTAGGGATCGGGCAACGAGAATTCAATCACGTAATCTAAGAATTCCAAATGTAGATGGATCCACCCCAGTTGTGATTAATATTGAACCCCAGTCGCAGGCCGTAAATAATGTAGATATACCACAATCTCCCGCAGCGCCACGTGGTAGTTTAGAAGACAGGTTACACAGCGCGAACTTAATGCCTCGCCAATTTGCACCGCGCGGGAATTCAACGCATCTAAGGCAAACTCTGTCAAACGAACCGGAATCAGATCTTCTTATCACGCGTGATTTTACAGGCCAACACTTGGACACACTTTCAACAACTGATCGCACCGTGGTAATAGAATTAGTTCGTAAATTACAGCCTTGTTCGGGAGAGGATGAAGCCCATCTGATACATTTTTTGAAGCAAGTTAACACAATTTTTCAAATAGTTCGTTTTGGGCACTATGACGTCATGAAGTTAATTTTGCCACAAACTCAAGCACTTCTTTTCGAGATTTGGTCACAGGGATTAGAATTAAATTACACATGGGACAATTTGCACTTTTCAATATTAACAGCCTTTTTTCCTGGCTTACAGTTAGAACGAGTGACAAACAGGTTTGTAAAGCGACTACAGGGACCTCAGGAATCTTTTTCGAGTTTTGTTAATGATATTATCTCCTCCGCTACAGCATTACAGTGTAATTTCCAGGATAGTTATTTAATAGAGGTAATACTTTCAAACATGAATCCGCGCATGCGCAGTAGCTTCACATTCCAGAACAAGCCCCAAACAATTTGGGAATTGAAATCTTTGGCGAACTCAGTGAATGCGTCGATTCAGGCGGACAAATTTTATTTTCACGCCTTCCCTGAGAATCAACAAGCGACCGCTGTCACTTCAGGAAGTCAACAGCAATTTGCGCAGCGACCCCCTATCAAATGTTTCATATGTGGGGAACTTGGACACATCGCACGCAATTGTAGACAGGGAAACGCGAGAGGCAATTTGGCGTGGAGGTAGTTGAATTGCCGCAGATTAACACCTCTATTTCTGCTACTCCTTTGAATTTCTCCTTGCAGCTACCGACAGTCAAGTTTTTTATTCCACAATGTTTAATGACAGATGCACTCATAGATTCAGGATCGACAAACTGTTTAATAGACCAGAATTTTTTTCAAAATATCAAGTCATCACCAGGTGTCAAGGAAATTATTAAAACAAGTATGTCAGTTAAATCAATAAATGGACAAAGCGCTACAGTTAGGAAAATAGTTAAGCTTCACTTCAAGATAGGTCATTTCTCTTGGACATTTGATTTTTTTGTAGTAAATTCGCTACCTTTCCCGATTATTTTAGGGGTTAACTTCATGCAGAAATCACAAATGAACTTAGATTTTTCCAGTAATACCATAAGATTTAACTTCAATAGTAATGTCAATCTTCCAATGAAAGATATTTTTGTCAAGCAATCACAACCCAGTAATTCTTTATTTTTGGAGTTATCGGAAGCAAATAAAGCACATTCACATCAAACAGAAGAATTTTTACAGAAATTAAAAAGTGATTTTCCCTCTGTTATAACTAAGCGCATCGGTCAAGCGAAGGTTGCTCCTTATCATATCAGCTGTTTACCAACCAAACCAGTTTGTTCCCCTCCCTACCCCTTGCCCCCGGACAGATTAGCGGCGATGAGACAGATCACAGACGACTTACTGAATAATAAGGTTATTAGGAAATCAACAAGTATGCACTGTGCCCCAGCATTTCTTGTTTCTAAAGCTGATAAAAATAAATACCGACTTGTTTGTAATTATAAGAGAATAAATGAATTTATTTCCTATGATGCTCACCCGCTACCTACCTTAAATTCAGCATTTGAATTTTTAAGTAAAGCCAAGTACTTCACATCACTGGACATGAATAATGCCTTTTTTCAAATCCCATTAGATTCTCAATCAAGACAGTATACAGCATTTTGTACTCCGTATGGTTTATTTGAATTCAACACAGTTCCACAAGGTTTAAAAATAGGATCCCAAGCCCTTACTAGAATCATGGATG
Source organism: Allygus modestus (assembly GCA_963675035.1). Taxonomy (NCBI): domain Eukaryota; kingdom Metazoa; phylum Arthropoda; class Insecta; order Hemiptera; family Cicadellidae; genus Allygus; species Allygus modestus. The sequence goes on from OY776111.1 coordinate 334,264,022, forward strand.
AAATATTAGGAGATTTTAAATTCAAGTTTGTCTTCAATTTTTTAGATGACTGTTTAATTTATAGTGAAGATTGGGAAACTCATAAACAGCATGTAACACAAGTTTTGAATAAATTCAAGGAGTACAACATTACCATAAATCCCGAGAAAATAAAGCTAGGCCACACTTCAATTAAATATTTGGGACACATTATTTCAAACCGGACACTTTCCTTAGATCCCGACCGCATAGCACCTATCCTGCAATATCCTAGACCACGTAATTTGAAACAGCTTCAAAGATTTTTAGGATGCGTCAATTTTTATTCCCGTTTTATTAAGGATTTTTCTAAGATCGCACTACCATTAAATAACCTCAGGAAGAAGAACGTAAAATTTCAATGGACAACAGTACACCAGGAAGCTTTTGACAAACTAAAAAATTCTCTAGCAACATCGACAACGCTTGCATTGCCGGATTTTGAGCGAAAATATGTTATAACGTGCGATGCTTGTGATGAGGCAATCTCGGCAGTCTTACAAATGCGAGACGGGGACAATCTTTTACCAGTTCACTTCGCTTCACGCACCTTAAGCGAAACAGAACGCAAGTACCCGATGCACAAAAAAGAATTTTTAGCTTGTTTGTATGGAGTAGAGAAGTTTAGGCCATATTTAAATAGCAAATTTACATTACAAACCGACAACTCAGCAGTAATGTATATTTTGAAGGCTAATAAACAAGTTAGTAGTCAGTTATCCAGGTGGCAACTAAGGTTATCAGAATTTGATTTTGAAATAGAGAATATTAGGGGCAAGTTAAATGTTGTAGCAGATGCACTATGTAGGGTCTTCAAGGGTGATACGGACAAAAACGTTAAAATCACCGAAGATTCCGCATGTTGTACTCTGCAATTATTTCCAGAATTATTCACTTCAATTAGGGAGAAACAGGCTCAGGACACAGAACTTAGTTTAATTATTTCAGACTTGAGAAATAGAATTCCAGTTAAGGACTATTCATTGCGCAACAATATTTTATACTTTGGTAAACAGGGCAGAAAGAGTAAAATTGTAGTACCACAGTCCATGCACACCTTTATTGTTAAATATTTTCATGAGAACCCTATGTTTGCACATGCGGGCATAGCCAAAACAATCAATCACATACAGAAGCAATTTATTTGGAAAGGCATGATACAGTTTATTAGGAATTTTGTTAGGCAGTGTGAACAATGTCAACTCTCAAAACCGGCACAGAATCAGAAAATAGGTCAGTTAAGTTCCTACATTCCCACAAATTGTAACGAGCAATGGTTTTGCGACTTTGTTGGACCATTACAACGGACGCAGCGAGGTAACGAATCAATTTTTGTTTTGGTAGATAATTTCTCAAAATATTGTTTTTTATACCCAGTTAGGAGACAAACGTCAGACTCCGCTATAAATGTTCTTCGAAACAACATTTTTGCTCAACATGGCCTTCCGCAACGATTAATTACAGATAACGCCTCCATTTTCAGATCACAGAAATTTTTTTCATTTCTTTTTGGTTTAGGAATTAAGCATATCACAACCTCCCCATATAGACCTCAGGCTAATGTCGCGGAACGAGTCAACAGGAACTTAGTCACAGCTTTAAGAATTTTTCACAACCAGAACCACAAATCTTGGGATATTTATTTGCCATATTTAATGCTTGCCTTTAATTCCGCTGCTCATGAAGCAACAAAGTTCACTCCAGCAAGTATTTTCTTGGGCAGAGAGCTAACACATCCGTTACAATTTCTTTGGAACTTGGAAGCCGGAAACACAAATAAGCCGAATTTAGACACAGTATTTCAGAATCTCACTAGGGCACATAATAGGACAAAATTGCGATACGACAGAAATCGAACTCCATCTACCTTCGTAATAGGCGATAAAGTCGTGTTGTATAGGCATTCCCTTAGTAACAAAGACAAGAAGATAACAGCGAAACTTAATCACAAGTGGAAGGGTCCTTATACAATAACTCGACTTACTTCACCAGTTAATGTTGAGATAAGCTTGGACAGTGGTCCAACTCACAAACAGATTGTAAATGTTGATCAAATAAAAAAGTTTTTTCCTTCAACGTAATTAATTGATTTCATTTTTAGCACTTAAACTGTTGTGATCAATTGACCTTATATTTAAGCTTCATTTTGTAAACCCATATTATAACAGATTCTCATGTGTGGGAGACTCTCATCTGAGCAGAGCAGCGAGACATTGGCACCTGTCACCCTCAACCATCATCACTATCTCTGGGGCGACGACACATACAATAGTCACGGAGGTGCGCAGATCCACTGCACATCTACAACCAACTTGTATCCTGCTCATCGGCACGAATGACGTGAAACGCAACATCCCTCACACAGTCTCCACGCACAACATCAAGACAATATGCAACATCTTAACTTATTCAGGGAGGACAGTTTTTATTTTGACAGTGCCACAAACTCTTTTCAACAGTGAATCTAACAAGAAAATTAAGAAATTAAACCACTTCATTCAATCTTTAAACTCAAAATCGAATGTTTTTATCCTCAACCTACAAACAATTTTTTCTGGTCACAACATCACAACATTGATTGAACATTTTTATCGCAACGGCAGGAAAGATGGAATTCACCTAAATCACAAAGCATTTTTTCTAATTATGAACGAAGTACAGTTTAAGTTAAGTGCAACGCAACACAATGGACTTAGTTACAACATCGCTCTGGACAGTTAGGTTTCACCAAGTTTTAGGGGTGAGTCTTCGACCGAAGTGGAACTTACAGGTATCATCGCCGTAAGAGTCCACCACCTCTACTGCTATTGAAATTGAATTGTCAAATGTACCTTTAGTATTAAGCGCTCCTCATTTTCTGGAATTTTTAATTTTTGTGGTAGGAAATTTTTTTTAGATCAGGGTTGGACAAAAATTAAAAAGCTTTTAGGGGGGGAAAATTGTTACATGCAAGACATTGCCAAACACGAAAACGCAAGAAACAAACAACAATGTAATCTCGACCGAGAGAATAAGCCAGGCAACCGGCGCAGTCACGTGACAGCCCGACCAACAAAACTCCTGGAAACCGCGAAATCGCCCCATTCCTCGTAACTTGACCGCGTGCTTCACTTCGTTCTTCAAAATTAAATCGCTACTTTAAACTCTCTCAAAATTCGTCGATTTGTTTGCGGGTGCACCCCACCAACGTAATTCTATTTCGCGAATTATTAACGGGAAAGTATAAACGCGCGATTTAAATTAAATTCAATTCGGTAACTTTAAACAAATTTTGTGAGCACATTTCTTTTCAAAATTCAGGTCGAGTCAGGCAGAAGTTGGGCAAAGGTAACAATTAAAGGGGATTAGTAATTTATTTAAAGTGCAAAATCATTTATCGTTATTTAGTTTATAGTGTGTTATTATTGTACATCAAATGTTTACGTAAGTAACTAGATTTAATATTGTAATTTTAGTACTTGGTCACAGTTTCTATAACATTGTAGTATATCATTGTTGACGGATATTGTATTTAAATCTTATTTGTTATATTGTTAATTCTCGTCTCTTTATTCACTGTTAATTCTTGAAATTTTATTGTTATATTTTTAAAACACTGTGAAATAATCTGGTGTGAACTCATCCCTTAGGAATCATATTGAAACATACAGGAAATTCAGTATTTAAAATTAAAATTGTTTAAATTGAGTATATTGTAAAGAATTATTGTAAGAGCTGTAAATCGTGCCAGTAAATTAAATCAAATCTGAATATCAAAGGATTCATGAGTTTGGTTGATTTTACAAAATAAATAATATGCACAAATAAGCAGATAGTAGAACACTCTTATGTCATCTTCGATCTAGTCAATGCTGTGAGTACATCAAATGGATTAGTGGCAATTGTTGAAGGCTAGAGTACTGGAGGTTAGGTGGAGATAGTATACATTATATTAAATTCCCAGGAACTCGCTTGCGGCAGTGCCACGTGCCAGTAAATATTATTCTATACCCTGTTAGGTCCATATCTCACTGCTGACTCACATTGTGTAATTTACTAAAGTGCAATTAAACTCTTCAATAATAAGTAAATAGTAAGGCCTTAAAATCCGCCAAACGATTGAATAACCTAACTTAAAGTAATTATAATTCAAGATCACCCTTTATGGCTCTTTGTTCCTCCAAAGGACATGTGACAAACTTATACTTAATAAACTGATTTCCTTCAACTATTGTTCTCATTGAAAGCAACCCACACATATTCAGAGATCCACGAAGGTTTCCCGGGCCCAGCAGCCTTCCACATCTCTGTATTAGATTTTAAGTAAGTGAGTTAATTAAGATAAAGAGTTACATTTTAGTAGTTGTCAGCTAAAGAGGATATATACAAGCTATTTTTCATAACAGACTGGGGACTAAGTTTTTCTCCCTTCCCCCGTGCAAGGGCCCAGATTGTCGGGCTAGGGGTTGGTCAGGGCGGCAGGGGGAAAGAAGTCAGCCAGATTGACCATCAATATCACTCTCGGCTGATGGATCCTAGCAGTTCTTTAGACGTCTCCCTTGCTTTTACCAGATTAAGTGCACTTATATGTTGCAGACAGAAAAACAGTTACGTGCAACACAGTAGGAAAAAAAACTAGAGTTTAGGCTGTACATAACAATCAGCAATGAGGCATAAGAAATTATTTTTATGTCTTATTGTTAGCGTGTTAAATTAACAAGATTTGAAGAAGACATTATCATTGAAGATTATAATTTTTAATCTAGCTATATTAAAAAAAATTTGTTTTTTGTGACTGCATATCCCTAAAAATATTTTTTGTTACACATGTTTGGTATCGATCGCATGTACCTTTTGGGCACATTTCACGTCAAATTTCAGGACTAGGCCTCATGGGCCTTCAAAGTTCCAATATTGTCTTTTGGCGTTATTTTATTTAATTAGTCCGCTTATTATAATAATGCAAATTTTCAAAATATTTGGCTCTATGCCTACAAGATCCCGGTGCAGAGAATTGGACTCCAACTTGCACCTTTAATATATAATCTTATTCCCTTCTTAGGTGAAATTTTGGTTTTGCTACCAAACATCACTATGGTTTACTTCTACGGGATATAATAAAATAACATTTATTACACTTTATATTAAAACGTGCTATGTAAATAAAAAAGGATTTAGTTAATTTAAAAATCGTAAAATGGCGAAAATATTATGTATTAAATTATTGTTGTTGTGTTATTTGATATCCCCTCACGTCTTTTGGGGGTTTAGGAAATCATCTACCTTCAGGGCTTTCAAAGTTCCTGTGTTAATCTTATGGAAGAATAGAAATCAATTTAATTTGGCATTTTGTGTTTTAATACTAAAAAAACACAGTTGATAATTAAGAAAAAACACAGTAGGGCCTAGATAAGTAAGATTAGGTGTTTCTAGCTAACTTCTGGAATATGGTATCACAATATATACTAATAGGACCATATGTAAACTGGGTGATGACAAACAAATAATCACTCGAGTTCGTTCAAGTGGGTTCAAGTTTATTACACAATTCTTTTCCAAAAGAATAAAAGATATTGGAGGATTTTACAATTATTTAGTCCAACTATTTATACAAACACTACGTATTTTCCTGCTAATAAATTTTGTTTCCGTTTTAGGTAAGAAAGGTGCTTGCTCTAACGACTAAATCCGGGTGCAGTGTAATAATTACGACCACGTATGTTAAACAGATAAAACATTATCAAGTATATTGTGTAACAGACGTTGTGCTTATAAATCTATAGGCAATTACGTATAGTGTATTGGATATTATTTTATTTGTTGTAAAAAGGGTGATCTACATTTGTTTGTTTATTTTAGCTATACAAAATTCAGTAAGTTAAATCTATGAATCGGTTACGTTGAGATTGATTTACAGGTATAACCACATGTTATCTACATTAAGACAAGACACTGTTTGAATTGTCGTTGTAATAAAGTTAAAATATCGGTATAATTTAAACGATCTATCCCGGATAATTTCCACAACAAATGTGTAATTCATTAAAGAAATCTATACCCGTAAAAGGCAAAGCCATCACCCACTGTCTGACCCACTCACTAATCACGAACTTTCCTACTTCCCATTTATCTAGAGAGTTGAAATTTTGTACACCGATTCTTTAAACATATGTGCCTCCAAAAAAGGGATTGGGAGGACATTTCTGAAAACATTTTGTTGAAGATTTTCCCTACATTCTACTGGAATTCATATTCCACATTTAGTAAATACAAAATTATTTATTCATTATGGTTAAGCTAAAAGGGAGAAAGTATGTACAGTATCAGTTTCCTGATACCGTTTATTATAAATCATTTGCGGGGCGAAGCTTGCGGAAAGCAGCTAGTAGGATATAATTGTAATACAAAATTAAAATATGTTAATTACATATTTATTACATATTATTATTTACACATTATTTACATATATTTACACATTATTAATTACATATTTATATTATATGTATTTCTAAAAAAATATATAATATGAAATACCTTAAAGTTTAAACATCATTTAGCTAGAAGAAAACAAAGTATATAAATTGCTGATGGCAGATTGTAATATAGCGTGAAAACAATTTAAAAGACGAAAATAAAATATTGGTATTATACATGACTACTACAAAAACTAAAGAGGCAATAGTTATTTGTTTCAGATGGCTAAATGGATTGGAAAGCACTGAAAGGGAAATGGCTTCGACGTCAAACTCGCCCATTTCCCTCCCCACTCGCCCTCGCCCACCCTCGCTCAATGAGTCTCTTGTAATTTCCATACCATAATCCAATCCTAAGAGCGCCCGCCCCTTTGACGTTCAAAGCGTTTTTGCTCCTCTCCGAGGTATAATTTGTGTCGGAAAGAAAATTGACCCTTTGACACAGTTTATTTATGCTCATGTTGCACCTACACTGTGTTTTAATGACTTGGACATTCTTTTGTGGTTTATTTTGAAATATAATACAAAATATATAAATTATTAATTGATTATTCACTTTGTATTAGTTACATTTTTATTTATGAGACTTTTAAAGGGGAAAAGGAACTATACAAATAAATATACGGATAAGTATTGTAAGCTTTGATTCTAGAAGCTGAAGAGTGCAGTTAACCTGCTCTTAAGAAGTTATCAACTTAAATCTTAACATAACTTATTCTTATAAATAAACAGCATGATTCATAATTTTTGGGAGCCTACAAATGCAGTTTCAGTTAAATAACATATAATAACAATTTATAACTAATCCACCTATTTTTACATTAGATTAAAAATTAGATTTTATTGACATATATATATTACTTTCTGACTGTATACAACTTAAAGGGATAAGAATAATAATTAAATATAATCCCCAATTTTTTAATTTATGTGTTTCCCTTTGCATAGTTTTCCTTCTTGGTTCCCAACTAGTCCGATGTGACTTAAGGTGATGTTGACGGATGGGTGTTATGTTGACAAAGGTTGTTGAACAACACAACTTGACCGCCACCAAGATGAAAATGGGTGGTTGTAACAATTTATAGTCATTTGAAAGAATTTGTAACATGTTAAATAGTGTGGGGTTGTCTCTACTTCTCTATAAATTGTTCGGTACAACTCAAATAAAAGTTTTTATTATTATAGGCCTAAATCTTTTTATATAACCCTCTTTAGAACATTCACCAGCGCCTCGAAACCTCTTGACTAGACATGCAACACGTATTGGTATCCCAGATGGAATTTTAAATTCAGTTTGTAAACCTCAATAAAATCTATTAAAAGTTTACACTGGCCGCTTAGTTCCTGATTTAGTTTGACTCAGCACTCACAGTAAGATTTTCATAGTATTTTAATCTACATTTACCCTCCGGCCATATCTCCACACTTAGAACCTCGCAATCCGGTAAGTATACTCTTTCCAAAACGTAGGTTTACATTAAGGAGGAATTTAATGAAATCCTCATAGAAATTCAACTTAAGAGTCTTCAAAATCTCAATGTTATAATCGTAAATTCACATTTATTTATATTGATGATAATTTTGAAATAAGTTCATGATTCGAAATACAAGTTCCAAAGGTTAACAATAGAATTCAGAAATCTCCGAGTGAAATCGGGTACTGCGCCAACTTGTTGTTTATAAACTGAATAAAAAAGACGTACGCATATTAATGGTAAAAGTAAAATTGGTTTACGCAATGTAAAGCAATTTCGAATTCTAAAGGTGCGTGTTCTTCCTTTGTTACTTTTATCAATTATATCGACAATATAATATCAGAATGTTTGACAGTTTTATCAGTTTTAGAGTAAGATGGGGGGATAAACTTTGTTCATCGAAAACTCAAAGGATGGGAGACTCGTTTTAAACCGTTATTAAAAGTTTGTACTCATCTAGTAATTTTTCCGGACTATTGAATGACCAATAATATCATTAAACGTGTAAAATAAAGTAATTTAATAAGGGAACATATTGGTTTATCCTTAACAATTTTAAATAGTCAGTTAAAATATTTTGACGTTTCATATAGATCTTCATTACATTGAACATTAAACATTTCATCCAAACTTAAAGTTACAATTTAAATTTATCACCTACTACGTGTTGCATATATGTTTCTTCTGCTCAGGTAAAACACAAAACCCCTAACGCTAATAGTTTTCATTACAGTGTTTGTTTAATAATACTGCTCCTTCCGATTTAAGGGGGCACTCCACCCAAAATTAAAAAATCTTTATTTATGTATGTAACATTTTATTTTTTACACATTAGTTTTAAGCTATCAAAATGTAAATAAAATATGGGGTTCCCCCCTTTTTACCCCCCCCCCCCTCCTCAGGGGGGGGGGGATTTTATTGAAAAAATGTATGTTTACGGGAACGGATGTATCTTAAGGTAGGTTTGAGATATCTTGATTTTGTAAATTTTATTTGGTAGAGTACATGTGTGTGCACAAACTGTAGCATGGCCATTTTAATGAACTAGTTATAAATGTAAAAATTTTATCAAACAATTTGAAAAACAAATTTGTTTTGAATATATTCTTTTATAATTAAATGACAAATATTTAAAAACTTAATTTGTGTAAATCCATGCTACAGTTTGTAGAGTACATTATAACCTTCAAAATAAAAATAAAATTATTATGTTATCTCACATAGAACCTGAGTTACATCCGTTCCCGTATTTTAAAATATGTAAAAATCAAACTTTCGGTAATCGCCCCGGAAACGAACGGAAACACAATTCTGTTGGTTTAAAATCCTGAATCTGCAAGTGCGAACGTTCAGATTATAACTAAATAAAATCACTTACAACACTAAAACTAACACATATTGCACACCAATATGTTCGGGATAAACCAGAGAACAAAATAAAACAATAAAAAATTTTTTTTTTTTATTTTGCCTTGAAGCCAGTTTTTGGGTGGAGTGCCCCCTTAAGGCTAAAAACCTATAAAAATACCGAATGATATATTGTAAATATTTTGAGTAGTAGAGCTATGTTTTTCCCTCAAGAAGCTTTCCTAGTGACGGTCGTAATTCAATATAACGTCGACGCGATACAACAGTTGCACACATTGACGACCAGGCAATGATCAACACGGTTGACATTCCCTACAAACGCCGACACTGAAACATTCATTAAACCGTTGTCTAGTGTTTTTGTGGTTACCTGATATTAGGGTATACAGACACAAATTATAAATATGGGCGGACGGTTGATGAGAGTCTGACGTGGAGATAATTACAATTTGACAACACCAGGGTACAACAGCTGTACCTTGTTGCCTCTGAAAGTTGCAGTGCTTTGGGAGGGGGGTTATGATATTTCACGCCATGTGAATATCATATACTGTTAGTTTTAAACATTTTTATCTTAAAAAAAATTCAGTATATGTAAATTGAACTCAATTTTGAAAAGCTTAAATGTAAGTCTATAGGAGTATATTTAATATGCTTTCTGAGGTTCCATAAAATATATTTTGGTTTATCTATGTGTATAATCAAACATTGATCAATAGTTTTAAATTATTTTAGTTGCTTGATTTACTCTTACTCTATCAAAATAGCCACCCTCTAACCCTTTGGTCAAAATGTTTTCATTATATTGCGTCTGAGCCGTGGTTAGGGTAATCAAGAAAGGCCCTACAAACATACATTAATACCAAAACCAAACTTTGTTTTGTATATCAATAACCAATCTCGAACAGCCTTTTTATCGAAACATTTCCCGAAACCAGCCATATTGCTCGCGGATAGCGGTACTGTTTGCCACCATTTTTCCCTCCCTTATCTCTCGCGCCCCACTGAGCCCATATATATTGTCTGCCGAGCTAACTTTAAGAGCGCCATCTGATATACGTTATGTGATGTCACTAAAATAGTAAATATTATATTAAAGCTACATATTGAAATATGATGTTAGCATTCGAAGAGAAAATTTAATATAAATAACTGTCATTGATATGTTTTATATACTATATATCTCCTGCATTAATTTTAATCCTAGTCCAAAATCGGCCAGACCTTTGATGTAAACCAACTGTAATACTTTTACTAAAATCTACCAGCATGAATGGCTTGTTTTATTCCAACTTAGGTTTGTTTTAAAAATAAGTTAATGGCTCCCCGTTTAACCATAGACCATAGACCGTTTAATTTGGTACCATTTTATCATTGTCTAAGAGAGTACTAATTGTTAATTTCCTCAACTTTTTTATTGTAAACAATCATTTCATAAGGAGTTAAGGAGAATTATTGTGAATTTTCGTTTAAGGAGTTATGGAGTGTTACTGTGAATTTGTGTTATTCTTTGTGCAAATTAAAAATTAAAAATGCTAATTCGTTGATACAAATCGTATTAAATAAACAGACTAATATCGTTTACTTAAACTGTAATCTCACAGTAAAAAATATCTTTGTACATTTCAATATAAGTAATCAACACATTCCCAGGCACTTACAGAACTTTAATAATTTTCTAAACAACCTCGAATGTATTAGAGCTTAAATCAATATTGCGCAATTGGAGAGGAAAACCAGTTGATTTGTAACAATCAAGGTTTTAGCTCGCGATTCGCTCGCGTGACGACCTACAACACGAACATTCTAGTATCGACCCTTAGAACATCCCCAAAGTAAAACACTTCCTACTTCCGACGTTGTATAGACCTCTTAGCCCCTTCTCAATATATGATCAATGCAGTGGTGATCAAATGAAAAATCTGGGTAAAAGCTTATGTTGTTTGGGGGCTGACATCAGTGACCCTGTCGTTCGTTAATGACAGAATATTGTCATCCCTTCAAGAAAGTTTACTCGTAATGAATAATATTGGAGAAGCCTTGAGATTACTGGGAGTGTTTTGACAGCCACCACAAGATTAAGTGCAAAGCCTATTTAACACTAGATATACTAACCACTTCATGCCTATTACCTATTACCTATTGGCTATTGATTATCAAAATTAATTATTTTAAATACAAAAGAGAACATCATAAACAGATGGTGTACATGAACAAAAATAACTATTTTTAAAATTGTTTAAATCATTTTAGGATTAAATAATTTAATTTGGAATTCTAAGAAACCGGCTGCTAAGATTTTCCCTCATTCTTTATCGAGCTATTCACGATGATTCGATTTTTGTACAATTTCCGTTACTTCCGTGCCGTGCTCTTTGGATTATGTATATTGAAGTTTATACGGAAATAAATATAATTTCAGCTATGGCAGTAATACAGCAACTGTAATTTCAGTTATAACAGTAATACAGTACAATAAATGTAATTTTAAGTCCCTCGAGTTTCATTTGAATAATAAGTGAAAGTTTAACCTTGCCAACAAATTTGAAATTTTATCTTTAATAATCAACAACGTCATTATTATAATTTATTTACGTCTTCACATACGAGTAGCTGATGTGCGCAACAACCATTCTCACTGTTACTGATCGGATTAAGCGATAAAGGAACAAAAGCTGTAGATTTGAAAGTTGCCAGTGATTTTACCTGATGTGGACAAAGCTGTGATGGTTTATTCGACGATTTCCTGTCAAATAATAACGGTTACGTGCCCGATTTCATCACATTTTAACGCCTATTTCAATACGACCCAGGCGTAAACTTTTGATTCGATTAATTTCGATTTTTACGAATCCGATGAACGAATATCGGTATGAATCTTCAACTAAAGATTAACAATTCGTTGCTAGCCATGAACAATTGTATTTCCGTAAATTGTCTCTCATTAAACGATTCAAAGACTAATTACTTGTAATTTTTAACCAAAATAAGTATTCAGTCCGTTTTAGCGAATTTTTACCCTATAGGGAAGAAGCTATTACCGGAGTCGGCATGATAAGACCTAGGCCCGGGACCATGATAAGTTTTCGTTTTGGGGACCCCAGACCCCAAAAACACCATTCGTTCGAAACTGTATACACACATATATATATATATATATATATATATATATATATATATATATATATATATATATATATATATACGTATATATATATATGTATACGTATCTGTACACGTATATGTATACGTATATATACGTATACATATACGTATATATATATATATATATGTGTATACAGTTTCGAACGAATGGTGTTTTTGGGGTCTGGGGTCCCCAAAACGAAAAGTTATCAAAGTCCCGGGCCTAGGTCTTATCATGCCGACTGCGGTAATAGCTTCTTCCCCATAGGGTAAAAATTCACTAAAACGGACTGAATACTTATTTTTGGTTAAAAATTACAAGTAATTAGTCTTTGAATCGTTTAATGAGAGACAATTTACGGAAATACAATTGTTCATGGCTAGCAACGAATTGTTAATCTTTAGTTGAAGATTCATACCGATATTCGTTCATCGGATTCGTAAAAATCGAAATTAATCGAATCAAAAGTTTACATACATACATATATATATATATAAAGTTTACATATATATATGTGTTTGTATGTGTGTGTGTGTGTGTGTGTGTGTGTGTGTGTGTGTGTGTGTGTGTGTGTGTGTGTCCGTGGGCACGATAACTCTCGTAAAAATGATCCGATTTTGATTAAATTTGGTATAAACGTTTAAAGCAACATTTATGACTTTAAGTTCGAAAAACAGCCAGGTCGTTCCACCTGAAGGGGTTTTTTGGGGGTTTTGTACCCCAAAAATGGGTTTTTGAATTTTTTACATATAATTTTAAAAATATTCAAATTTTAGTTTTCACCATTGGATGCAGTTTAAAAAACACACAATTTGGTATTTTGATCATTTCTCTACGTCAATTGGTTACCGAGATATTGAAAGTGCTAAACACAGTACGTTGTCTAATGTTATTCTTATGAAGGAAAAGAAAAATTATGTATCTCGCTTATTTATGAACGTATACTGACAAAACTTGGTATATGGCTTCATCTGGTTGTGGTCTATTGATATTTTCTCAAAAAATATTTTTTTGCCAAATGCTCCCGTAGCAGCAAACCTGCGTACTCATCCCCATGTTATTCTTATGGATAATAATTAAATGTTATGTCTCCTTTAATTATGAACATAAATTAATAAATACTGGTATATGACTTCACCTACTTCAGTTATATTGATATTAGCATAAAAACCAATTTTTGTGTTCCTTGTTGCAGCAAACCTTCGTACTCAGCCCCAACGCTGAGTTAAATTATTCTTATGGAGAATAATTAAAATTGTATATATCGCTTATTTGTGAATATATTTTTATGAAACTTGGTAAGTGGCTTGATGTAGTATTAAGACATTTATATCTCCATTGGAAATTCGCTGAGCATGCAGGTTTGCTGCGACGGGGGTATTTTGTTTTCAACTAGTAGTATCCATAAATGTGAAACGGCAAACTTTTTAGGAATTAGGATAGATAAATCTTTGTCCTGGGATCCCTCATATTACAGAATTGAGCAATAAACTCAGTCGTGTCTGTTTTTCATTGAGGCTGTTGAGACCTTGGCTGAATAGGGATTCTTCGGCTTCTGTATATCATGGCTGCTTCGCATCTGCCATGATATGTGCAATTGGAGCTTGGGGGTTTTCTTCTCATGCCAATGACGTGTTTAAGGTGCAGGATAGGGCCATAAGAATTATTGAGGGTCTTTCAGTCCTTCACAGTAAAGGAACATTTCGTAAACTAAATGTTCTTACGTTCTATGGTCTCCTTATATATCGAGTTGCTGTGTTTATTAGACTGAAAATTGACTGTTTTCCAACAGTTGGTGAGGGGCACAAATACTAAAAGGGTTGGCAATAAATTGTTACTTTCTCACCACCGGCTCGCTTTGTCCGAGGGAAATATCTATATCTCCGGTGTCAAAATATATAATAAGCTGCCTAGTAGTACAAAAATAATCAAAAGCTTACACAAATTCAAGGTACAGCTAAAGTTGTTTCTCTTAAATAAAGAATTTTATCCTTGAAATTAATTTTTGTCTGGCTGATAGTTTTAATTATTTTTATCCTCGCTTTGTAAGAACTTTAGATGTTTGTTTTTGTTTTATTTAAGTGATTTTTGACGACTGCGGTATACATTCATGTACATATGTATTGTATCTATGCATAATAAAGATTTGAATTTGAATATGAATTTTGGGTAGGTTTTATTCGTCAGGTGATCTTTTAAAGTAACAAAATTAAATATTTAAAATCTTGTTCACAAATTAAATCAATTGATTTATCATTACTTCTTCAAGATAGTCAATTTATTTTTAGGCAGGTTTATATAGCGAGAGAGATGTGTTTGTGTGGTACATACATATAAAGTACATTATTTAACATCCTTAGTCCTAGAGTTGTACCGGACATTTCAACTTATTGCAAAATAAATTACAGTAAATAAAAATGGTAAATGATAGTATATATGAAACTACGTCACATGAAAATAAGTAATTATAATCAGTATGAAATTAAATGTTTCAAGCTGCTATTAAGTTATTGTGGTTAAAATAGTGTTTAAACTAATTAAAATCATTGCAAGTACTAGAAGGACGCGTTCGTAATACAAAAACAAATCGTTTTTACCGTTCAGGAATGGTTTGCTCACGTCCCAAACTTATATATCGTAAATTTGAATTAAAATCAAACATTGATTGTTTCCTGCACAGTTGAATTACAAATCACCCATATTCATGTTCAGCCACAGGATTAGCGGTATAACTATCCAGAATTAATTGTAATGAATGTTGGCGAGTCAAATCGCCCAGAATTAAAGGGTTACTTTTTTGTTTTAATTTTAACCTAGATGTAATGAGGTCAGCCCCATTAACCTAATTTATTTTCTCAGGTAATCCTGATTAATAGGTTTGTATTTCACCAGTGGTGCATGTCGCTGAATCTTATGGGAATAAGCTTGCTCATTAGACTTTTGTTCTGTATGTTATGGTAAATCCAGTTATTATTATTTGTACCTTCAGCTATTTTTTTTTCACATACACATTTTAGCGAATTTCTCCTATAGGGAAGAAGTTATTACCGTAGTCGGCATGGTAAGACCTAGGTCCGGGACCATGATAACTTTTCATTTTGAGGTCCCCAGATGCCAAAAACATCATTCGTTCAAAACTATATATATATATATATATATGTATGTGTGTGTGTGAGTGTGTGTGTGTGTGTGTGTGTGTGTGTGTGTGTGTGTGTGTGTGTGTGTTCAAGTTCAAGTTCAAGTTCAAGTTCAAGCAATTTTATTCATGAAAAATTATTGTTTATTACAAAATCCCATGTGTCACATAGGACACGCGCGGGACAGAAAAATATACATTTTCTTTAATACATTATTTCTTTACTGACAGCTGTACAGTTCTTTTACACTTCCGTCAAATTCTCAGGAACAGTTCATACATGATGATGACAAATTTCAGAATTTTTTTAAATCACAGACAACGGCCACCACTTTCATTAATCATGCTCCGGTAACAAAATTCACCAGTATAAATATGTTACGTATATTCAATAATTTAAAACAAAAATACTAAACTCTAAAACAAATTCATAACAAGAAATAGACTATATTAGATACAACATTATCAGGCTTCCATAACAATTCATGCAAACTTATAATGCTAGCAAGTGAAAGATGAAATGACTAGATTCATTAAGTAATCAAATATTCAGGCAGAAAACTAAATTAACAACAACAAAATAAACAAAAATATTTTTTAAAAATATTGACAACTTCACTCAATATGATACTGCATTGAATATTGCATGGCTTTAGATTTAACTACAGACAGAGTTTTATACTGAATTTCATTTCCAAAATATTTTACAAAATCATTAAAACATTTAGGGCCAAGACAGCAAAATTGGTGTTTACTCATTTCTTTCCTAAAAAAGCCTTCTTCAATCAATGTATATTGGGCAGATCGTGTCATTCTGTTTACAGGTTTTATTCTAAACAAACTCTTGTATTTATAAATAAACATTATCATACAATAAACATGCAACTGATCAAACGTAAGAATTTTATTCTCTGCAAAAAGGTAAGAAACTCTATCATTTCTTTTTAAATTAAATATTGTACGGAGGGCATTTCTTTGACACACAACTACCGGTTTTAGAACAGTGGAATATGTTCCTCCATAATGTACGATTCCATATCTCAAAACACTCTCAAACCAAGAAATGTACACTTTTTGTAAATACTGACTCTTAACATTATCTCTCAAATGATACAGTGCATAATTTATTGTTCTTAGCTTACTCGATAAGTGATTGACTTGCTGCTCCCATTTCAAGAATTGATCCACATACAATCCAAGATACTTTACACTTTCTACTACATCTATGTAACTACATGAGCACTTATACAGACAACAATGTTTATGACACAATAACTTGAACTCATTCTTTAATTCCTCTTTCTGTTTGCTGCAATCGAAAAACATCAAACATTTGGACTTTGAACAATTGATTAATAATTTATTAATGATCAGCCAATTTGATATTTTATCTAAATCTCTACTTATTTTTAATTGTAATGATTCTCTATTATAAGCTGAGCAGACTAGAGCAGTGTCATCGGCATAGGCAAATATATCAGAATTCAATCTAAGTTCAAGTAAATCATTAATATAAATCAAAAATACGATAGGGCCCAACACCCCTCCTTGTGGTGTGCCATAGTGCACTTCCAGAACCTCACTCAAAACATTATTAACTTTGACTGCTTGCTTTCTTTCTTTACAAAAAGATTGCAACCACTCCAATGCCTTACCACCAATACCATAATTTCTAAACTTCGAAAAAAGGACATCGTGATCCAACACATCAAAGGCTTTTTGGAAATCTAAGTATAAAGACAAAGTATATTTACGTTTATCAACAGCATTAGTAATTGTAGTGACGTGTCTTTCTAGAGCCAAATCTGTACCTTTGCCTGGTAAAAAACCATATTGATTCCTTGAAAACAATGACCTTCCATCAAAATACTCCAGCAATTTTTTTTTAACTAAAGACTCAAATATTTTGGCTACTGTATTAATAACTGAGATGGGTCGATATGATGATATTTCTGACACACTACCTGACTTATAAATTGGCACTACTGAGGCTATCTTAAAAACATCTGGATAAACACCTTGATCTAGAGAAATTTTAAATATTTTACATAGTAAGGGAACAAAAACTTCTAAATTTTCCTTAAAAACAAAAATACTAAAACCATCTACTCCAGCACTACGTTTATTTTTCATTGCCTTAATAATATCTGCTACTTCTGAGTTATCAAAAACAAAATCCCTAAAAAATACCTGATATTCATTATTATCCTCAACAAACAAGTCACAACCAAAGTGTTCCTGCTTTAATTCAGGGATAATATTTGTAAAATATTTATTAAAAGTGTTAGCAATAATTTTCTCATTGCCTGCACTCTCAAGTAAAACATCGTTAATCTTAATACTAGACAGATTATTTTTACGTTTTTTAATTATTTTCTTTATAACATTCCAGTAAGCTTTTGAGTCGCCGTATGACTTTTCAATGTGTGTGTGTGTGTGTGTGTGTGTGTGTGTGTGTGTGTGTGTGTGTGTGTGTGTGTGTGTGTGTGTGTGTGTGTGTGTGTGTGTGTGTGTGTGTGTGTGTGTGTGTGTCCGTGGGCACGATAACTCTCGTAAAAATTATCCGATTTTGACGAAATTTGGTATAAACGTGTAAAGCAGCATATGACTAAGTTCGAAAACCAGACAGATCGACCTATCCGAAGGGGTATTTTGGGGGGGTTTTGTACCCCAAAAATGGGTTTTTCGAGTTTTTTACATATAATCTTTGAAAAAGTTAATTTTGAGTTATTTCCATTGGAATCAGCTTACAAATACGCACATTTTGGCGTTTTGATCATTGCTCTACGTCTAATGGTTACAGAGATATTGAAAGTGCTAAATACAGTACGTTGTCCAATGTTATTCTTCTAGAGAAAAAGAAAAATTGTATATATCGTTTATTTATCAACTTATCCTGATGAAACTTGGTATATTGCTTCATATCGTTGTGGTCTATTGATATTTGCACTAAAAAACATTGTTTTGTCTATAGTTCCCGTAGCAGCAAACCTGCATACTCAGCCCCATGTTTTTCTTATGAAGAATAAATAACGTGTTATCTCCCTTAATTATGAACATAAATTAATAAAATTTGGTATGTGGTTTTACCTACTTGAGTTATATTGATATTTGTATAAAACCCCATTTTTTGTGTTCCTTGCTTCAGCAAACCTGCATACTCAGCCGCCTTGTTATTCTTATGGGTTATTCTTATGGTTATTGTTATAAAATGTCATAAATCGTCTATTTTTGAATGTATATTGATTAAACTTGGTTTTTTGTTTTATGTGGTATTAAGATACATTATATGAATCGGAAATTCGCTGAGTACGCAGGTTTGCTGCTACGGGGGTATTATTCATTAAAGCTAAAAGAAGCCAAACGTGGTAATTATTTTCTTTAATTCGCGGTATCGTCGGTTTCAGTAAAGTTATTCTGGAATCACAGAACCTTTATTTAGTTCCTTGAGTACCTTGGTCTATGGTCATTCTTTGGATGTTTTTGATCATATTATATCTGATAAAACTCGTCTAATTTAATCTAACATACAACAAATTAATAAAGGGTGGCTAGTGCTTACAGTTTGTAGATCTCAATCTTCAGTAATAAAACAGATATTTTTTTACTTACCAAAAACACAATAAGCTTTATAATTGAAGGTGATGTCGCTTCTTTGTCTCCTCCCCTACCCTGTGGGGGAGGGTGCAGACAGGCTCTTTCCAGTTTAGTGATGTTTATCGCCAGGGGCAGTTTGGACTCAGTTACTGACTAATGCGGGCGCCCTGTTTTGTGTTTGTGTTTGTCGTTAAGCTTTGTAAACGAAGAGGGTTAACTACGCCTGAACACCCGTTACTTGGATGCTTATACTGTACTGTTCTTTTCCTTTACTTTGTATCCAAGTAAGAAACTCCCTGACTCCAAAGATACTAATGAAGTTCCATTATCTTTTTGTGTGGCCATGTAGGCTACACTTTTTTCACGAGACGAGTCCTCTAGCCATACTAAACTCGTTGTTACAAAGTAACAAGTTAAGGAATAATTACTTGTGACACTAATAATATAGCGTAATGATTTATAAATAACAGCTGTAATGAAACAGTTCTACTATAAAGAAAACAAATTGCTTTAGCCAACGGTGAGGTGTGCAAAGACTGCGATTGGTTAACTTTCCTCTGTATGTAATACTTGAGAGGAGGCAACATTTACATGGTATAACTTCACAATCCAGTAGCATACCAAATAAACAAAATTGCAAAATGCATACCAGCTGACGGAGAATAAGTAAAGGAAGTAGGAATACCAACCTATGAACTGTTATTAATCAATGTATCAATGTATCTAATTATACATCTATACATAAACATATAATCAGTGATATGATTAGGAGGATTGTTGGATAATATAATGGAAATATGTCGGTGTTCTAAGATATAAGATTAATTAAACTTGGATTAGTGCATCAGAGTAAACATACCGGGGATTACAAACGATTGAAATATTGCTGTTGTTATTTCACCGGCATCTGTGCAATAAACTATTAGGGCTTTGCACCGGACAAATGCAGCGAAATACAGATAGGACGTTATCGAGATTGATAGCTTTGTTATTCGTATTTTTACCACCATAAAAGGTTGTTTAGTAGATATAGTCGCCGTTGCAAACCGTGTAAGAATAGTATTTAACAAACGGTCGTACTGTCGTACATTTGATTTATCTTCGATCTTTAGTTAAAACGTGTTAATTTCTTAAATGTACAGTCAAACGTCATTAAATTTAACACACCAATTATCGTTATTAATATGCTTGTCATATTAAGAAGTATACTTCCAATGATATGTGCTACTTTCTATATGTCAATAAAGCCGAGAGGCATTTTCAACGGTCTTTGCGATAAACATCGATGATATTATTCATCATACACCATTATTACCCATTCATGCGCCTCAACTTATTTTGTAAATTGTTAAGTTACAAATATTTTTGTTTTATTTTTATTGTTTTAGGGAAGTTAGCGCCGCGCCTTATACTTTCAACATAAAAGGCAGGAGATAAGTTCGCATCGTCGATGCGGACTCTCACTTGATCACGCGAACAAAACACGCATACCCAATCCTCAACGCCCTTCGTCGTTTCAGCAGTAGTACTTGGGGATGGAGCTTTGCTTAGAGAAGGACAGTCACACCTCCTCTCCCTATCCCATGGCGAGTAAATTTTCTTCGTTTATACGCCTATGTTTTGTATGTTAGTGTCTATTATTCTAACTATTATAACTCAATGTCCCTTCAAGTAGTATTTTTGTTGTATGCACATTTGATTAATTTTGGATATGTCCAATCGATATCCAATCCTCATTCAATGGTTCTAGTCAGCGTTTTCAGGAAATAACATCTCGATTAATTACCAGGGAGTGTTACTTTGGCAGTTGACTGGCTGTTCATCAAGAGCTGTTTTCATTCTTTGGTTTCTATTAAAAACTCCATGAGCCTAATGTTAACTATTCCAGTTTTCATATGATTTTTCAATAAAATTTTAGTTTTTCTGGGGTAAACGACAGTTTTTTACCAATCGATTTACGAGGCCCGAAAACCTATAATCCAAAGTTCAAGCAAAATCCTTCCGTTGGATTCAGAAATAAATGTGGCAATCCAATAGATATTGTTTGCATTAGAGAGTAGAATTGATCTACTGGTCTATGTTTGTTGTAGGTTGATTACAATTTATATAACAATATATGGAACAATGCCCTACTTTATCTTTAAGCTATTAGATAAAGCTACTTATTAATCCGCACTTTTATTACTTTTGCTTTTGTGCAATGCCGTTTATAATGAATGTCTTCTTTATTATTAAAATAACTAAATCTATGTATAGATGCCTTTTAGCCCTAAATGTGCGTTGTTTGAAAGCCCTTAACGGGAAAATAGGTCCCCCCACACCGAAATATTAACTTTAAAAAAACATGTTTGTGACAGACCACAATGTGCAAGTAGGTTTTACCTATTTAAATAATTTTGATCAGGTTATCATGTCATATGTTCTTTCAATTTGATTAATTTGTCCAACGGTATCAATTGGACTGTCCGTAGATAAAAATTAAGGGATTACTTGCCCTTTACACGCAATAATACATTCAACCTACCTATATTTGATGTTGTTTTTTTCTGTATGGAAATAATAACTTTTGTTTTCACCTCAAGCGTTACCTACATCCTAAAGACAGCGCTGGTTCATTTGGCTTCTTTTTAATTCTTCGAATAACACTTTTTTAAGATAAAGGGGAGCTCTCTTTTAGGATAAAAGGGGAAGTAAATGGATGTTTTGTTCAAGTAACTCATTAAATAAACTGATAATATGTTATGATCTCTTTTAGTATCATTGTGCTACCTAGACCAGCTTGTAGGCTATACTAATTATTATGTTTTAGTACGTATTTGTTGATATATGAATCGCAACAAAACACGCTATTAATCAGGCGGCCTACGACAGTTACATTGTTGCAGGAGTGGTCAGAAATGCGTTGCGGCGTTTGCTGAGGATTATTGATGTTGTTATTGCGACATAACGAACTCTGGTCACAGCTTTCCCGCTACTTGTTCATCTATGCTTTATGCTAATATATCATGTCTGTAATGTATTCGAGGAAATTAAAATACATGTCACGAATAAGTAATTGTTCATTGTATAATTGGTCTTAAGCGTATTATCAGTAAAGGAACGCTTTAACAGTGATGAAGGTTATTAGTCAATTTCCTTTGGAAAGTGAACTATTAGCATGACCCGCACGGTGAAACTTCCCGGGACCACCATAGAAGTTCTTAACGTGACCCCCTGAACACGTTTTGGGGGGTCGTTCAAAATTGTATATATATAATATGTATATATATATATATATATATATATATATATGTGTGTGTGTGTGTGTGTGTGTTTGCACTCTAGCGGTCACATTTTTTGTCCAATTTACTTCAAATTTGGTCTGACGTTCCTTTCTGTAATCAGTTGGACAAGTTCGTTGGGCAAAACAATCGGAAAACTCTATACCCCTTTTTGGGGATTAATCTTTAAAATTTCGAGTTTTTGGGCCCAAAAAGGGTCAGAAAAGCCCCTTATGTAATATTAATGCATGGAAAAATATGGGAATTAGTGAGGCGAAAGTTTTAAGTCCTCTCTCGTCATTCTATCATACATATTTACCGAGTTATTAAAGAAAATGTGTTTCGACTAAACACAGTACGTTGTCTTATGGTGGTTTTACACAAGAAAAGCCTGTTATTCCTTTGTTACAGTACTTTTATCATCCCCAGCAACCTCACGCCTACTTTCAAGCCTGTCTGGACCTTATCCTAACATTATAATGCGCAAAATTGTATTCTCAGCTTTGCAGGTAAATGAAACCAGGAACATCAGTACAGCCAAAAAATCATTGTTTTCAGATTTTAATAAAAATTGGAATAAATATATATTTTTACTCTGATTTTGAGTTTTTAAAGTTGCTATGTGGAAATTCACTTCCCTCACGTCAGCGTGCTGCGTGCGAACTCGTTTATTGTTCCACAGGATCGTGGGGGAATGTGTCAGGTAAATAAATGTTATGTCATGATAATAATGCAATGAACAAATCAATGCGAATAAATATTGGTTCGTGTTTAGTCTGATTTCACCCTTTTATTTGTAAAATGTATTCTTCACTAACAAGTGTAAGTACAAGTGTAACAAGTATAAGTATTCAAATTCGGTGCAATTATTGCGCCCACATTAAACTTAACTTTAAATTAAATTCCAGATGTGGAATATGTTCTGATATAAACCCTAAAACCTGTATCTTCATCTCATAAAAGGCGACACTGCCCGCTTATATGGCTTTCCTCCCCTTATGCACATATGTTTATTGTTTTTATATGTTACACCTAAATTTGTGTTGTTTAAGAGATTATTGCAGGCACTTCCCATCACTGATTAGTAAAAACAAAAAACAACATAAACTCACCATCAGAAACACTGATTGTTAAGAGGGGGCTCCAGTCCTCTGCGTCTACCTGCTTCTCCCGTAAGACCAATGTTAACTTTAAAACTCCGTCCCTCCTCAACAGGTTGTCCAAAATGGATTATTTATGGATCGTTTTAAAGATCAAAAATATATCTAGCGATTTCAGTAAGCAGAATTTCGTTATCATAATAGTTCGCGCATAAATAAATCGTAAATATTGATTATTTTGAAATTTTATTGATTGATTTGTATTTGCGATATCGAAATTTTGCTTACTGAAATCGCTAGGTATATTTTTGCTCTTTAAAATGAGCTATAAATCAACGATATCGAATAATCCGTTGAGGAGGAACGGGCTTTGGAAGTTAACATTGGCCTTACGGGTGAAGCAGGTAGAAACGCGAAAGGTTTCGTGACTGGAGCGCCCTTTTAAACAAAATATTCCCGTCGCAGCAAACCTGCATACTCAGCGAATTCCCAATGAATATATAACATAACACATTAAAACACTTAACAGGATTCATAAGAAATGTATTCACAAACAAGCGATATTTAAAATATTAATTTTTTCCATAAGAATAACATTGGTGATGAGTACGCAGGTTTGCTGCAACAAGGCACACAAAATAATGGGTTTTTATGCAAATATCAATAGAACTCATCTTAGTGAAGTCACATACCAAGTTTCATCCATATACATTCATAAATAAGCGACATATAACATTTTAAGTATTTTCCATAAGAATAACATGGGGACCAAGTACCTAGGTTTGCTGCTACAGGAACCATAGGCGAAACATTGTTTTTTTGTGCAAACAACAATAAACCACAACCAGATCAAGCCATATACCAAATTTTGCCAGTTTATGTTCATAAATAAGCGAGATATACAATTTTTCCTTTTCTCCATAAGAATAACATTAGACAACGTACTGTGTTTAGCACTTCCAATATCTCGGTAACCAATTGATGTAAAGCAATGATCAAAATACCAATTTTTTTAAGCTGAATTCAATGGTATGAATTAAAATTTGATTTAAATTAAAATTACATGTGGAAACCCCAAAAACACATTTTTGGGGTACAAAACCCCCCTTCGGATGGTGCGATTCATCTGGTTTTCGAACTCGTTCAAATATATGTTACTTCACACATTTGTACCAAATTTCATTAAGATCGGACCTTTCTTACGAGAGTTATCGTGCTTACGGACACACAAACATATATATAAATATAAATATATATATATAAATATAAATATATATATATATATATATACACACATATATACAAATTTCAACAAATGGTGTTTTTGGCATCTGGGGACCTCAAAATGAAAAGTTATCATGGTCTCGGGCTTAAGTCTTACCATGAGACCTACGGTAATAGCTTCTTCTTTATAGGGGAAATTCGCTAAAACTTAATTTTTTATTTAAAAACGTTTTATTATAGGACATATTTAGTAGAATGAGTCGGTCTAATTCAGTCACAATGCTGCTCATGACATCCCACGCATTCTTTCGTACACTAATGATTCATTAATTTTCGCCTTAAAATTCACCAATAGTTACGTCGGCGTCTTATACAGGGATTAAGTGATTAACCGGTTAGGGAAGATGTTATTCAAATATTGGACAGTTGTAATACTTAATATTATAACCCATCTTATTATTACCCATTATAATTTTAATATATCTTTCAACTATAGTCAATGTCAATATCTAATTGTATGCAACACCAATGTCAGTATGAAATTGCGTTAGGCCCTTTCGATACTTTTAATCCCTTGGAAAGTCAAACATTCCTGAAGAACCAAGCAGGAGGGTTATCAAAGTTTTCACATGTTATTTGAAGTGGATTAACTTGCACAAACTAAAACTCTCAAGAAACTCTTGTATAACTCGGCAAATTTGTTTTACTTGTGAACTATAAAGTCAGATTTTATCTCGGTACCTACTCTCCTTCAAACTTGGGTTGCTGACAGCGAGCCACTTGGGCAGATGCATTTAAATAACTTATTTCCTGTAAGAAATCAACAACGTGTTCTATTGTTATAATATAATAGGATAAATCATTTGTTAGTTAGTCAGTCATGCTAATTAAATTAAAGTACTCGCTTTTTCACATTCAATCAAAAGTAGGTTGAGAAATAGTTGCTTATAACCCGGAATCTACCGTATCAACTTTACGTAAATCACCTTCCTATTCAAAATTAAAGTAGACACATTTGTTCAAACAAATTGCACTATTTAAGTTACATTCTCCGTTTAGCCATTACGGCTCAAGAGGTAATTGAAAATTGGCGTATTTTGTCCGTCTCCAAACAAACCTATTTTTTCATTCCAAAATTCAAATTTATTACTAAATGCTGTAAATTAGTGGGTTACTACTAATGTAATGTTGAATACAGCACAGACTGGTTTCAACTGTTTTGGTTTTTCATGTCTGAGTGTTTATTTGTCAAGGGGTAGGGTTATCGGCTGAACTTCGGACATCACCACAGACCCACATCAATATGGTGGCGGCCGGAGATGATTCATTACGTGGCTCCTGTTTACCTTGGGTAAGATCAGGGGAAAAATTGTCATGCGCTCAGTTGAAATAGAACTTTAGCCAAGATAATTAGTTTGTGGCTAAATAGCCTTTTATTTCGTATTCCTAAATATATTTTATATTTTTTTAGAATTTTAAATATTTTTATACCAAATATTGGTCAGGTTTATGCTTAATAAACAGAATAGTAAAATAGAAGCATTATGGAAACCTCTCTACACATATGATCACTATAATTACATGCCTTGAGACTGTTGTTATTTTATTGTTTCTTGATACTGATCAAATCCTTAAAATTCAACCAAATTAACCAAAGACTTTTGTTACATATGAAGGCCTCAAATTTTTAATACCACATTTAACCATACTCGAAGGGCACATTTTTTAAAAGTAATATATATCTATAAATACGAACACCCGATCATTCCCCAGGCGAAACCTCTACACCTACAACTATGAAATTTGGCACTATACTCTTTCCGTAACGTAGGTAACCACAAAGAAAGGATTTTAAGAAATTCCAATAGGGCTCCATCCCACGGGGAGTCAAAGTTTCCATCCTATGTTATTCTTATGGACAATCAATAAATAGGAAAACCCGATCAACCCCCAGGCCAAACCTCTACACCTACAATCACGAAATTTGGTACTTATACTCTTTTGATTACGTAGGTAACCACTAAGAAGGGACTTTAAGAAATTCCCATAGGGCTCTGTCCCACGGGGCTTGAAAATTCTAAACCTGTGTTTTTCTTATGGACATACACTTTGGTTTGAGCTGATGCAAATTATTTCAGCTGATTATGATTCATAATAGTTCCACGGGTCAACTACAGAATGCAGCGCACACAACTGTTGTATTGCCGGGTGAAACCGGGTCCGATGGCAGCTAGTAATATCAATAAGACAAACAAGAATGTTCGAAAATGTTCAGGTTACTAGTACTCTAACTAAAGATATACAAGTCTAATTTGGGTAAAATTGGTATAAAATATTCGAGCAACTCATCATTAACACGATTAAACAGTTCATACGGGTAAAACACATATATTGTCAAGGAAGGTTATCCAACTGTACACATGCTGAGAAATGTCTAGAATTCTTCTATTCTAATATTCCGTTTATTGAATATAAACCAGGAAAATATTATCAAAATTGGTAATAAAATATCGTAAATTTATTTATGAAAAGGAAGCTAAAGACTATTTGGCCCAAAAACGATAATCTTGGCGGAAATTATAATTAAACGAGGCACATGTTACATTTCCCCTATCTTTCCCATGTTAAACAGAAGCGCCACGTAATGAATGATCTCAGGCAACCACCATCTTGTTTGTGGGTCCGTCGCTCAAGAACTCACTTCCTCTTTTGGGCCAGTGTTATCCATCTATTGGTCTTATGTGATCGCTGGTCATGACCTTCAATCATACACAACATCACTCCACCAACATCCCGGCATGCGCCTGCTGATGTCTGAAATGCAGCCGATAACCATACCCCTTACCAAATAAACACTCAAACATGATAATCCAAAACAGTTGAAACCAGTCTGTGTTGTATTCAACCTTAAACTAGAAGGAATCCACTAACTTACAGCATTTAATAATAAATTAGAATTTTGGAGTGGAAAAGTATTTTTTTTTTTTTTTGGAGACTGACAAAATACGCTTGAGTCTCAACGGTTCAACGGAGAGTAAAACTTAAAGACTGTGGAATTTGTAGGAAATGCTATGCACTTCAATTTTGGATAGGAAGGTTATTTTCGTAAAGTTTATAGTTTCCGAGTTATAAGCAAAAAATCGCAAAAAAGTAGAATTTTTAACTTTATCATTATTTTCCATGTTGCGTCACGAAATTGTGATAGCAAAAGTCAGATTCGGATTCAAGACCCCAAAATACATATATAATAAAAGAAATCAAAACTACCCCAAAACTTTCCCAGGAAAAAACAATTTCCTGCAATTTAACTGCAATATATTAACGCTAGAAAATTAAATTTGCCTAGGCCTAAGGCTTTTAACTTTTTAAATTCCTATCCTTGTGGGTTTCTTAAAATACAAAATCTGTTTTGAGGATTTTCAATCACACTACATAATATGTAAAAAAGGTTAATCTTTTGTATAAGAAACTACATAAGATGTCCTGGACTGATAATAGCTGATATCATATTAGGCGCGGCAGTTTTGGCGGGCCTGTCAATGAACACCGTGTCAAGCAATAACACTAGTACCGTCTCGCCGCGTCGCCAGCACTAGCGCAACATGTCATTCCGCTACCGCACCACTTCATGGCTAGCCGCCGCAGTTGCAGCTCTCATTTATTAACATTCCGCTTCTGTTACACCAAAACATGATTTGCTCTTTAACTGCATAATATTAGACTGCTCTCTCCAATCGAAATAAATTATTCATTACATCCTAAATGCAATATTTATATAATCATATGATTATAATTGTTATGTTTATGTTTGTATATTGTTCAAATTTGTAGAAAAGAAAAATATCTAGCGAACAATTAACTATCGTGATTTAGCCCAAAGTGTCTTGACAAATACGAAAACCTGCTTTAAATGGCTTCAGGGGAAGGAACTTGTTCCGAAAAATCCCAAATGTGAGATATGCCAAGACAAAATGAAGAGGAAAATAGGCTACGTGGAGAAACTCATTGATTTGATATAATAAACATTCTAACCGTTATCTACTTTGTTTAGCATCAATTTAATAAATTACGACTTCATTATACGTGAAATTAGTTCGGCCACGAAAACTAGCCGAGGAACAATAGCGGATTGGATTTCGTTTTGCCGCGAGGTTTGTTTTTGCTGGATAGACGATGCGTTTGAAGAACAGGAACTGGAATTAATATATCGATATTTACTACCGATATATCGATTACGATAGTGTGATATATAAATTCGATTGTTTTGCGGGACAGTTATAAACTGCAGCCTTGACTTCGCCCGTGTAGTAGTAAATTCGCTCCCACAAAAAGAAAAAAATTAGCAACAAATCCTCAAGTAAATTCGAGGACTGGAGATGGTATTTATTTTAAACTAATGGGTGATACATGTGTTGTAAATTGCATATTTAATGTCAAATCAATAAACACAACCGGGGCAGGGGGAATGCGGCATTAAAGATAAAAGGTTTTAAAGGGGCTTCCGTTCTCAAACCGTCAGTTTATATAAAATATTTTTAACATCTGTAATCCATTATTTGTATTTTAACTCAGATTGTTCAGGATTTTAAAATCAAATGGCGAATTTGCAATTAATATACACAAGGAATTAACAATATAAATATTAGTAACTGTACTAAATTTTGTACTAACCCCCCTTAAGCAAATAATATACGACGCTGATCGATAAAAGTGTAAACTAATAGAAAACATGAATAATTTATACAACCTTTTACGACACATCCAACCCAGCAGATCCCAATTTTAAATTTTGTTGGATTATATTTTATCACATTTCATAGAGATTCATTTTAGGTCTTACTGTGATGATAATTTTATTTTATGGTGCTATCAAAATATAATAATGTTTAAATTGATTGCCCAAAAACGTTCAATTGAACACCAAAATCATATCGTTCAATGTAAAAAAAGTCATTCAGCCCTTTCTAAAGCCAGGAAAGTGGATTGCCCTGTTTTCGGTGGCATTTACAATGGAAAAGCGAAAGTCCATGGAGTAATTCTAGGCTGCGGGCAAATGCGGGCTCGCTCCTGTGATGTTTGTGTTGTGTGTTCATTTTGTAAACGGAACTGAATGGCTTGTTGTGTCGTTAGCTTCACTGTTGCTCGTTTAACACTCTTTAGCGCTGCTCTTAATGAGGTAACGAAATACAATTGACTTTGATGGCTACCAAAGCTGGCACTCTTTAATTATAAAGATAAACTTGACAAAAAAGAATGTAGCCGATATAATTATACATAAAGTGCCATTAGAAATTTAGTTTAACATTTAAAAATATATTTACATTTTTATTTTCAATCTAATACTCTTTAGTTAAATATTGAATCTTAATAGCAATGTTTAAAAAAAACAAATACAATTTTATAAAGGAATTTATACAGTAAAATTACTAGATACTGAATGTTGTGTGAAATAATATTTGATCTACACTTAAGAATACTATATGAATTGCACAGCCCTACTGTTTGCTAGGCCATTATGAATACCCGCTTCCTTTTTATTAAATTCAATTCAATTTAGTGATTTTTTACATAAGATACACTAATGTACATATTTACAATACATTCCGACAGATAAAATTGCAACCAAATATTCCGGACTGCGAGTTGGTTGCAAAACTACTTTGAGCACTATGTACTAAATCACATAATATACATGAAAAATGTATAGGAAATACTCTGGAATATATAAGGAAAAACATTAGTTTGAATTATAGCATCATTAAAGTATTTTAAATATTGTGACATACATTCTGTTATGAAGATGAACTAAGAGATGTTGGCTAATAATAAGAAGTCCCAAAAGGTTTTTTAAATACTGCTACCTGCATGAGACATGTTTTGATTCTTACTCTACCTAGGGGAAGAAGCTTTGCTTGTTCTAGTTTTTGAAGGAGACTAGTTAGTTTATTTTGTAGGCCTGGAGTAATTCAGCACCGCCCCGCCCCCCATGACGAGCAGATTTACTTAGTTCATTTGCCTCTTTGCATGTTAGGCTCACTTTAATTATTATAGCTACATGTCCACTTCAGAGTCTGTCACTGTATTTGACTGTTTCATTCTATGAGAAAGTATTTCTTGCCAGTAATGTTACCGCCACACAAGCGTGTGTCTCACCTCTCGTCACGTGATCAACCACGATGTATGTGTTATGTTGAACAACGACACAGTTGTATAGCGACCTGCGTTACCCGAGCGCGTGCCCGTTGTGCGTGTCTGTAGGCACGAACGTAAATACAAGCCATTTCTCTTATTGCTTCTATAAATATGGAAAACCCTTTTTACCCTCGGAATTTATAGCTCTCATACAAAGTTTTCTTTAACAAGAGTATCAGCTTATTTAGGGAAGAGTAACGTATCGCTTTCCTAACACCACCTTATGATTAAGTTACTTAATCATAAGGTAGTGTTACTTAAGTATTATGTCTGATTTGAAACCATTCAAAATTACAGCCTGTTTACGCATACCTATGCATATGTTTACTAAATATTTGTTAATTGGTGTTTGTTTTTCTTATATGAGGCCATTAGAACCATAGGTTATGATGATTACTGGCCTAGGTCTGGTCATGTTACTTGTGATAAAGTTTGTACTTGATAGAGAAATTCACATTTAACTAAATCTGTGACAAACAAGTTCAATTTGGTATCGTAATATGTACCAATTTCACGGAGTATACAAAATATTGTTAAAAATACAAAAGATAAATTATTTTATTTGAAAATTAAACACAGAAACAATTTGTTTTTGTGTTGCACATCGATGGAAAAGAGCGTAAGGACGTCGAATCGTGTTGTTAGTAAACAAAGATTCCTCTGTCGAGCCTCCTTACTCTCTCTACAAGTAGAAGTCAAGGACGTGCTTTCCCTTGTTGCGTTGCCACACCTGCTAAGTTATTTACTGAATTCCACTAATCACAGGAGTACCACCTGGTGCTGTGAAAAGGGAATGAGAATCTTATCGTGGGAATGTTGCAGATAATACTATAAACTCATTTTCACCAAATGTTCACAAAGTTTTTCGATGTATTGATGTTTTTATGCGGATGATTTTTGTAATACCCGTCATGAAATGCACTTTGTGAGGGAAGTATGTGAATTTGAATACAAGACAGGGGAGGCACCTGTTTGTGCTGCACGCTGCATGCTACACGCCCGCGCCGCTCTACACCCTCTACTACACCAGTATAGACACTCATGCCGCTCTACTACACCAGTCTAGACGCACGTGCCGCTCTACACCCTCTTCTACACCAGTCTAGACTCCCATGCCGATCTACACCCTCTTCTACACCAGTCTAGACACTCATACCGCTCTACACCCTCTACTACACCAGTCTAGACACCCATGCCGCTCTACACCCTCTACTACACCAGTCCAGACGCCCATGCCGCTCTACACCCTCTTCTACACCAGTATAGACACCCATGCTGCTCTACACCCTCTACTACACCAGTCTAGACGCCCATGCCGCTCTACACCCTCTTCTACACCAGTCTAGACACCCATGCCGCTCTACACCCTCTACTACACCAGTCCAGACGCCCATGCCGCTCTACACCCTCTTCTACACCAGTTTAGACGCCCATTCCGATCTACACCCTCTACTACACCAGTCTAGATGCCCATGCCGCTCTACACCCTCTTCTACACCAGTCTAGACACCCATGCCGCTCTACACCCTCTACTACACCAGTCTAGACGCCCATGCCGCTCTACACCTTCTTCTACACCAGTATGACACCACTTCTACTAGAGCTACGACTGTAAAATTTAGCATGCATGTTCCTTGTACTCTCAAAACTCCATAAACATTTCCAAAACCTATTAGTTAAATGTACTTAGAGGCTTTATATTCTGCACAAAACATATCTACACATTTATTTTCACGAATCATGCAGTCTATATATTGAATTCCGTATGCGAATCGGTCCCCACGAAATACTCGTGCTAGGAAGAAGTTAAGTTGGGTAATGACGATTCATTTTAAAGCTTGAGGGCCAAGGACGGTGGAAAAAATATCAGAAATGTCAAAAATTACGTGGGCTATGCGCCACTGAACTTCAATGATCCAATGATTTTCTTATAGAAATATCACTACAGTTTTTTTATTAATTAGCAAAATGAACTAATGATCAGCTGTGATTATCCACTTACACAAATACCATATGCTAGAGATTATAGGCCCTGTAAGCCACTAGTGCATTTTGTAATAGCTAAAGCGGCCAAAATGATTATCCTATCGAAAATCTGAGATCACCATGTGGAACGGTTTTTAGACGACCTAAAACGTTGGTCCTATGGCTTTTTATCGTATCTCACCCCCGTTCACCCTTAGATTGAGCTAGATTCTTCGATTTCTAGTTGTTTTTGGAGATTATTGTTGTGGGTTTTTGATATGAAACTATTTCTACTAGAACTATGGACGTGAGATTTAGCATGCAAGTGCCTTGTATCATAAAATCTCCTGAAATATTCCCAAAGGTATTACTATTTTAATTGTTAATCCCTCAAATATCATTAAATGCAGATATGTCTGTTGTCTTAGTATGAGTAGTAGTAATATTCAGTTCTGGCCTCTGGGCCACTAGATATGACACTACTTTATCGTGAGGACAATCAGAGACCTGGGGGTGAAGCCCCCCACAGGGGTATGGCGAGGGGGCGAGCGAAGCGAGACGCCCATGCCGCTCTACACCCTCTACTGCACTAGTCTAGACACCCATGCCGCTCTACACCCTATTCTACACCAGTATAGACACCCATACCGCTCTACACCCTCTACTACACCAGTCTAGACGCCCATGCCGCTCTACACCCTCTTTTAC
This sequence comes from Allygus modestus, assembly GCA_963675035.1. Classification (NCBI taxonomy): domain Eukaryota; kingdom Metazoa; phylum Arthropoda; class Insecta; order Hemiptera; family Cicadellidae; genus Allygus; species Allygus modestus. The sequence continues at coordinate 334,297,662 of OY776111.1, forward strand.
ACCAGTCTAGACGCACATGCCGCTCTACATTCTCTTTACACCAGTCTAGACACCCATGCCGCTCTACACCCTGTTCTACACCAGTCTAGATACCATTGCCGCTCTACACCCTCTTCTACACCAGTCTAGACGCCCATGCCGCTCTACACCCTCTACTGCACCAGTCTAGACGCCCAAGCCGCTCTACATCCTCTACTACACCAGTCTAGACGCCCATGCCGCTCTAAACCCTCTTCTACACCAGTCTAGACACCTATGCCGTTCTACACCCTCTTCTACACCAGTCTAGACACCCATGCCGCTCTACACGCTCTACTACACCAGTCTAGACACCCATGCCGTTCTACACCCTCTTCTACACCAGTCTAGACACCCATACCACTCTACAACCTCTTCTACACCAGTCTACGCGTCGCGGCCATGTAGCACGCCTACACACAGTGTCTTCACCAGCCTTCATTTAATTACCCGATATCCCGCTGACATCTGGCCTAGACATTGACCCCCTTTCCTTTGTTTTGTTGCGTAAACTGATCTACAACTATTGTCGCTAGACCTAACCCCTACAACATATCGGGTGGATCGTTACATTATTTGTATTTTTAAACTTATTTAATGAACAAAATTAGATTTTATGTGCTTTATCTTTACGATCAATTTCTTATATCTAACTTCGTCCGTGTCATTTCCAACAGATTTTCTAAGTTTAAATCATTATAAACTGTTAACACCCCGTCGTAGCAAACCTGCGTACTTAGCAAATTTAAACTGCAACTATATCTTAACTACTAAATGAAGGCAAGTTTTATTAAAATATATTGATTGTTATGTGAGATACGATGTCCCGTTCTACGCTCAGGAATCTAGCAGACGTAGAGCCATATGTTTTGAAAAGTTTACATTAATTAGCTGACTACCTAAATAAATTATAACTCCATAAGATTCATATTGAAACTTTGAAGGCCTTTATGGCGCAACCCTGAACGTGGATGTTTTTCAAACCCCCAAAAGACACATTTAGAGGGTAAGAGCGTTCGACTGATACCAAATATGTATGCAAATTATAGTTTTAATGCCCTAAACATCAATACATTCTTTTAATAGTATAGAAAACATGTTACAAATTCTGTGGAAGAATAAAGATTAGGCCAAATACGTAGCTTTGCTGCAAAAGGGGCACCAAAAAGCGGATTTTTAGGGGCAACAATCAATAGATCAACACCAAAGAAATCCACATACCAATTCATAAAAATCAAGTTATAAATTTGTGTTTATTACCTTAAAGGTAACATTGGACAACGTACCGTACTTTGCGCTTTCAATATCTCTGTAACGGATTGATTAATGTCGTCGTGTAATGATTCACTGTAAGTATATAATATTTGTTAAAAGCAAAACATTGTTTTAAATCTAAATACATTAAATAATAAACCCACGTATAGCTTTCCTTTATTATTTCTTAGCATTTGCAAAACAAACGCTTGAAATTGCTGAATTCAAACAGATTCAGGACGTTTACATTAGTATAGTTTAAACAAAATTTAATTCTAGCTAGCGTAATATTTATGAAGTTGTTTTACTGTAAATTATTAGCAGAGAACTAACAAAAGAAATTAATTATCTAAAAGTGAATCAACTTGAAGCTGTAAATTGTTCACTTAACTGGAGCGTGAACTCTGATGTGAGCAATTAAACTTAAATAAACGAGTTCGCACGCAGCACGCTGACGTGAGGGAAGTGAATTTCCACATAAACAATTTTAAAACTCAAAATCAGTGTAAAAACATACATTTATTCCAATTTTTATTTAAATCTGAAAACAGTGAATTTTTGGCTGTTTTGATGCTCATGTTTTCATTTACCTGCAAAGTTGGGAATACAATTTTGCGCATTATAATGTTAGGAGGAGGTCCAGACAGGCTTGAAAGTAGGCGTGAGGTTGCTGGGGATGATAAAAGTACTCTAACAAAGGAATAACACGCTTTTCTATTGTAAAACCCCCATAAGACAACGTACTCTTTAGCCGATACACATTTTCTTTAATAACTCAGTAAATATGTATGCTAGAATGACGAGAGAGGGCTTAAAACTTTTGCCTCGGAAATTCCCATCTTTTTATGAGCATTAATGTTACATCACGGGGCTTTTCTAACCGTTTTTGGGCCCAAAAACTCGACATTTTAAAGATTAATCCCCCAAAAATGGGTTTAGAGTTTTCCGATTGTTTTGCCCAACGAACTTGTCCAACTGCTTACAGAAAGGAATGTCCCTACCAAATTTTAAGTAAATCGGACAAAAAATGCGACCGCTAGAGTGCAAACACACACACACACACACACACACACATATATATGTCTGTATATATATATAATTTTGAACGAACCCCCAAAACGTGTTCAGGGGGTCACGTTAGGAACTTCTATGGTGGTCCCGGGCTTAAGTTTCACCGTGCGGGTCATGCTTTGTTTGTGCAATGTTTCACTCTCCAAGGGAAATTCACTAATAAATAAACAGCTTTGTATAGATGAACAGCAACAATATTGCAATCAAGTCGTTCAGGAAGGTTTCAACAGTTTTATGGTCCATTTCAGCTTCAGTTATAGCCCGCGGGGTAGGAGGTTCCGGTTGTTTGCTGAGGGCGGTGGTGGGGGTGTGGTAGGGCGAGCGGAGGGTAACGCGAGTTTGATGACACAAGGAAGGATCACGACACCAAAGTGCTCAAATTGTCGTTGTGCAGATGACGGAGACTTGAGAAAACCGCCTGTTCTTGTAGACGATTATCGAACTATTTGAGGACGATTAATCCAAATTTAGCTGAGTTTAACAGTTGTTGCAGCATTTTAACTCGATTTTTTTAACTCTGCAGAGTTTGCGATCGTTTAAGTACAATACAAATAATTTGTATGTACAGCGACAACAATGTATTTAAAAATATGATCTTCGTAATACGAATTGGTATTTACACATTTCAATTGCAATAATTACAAAATCAAAACATTGACGATTCATTCTGATTTCAACGGTTTTAGAACCCATCTTCAAGAAATTTGGGGAATACATGTAATTACCACAGTCCATATAAAACAATAGATGGGTATCCCTATTACTTTAGCATTACAGCTGATGGTGAAGCCTGTTTTTGGAATTGTCCGCCATCTTGGTGGTCCAATTATTAGTTTGTTCTCCACTTTTGTACCTTGAATGTACCCAGTCTACTTTTTTCTATGGTCTGTGGTAATTCCTCTATAATCCATCCGACGCCTGTTCTATGAGCGGTACGTTAAACACGACAGTACTGAAATAGAATCCGTTTGCCAGTCCGGTATTTTTTGTTTGAATAATGACTGTAAGTCTAGTTTACTGTTAAAATTGTCGAATATATATTTTCATTGAACAATGATTAAGAAAAATTGTGAATTTATATAATTATTTCTGAAGAGAGATAGAGAACACCATTACAGTTAGAGAAACACAACAAAGTTTATAATGTTTTACAACTACGCTGCTCGAACTTAGATAGCAAATTGAATTGTTGACATATGTGCAATTAAAACTGTATAGATGAGCTTCAGTTACTGTAGATGCTCTGCTTATTCAGATAGAGAAAAGCTAAGAAGTTGGTAACATGATTAACGAAAACTTATTCAAATTTGATTCAACTTTGAGTAGATCCAAGTTGCGTAGCTAAAATGTGCACCTTGCCACCTCTCAAAGATTTTGGATCTGAGATATTTTTAAACCTTTTTACTATCATGGTACATGTTATTATAATTACGGCGTTTTATTAAAAAAGCTTACAACACTATTATTGGGCCTAACGATGATGAGAGTTGCAAAAATATTTTAATGAATATATTGATTTGTTTAATGATTTCCAAGGTAAAAATCATTGGAAAGTAGTATTTTAAAAACATCGTATTCTAAGTTGTTATTACAATAAAATCACTAGATAGCGTCTGAAGAATGCGATACAAATGAGTCAACCTATTAAATATTTGTTACGATCTTGAGTTCCGTACTTTAATCAGTAAATACAAAGACACGGCGCTTATGTATTCATAGATTTAATGACGCGATATGTGATATGTGATATTGTATAGTAATTTAAAACGAGTTTGCACGCAGCACGCTGACGTGAGGGAAGTGAATTTCCACATAAAAACTTTTAAAACTCAAAATCAGTGTAAAAACATACATTTGTCCAATTTTTATCGAAATTTGAAAACTTTGATTTTTTGGCTGTTCTGATACTCCTGGTTTCATTTACCTGCAAAGCTGGGAATACAATTTTGCGCATTATAAGGTTAGGAGAAGGTCCAGACAGGCTTGAAAGTAGGCGTGAGGTTGCTGAGGGTAATAAAAGTACTCTAACAAAGGAATAACAGGCTTTTCTAGTGTAAAACCCCTATAAGACAACGTACTGTGTTTAGACGATACACATTTTCTTTAATAACTCGGTAAATATTTATGCTAGAATGACGAGAGAGGGCTTAAAACTTTCGCCTTTCTAATTCCCATCTTTTTACATGCATTAATTTTACATGCGGGGCTTTTCTGACCCCTTCTGGGCCCAAAAACTCCAAATTTGAAAGATTAATCCCGAAAAAATGGGTTTAGAGTTTTCCGATTGTTTTGCCCAACGAACTTGTCCAACAGATTATAGAAAGGAACGTCCCTACCAAATTTGAAGTAAATCGGACAAAAATGCGACCGCTAGAGTGCATACACATATACATATATATATATATATATATATATATATATATATATATATATATATATATAACATTTTGAACGACCCCCCAAAACGTGTTCAGGGGGTCACGTTAGGAATTTCTATGGTGGTCCCGGGCTTAAGCTTCACCGTGCGGGTCATGCTAATAGTTCACTTTCCAAAGGAAATTCACTAATAAACTGGGCTAGGTGATCCCGGTTACACTAGGACACGCCCGGTTCAATTGCCTTTACTGTCTAGAGGGAGGCAGAGTTGTGCTGCACTTTGTGATTAATTTGCACAGGCTTTATATCAATTAAAGGTTCTTACTCTCTAGATGTGCCTTTTTCGGTCTCCCCATGGCAGTTCAAAGTTCCAAAGTTATTCGAATGGAGTTATTTTGAATAAGACCGCCATATTTCGAATATAAAAAAGGATCTAGTTAAAGTGCAGGAGCCGATGTCAAAGATATTGTGTCACATCATTTAGAAGTATTTTAAATTTTATTTATCAGTCAGATATTTTCCCAATTAACCATAACCTTATTTTCAGGTAAGACTACATTTATGATGCTATATCACTAAAGGTAAGTGAGTTTTTCTGCATCGACCTTCAAACTAATGTAGTTACAAACAGTTATTTTGTAAATCTGTATTTATAAAAAAGGATGTTACCGGTAGTTAGTTTGTATACATTTGAAGTTTATGGACTCGAACACCGTGGAACCGTTGCCATGAAACTTGGTATTTATATATATGTAAAATTTCACGGAGAAGGTTTTTAAGCCATCCATTTCGCCCTAACTCAATTGGGTTCCTCCCAAGAGACCCAAAAGGGTTCCCATATAAACCTTATGGAAATATATTGTTTACATAAAAGCTAATGACATGTTTACTTGAACAGGTGATCTTGGAGATATTGGTTTTAGTTGGTAATAGTCAAAGGCATGACAACGTCTGCCGGGTAACAGCTAGAAATTTATATTGGCAGTATTTAAAAAAAAATGTTTCCTGAACATAATACGTTGTCTGAGTTTAGCAACACCACAGTAGCTTCAGCCTCTCGCGCTGTTTCCCTCCACTCGACTTCTCGATTAGATACAAAGTTGAAATTGGAAATCGATTTTCCACCAGTTATTAATAGAAAAATTATGTCTTTTCCGTTTTCGAACCCAAGGTTCCGCTATTTGTTCCTATAAATTCTGGAAAAAAGTGTTGTCCAGGTTTTTGACATTTGTAAGAGGGAACTAGGAGGTTAAATATGCAAATGTGTTCCTTTTAATTCTTGAAGCTAAGTCTTATTGGTTACGATATTGAGCTTAAGGGTAAAGGTTTTGGAAATCAAATCCCTGTTTAGTTTTAAATTACTTTAATTTTGGAATTTTTTTATTATTTATTTTGTTATTCTGCACCAAATAATTTGCATGTTGATTGTGCAAATAACTTTCGGAGATTTAGTGTTTAAAAGCAGATTTTGTCTACATATGGTTTAATTATGGTCTACATAAATTTCCAGTCACATAATAGCCAGGTTTAAGCCGGAATACTAGCCTTTAAATGGAAACACTATTTTGCAGTTCTCATATGAAGAACTTATTTTTAGCCAACTTTGGATAAGTTTTCAATTTGTCTTCGACTTGCAGATTGGCCAACTTGCAAGTTGCGCGTGTCGGGAGTTTTGCCAGGTTAAAGTTTTACTGCTCTTGGCGTTGACTCACCTCAAACACGCAACAACTTTGTCGACTGCTGAGAGAGTTTTTTATTCGTCAATGTTAATATTTGAGTTTACATTACTCACTGTTACACAGTTTTTACTTTTTATTATTGGTGGGAGTACCTAATAACACATGCAGGTGTGGTTATTTGACTTTGCAGTAAAATATTTTATCCGTAACACATAGCGCCTTAGTACAACCATTGACTCACTTACTCACTCATCACGAATTCTCCTACTTCCCATTTATCTAAAGATTTGAAATGTTGTACACTGATTCTTTAGGCATCTAAATGGTTTTCATCCTGACCTGACCTTAGAGCTCCGCTAGAGACCCCTAAAAAGTTCCCATGTATTCCTTATGGACATTCATTTTTGCTTGAGTTGATGAAAAGAAAAACAGCTGATCTGGATTCGTAGTAGTTCTGCGGGCTAACCACAGAATGCAGCACACGCAACTGTTATAGTTGTTATACATCATTTAAGTTGCGAAGCCAACTGATAACAGCTAGCTTTATCATATATATTCAACTTGTCAACGTTTGTATTGATTTGCATTGATCAATTTATACCAATATGTAAAAGTGGCTTTTTGGAGGGGGAGAGCTGTACTTTAAAATGGGTTTTGAATTGTTATAATGTTGTTTAAACCCTATTTTGTAATTAGTTTTTACAAATCAAAAGTTTCAGCTGTGAAGCTCTACGCCATTGCTTGTGGGGCTACATGCAGTAGGGTCAAACACTTTCTGTTTATAGAGAAAAGTAAATATTTTGAGTCTTGGTTAATTATGGAATGATCTTGATATAATTGTTGGTACAATGATAAATTACGTATTACCCATGAGAGGTATATAACGTATTATACATGATTATATTTATAATGTAATGTATCTCTTATTGTTAGTAAACATCTTACTAATGTTAACTTCTTGGCTTACACTTGAACAACCAAAGGAAGAAGTGTAGCATAACTTGTTCAACTCAAGTAGTAATGAATGTTATTAAAAGCAGCATGACCATAACTAACTTGATGACTAACATTTGCATGACCAATAAAAAAAAACAAAAAACATAACAATATAACAAATTCTGATAGTATCACAATAGTGTCCAATTTGAGAACAATGGTAGGTAAGAGCATTGCACGTCATTGGCACAACTTCAAAGGCATGAACTGAAGGCGCGTTGCAGCAGTGGTGGGCTGCATAGTTGAGGCGCTCCATTACCGTATAACCGTAAAGTCCTGTAAAGCTCTTAACGACAGTGCCTAATCTCAGGGGCACTACTAATTTACTGTCTAGTTTAAGCTTCTTATGCTCACGGTCTAGAATGTTTACTTCTACGTCTACATAAATAATGATAACACAGTCGGCAGACCACTGGCCTGCTTGCCAGAGATGCGCGGTCTCATCCCACTTGTAACCATTTCAATTGTTATGAACTGCCTCCTTGAGTTGGCCTCTGTGGCTGAGACACTTTTCTATTACTCGTTTCATAACTTAGAATCCACGGTGCTGGCAGTTGGAACACAAAAATGTGGGATGACCAAAAGCACTTAAATAAAACCAAATCAGGTACAAAGCCAAATTAGTAAGTTTATAATGTTCTTATGTTTTAATTCATATTT